>CM044446.1:48106376-48136955 GCA_024363595.1 Xenopus borealis | reverse complement strand
CTTGATGGACTCGGTCTTTTTTCAACCCAATTTAACTATGTAACTATGTAACTATGGTGTGTGCATTTAAGGAAAGAAAATCCACACTGGCTCAGGTAAATACATCTTATCATGCTTTCCCTCTGAAACTTACATGGGCAGTCACATTACCTGACTTTATTCTGCTGCACATATACAAGTATGCCTCACCACCTGGAACTTACCTAGTGAATTCTGCCTTTAATTTAAGGTAAACCCAGGCAGCAACATGGAATTCCAGGGAATGTTCAGCCAAAAAAGTTATAAATATAATTGGGGTTGAAAGTAGTACTTCACAGTGCCCCTGGTTTTGACTCTAGAATCTATACTGCAGACGATACTTTCTCTGCTATATTGTTTTAGGAGGCAGAACCAACAGTGCAGAGACTAAAAACTGATAGGGCACCCCTTTTAATATGGGGGTATGTTACCAAGATACAAACAGTGCAAGTCACACTCTGTGTTTACACCAGGTTATTATACATTGTGTCTGATGTCTTGCAATGGAGAAAGATGTGTTTGGAGCCAACGGTTCTGTTTTGTTACATGAGTTGGGACTTGTTTAGACATGCCCATCATTTCACCATTTATATTGATGTCTGTATTTTTTCCTGTCTTTCCCCATGCTGTCTGAATCGTATTACTCTTGTAGCGCAGCAGACAAGCTAAAACTTCTGTGCTCTTTACTTGCATATTCCACTTTCATTTTTACTATGTTACAAAGACTGAGTTGTAAGCACATTCTTGTAAGATATTAAAAGTTTCTTGTCCTAGAATTACATAGCCTCTATAGAATAGTCTCAGGCTTTTGAACTCAGAAAATGAAAGTGGTTGGCTATCACTTGAAGAAAAAATAACACTTATAAAAGATGAAGATAAATTGCAATGTGATGTAATCAAAGGAACATAGTGCCCATTAAATCTATAGAAAAGTAAAGACAATGACTGCGTTTTGAATAACGGCTTTACTTTCAGCTGCTAAAATATGCAGAACATTTGATGACAATTGCAACTGGCACTGCTAAAGCGCTGTAAGCTGTTTTGTGTCTCTGCCCATTATTCCCAAACTGCCTTGTGGATTCTTTTTTCACTGTGATGCCATTTATATGACAATTTTTAAAAACATCTCAAATCCTTCAGAAATAAGTTTTACATCCTGCATCAAATGCATGCATCAAATGAAAATAGCAGCCTTCCCCCTTTTTGCCTGGCATGGAGAGGTTTAACTCAGAGTGGCTCAGATACCTACTTCATGTTCCTAGGAAGGGACTCCTAAAAAAAACTAATGGGTTAAGTAAAAGGAAGGCAGTCATATCAGGGATTATTCACTCTCTATGGTTAAATATTTTATTTCTGTGACTTTATAGTAAGTGTATGGAGGTGGTAAAACAAGTCAAAGGGATGTGGGGATGTGGTGGTAGGAGGATTATTTTCTGCACTGGAATTAATTGTTTGCATCTGTGAGTCAGGATAAAGAACACTATCACGCCACTAAGCAAAATGATATCTGAATCATCAAGTCACATTTTCCAGCAAACTAATGCAAATTTACTCTTTGATAAATTACTTCTTACCCCTACTAGAGGATTGAAGACAATTAATTGCTAACATAGACTATGACTTTACTTTCAACATCAGATTTCCTAATTTTCATGTACAGTGCAAGATATATAAAAACCCATACACAAAGTGGGTATACTTCCTATTTAAATGCTTTGTAACATATAAAAGTACTACTCTAGAATATCAAGGTATACTAGGGAAATATTTTACAAAGAATTTATGCAGATAGAGAGGTGGCAACAGTTTTTACCTGAGCTTTTGGATGCAGTACAAAGATTTTCTATTATTCAAAGTATGACACACACACAGAGTATGGCACACACAGGGAGCATAGGGCAGACAGAGTATGGCACACACACGGAGCATAGGGTAGACAGAGTATGTCACACAAGGGAGCATAGGGCAGGCAGAGTATGGCACACACAGGGAGCAAAGGGCAGACAGAGTATGGTACACTAGGGAGCATAGGACAGGCAGAGTATGGCACACACACAGGAAGAAAAGGGCACCCAGAGTATGGTACACACAAGGAGCATAGGGCAGGCAGAGTATGGTACACACAAGGAGCATAGGACAGGTAGAGTATGGAAACAAACAGGAAACATAGGGCAGGCAGAGTAAATTCTATTACATGCACTGCGCACAATCACAAACTATAAAATTAGTAATCACTTTCTTACTTTGGCATGAGGGGCAAAGTATTCACAAATGCAGAATTATTCACTTTGCAAACATTTATTCTCATTCTGAAGGAATTGCAAATGATTTTTGCGTTAGCGACTAATATTACATTCCCCCGTATGAGGGAAATGAGACAAATACAATGCTTGCTCCAGGTCTTGTAATCAAATTCAACATTTTTGGATTTGAGCAAATAATGATTCATTCAAAATATTTAACCAAATATCATACCCAAGCCAACAATTTTTTTGTATATTTGAAAAGCTGCATCATCAGGAAATGTTCATTCAGTTATACAATGCTTTAATGTCCCATTACATTATGGGGCAGATTTATCAAATGATCAAGAAAAAAATTGTTTCTTACTTGGACCTCCTAGTTATACATAACAAGAACAATTGTCTTAATTAATCATTGATTTATTAAAGTTATTACTTTAGCCTGTGTCCCTTTTCTTAAGCACAAAGCCATGGTTTACATAGACTTCTACTGAATGTATTTACCCAATTTGAGAATTTTCAAGCAAGGGAACTGATGGAATTACTTCTTTTAAAAAATGCTGGTGGTCCCATTAAATAGAATAATTCTAGGCCTCTCTTTCTCCTCAAACGTTAACAGATAAAGGAGGGTGACTATTCCTGCCCTGTAAAGTCTACAGTCAGAGCTTTACATCAGAAGATACAAAGTCTTTTACCTTTTTGAGGTTTAGAGCTGCTCGGATAAATTCCCTACAACTCCAGACTCCTCTAGAAAGTTTGTGCCTAAAATCTAAATTCTTTTTCCTGGGCCTGCTCCACTTATGTCCTTGCAAAATTCCCTTCTTTTTTCACCAGAGTACCTAAACATACATATAATCTCAATTTACACGTAAAGGAAACACTAACTCTGCTAAACTTAATTACAATGCTGTCTTGTATTTTATCACTCATAAAACTACAACTTAAAAAGGAAAAATATTGTACCATACAAAATTTTGCCCATAGACATTGTGACATTTTAGTTCATCTAAAATGTCAAATTGACCACAAAACAATAAACACAGTTATAAGTATTGATTTTTAAAATCAGAACACGTGTGAGTTTTCCTAGGCAGCAATAGCATACCTCCCAACTGTCCCTTTTTCAGAGGGACAGTCCCTCTTTTGACAGCTCAACCTACAGTCCCTCATTTGTACTGGAAAGTCCCTATTTTCTCTGCACTGAATAGCCAGAAAAAAAAGTTTCTAATTCAATTGGCTTTTGGCAGAGAGCCCAGAACAGGTCACAGTTGCAAATAAGATACTTTGTAACAATTTTGAGATAAGAAAATAATTAAAGTAATTGTAACAGTTTAGATAAGGAAAAGTTAGACTCACAGCTTAAAGGGCAATGCACCTTCATTAGAAAAACTGTAATAACTGGAAAAAAAACCACAGAAATATTTTCAAACTTTCATAACCTGTCAAATTTTGTAAAACGAACATGGTAATTAGGGGGTGTGGCCACAAAAGTAGGTGTGGTCTACAAATTGCCACACTACGCAGAACAAATTTTTTTTGTCCCTCTTTTTATTTCCAAAATGTTGGGACATCTAATATTAGTGCAGGGATGTCAGATTAGAGGAGGAACAAAATCAGAGATAAAGCTACCAATGGGTATGGCGTAGTGAAAAGGAAAGCAAAACTTATGGTTACGGTATTACAATAGAATAAAAATATGGAAGATAGGCATAAGGGAGAGCGGAAATGTGAATAAGGATAGATGAAATTATAGATGGGCAAATGAAAGTGTGAATCTGGCAGGGATCAATAGCCTCTGCAGTACATTAGGGCAGGAGAGAGTGTGAAAGAAGCAACAATAAAAAGAAATTGAATCCCCAAATAGAGGAAGAGTTTGAAGATGTATTTTGTGCTGCAGTTGGAATGTTTAGATGGGAGCAACAATAAGGGTGGTGGCACATACTCCGATTTGGGGAGATTAGTCGTCCAAAGACAAATCTCTTCTTCTTCGGGTGACTAATTGTGTTGTACTCCTTAATAATGGGATTCTGGGTTTTGCAACAGCAAAATTAATTTGTTTTAAATACAGTGCATGAAAGAAGCATGGCTCTCTGACTGTACAGCTCAATCTCTGCTTCGGTAGCTGGCCATGCCTATCTGCTTCTTTTTTTCTATGACAAACTTTAACAACTGTCAACACACTAATCTCCCCGAAATACCTTTCCGCCAGGTAGAATGTGAATCGCCAGTGGGAAGGCATGTAGATTGCTTCAGCTTTTTGAAGTCACCCAAAGTTTCCTCATGAGGTGATTTTGTGGGTGCTCTCTTTTACTGAAAAATGTGCCACACTTAAAGGGGCAGATTTACTAAATTCATGTGAATGAGTCGGAATTCAATTTTTAAAAAGATAGGAAATCGAATTTTCGAATAGGTTTTCTGGCCACTTCGACCATCGAATTTTAAAAATTCAACCGAATAGAATGATTTGAATAGATTGAATAAAAATCTATTTGATTATCCGACTATTCGATGGCCCAATTACTTGCCCTTTAAATTTTTATTCAAATGGCTAGTTCGCCAGATTAAACCTACCGAATTGCTGTATAACCCTATGGGAAGCTCCCATGGGTTTTTTTTTCAGCTTTTTTAGATTTAATAAAAAATATTTGATCGAATGGTTAAAATCGTTAGAATCGTTTGATTCAAACAATTTTATCGATAAATCGAATATTTTTTATTCAATCGTCCGATTTTTCGAATTCCGTTAAAACCCGTTGGAATTCAATGTTAGAATTCGAAGGGTTTTAACGAATTTAAAAAATCATTAAAATTCGGCACCATCTTTTCTGCTTTCCCAGGGGTCCCATTCAGCTGGTTTGGGCTGTGCAAATGCTCAGTAGAGGAAAATAGGAACTGCAAAAAACAGGCACATTTTTATTATTATTCATCATGACAAGTATACATGACAGGGCCAGGGCAACTAAACTAACAGACCAGAGGATATTTTAGTGAAGAGAAGTGCCTTGAGTCTGATGAAGTAACTATAATCACAGGGGAATGATTAATCTTTCCTTTATCCTTTAAAATGATGCCTATCCTTTAAAAAATGTCTAACTTTTTATCCACAGCATGGGCTATATGATGCCATGTTATAGCCAGGTTTCTACTACTGAGGATTATAAACATACATTTAGGGGGTTATTTACTAAACTCAGGATGCAAAAATCACAAGAAAATCATGATTTTTTAAAATAATATGAGACTTTAAAAAAAGTTGCATATAAGTCAATGGGAGAAGTCCTATTGATTTTTTGATATGCGCTGGGTTTTTGGAGTTTTTGAATTTATGAAAAGATTGTGAAAATCGGATGAAAAAATATTATAAAATTAGGGAAAATCAGATTTTTCCATACAAAGCTAATTCTCGGGAAAATGTAATAATAAATAAGACAGAAAATATTGAGATGAATTTGGATTTTGATAAATAACCCACATAGTATTTATTTAATATTATTATAGGACTGTCAGTCTGTGTCTGTTGAACGTTGATAAACAAATTGTGGGCTGAGGAAAAGTTGACTTTACTACAGTCAAAAAAGTATAATTGATTTTGTGTGCATGGCTTCATACACTCCAGTTCACCATTTATTTCTAGATGCCAAGGAGTCCAATAATCTGCAGGGTACAATCAATGTTATAACTAGTGATGGCCGAAATTCGTGAAACAAGCCTCGTCTCATTTTTTCCTGATGAAGGGAGGTTGTACCCCCCGAAACGTTGAAGTTGGAGTTGGTGGTTGAATAAAAAGAAAAGGGGAATCCCCCCACTGCAGAAACAAGTGTGTGCGGATCCATTATTGTGAATTGCTGTTGCTAAGGGACCGTGTCGGGTCAACGGACTACCAGCACCACTAAAGCAGTGAAGTGAGTAAAAATCCGGGAGTGCAGTGTGCAAATACCATAATATCGTCTCATTTTTTGACACATCGTTTTTGGCGTGTTTTGCTTTTTTTGATGTGCATCTCGTTTTTTGTTTTTTTTTACGCCAACGAATTTTCACCAGGCAAATTTTCACTGGCGTTTCGCTAATTTGTTTGCCGGCAGTGAATCGCAGGTATTCGCCGCAAATTCACACCTGGCGAATAAATTCGCCCATCACTAGTTATAACCCAGGTCTTGAATAAATGTGACAAAACTGTTTAACAGCAAAGAAAATATATAAAGAAATAGAGATAAATGCCGCTGACCAGTAAACACACAAGAAATAAATGGCATCCGCATGAATGGTAAACAATAACATATTACAGATTAGTGTAATAAAAAAGTGCAAACTTTTATACTGGTGACCTCATTGATTACAAACAACCATTGAATTACTAAGGGTGTTACGATACTTCTCAACGTCTCCAAAAGCTTTTATCCATGCTTTCCTTAAAACATAACCTACTGTGGCATGGTTACTGGAAAAATCATAGTAGGGAATTATGTTTACCCCTGAATGCTTTATGAAGACATACAGAGGGCAGTGAAACGGGTGCCTGAGGGGAGGTCTGGCTGAAAGAAAGCTGTGGAGCTGTGGCTTTGTGAAAGCTGTGGAGCTGTGGCTGTGTCTAAGAGAAGCCACAGACACGGTGACTGTGATTTTGATTTCTAATGTGAATGAGTTTGCTCTAATTGTGGCTGTGGGTCCTTTTGAAAGGACAGGATTGTTAGTAATATTGTTGCTGAGGAAATCAGATGTATGAACTTTCATGTCTTCTTCTTGAACTGTTTTTGTGAAATAAAACACAAGCCAATAAAATCCAATTTAATGTACCTGCCTCTTATCTATGAAACAGTTGCTGCCATTTTCACTCCCAATTGTCTATACTGAAGTGGATAATGCTGCAGACAGCCAGGTACAGTATATATGCCCTTAAGCAGACACAACATAAATATCCAACTATTCCTCACTTGTTCATGTGGCTACATCCTCAATACAATTTATATTATTAAAACATATTCTTTATTTCAGTATGTTAACATCTGATCAAAAGCAGATAGTTCAATTGTACAACAAAATCCAACATTTTGGCAAACATTTTTTGGACTTAAAAAAATTAAATAGTAAAAAGTAATTTATGCCAGCATCTCCTATATATTAACCCACCCTTCTGTATATTAGACCCAATAGACTAACTTCCAATTTATAATGACTGTCTATTAGTATATTGGTAATCTGTGACATTGAGCCTCTCCACACATATATTCCACACCAGTCTAATGGCAGTGGATTTTCAGAGCAAAAAAACTAAGAATAGGAAATTATTTTTAATATGATTACATTTTGACACATTAGGGGAAATGTAATTAATTCACAAGCGTTGTCTAAAATGGTGTTTTTGCAAATGTTTAGCACTGCTTGCAATGTAAAATCAATCTTATTATTGCTAAGCAAAGGTTCACCTTAATACCTGCTCTGGAGTTTCATTACTTATTCTTTCTCAAAAATTGAGAACTGTAATCACATATATTGTGCTATTTGTTCATTTTGCAAGGAAGTTATTAAGTCTCAAATCAGTCAAAAAGCACACAAACAATGAAACGCTTGGTCACTAATGTTCGTAAATGTATTTGCAAGCATTTTTTGTGCTAATGAAACATATTATATTCCTCCCCCCGAATAATTTCTTCACTTTTCCAATCTTCACATTTTTCTTGCAAACAAGAGGTACGGCCATAAGAACCTCCTGTGCCCACATATACACCAAACTCTATTTGGGTTAATGGTAAGAAAAGAACATCATGCAACTGCAACTTAATTTCTGCCTACAAAAAAGGTACTTCACTACTGATTAACACTCTTTCTTGCATTTATGTAAGTGTATTACTTGAATATTTTATTTAAATGAAACAGATGTATGCACTGGACATTGCCCTGTTTCCTAAATCTTACTTCTGAAAAATAAGTATGTGTGATTATGACATGGGCAGTTTAGAAGCCTAAGGCTTATAAGCAGCATTTCTGATGGAGTGCGGTGAAAAACATTTGTTTCAGAACTGACTTACTTTGAATACACAGCACTTTGTTGAGGATAAAGCATGGATTACAGTATTTCACTTACAGACATTGATCACAAAAATGTGAGGTACTTTTGGGTGTATTGTTTTATATTATTTTCCTACTGCCTACTCACACTACTATTCTGATGAGCTCCCCTGCACCATCTTTTCTGCTTTCCCAGGGGTCCCATTCAGCTGGTTTGGGCTGTGCAAATGTTCAGTGGAGGAAAATAGGAACTGCAAAAAACAGGCACATTTTTATTCTTCCTGACAAGTATACATGACAGGGCCAGAGTAGCACTCACAGCTAAACTAACAGACCAGAGGATATTTTAGTGAAGAGAAGTGCCTTGAGTCTGATGAAGTAACTACAATCACAGGGGGATGATACATCTTTCCTTTATCCTTATAAATGATCCCTATCCTTTAAAAAAGTCTAACTTTTTATCAACAGCATGAGCTATATAATGCCATGTTATAGCCAGGTTTCTACTGCTGAGGATTATAAATATACATTTAGAGGGTAGTGATGGGCGAATTTATTCGCCAGGGGCGAATTCATCGCGAATTACCGCGATTCGGGGCTGGCGAATAAATTCGTGAAACGCCAGCAAAAATTCGGCGAAAAAAAATTCGCTGAAAAAAACGAGTCACACGTCGTCAGTGACGCGACAAAAACGATGCGACGCACGTTGAAAATGACGCAACGAAAGCGACGCGTGTCAAAAACGTGCCGCGACTCGTTTCACTAATTTTTCCGCCAATTCGCGAATTTTTCGGCGAAGCGAAACAGGGTAGATTCGTCCATCACTATTAGGGGGTTATTTACTAAACTCAGGATGCAAAAATCACAACCAAGTTGCATATAAGTCAATGGGAGAAGTCCTATTGATTTTTTGATGTGTGCTGCGTTTTTGGATGAAATTTATGAGAAAATTGGATGAAAAGATATTAAAAATGAGGGAAAATCTGATTTTTCCCTGCAAAGCAAATTTGGGGGAAATATAATAATAAATAAGAGTTAAAAACCAGAGCAGATTTGATCAGAGTTTGTAGCAGAATTTATGCTTTGGACGTTGCCCTGTTTCCTAAATCTTACTTCAGAAAAATAAGTATGTGTGATTATGACATGTGCAGTTTAGAAGCCTAAGGCTTATAAGCAGCATTTCTGCTTATAAGCCTTTCCCTTTATTTTCTTATTTGGTGGTCCAGTTGAGGAGCTGAGAAAAGAATTTGCATTTGTCAAGTCGAAAATAAGGGCTGACTTTTCTTTGTTTTTCTTACAGCTCAGTAGTATACTATCAAATGTAAAAAATATTTCATGTTAAGACAATTCGTCCTGATATGAATTAGGGAACATTTTTAGCTCATGGAGAATTGCCAAACCATGATTCAACAAATGAAACAACTACCTCCAGTAACAAGACATCACCTGGAGTGTGAGGAGCAGACCTTCAAGCCTTTGGCAATAAAATGGGAATGTTGCTATTTGAGGCAATTTGGATAGAAGAGATAAATGATTTGTCTGTTTCCTTGGACTGAGTGTCTAATGGGGACAGAGGGTTATAGGCTGTAATTAAGACTATGGTCCCTCATCCCTATCCTGGTACTAAGTAATTTCTTATTTTATATTTACATATGTTTTTGTATTGCATTGTCTCTTAGCAGAAGAAAGTCATTCATAAAATGTAATCTAGTCTTATTTAAATAGATCGATGTACTGATGTTTTAATCAGATTTTAACTTGAAATAAGTTATGTTTTAATCATATATTTTATATAGCCACATGAAATTAGGAATAAGAAAGGAGTAGTTGAATCTTTAGGGTATGCCTGCAAAATGTTTCCTTTGTTCTCATTTACCCAACTCTACAAACAGGTATTGAGATCTCTAGATATACTTGATACTAGAACCTGTGCAATGTTTCAGGATTTTTAAGGTTTTTTGTAAGATTTCTGGATGACACCTGAAAGGTCAAATGCTTGACATTTGCCAAGCAATGATTATAGTTCAGGGAGTAACTTTTCTTATGGTATGTGATTTCTATTTTTTATCAAATGTTGCTGAATTGTGGGCCCTTTTCAACAGAGGTATTGTGTAGTAAGCCTCCTTCTCTCCAAAAATACCTTAAATGCCAAATAACCACAACAGAACAGGACATTTATTAGTTTTCAGAGTCAAATCTTAACTCATTAATTTAAAATGACTATTGGAATAGTTTTAAAAGAAAGTTTTTATAGTATTTCCCTACTGTTCTCTGGGCATGGAACAGGGTACATTATACTCTCACCCTCAGCCAGTATCTCAATTTAGTACTGGAGGCTCCAACACAAACTCTTCACAACTCTTTACAATCATTTGGGTGCTACTAGTTCTTATGCGCTGGAACTTTATTACTGAACAGATTCTTTAGAAAAGTCACTTTGTACACAAATATTTATCATAATTCATGGGTATTACTCACACAGGTAACCAACCCCAACGTATAAGCTCTCACAGTGTTAACTCAAAGTACACTCTTGATCCTTATTCATGGAGTACCCATCCTTGACTTTAATTCAGGTTTTCTTGTGACCTCACAGTATTGATTTTTTTATTGAAGTTTTCTGCTTCAATCTCCTTCATAGAGTAACGGACAAAGATACCAAATCCCGAGATAGTCTCCCTTTTATACATTAGGGAGCAGCCCCCTGGGCCAACAGTGAAAATAACACCAAGGGACTTCCCACTGTAGAAGAGGTCAATCCATACTCCTATGCATGTAGCCATTTCCTGTCCCCTTGCTCATGAGGCACATGTATTTTTATAATCAGTGCCACGTAACATTCAAATATTTTATATAAGGCACCATGATCTAATTCCAGACACCATGGTCTAATTCTGGGCACCATGGTCTATTTCCTGATAGTTACAGAAATTCTAGTCCAGTGATCTGTTCTTTGACCCTTGCCTGTCCCTGACTTCTGCTAATTTACTGCCTGTACCAACCTTTGCCTGTTACTGACAATAATTTTGGATCTTGACTTTGTACTGCATTACTATTCCCTGTCCTTCCTGCCAAATGGTACTGTCCCATTGTCTGTTCAGAACTCTCACCTTGTTTTTCTCACATGAAGACCTGGCAGCATCTGGGAAGTGGAGCACTCCTTCCAAAGCGAAAGGCAGCATTTATAGGCAAAAGTGTGAGCCTAGGCTGGAACCTTGGTGCTTGTTCTGGGTTTTGGAATACCATACGCAACAGTTCTCAGTCATGAGTCATGCATAATCAATAAATCAATACAGGCAATTGTACTTTTGAAGAAGTGTTAGCATAGAGTTGTCCATGGGCCTTCCAATCTTCCAGAGAGTAGGATTGCTGAATGAGCTGACCACACCATGTAGAGCCAGCATGTTTACAGGCTGTGTTATTTTAAGGAGTTTAACAGTGAGGTATATTATGGTTTTAATGCTTTATATAATTTTCCTCTGGAAAATAAATGTTTCTTTGTAACACTGGAAATTATCTAATCAGCCACTGGGTGGAAATGTTTTTGTTTGCCCTCCTCCCAACAAACTAACAATTATAGATGTGGTGCAGGAGAAAAGAGACCTGCAGAGTTTTTTTACATGGGAATAGTTCAGATGGATACATTATCGTATGGATGTTGTTCTATTTCTAAAGCCCATGTTTTTGTGAAGTAATGTTTCCATTGACATTACTAACGACCACAGAGCATACAGAAATGGCATGGTCATGTCAGTCATCAAAAATACCACAGTTGAGACTAAGGACTGAAATTCTTGTGTATTTCTCAAGATTTGTAGCTATCTTTTGTAGAGACTATTAAAAATCATATTATAGCATTTCTAATAGCTCATATCATACAAGTAATTGACCACCCTTCTATTGTTAAATTTATTTGGGTTAACAGTACAAGCAATTTAAACACTTCTCTTTTCTAACCTCAATCAAACAATATCCATAGCACAAAGAAATTTGTTGGGATTTTGTACTTAATATACATATACTGAAAATCATACACACTGAAGTTCTTTACCATTTTATCAGCATAGATATTGCTTGCTTTATGCACACTAAATAACCTACATAAACAGTGCCTACGGTGTTTGGAAATTTGTATGTAATCAAGAACAGTGCTCAATATTTTATGATAGAAAGTTCAATTAATAAAGCCATCTAGTCAACAGGCCTATATGATCCATCTCTGTTAGTGATGGGCGAATTTATTCGCCAGGGGCAAATTTGCGCGATTCGCCGCTGGCGAATAAATTTGCAAAACGCCAGCAAAAATTAGCAAAAAAAAACGAGTCGTGCGACGTAAACGACGCAACGCATAGAAGTTGACGCGCCACGCGTCAAAAACGCGCCGCAACTCATTTCACAAATTTTTTCGCCATTTCGTGGATTTTAGGGTGAAGCGAAACAGGATAGATTCGCCCATCACTAATCTCTGTATGAAATTTTGTTCAATGTGAACTGAAATTGTTAAATTGAAATGAGGGGTGAGGAGAGGGGGTCCATTATATTTTTATATACTAAATGTCCTATTCATTCACTTTTGAACCCTAAGCCTAAAATTACATTAACTGCAATGTTGTCATTGGTAATAGAGGGTTATAAGTTATTAATCTCTTTTTTTTGTTTTTGATATTTGGAAAGAAATAATGCAGTTCTAAGCCACTGCATCTTTGATATGCAACACTCCAAATGTCATCTTGAAAATTGCACAAGCCATGAAAAATATTGTTTTAATATATGTAGAACATGCCTGTGTGAAATAGACAAGCTGTTTGGAAGATGTATTCTTTCACTGAACTGCATGTCTAAGTAATTTAATTAAACAGTCGCTGCTTGTGTCAATACAATACCTAGTGATCTTTTCAAAAGACTGGAATTCATCTATGCACATACCATACAGATTTCCCTGTTGTGTTCATCTTCCTCAAAATAATGATGAGGTTGATTTATAATGAAGTTTATAATGAAGTTGCACACTGTATGCATGCATAAGTTTTATTCATCTATACCTACTGACTGAGTTCATCCTCTTACACTACTGTATATATATATATTGTATATATATATATATATGGAATGTGGACAATTTATAGCAGAAGGTAGTTTGCATTAATGTAAATATGTGCAAATGTCATTGTTATTACAGAAACTACAACACACATACTTCCCTTGATCAGTTGGTATTCCATGATGGCTTTTTACCTTTAGCTCCACAAAACTGACTTGCTAGCAGTTGACCATATTGCAACTATATTTATCCTTTGTGCATCTTTATCAGTAATCTACACAGTGACAGGGAAAAATAACGATTTACTACTCATTCAAATGGGAAACAACTGATGGAGCATAAGGGAGTTTTATCTTTAATTCAACTGCATTAAAGGGCAAGGAAAGTCTAAAATAGAATAAGGCTAGAAATGCTGTATTTTGTATACTAAACATAAACATGAACATACTGCACCACAAGCCTAATCAAACAAATTATTTATGCTTTCAAAGTTGGCCACAGGGGGCTGTCATCTTGTAACTTTGTTAAACATCTTTGTCTGACACTGGCACTGCACATGCTCAGAACGTTCTGTGCTGCTTAGGGATTGTCCTAAATGATCAAAAAACAAAGCTGTTTGAGTTCTGATTGGCTGGTAAGTAAGGCGGGAGCTCCCCTTGCTGTTCATAAGTATGATTGTTTCCCTGCCAGAAGTTAATGACCGTCTGACAATTCCTATCCTCAGCACTAAATGAAGGGAGAATTTTACTGCATACAGTCAGGTTTCTTATAAAAACGGTACACATTTTTAAATTAAAGTATATTGGAGATAGATTTCTTTTTCATTAAAGAAAGTAAAAATGGGATTTTATTTCTTTGCCTTTCCTTGCCCTTTAAGATTTGTCCTGCACAGTAATGAAACAGCTGTACATTGACAGACAGAAGATTGCAGAATTACAAATGATTTAGTGCTGTACTCTTGCAATCAATAGTGCACAATTAAACCAGGAAAAAAGCCTTAATTTCAAAGCATGTTACAATATTTTGACATTGAGTTATATTAGATCTGTAAGATTTGTGGAGAAAAGTAATACTGACAGGGAAAGTTGCAGCTTGCAATGGCACAATGCACGAGAGACACATACTCAAAACCTCCACAATTATATTTGTGTTAATTGATATTCATGCTGCACCTATAGCCAGCAAATCATTACGATCCTCAACCATTTTCAAAATTGTGCTGTATGGAGTTCATCAAATGTTATATTCACTTACAGACATGACGAGCAGAAGACATTTTGTGTGCATGTTTGATGCCTGTGCAAAAGACCACCAGGTAACCTTACAAAATCAGCTGTAACCCCTCAAAACAAATAAAAACACACATACATATAAATACACTCCTACCAACCTACATTATCTATACACTAACATATATAATTTATATATCATCATCCTCATTTATTTATGTAGCACCAACAAGATATGGAGTGCTTTACTCTAGTTATAACAAACAGGGAATAAATGGTGGATAACAAACAAGGGTTTACAGAGTAAAACAGGATCCGAGGGCCCTACAAATTAGAGTTTACAAACTAAAGCATAGGGTACAATTGAGACATTAAGGGGCAGATTTACTAAATTCACATGAAGAACTTGGAGTTCGATCAAATTTCCAAAAAATTCGAATTTGAATATTCGAATATGCAAATTAGGCAAATTTGACCATCGAATATTCAAATTCGAATAATTCAAATATTCGAATTTAATTTTATTCGAATATTTGACTTTTCGATGGTCGAAGTACTTCCCCTTTAAAATTTTCTTCAACCACCTAGTTCGCCAGATCCAAGCTGCCAAATTGGGTATATACAAATCGATTCCATTGCGGTAAAATCCTTCGAATTCGATTATTTTACTTCACATGCTATTCACATGGTCGAATTTCTGATTTTTTTCAATTCGAAATTCGACCATTGATAAATCTGCCCCTAAGATTTTAGAAACAATTTTGTGATGTATGATACAGCATTGATTGACTAATTAAGGAACATTGAATAAGCGTCTTTAAACAGGTGGGTCTTTAAGGAGCGTTTGAAAGTTTGGAAAGAAGGAGAAAGTCTGACAGCTTGAGGAAGAGAGTTCCAGAGAAAAGCAGAAGCCCGAGAGCAGTCTTGTAGATGAGAATGAGCAGAAGTGATGAGAGGAGAAGCGAGGCAAAGGTCAGAAGAAGAGTATTTGGAGGTCATAGATCAGAGCAATGTTGCAAAGTTGAATACAACAGGATTTTGCAAGAGTTTTGATGTGTGGTGAAAAAGACAGATGTGAGTCTAGGATAACTCCTTGGCATTGTGCCTGTGTGGTGAAATGAAAGGTAGTGTTGTTTACTGTGAGTGATATCTGAGGGACAGAGGAAGATTTTGGAGGAAATATAATGAGTTTTGTTTTTAAAAGGTTCAGTTTCAGGTGGCGCTGTGACATCCAGGAGTAGACAGCAGAGAGACAGTCTGTAACTTGAGAAAGTACAGAAGGAGAGAGGTCAGGAGTAGACAAGTATGTTAATGGGCAACCCTTTTGAAATAAAAAATAACAAAATGGTATAAAGGTGATACCTTTATTGGCTAACTAATATAATCATAGCAAGCTTTCAGAACATTTTAGTTCCTTTTTCAAGCTGAACTAAAATGTTCTGAAAGCTTGCTATGATGATATTAGTTAGCCGATAAAGGTATCACCTTTATACCATTTTGTTATTTTTTAAGGGTTGCCCATTAACATTTTTACTGGCTAACACGGTACAGCAACTTTACCTGCGAGTAAACAATTAGAGTTGGGTGTCATCAGCTGAATTCTGAACGACTGAATAAGTTTACATAGTGAGGTAGTATAGCGCGAGAACAGCAGGGCGGCTAGAACAGAGCCTTGAGGAACTTCAACAGAGAGAGGGAATGTAGTATAAGTAGAGTAAGAGAAGACAACTTTAAAAGAATGGTCAGACAGATAAGATGTAAACCATGAAAGAGCAGTGCCAAGAATGCTAGCTGAGTATAGAATGTGTAGGAGGAGTGGGTGGTCAACTGTGTTAAAGGCTGCAGAGAGATCTAGATGGATTATTATGGAATATATAGTGACCTTTAGACTTTGCCAGTAGAAGATCATTGGTTACTTTGTTGAGAGCAGTTTCAGTTGAGTGTGTTGGGCAGAAGCCAGATTGCAGGCGGTCGAGAAGGTAGTTGTGATTGAGATGCTGGATTAGGCATTTGTAAACAAGCCTTTCCAGTAATTTGAATGCAAATGAAAGAAGGGAAACCGAACAATAATTAACGGGAGAGCTGGGATCAAGAGAAGGTTTTTTGAGGATAGGAGTGATTAGTGCTTGTTTGTATAAGGATGGAAAAGTACCAGTAGAGAGTAAAAGGTTAAATAAGTGGGTAAGTGCAGGAGGGAGTTTATCAGAGATTGGATAAAGGAGGCGAGAGGGTATGGGGTCAAGGGAGCAAGGGAGCAAGTTGTGGGTTTTGAGCAGGCTAGCTAGTTAACTTCATCTTGTGTGGCGGAGGGTGAAGGACTGCAAAGTGGATGTTAGTGGACTGCACGTTAGTCTAAAATTGTTGTCAGACGATATGCTCAGTCTCAATGAGATTGATTTTTTCATTAAAAATTTAGCAAGATCTTGGGCAGTTATATTAATGGGTGGAGGGGGTGGTGGAGGACATAAGAGAGCGTTACATGTGTAATGCTGTTGTTTAGAGGACAGAGTGGGGATTAAGGAAGAAAAGTATTGTACTCAATTGTATCAGGAGAAATGAATTTGAAGTGGATGAAGTCAGGATGAGTTTGTGACTTTGTCCACCGTCGTTCAGCTAACGGGTGGTAGAAGGAGGAGCAAGGGAGTCAAGAGCTGTTGAAAGAGCATCATTGTAGAGAGAAGCTGCCCTATTTGGACAGGAAAGATTGTTAATATGAGAGATGGATAGTGTTGCTACTGTTGATAATTGAACTACAAGCCACAACATCGCCTGTCAGCAGTACCTCAAGCTTTCTAAAATATTTAAAATAAGAGATATTAAATAAACCCTATAGGATTGTTTTGCCAGAAATGTAAATCCATGCAGCTTAGTTTCCATCAAGTACAGTACAAGGTACTATTTTATTATTACAGAGAAAAGGGGAAATCGTTAAAAAAGTAATTATTTGCTTAAAATAGAGTCTGTGAGAGTTCCCATAGTTCCCATAGTATGGAGATATTTGGAGATATATGAACATCTGGTTTTTAATAAACTCTCTAATGGCTCTTTTACCAGTAGGTCTTTCCAATGGACGGGAGGTCACCCATTCCAATTAGAAGAAAGTAGGTTCTGGCTAAAAATTCAGAAGGGGTATATTACAGTGAGAGCTCTGAAGATGTGAAATTCAGTTGTGCAGGCTGATACATTGGATAGCTTTAAGAAGGGGTTGGATGGCTTTTTAGCAAGGGAGGGAATACAGGGTTATGGTTTCTTTCTTGGTTTATATTATTATCATTTTGAGGTGAGCACCCAGGCATTTTTGTTTACATTTTTGTTTACATTTTTATTGTGAGTGCCGATATTCTCCAAACAGACTTATATATATATATTATTAACATGTATTTCTATAGCGCCAACTTGTTGCGTAGCGCTGAGTATATATATATACTTGTATCCATTAATGGACAGGATTAGTTAGCTGTGTCTGTTTACTACCAATTATTTAAAACTACCTAGAAAAAAAATATTTTTAATTATCTTGAATGCTATTTTTAACACCTTTGTGGTTCCTGTGTTAGGGGTGTCATACTGGTTGAAGGCTGTCTGTAAGGCAACTCAACGATGTATGTGTTCATCAAGAGGGAAGAATTGCTGTTGATTGATAGTATTATACATACTGTATATTAATAAAGAAAATGCTCAGGAATTCATTTAATAAAGCATAATAAAGCTTGCGAAGCTGCCATGTCTGCTGCTCCTAAAAGTATTATAGGAAGGTGTGTAATCAGCAATAAACATAAGGTACATTGTGCAAGTTCATTGGTTCTATGGACATACTCCATATCAGCACTAACCAGGATTTCCCCTCCCCCAGAAGGACCCTCCCCAAAGCTTTAAAAGCCACCCATCCCCTCTATGGTTTCTTTTTTTCCTGCTTTCCTTAATCCATTGGAAGCAATATTTTTGCTTTTTGTCCTTGGGAAAGTATTAGGTGACCGGAAATGGCACCTAGGGAGTGGGGGTTTTTATTTTAATTTGTATTATCCATTCTGCACCTTACCTCATATCCTGGGTTCATCAGTGCTGTTCTGATGGAAGAGGTAGCACAGAAGCAGCAGAAGAACCCTGAATCCTAGATGCAGCATGATTCAGATAAACATAGAACCCCAGTTGGAAGCAGAACATACCATCCAACCTAAACAGTCCACCACGAGGAATTACCTAGTTTATTAGCTAGATTGGAATATTAATAACTTTCATATGTACATTCAGTACAGAATGTTAATTTGAATGAGACACTGAATTATGAATATGAATATGAGAAGGGCCTGAATAGAAAGATGAGTAATAAAAAAAAGTAGCAATAACAATAAATGTGTGGCCTTACAGAGCATTTGTTTTAAGTTGGGGTCAGTGACACCATTTGAAAACTGGAAAGAAGACAGCAAATAATTAAAAAACTATTAGGATTAAATAATGAAGACCAACTGAAAAGTTGCTTAGAATTACCCATTCTATAACTAAAAGCTACCCTAAAGGTGAACCACCCCTTGAACCATTCTTCACTTCTTGTCTCTTTTCTCTTACTGTCATATTCTCTTTCTCCTTTCTCAGCAGAAAGTATACTTTTTTAATACATGGATCATATTGGGTAATCAGTACTGGTACGTCATATTCCTGGAAGGTTTACAGATTGCTGCAATTATTTATCCCCCGTCAAAATGATACATTTTTGCAAACATAAATGAACAAAGCATCTATTTCATTATTTGTGGCAACTGGATACAGTTTCAAAAAAAATGTCTGTAGATAGGTCTGCAGATTTTAAAGCTTCTCTGTGTGTCTACATCAAGCTAACATGCAGTCCTCTTTACTGGAAAGCAGCTCTTTAGAATTAGTACTTTTGCACAGAATTGTATAGTAGCATTTCCTGTTTGCTCACATTCATCTGGCAGCAGATTTTGGAACTAAAGCTTTTAGTTTGTAAGAATTGTTATTTTTAGATAATCATCTCAAAAAGACAGATGATAATCTCTGGAGCGCTAAATACAGTATCTTTGTTCAAATTAGATTTCCACTAGAGGCACTCTGTTTAGCCTCTGTCTAGGCCTACACAGGCATATATTTTGGGTAGGCATAATAATGTGCTTTGTTGCTGCAAGTTTTAGCACCTGTGCCCTAACTGTGGACAGTAAGGTTTCAGTCAACCATCCATGCAACTGAATGCGGAAAGAGAGCAAGTCCATTAAACAATTAAAATGAAGACTAAAGGCAACATGTAAATGGACCGATGACTGATTTTAATATAGACTGCTAGGCCAGTAGCTTAGTGAACAAAATAAAATGTTCAAAAAGCTTGGTATATATATATTAGTAGCTACAAAACGTACAGTATTTTTTATTTCAAGATGTAAAATGCTGATTATGTTTGAAAGGGATGATCATCCTTCTTACAGGTCAACATCATAAAGAGGAAATTGTAAATCTCCATTGTCAGAGGAACAGTTTGGCAACACTTCCAATATGAAGAAAAACAAAACACCAGTCGTATTCACGTTACAGGGCTTATTGGTACAGGGTCCCTTTTCTGGAATTCTCAGGACCTGAGGCTTGTCTGGTAAGGAGTTCTCATGGAATTTGTAGGCATACTCAAAAAATAGTTTTAGTGTGCTGGTGCCAGTCTGGATGGTCCATATAGTTCTACATCTGACTCCTCCTAATTTCAGTTCCTGATTATAAGAAAGGTAGAGGGTGGACACAATTTATCCTCAAATCCACAAAACTCTCAGCTTCCGTGCATTCAGTTTTAAGAGCAGTCCATAAGCTGGTACTTTGGATAGCATTTCCAGTATCTGTAATTGCACTGCAAATAGACAAGTAGTATGGAAGCTATTTTCTCTTAATAAAGAACAGAGAACAAGAGGCCATGTCTTTAGATTTCTGACATGGCATCTGCCATAGGTCCATGTATGTATATGTAATATATATATATATATATATATATATATATATATATATATATATACTCATTCTAGGCACTTTTGTGTACTGCCTATAGCTTTCCTAGGCACATTTATATAGGCAAAAACCTATGGCAGGCAGTATCTGCACCAACAGGTTTATGAAGACCCAAAGGAGCTTTCTTGAAGACTAATATTTGCCTGGATACCCAGACTGGGCATTGCCCAGGTACAAATTATACATAGCTTCCCAATTTAAGTTATACTTGTACCACTCACCTTGGGCAATACAGTTAATAGTAACGCATATTCACATGCAGCTTTCCTTTGAGGTTCTCTATTCAAAAAAGCTGTATGTATGTATGTATGTTAGTCATACATATGTACTTTTATATGATAAGGAACCTGAGAGCCTGGAACAACTGAATGCCTGATCTTCTTGCTTGACAAAGTCCTGTCACAGCAGAATTTCACCTTTAATTGAACGTTTTTTTGCCTCTTATTGACAGCTTGTCTACCCTACATAGAGACAGATGCACTGGTGCCCAGCAAATGTGATAGATACAAATCAGTCAAGCTGAAACATTCTTAAGGACAATACAGTATATCAGAATTCAGAACTCAAGGACAAGCTGGTGCGTGTGTAGGGGTGGAAAGATTAACAATTGATTTTGTAGTTTACTCTGAATTTATGTTAAGAGTGACATAGGGCATCCACTTTATCCACTTATTGCTGTCAGGCTGATATAAGTACAGTTTTTCTGCTCTTAGAGAAAAATATATTGACTATAACTCACAGAATTATAGGATTGTGGGAGATATGGAACACTATTTAGTTCTTGGTTATGACTGTTATTATCAAAGACAGTTGATTGATTTAATGAGGGCCTGTTTTATCCTTATATTTCAAATTGCCGATGACTTTCTTGTAATTTATATGCCAGTACTGTCATTTTCTAGCAGGAGGTCTGACATCCAAACTCATCTATCATCTCTGTAATGTACTGTAAGAGTCAATTTCCTTTGCATTTCTGGTGAAGATGTTATGCCCTTTGTCCTTGTGGCTTTGTGTGTATAGAAGATGCTGCTCTGAATCTTGCACCTCGTTTCCAACCGCATCTCCCTGCTTTGTCGAGAAGTAGAGATATTCTCAGTGTGGTGAGGGCCTGATTCACATTTAATTAATGCTATAAAACACCTGTAAAACTGGAGTGAAAAAAATATTGATTTATAAACAAAGACAATAACAATTGCTTATACTTGTAATTTCAGACAAACAAAATGACATGTATTACCAGAGTTTTTCTCCTGTGATATATTCTCTGAATCAGAATATATGACCTTGATGCATTGCTCCATTAAAATGCAGAAAAGTAGTGGGCAACAAAAATGCTAAACAGCTTAACCCTGGTTAGAGCTATCTAGTATTAATAAGTTCTTATCTAGATCCATATGTAACGAAATCTATTTCAATGGAACTTTCGGTTGTTTTGTTATTATATTCATGCATTGGGATCTCAGAACAAATCACCTAATTAAATATGTTCAGATAGCCATACTATTTTACAAAATGAAGGCCTGTCACCTAATGCCAAATATAACCTCAGACATCAGTAGGTGCCCCTTTGGGGGAGACCATAGTTAAAAGGGCAAGGTATATGTTAAATAATTTTAGATACATTTTAAATATGAGGGTCAGGGATGTCTAATCTATTTTCTAGCCCTCATTTGCACAAGGCAAAGGCATTTCTTGTTAATATTTGTTATCTGACCTATACTTGGAGGGTAATTAACTTTCTATTGAAAATGATCAAGAGCAACACATAAAGAACCCAACAGCTACTTGTTTATTTTGGCATTGCATTGAACAATTTTATATCTTGCACAGTATATAATATTGTAATATCTTTGGCAGAAACTAAATGGCCAACCTAAATTTCTCCCTAACTGAGCCAAACGTTCATGATTATCTGTGAAAGCAAAATAATTATTCCCATATCTTCCTAAAACTAATCTTCAGGCTCAGACCCTCTACCACTGCTCCCTGTACCCCAGAAGGCCAGACCCAATTTTTGTAAAACCATTGCCTTAGGAAATACAAATGCAAAAGTTTGGAACCCATAGCAACCAACCAGACCCTTGTTTCCAACTGACAGGCCACTAAATACCTGCTGATGGTTCCAAAGCTGAAAAATTTCCCAGTCTTGTAGAAATTATAAATAATATATGGTTCTGGTATCACACTGTCATGTTTCAAATGGGGGGGTGTCTTAATGGTCACTGCGAGAAGCACAGTAGGAGGGGAATAGCCAATCACAGTCCTGCAGTCACACAAGTAAAGACAGGCCTCAGTACCCTATCAGATCAACCTAGCTCCTGATTGGTTCTGTCTGCACTCAGCACACTCCAGGGAGCAGGCAGTTGAGCAGTTGAGTGGGACTAGTATGGTTTTTGCAGAAATTTCAAAGATCAGCCCAAAACACTACTTTTTTTCTATATTTAAAAGAGTATAATTGTTTTTAATATATGTAGCCTTTAAATAGTCTTTATCCCATGGCTGGTATATGTGTGTCAGTGGATTTCAGTGAGATGCGACCTCCAGGCATCACAATAATCACAATAGTAATCTATCTTTTTATTTTTACATACACCTTACCTGTTTATTCATGAAGATGTAAATTAATGGGTTAATACATGTGCTGCTCTTGGCTAAAATAGAGGGTATAATGCTAACTGTTGGTGTGATCATTCCAGGTTTTCCAAATGCTGTCATCAAAGAGACTAAACCATAGGGCATCCAGCACAACAGATAGCAGGTGACCATGCAGACCACCATAAATAGTAAGCGGTGCTCCCTCTTCTGAGCTGAAGTCATGCTGATCCTACAGACCTGCTAAGAGAGGTAACAGAAACATAAACACTCAGATACAATTGTTTCAAAGAAATAAATATAGATTACCCAGTTACTTGTTTTATATTCATTCACTGGTTCTGGTTAATTTTAGGTCTTCATTCATTTACTCCAATTGTAGAGCATAGTATAATCTATTTCTACTGATTTCTCACTTTAGGGGGCAGATTTATCAAAGGTTGAATTTAGAAGTTATGTGATTTTTTTTAACAATTTTGAAGGTAATCACATCTCGGATGGAAGGTTATTTATGAAAAAACTTGAACGTCTAATATGCAATTGAATAGGAACATCCTGAAAATTTGAATTCAATTTGAATCAAGTTCAAATTGAGTTTTCACCAAGAAATATTGACTTTTGCACAAAATCTTTTTCATGTGCACCATTTTTTTTATGTGCAACTTTTTTTCTATAGGGCATCATTTTCACAGCGAAACTTGGCAAACATTTAGATCATCACTACTATTAACAATTTGAACTTGGGTCGAGGTTTTATAAATCTCATACTCAAAATCAAATTCGAGTATGTTGTTTAAAATTCGAATTTGTGAATTTTTAAACATTTTGAAAATTCTAATTAAAATTTACCATTATTAATTACCACTTAATAAATATGCCCCTAAGAGTTAAGTGATGTGAATTAATAAGTAAATACTGGTGTTAAGACTAGTGAATATGTCCATAAACATTCCAGGCTGTGACCATGTGGGTGTTTATGCTCAGCAGCTCTTGAATATATTTGGATTAGCTGACGTAAAAACACAACTGGAGGTCTGGCACATTACTGATATGTCATCTAAGAGACCCTGCAATCTGTGTCTAAAAGTATTTAAAGAGAAGAATATATAATTAAACTAAATAATTAAATCCCAGTAAATACATAATTTTTGTATTGTTTAGTTACTGAAACTGACATGATGGGATTTACGTCTATGCCTCTATGCTCACAAATCCAATGAAGTATATCACAGACTTGAACCCTCTTCCACCCATTCTTTTGTTTTGATTTTGCAGGTCAAGTAGTTACAGTATATAACATAGGGGCAGAGATATAAATGTTTGTTTTCAGCACTCCTGAAAAGAAAATACAAAAATCAATTTTGATTTACAAATCACATCATTACTTTATTACAAAGTGGCGGTAATACACAAAATGACCAGTACCCCACAATACAATTAAAGTAACAATCACTCTTTATAGGGTATTAAAATGTAGTGTATAGTGATGGGCGAAACGGGCGCGCGTCGTTTTCGCCACGCGTCGTGTCGTTTTCGACGCGCATCGCGTCATTTCCGACACGCGCGACTCGTTTTTGGTGGCAAATTTTTGCCGGCGAATTTTTCTGGTCGTTTCGCGAATTTATTCGCCAGCGGGAATTCGCCCCTGGCGAATAAATTCGCCCATCACTAGTAGTGTAACTTCTGGTCTCAGTCAAGCCAAGCATGGCTCCCCCCAAAAAATGGAGCTAAACTATAACACTGGTTTATAATATATTCACACTGACATGGCCCTGCTTTTTGTACCTGGGTACTAGTGTTTGCCTTTGGCACCTTTTATATCTATGTACAATAGAGGTACAATACTAAAGCTCTCTTTTATACACACTTATTTAGCCCCTTTAGTTATGTCAGATACTTGGATTTCTGGTTGGGGATTACCGTTAGGCTTTTGAACCCTTATGTGTGTAAGTTTTTAATACATAGCATGTGGTGCTATGGTGTGGCTCAATTTTTAGGAGGCTTCTTTTATTTTTATTGTTATATCATTCTTTTACTCAACACTCCCCTACCCTTATTATAGGGTTAAAATTGTTTGGTTTTGCATTAATTTATGGTATGCAACATTTTGTGTAGTTTTTTTTTCTGGTACTCCATTTTTTCCTACAGCATAAATACATACAGACAGGGGGATTAGCTCCTAAACTTAGTTTATGCACTTCACTTCATTGAGATATATATAATTACATTTTTTTGCTACTTAAGACCTGTGACCTGTAAGTGCTCCTTTTATGGACATGTTTAATATTATACTTAAGGATTGCACCCAGGCACACGTTTATATTTTTTATAGATATATATATATATATATATATATATATATATAAAAGAAATATATATTCAACTGAATGAATAGTGTCAATATAAACCCAAAATTAACTAATTAACTTACCCCTCGTATCACTCTGATAATGTGCCCATAGCAAAATATCATGACGAGCAGGGGCAGAACCAAACAAAATAGAAAAAGGCACACTATGTAGGATATGTTATTGGAGGATTTTGAATGCCATACAACTGAACAGGTGGTGCCTGAGCTTTCTAGGCCATAACTGCTCCACCCCATGAGAGGTGGCAGGGTCCAACACAGGGAGTACAGCCACGACACAGTTATACAGAGCCAAGACTTCTTGTAATCTGTCATGTCCGCTTTCGTACATCTCAGCACCGTAAGGTAGCGCTCATAGGAGAGCATGGAAAGAGAAACCATGGACACCAATCCTAAAAATGTAATGTATAACAAAAAAAGCTGTTATGCACTTCATTAAAATATTTTAAAATATCAGTTATATAGTAATCAAATAAATAAAGAGAGAGGAATTTGTGGAGTCTGTCATGTCTATTTGCCATTTATTTTCACAAATGGCATATGGACATTAATACTTTGTCTATGAGACAAATTGTAAATGCTCATAAACACCAGACTTCAGACTGTTTGTGGAATGTATTGCAACTAGTGATGGGCGAATCGGCGGCATTATTTTGCTTTGCCAAATTTTTTGCGAATTTCTAGAGAGATTCAGAAATGCTGCGTCTCGTTTTGGATACAGACGTCCATTTTTTTTTCGAGACGCCTGTGAATTTTTGGCAGGCAAAATTTCACCGGTGGTTTTGCGCCGGAATATATTCGCCACAGATGAATAAATCACTAATTGCAACACTGACTGCAAGTTAAGTAGTGGCAAATTCAATAATATTCCAGCATCTAGCAGAAAGCCTTTCCAGAAGAGTAGAGGACCAAGTTCATACTAATACCCTTGATTCAGGAAGTGTTTAGATATATTTAGCCAAGGAAGCATACAGCTCAGATGGTGTTGGTACCATATTTATTTTTCTGGGTTTATTTACAAAATTTTGCATTTAAATATGGACCCCCTAAACTACAAGCATGTTGTCACAAGGAGTTTCATGACACAAGATTTACTAAGGGTCGAATTTCAAAGTTAAAAACTTCGAAATTTGACCATCGATTTTTTTAAGGGAATTTTCAATCGAAAATTTTCGATCAAAAATGGACCCAATATGTTCGTTTTCGATTGAATTGAAATAGTTCAGATCGTTCGATTTGAACGATTTTGAAAAAATCCTTCCAGGATTTTCCAGGACTTAGAAAAAATCTCAGTAAAGGTTTGAGGAGGTCCCCCCTATTCTTTATAAGAACATTATTTACAGGCTATTCATGTGTATTTTTGTGTATCAAAAGCTTATAAAATACAGGAACACGCACAACATGAATAATTATAGTTGTAATCAAAATACATACATCCATATTTAATTGTCAATGAAATGAATGATGTGCAGTCACTGACGTTCAGAAATTTACCCAAATTGTGCTGGAAGGTATGCAGTCACAGTGTATGATTAGTGCAATAAGCCTGCCAGGTATACATAGTATCCAATATAGATAGAAGACTCAGCTTAGATGTGCTACTTAACTAGATTAGATAGTGAAAGTGTATAAGTAGACCTTCTTTGCTGCATCCACAAACCAACCACAATGTTGTGACCAGTATTAACCACTATACTTCCTGGCATGTGTAAAAAATGCACAGATGTGTGTGTGAATGTGCAAGTGGGGACAACCACAGACATGTACACATTTAAAGACCTGGTGTAGATACAGGATTTCAGTGGAATAAGGAAAAAATACATATATATTCTATACATCACAACTTTACACTTTTTATGTTGGGCCTCATTTCCCACTGAGAGAATCCTCCACTGACGAGTTGGAGTGCTACTTCTCTACTTTGTACCTCATTTTATTACTCAGTTCTTTCTTAAGATCTCACTAGTGCAAACATAGCAACGTAGTAAGTTAGGTAAAAAAAAAAGACATGTCCCATCAAGTTCAACCTTTTAACTCTATCTTAACCTGCCTAACTGCTAGTTGATCCAAAGGAAAGCAAAAGAAAAAAGCAATTTGAAGCCTCTCCAGAGTGTCTAATTATGTTCTTGTACACAGTGATACTATTTCCCCCTGTTGTTAAGCATTTCCTTAAGAAAACTGTGGTGGTTAACATACAGTATATGTGAAGATGTTTAAGTCTGTTTTAAATGTTTAATGGATTGTTTCCTATATACATATGATGTCATTGGGGAGGTGGTGTTTGACAAAAACTTCAAATGTAAAAGTCTATTTTAGGCTGTGGGTTTGGGATATCTTGAAAGAGATCCTCTTGCTGGGATCAAACAAACACCAATTAAAAAAAAACTCCCTTATTTATCCCATAAGTGCTCCAATTTTTATGATATATATATATATATATTTCTATATACTAAAAGTGTACCCTTTACCGACACTTTAAATTAAACTGCTTCATAGAAGATACCAAATTAAGTAATTAAAATTCTAATTAATTTTGCAATTCAGTATGGTCAATTACATTAAGCCCAATCTTCTGAAAGGTAATTATGTGAAAATGTTCATCTTTGCTTTGTACAAACGAAGGATAATTTATGTTGGCATGCATGACTATGGTGCTAATTACTCGCCTTGGAGAGTCTGCATAACCAGTAATAATATTGCTGTCTTAAACTCATGTAAAATAAATTTGCTATAAAGGGAACAACTTATATAAATATGCTATCTTATGTATTTGTTCTCTGAATTGAATATTTTGCATCTAACATTCTTTACCCTTAAGAACTGCAGAGAACCAAAGTATAGGTTTTATCCCTAACTCATAGATGTAAATAAAATGTGTGCCAGTGCTGGTATGAAAGCTCCTCTGCATGTAGGAATACGGACAGATATGTTTGTAGATGGATTGTGTGCGCTTTGGATTAATAACAAATAAATGGCTCACTCCTTAATGCTAACCAGTGCTTTCAGCCCTTAAAAATAACTCTAGTTCTATATTTATGTTGCAATGTCTTACTCTTTGTAAACAACAGAAGAATTTAAAATATTGCTATTATACAAAGGTTTTCTTGTGTATTTCTTTAAGGGTACATTTTGCCAAAATACCAAATCCTTCATAAGATTCTGCCAGATACCAAACCAAACCCTAATCTAAGTATTCAAATTTGAAGAAAAAAATATTGAATCAATGGGAATAAAAAATAATGTTGCATCCAGTTGGCTAGAGCTTTAGAGTGATTTTGATGTAGTGAATCCCTGTTTCTCAAAGATATAAATGGGCTAGAGTTGCTTGCTGTACAAGGACACATGACCATCATTTTGTTTTGGTCAGCCGTTCATGAGAGCTCTCTTCTCCTGTCCATTGCATTCTTCCACTCACTGGATGACACACAGTCCCTTTTTCCAGTACTGCCCCACTCTACGGGTCTCTCATGCATCCAGATGCCATGCTTCTTTCTAACCTCCCCTTGGAGTGCGCTGGGGTAGGAAAAGTGGTACTGCTCCTACCCATGCAACTAGAACACCCCCCTTTTTTACCTGGATGTTGCAGAGTTTGCAAGAGAACACCAATGGAGGAAGTCAAGCCTGACTTGTGGAAACCAAAAACATTCCACAAAACAATTCAGAGCCAAGAATGTGATGGTGTGAGTCCCTGGACGGTTTCTATAGACATTGTATGGATGGTCATCGAAGATGGACTTCCCCTGAGAACCGTCATGCATGCACGTAACCTGTGCAAATACCTGCACTGCCCATAGTGTATCATGAGGAAACAGTATTGCACACTGTGTTGAACTGTGTTAAGAACATTTTGTGGTTTTCGCAGGAATCACTTCATTCTAAGGAGAGAGGACATCAATCAAGGACTGCCACAGATGGGTTCACACTCTGCTATGTGACTGCAACATCCTCAACAGCCTTGAGGAATAAGAGGACTATAATATCTCTCCTTCTCCTTTAGTGGAGTTGAATGCCCCACAGTTTCATTCTCTATTAATTCCCCACTTAAAACATGAGAGCATTGATGACACTCAGAGAAAAAAATTAGGTTGAGGAACGCAAATACCTGCAACAGTGATTTGCATTCCTCCACTAAGTTGTTTTTCTTGGGTTGGAATGACACTTCACTATAAGAAAAACAATTAGAAGTCCAAGGCTGAGTGAGTAATCCAAAGGGCCATAGTTCCTAGGATTCCATCCCCAGATCCAAGGGCACATATATCAGAAACCAAAAATTATTCCATAACTCGATAATATCATAAAAAACTTCCATTTTATTCAAAAGTCAAGTTAAAAAATAAGCATACAGACTTGTACCTTGTCTCAAAGTAAAAATGTGGACAGAAGTACCTGTTATAACACAAAGAAACATGTACATCCTGATTATGATTGACTATTGTTATGGAATAATACAATAAAACAATAAATCACACAATGTTTATAATAATAATAGAAAATTTTTCAGGACAGGTTGTAGGAGGTCCCCCATAAGCTAAAATTTCAATTTGGCAGCTTTAAGGTGGCGAATAGTCGAATTCGAAGGATTTCTAAAGGGCCAATATTATTATTATTATTATTATTAACATGTAGCGCCAACATGTTGATTAGCGCTTACAGTACTTTTCAATTCGAATCTAATTTTGGCCTATGTGTTAGTTGAAGTAACCCAAAATTACTTCGAAATTCGATTTTTTTTTTTTTATTCGAATATTCACTTCGACCCTTAGTGAATGTGCCCCATAAGAACATTTGCTGTACTGACCACTGTCTGCTATAAAGCAACTGCCTAACCACTACATAGTATTGTTCCATTTGCTTTGCGTCACTTTTCTCTAAAATTGCTCTATAGCTGTACCAACTGCCAATAATCAAGGATATCATTTAAGTTAAGGCATTATGTAATAAAGGTGCAATGTCTAGTCACCAAGAGCAAACAATCAGTAAGTAGCATTTAATGATTTCCTGCAAACACCTTTATTGATTACTATCAGTTACTAAATTCCGGCAAACGTTTATTACACCACCCCCTTAGACAGTTGTAGCCTTTAC
>CM044446.1:48054950-48103784 GCA_024363595.1 Xenopus borealis | reverse complement strand
GCTGGGCCGCATTCATATCCATCCTGGGCCGCATGCAGCCCTCGGGCCACAGGTTGGACATCCCTGCACTACAGGGCTAAGCTTACAAAGCACACGCTTAAATACTTGAATACCATAAATGTTTTCATTGGGGTAGTCTGGGAAAGTGACAAAATAACATCTCAAGGCAATAATCCACCTAATATATCATTCTCATACAGCAACCTAATATATCACTTACATACAGTAATACATACAGCAGCCCAGCTTCTATATCACTGATACATATGACCCACTTAATATATCACTCACATGCAGCAACCTATGTAATATGGTATATCACTCCCACACAGCTATCTACCTAATATATGACCTAAATACGACAACCTACCTAATATACTACTTAATATATACAGTATATGAACATTTGTTTCAACAAGCTGTCAATGCAATCTTAGGTGATCCTTAAAGAGGAACTGGTAAGTATGACAAGTAACCCTTTTCTATATAGAACTTAAACTGATAGAACAAAAGTATCCGATCATGTAAAAAACACACAGTTAGAAAGTTTAGCTAGTTTTGATCTGCCTCTGGGGCCCCACTGACACTGTTACTTAAGTAATAGCTTATGATGGCCATAACCCATTGGTACTTGCTTGTGTATTTTTGCCACCTTTGCTATTCTGCAGATGCTTACCCTCCCTGTTTCCTGTACCTCCCTTGCCTATACTGCTGGTTCCATGTCCCAACCCTGCATACCTTGTCTAACCTTCCTGTGCCTAAATCAAGTATAAGCCTGTTTTCTACATGTTCTCCCTATGGTTCAGTCCATGTTCCTCTTTAATCTGTACAACCAGCCTTTGGAACAGCAACTTATTGACACTGCAATGAGTATATTCAGTAAAGGTGATCAGTTCACAATCAGTCTAGACAAGTCCATGACTTTCCATTGATCTAATCGGCATCTGGTCTTGCAATAGAGACAAAGCAGGTAGAAGGCAAGGCAGATAAAATGGTTGCAGCAGGAATCACCTACTGCAACCAAGTGAGGGCCATTCAATCTCAACTTCCTGCTGGGTTCTTGCTAGAACTAGATGGATTATTTAAATAAAATAATGTGTTATGCAAAATTGTGCCATAATATCATGACACTAGAAATGTAGTATGCATATAGTCAAAATGTACTACTTGCTTGACCTCACAACCACTTCTGAAAGATGTGCTCAATATATAATTTTAACACATAAAGCCTACAGAGATAAAAGGAACATTTGCATTAATGTTGATGACATCCTCTTATGCGAGCTAGCTGACCCTACCATACAGCATTCTGTTCTGCGATATAGTATACTATTCACATGGACATTGTACAAACAACCTAATGTTAAAAAGACACACTAGTATGTAGTCTGGAATTTGTTTCTTGCTATACTACTGATCCGAAAGACAAATAGTTTACATGCTATGCAAGAAAACATGCATGCATTTAGAAATCGGCTTTTATCATGAGAATGAATACCTGTAAACAGAGAACAAACTTGTACAGATATGTGATCTCTTATGCAGAAGGCTTAGGACCTGCAGTTTTCTGCATAAGGTTTTTTTCCTGTAGGTTAGATCACCATAACTTAGGTCTTTTGCCACCAATATGAGATTATTCTAACAGTATTCTAACTTTATTTCTGTATTATAATAATTTGCTTAAAATGGATGGCACCGGGTTTCTGCATAAGATATCCCATGCCTGTATTTTTCATAAGTTTCTAATTTTGAATGTAAATTTAGAAAGGTTCAAATATGAGCAACAGCCTATCATCTATATGAAGAATAAACGAAAAAGATGATGTAGCAAAGCCCTCTGGGTTAGTTAGGTCAGACAGAGGATTCATCCAGTTAAAGTGCTGCTGAAACAATAAGTGCTTTGGCATCTGCCAGCAATACTCACCAAAAAGGGAATTGCTGAATCCATACCACTTGCACCCCTGCTGTCCCAGCAGCCAGCTCCCAGATACATTGGAAACAAAGCTGAAAGGAGTCCCAAATATGCAGACCAATAGGTCACTGACGCTGATGTTCAGCAGGATCATGTTTATTGGGGTCCTGATAGCTGTAAACTTGACGAATATGAGAAGTACAAAAGAGTTGTACAGAGATCCAAGTACCAAGATACAGCCCAGGCAGACTGCCACTATACTGTGTGCTGTCCGGCTCAGGCCAGTGGCAGGAGCCAAAGAGTCTCGACTCTCCCCATGGCTGACATTGAGCAAGAAACTTTCATTCTGCAAGTTCAGAGCAAGCAACATTGCATCTATTTTCTGTCTCCTCTTTCCGCCCATTGGCTGCACAAGATCCGATACAGCCAAACAGCATTGCCAGCCATAGCACAGTCTGTCATCTAATATTGTGTGCTGGGGGATGCTAGAATAAAGCAGAGGATAATTAAGCTCCCACCTTCTTCACAGGGATTTGACTACAGCCTTGCATGATGCTAGAGAGGGTGGGAGATTATAGGTCTGGGGAATTTATATGTGTTGCCTGCATCACTACTTGTAACCAAATGCTTGAACAGGACAATGTCATGTGTATATCAAATCTTTAGTTTGCTTTTTTTTTAATCTGAAATATACTCTCCTTAGTTTTGCATTATGCAATGATGTTGTTTATTTTGTTTTATGGGAACATACATGCTTCTGACCCTTTGTACATGCATGTGAATGCAATGTTCTTTACAGTAAGAGCAATTTTATAATGTCGTTAAACTTGTTCAGACAGAAGCAGACAGATTGTCAATGCGGGAGGTTAATGCTGTTGAAGGGCTGTTAACAGAAAGCAGCAGCTGATAAATAATGTAGGGACGCACAGTCATACTCCAGGGCATTTATATTCATTAACTGCTGGTGTGGCTCTCTCTGGCACAGCTGGATTATGTCTTCTGCAATCCGTCACTTTCCTGCATGACCAGTGGAACTGGGTAAGGGAAGCTTCCTTTAATATGTTTATATTTATCCCAAACCATGGACATCCACAAAAAAAAAAAATCAACATGTAAGTAATCCACCCTCCAGTAAGGTATCATATTTTACTCTCTGTCCTCCTTGAATTTCTTCAACACCATTATCACTAATTTCCAAGTAATTGTCCCCTATCCATGAAACTCCTATGACATCACTTCCTTTATCCCGTTCCCCATTCTCTCTCTCCGCCCAGTTTATATACCATATGTTCCCCTCCCTAATTAAACCACCACCCTACCCTCTTATATACACAGTAGGTTAAGATGAAATAAAACCTCTAATCCATACATGATCTCTCCTCTAACCCATACATTAGGGGTGTCCAACCTGCGGCCCGAGGGCCACATGTGGCCCAGGATGGATATGGATGTGGCCCAGCTTGAAACCCTTGGTTCCCGAGGAAACTTCGTGTTGCAAAGGATATAGAAGTAGGCAGGAGGGGGGACTCTGCCCATTGCCCCATTAGTAGTAATAATAACACTATAAGACTATGTCTATTTAATACCCAGACATCCTATATTCCAGTGTATAGCTCCATCTGGTTATCCAACTGGTATTGTAGTTCTTTTCTGTGCATTTTCTTTACTTTTACAAATCAAAAGTGTTTGTGTATTTCATGTGTGGCCCCAGGCAGTTTTTTTCTTCTAATGTGGCCCAGGGAAGCCAAAAGGTTGGACTCGAAACTTTCCTAATGGGTGCTTGAATTGCGGAGAGACAAATGGCTGTATACATAGGAAAACAGCTCCTTACGGCAGCGGCCATTCCACTCCGGTCACGTGGTGTCGGGCAATACACATCTGGTAAGGCACTTGTTGGCTTGCCGAGGAAAGCTGATCAAATCGAGTGTCAGGTTAAAAAAAGACTTTATTATCAAAAAGGTTTAAAATAACATCACCATAACATTTTGGTGAGGATGGGCGAGGGAGAGCATGGCTTAACGCGTTTCGTGACTGAACTTGTCACTTCATCAGAAGCCAGGTTGGACTCCCCTGCCATACATGATCTTCCCATTAACTTCATTCAAATGCATATATTGTCTTTGTGTGACCAACTTCTAGCACAGTTATCCTGTTGTTTTGTTTATATCTCTCCCACAGTTTGACAAAGATATTCTATAACCTGCTCTGTCTTCACTCCAGATGTCCTGATTCACATGATCATTTTGAATAATGGTATCGGGGGGTACAGCAAGGGGTCTAAGCTCATAAAAACATTAAGCCATTTTTACACAACGATGTGTGGAGAGCACTCTTTGCACCAGCAGAGCCGACTGGCTTTTTTGCAGTCCCTGTAACTTGTGTGCTGCTGCTGCCTGTGGAAAGCTTCTCAACTTGCATCATTGAAGCAGCGACCCTGAGCCTAAAGTTTCAGCATCTCTATAATAGTAGCGATTCAGGCCTTCAAAGTTGTTACAGGAGTGTCTGCAACACTCACATGTTCAGTGTTCTCTGAGCAGCTGTTGAGAAGCAAAGCTTAGTGGTTGTGGTTAATCATCAAGCAAAAAAATTAGGTTTATCTGTCATAAAGGCTGATGCTATAGGGCTGATTATGAAATCCTGATGCTGGTTTAGCAGCTACCATGTATGGATAATTATTTATCAATCAGCTTTACGTTGTGAAAATTATATTATATATATATTCAGCATATTGTGCTTTGGGTCCCTAAGCTCAGTCAGTGACAGCAGCACAGATCATGGGCAGTGAATCAGCAGAATAGAAGATGGGGAGCTGCAGGGGACACAGATCTTTACTGCGAAAGGGCTGTGGTTGCCTTGGGCTGGTATAGAAACCCAAAACATAATGTACATATCTGCTCTATTTCAAAACATATCTGCTCTATTTCTCTCTTTAAGTAAATGGTGTGTTAATGTATGGATTTTTATTCCTATCCTTCTTTAATGCACCTACTGTTTTGGGCCCTGTACATAATGATATATGTGCATTGCATGTAGAAGAATATAAACTATATTTCCACATCTGGCTTATTATGATTGCCTGCAGCTTGTTATCCATGTGTCCTTCATTATTTTAACACCCCCTGCACCGCTGACTCTAGCTAAACAAAATCATAAAAATGAATAAATGGAGAATTACTGCAAACTGTCATTAAAATATTTAATGTCCTTAAAATCTTTAACCCTGCACTAACATCCAAAACATGTCAGTACTAGTGATTGGCGAATCTGTGCCAAAAAAATTGAGAAACACATTGAAGTCAAATTAACCGCGAATTTGTGCCTGGTGAATTTATTCGCCCATCACTAGTCACTGCTGCTGTATGAACTATGTCACGGGAGTCCAAAAGGTAGATTGGGATCTTCCAGTAGACCTTTAGCTGGTGATCAGTAGATCTGAAGACACTGTCAAAAAACAGCTTGTTTGAATCACCCTCCTATTTCATGCTTTTCATTCAGATATTTATTATGTTAAGGTTAAATAAGAAATAGATGTTTGCTAAATATAACAATATACAGTTTCTCATAAATCAATATTTAAGTAGTATTGCCTATGGAACAGAATGTTAACAATGCTTTAATGGATGTAGATCATAATAGGACATCATCACTATGGGGCAGATTTACAAAATTCATGTGAAGAGATTGAAGTTCGATCAAATTCGATCAAATACTGATTGTACAATTTTTTCAGATCGAATATGCAAATTTGGCCACTTCATATTCGATCATTCGACCATTCCCACACAGGTCTCAGATCCAAATTGATAATTATATTTTATCAAATCAGTTATACTGTATAAGAGACTTGCTCTTAAGAACTGAATGGTAGATTTTAAACCTTTGTCTATGCATCCCATTATCCCCACTGGCATTTCTTACTGTGTTCCTACATAATATACCATACTTTTAATCATCAGTAATAATCACCCCTAATTCTCATTTTCTGTAGTTTTGGTGATGTATTAGAGATGCTCTGCTGTGCCTAAGGGATATGACAGATGATGTGTTGTTGCTTATTTTCTGCAAGAATGGAGGTGATAAAACTCTGGAAATTACCATGGGCAATGCATACTTCCACCTTCCACCTAGTTTTTTTTTTATTAATGATATTTTGCTGTGATACAAACTTTAAGGGCCGTATGGATTCCTTTCTAAAGAGTGCAACATTGACTTTAATTGATAAAGTTCTGAATGCAACACATCCTGGCTATGTTTCTGAGTGAAAGAAAGTAAAGATATAAGGGCATTCAGATAACAACTCCTGTATACGTATATAACTAAATCTTATTATGACAGTCATCTTCCACCCTATGCAGGAGACAGGCGGCCTCAATGTCTCCTAACACCTGACTTATGGGTTGGGAAGTTTACTGGCATGCCAAAGAACAAGCATTATGTCTGTGGTGAAACATAGTAGCAAGTGTATGTATAACCTCTGTTTTATTCACAAAATGGTGGAGCAGGGTCATATTTAGAGCAGGCACAGTTATTTGAGGGGTTCTCCCACCTACAACCTCCTGCGTACTCATCAGTCTTTGGGGTAAGTTATGGCCTTTCTATTGATTATTTACTATGGTATAAGGATTATTGCAACAAAATGCATGCATCCAGAGATTAGTAAACTGACTACTACAAATGAAACGGATTTTATTTGAAAGTCTTGGCACATAAGGCTGTATACTTTATATTAATGTAGCACACTTTTTTGGAGTAAAGTTATGCAATGGCGTGCTGTGTTTAGCCAGCTACTCCCATAAAGTAAGATTATTTTAGAATTATTCCTCTACATAATGCTGCAAAGAATGGCAGATTTGGAATGCTGAATCCCATAAAAGGCTATGGGCAAGGATTAAACATGTTTTTAAATCATTTAACTGATAATTTGATAATCTTGATATGCTGATCAACTGTCTTATTATGAATAAATGTAATTCAACCAAATCTATTATTCTCTGGATAAATTCATTTTTTAAATACATCCAGAATTTGGTATATGTAATGATATTTAGTAAGCCTAAATTTTTGTCTGCAGCAACGAATCCAAAAGGCTTGAGAAATGAGAAATATTTCTGGAAATGATCAAACAGACCTATAGAATACACAGGCCAGTCAGATCAATTCCAAAGAAATTCCAAAGAAACGTGCAGAGTTTGAATGTCTGGGAATTAATTCTCTGCTGAAAACTAAATAAATCCGCACCTAACTCTTATCACTACCATTATGGCTCAAATATGCCTGCATTGAGGTTTATTTCAGGTAATTGTGTGACATTACCAGGAAAAACTTGTTTATACTCAGTGGCAGATTTCCATTTTATGGGCCTTATTGATCTTATGGTTGAAAGGTTTGCAATGATAACATTTCAACAATGAATGTATGGCAGTTAAGTGATATAACTTTTTATAGCTTTCTCTGATATCACTTCACAGAATGTCAGTTTAATATTTTAAATTATTTAAGAGTCATAATATAAATATACGATGCACAAACATCATTTAATCTGGGGTACTCCCTGTTAAATGTAATTTTTTTCCAAGTAAGGTAGAAAAATATAAAGAGTGAGACTGTGTATATTATTATGTTACATGAAAATACATGCAACTACAATATTGCTGCATACATAAGTGTGACTTAGCCTTATTTGGACCCCTGCTTGCAAGGGAGGTTATCATATTAAAGAGATATTTGCATTACTTTCTGTAAGATTAGGTAAACATTCCTCTTAATTGTCCCTATTTAAGTAGAACAGTCCTGATTCATAGAACTAAGAGAACAAGGCATTCCTAAAAGTGTGCAGGGTTGGGATGTGGGTCTTGTTTGCATAGGAGATCAGGGTGGATCAGGGCATCTATACAATGATACAACAGAGAAACATGTTTTTTGGCTGCCAGGGTCAGTGACCCCCATTTGAAAGCTGGAAAGAGAAAGAAAAGGATGTCAATTAATAAAACTATAAAAAAAAATTGCAAAGTTGGTATGCAAAAGACAGTAGCCCAGGAGGCTAGATCCCAGGTGTGCCCACAGTATTTTAGTCCACTGTTTACTGTATACTGTTTCTTTAAAAAATGTATCAGTATTCAAAAATGGAGAGCTGCCAAGGAAAATTTTGAAGGCATGTATAATTGTTTTAAGCTTTAGTTTTCCTTTAAGGAAATGCCAGATAAAATACTGCAAATGTTAGGCATGCAGAATGCTTGTATGTTTCATGGCTGAGATTGTAGTTATAGATTTATACTCTACACACCAATCTCATAAAACTCCTGCCAACAGAGTGGGAGTGAAAAGAATTACAGAGAGAAACTTTCAGAATTTACATTGTAATGAAACATATTTCTGTTTTCAAGGCAAGTTCCTGTTGGTTTGTTACTTTTGTATTGAGCTCATTGCCTTTGGTCCTAGATATAGGGTTGTAATTGATTGCTTTCTTTACATTTGTGGAAACAATAGCAGATCTCGAGTGACAGACACCATGGAGACACAGGCGGGTTTATATAACCATCCATGCACAGCTTAATATGGCAACCCTGCACTGACAAATATATATATATATACATATACCTTCCCTACATCATTAGACATACTCCACCAATTTGATCTACAGCTTTATCTCTCAGCCCAGTCTGCCCATCTGAAGCAGCCAATAGCCAACCTGCACTCCATCTTCAGAGGCAGTCAATGGCAAATGGAAGTTGTAGTTTAGCCTGTTTTGGAACAACTTTTGAGTGTCAAAAAAGAGGCAAAGTTCCAGGATTAGCACGTAAATTAATTTTCTAGTAGCAGTGCAATTTTTAGGTGCATTTCACTTCTGTGATATAACTAGTCCATATGTATGTGACTGGGTATGGGACAGAGAAAGATGAGAATTTAAGTAAAGCATGGAGAATGTGTTGAAGCTAGGGAATGAGCTGCGGTGTTTGGAGATAATGGGTTAATGCTAATAGATTGGGGGTGAAGGACAGAGGAGACTTGTTTCCTAGCTAATGTTTATCATTTCATGATACTGCTATATACCCCCAAATTCGCTTGGTCATTTTTGCAATATGCAAAAAAATTCTAAATAGTCGCATGTATAAAAAGTGTTGCTCGTATCAAAATTGTCGTGCATCAAAAATATTTTGACGTACATTGACTTCAGTTCATTACATTAATTTTTTGCCCATCACTAACCTTAAGTCTACCAATTGGAACATAATTAAAGCATTAAATAAATCCAATAGGCTGGTTTCCATTCCAATAATGATTAATTATATCTTCGTTTGAATTATTATTACAAAGAAAAAGGAAACTACTTTCAAAATATTTGACTATTTGGATAAAATGGAGTCTACGGGAGAAGCCCTTTCCACAATTTGGAGCTTTCTGGATAATGGGTTTCCGGATGACGGATCCCATACCTGCATATCTATTGTCCTATAACACGTATTTGTAAAGTGAAAACTTATTCTGCAGCACTCTACAACCAAAGAACTCACAGCTCCACTGGGCAAGTTATATCCAATAACCAAATGAAAAGTGGTTTCTCTCTGAGTCTGGTGCAGCTCACTTCCAAGAGTTTAGGTCAGCAGCCGGCAGCTAGTATTATTATTGCATGGGAATTTTCCTCCTTGTGAATAAGAGCTCAAGTGTCCAGCAATCACGTGTTGTATGATGACTCTGAGGAAGTGCCGCCAGGTCGGCAAGAAACGCGTTAGTCACTTGTGCAGAAATGCACACTGTTTGACACTGTGTGTGCCTTTAATAAAGCCATGAAGTTATTGGTGAGACGAGCATGATGATTCTCCTTGATGGCGCCGAGGATACGGGAACTCTATTTGCATTACAAGGAACCGGCGTGTAGCAGCCGGCATTACGTATCGGCAGCACAGGAGCAGACGCGCACATTCGGGTGAGCTCAGCAATAGACCGCTTCTACAAATTTGTTTTTCACTTCATTTTCACAGCCCCTATGCTAATAATATATATATATATATATATATAGTTATAGATATAATATGTACATAAATTATTTACTCATCAACATTAGATAAAGTTGGTTCTATATGTACATGTAGAAACTGGCACTATCTTACTAACCCCCTCTTCTGGTATGTCCCATGGTATGTATATCTTTTATTTATATAGTACCAAGATATTCTTCAGTTTTTTACAAAGGAGCTTACCATTTGCATCAGGCCTCCTACCTATAAATATTGCAATCCAATGCCATTTCAAATACATACTAACACACTATAATGATTAGCCAGTTAATCTGCTTGCAGATGGGAGTATGTACAGTGCAGTAGGTAACAAGCGATAAACTGGATGCAAACACAGTTTGTTTGACAATAAATGGCTTCAGCCAACCACTAACCACGAGTGAAAGAAATGCTTTTGTATTATCATTCATATTCTCTGAAAAATGGTTAAGAAATCATAAATTCTGCTAGGGTATGTAAACTTATGAGCGCAACTGTACATAAAGTGTTTGAATGGTAAAGGCCATTTAAATGCATTGATGAGCCACAATTACTGACTACCCTATACTACAACTGTTTATGTTTGTTTGTTTGTTTGTTTTGTTACTATATATTATAAAGTACAGGTAACTTGAACATTGTGTGGTTTGTGGTGATTTTAATATCCACAGTCTTTACCAAATGTGCAGGTGCCTAATGAGTTATTACTGTAAAGTACAGGCATAGATAACTGTACTTGGAAACCTGCTATCAAGAAAGCTGTGAATTACAGAAAGGCCATCTCTGATAAACTCTATCAAAATTATAAAGTTTTTAAAAGGCTTTACTTTTCTCTCCTTGTAACTGCTCCAAACTAAGATATAATGAATCATTACTGGAAAGAAAAACAGCCTATCGGGTTAATTTAATGTTAGTTTCCCAGTAGACTTACAGTATGAAGATCCAAATTATGTAAAGATCTGGTCTCTTTCCGGTCCCCAAAGCATTCTGGTTAACAGGTACAGTACCAGTACTGCTTTTTCATTAATGAGGGATAATTCCAGGGCCGGATTTATAATCCGCACCTGGAGGGCGGCTTCTTCCGTCACGCATCCCTCCCCTCAGATCGCATGCATGTGCATCTGTTTTGTCCACAGCCCGAGCACTGGGACAGGATGCAGAGTCCGTAGTGCTCCGGCTCGACATAAATTCAAGTGTGGTTGTGCAGCATGCCGCCCCTGAGCTTCTGCTGCCCTAGGCCCGGGCCTATGCGGCCTCACCTCAGGTTCACTACAGCTAGAAAGGATACTACAGCACTACTTCCAAAATAATAGTAGTTGTCATTTACATAATAATTTTGATCCATTTAAGACAGATGTTAAAAATGCTTTTTTTACTGTAAAAGTCAATGCTGAAACACCTTTTTAAAGTATAGGTATGGGACCTATATTCCAGAATTCTCAGGACTTGTGGATTTCAAGATAATGGATCTTTCTGTAATTTGGATCTTCATATCGTAAGTCTACTAGAAAATCATGTAGACAAAACCCAACAAGCTGGTTTTGCTTCCAACAAGGATTAATTATATCTTAGTTTGGATCAAGTACAAAGCCCTGTTTTATTATTACAGAGAAAAAGGAAATAATTTTTAAATATTTGTACTGTTTGTATAAAATGGAGTCTATGGGAGATGACCTTTCTGTAATTCAAAGCATTCTGGATAATGAATCCCATACCTGTACACCAAACTGCAGTCAAAAACAGAGCAATGTATCTAACTCACCATATGACATCATTTAATATTTTATTTTACAAGTGAAAAGGCTAAAATACTATTTGATATCCAGCTAATCATGTAATATCAAGCAGCCAGAAGCTACAGTATGTAGTTCTATAGAAGGCAGGTATAATTTTTGATTGAGTTAGAATTTTGGTATTGGTTGTCCATTTCTATTGTTTTTATATAATGCTTTTTATGTCTGCACTGAATTATCTTAAAAATTCTGTTTAGTATTGGAAAGACAACTGTTCCTCTATGACCCTGTTCTGTATTGAGAAGATAGAGGAATGACAAATGGAGATGTGTATTTGTGCATATATATGAATGGGCAACAACAACATTATGCACTCAGAACATGCATCTCAGATTATGTGTTAGTTTAAAGAGAAGAGACGTTGAAGGAGATATAGTCTCTGCCCAAGACCTCCATCTATACATGCACAGTGGCGTCCATGTGGTAAGTGAAAAGACTCCCCAGTATATTAAAACAGGCCTATGAGCACGTGTTCTGTATGGCACACAACACATTAATGTTTCTGATCAGGTCCTTCTATTAAATTACCCTATACTATATAAAGGGATCATACAGTATTACATATAGACAACATTATCCACTTTTCATTGATCTTGTTCACGTAACCTAAAATAAACATTTATTAAGGGGCAGATTTATTAAGGTTGAATTGTAAATGAGAATTTTCAAGTTAGATTTTTGGTCAAAACTCACAAATTAGAGTTGGGAATAATTCAAACTCAAATTCGAATTTAAGATTTATCATAACTTGACCATGGTAACAACTAAAATTTTACTATTCGCCACCTAAAACCTACCAAGTTCATATAGTTCATTTGAATATCAATCGACATTCAAGTGCTTTTTGGAGAGAAAACTTGTTTCGAGTTTAGTAGGATTCGATTCAAATTTGATTTGTTTTCGGGTTGGTAATATTTGTTGAGTTTTAAACGTTCAAGTCATTTCTTAAATAACCTCCCATTCGAGTTGTGAGTATATTCAAATTTATTAGATTAAAAAAAATTCACATAAATTCATAATGTGAATTCGAATATCGATATTCGATTTCTCGATGAATTCATACAATCGGATACCGATCGTTTGATTTCACGAAAAAATCATGTAATTGCCTTTGAGCCCCCGAAAAATTTGTACATTTCGAACAATCGGACGCTTCGATCGTACGAATTGTATTTCAGCAGGACTTAGACAAAGAAGCCTATGGGGGGGGTTCCCCTAGGCTTCTATTGAAATTCGGTAGGTTCAATCTGGCGAAGTAGGCATTAGGTTTTTAAAATTTTGATTCCTTCGATCATCGAATGATCGAATGATCGAATATCTGATCATTCGATCTATTCGATAGCTATAGGTATTCGATGATCGATGAGGCCAAATTTGTATATTTGAATATCCGATTAAATCGTACGATCGTAATTCGATCATATTTGATCGAACTACGATCCATTCACATGAATTTTGTAAATTTTTACTGTCAATCATGGTTATGATGTCATCACTTAATCACATAGGGTGGGGAGTAAGATAGACCTCCCCTTTAAAAGTTTCCCTAACACTGTTTGTAAGTAGCACTTGATGAAGTGGTTGGACCCTGAAACGTTTGCTGAGATCTCACTATGAATACACAGGAAATTTCTTAACACTTTGCAGAAGCTTTGAACTGAGTGTGCCTTTGTTACTATTTTTGCACAAACACTTAATCATAGGTTCGTAGATAAATCTGCCTCTAAATATAACCTTTCTATGTTTTTTAAAGAAACTAAGAATGTATTCAATAATGTTTTCTGAATTATATGGACCTTTTTAAGTAATTAAACAGTTTTATGTTGACAGTGTAATGTCTCCTTTAGGCTGTACAGGAATGAGTCATTCCAAAGTACACAGATCATTGAACCTTAAAAAAGGAAATACGTTTCTTTTTTACTCTTAGGTCTTTGTGACTTCACTCTAAATAGCACAAATAGTTAGCGACTATGTATATAAAGGATAACGCTAATGGTACAGCAGGCTGTTTGTTCACCTGTATAGAAACGTGGGTGGAGGAACAGCCTGGTGGCTCATTAGCCCAAGAGAAAGAAGCCTGTGACTACATAGATAATAAACGCTCTCACAATTGTTGGAACTCACTAAACGAAAAAATTTTAACTTGAAAGTCTTATCTTAGTCACACACATGACATCTTTTCCACTAGTGTATTAATTATTTTATTAGATTTTCACAATTAAACAAAGAAAATCAAATGACAGCAAATATTATGCAGACAAATAAAACATGCTGTATTCAATACAATGACAAGTTGTTATCAAATATGTATAACATTCAGTAGAAATATGAAAAACTAATAAAAGCATACTAAAATTAACAAAATTAACAATGCCAGTGGATGTAAATGCAATAAAACGAGTGAAAGAAAAGTCCATTATCATCTGGAATGCCAGACTACCCAATAGACAATGTTTTTAAGATTGGAGGAACCAAATAATCTGACCACTGGTTCTGGGGTTACATATCTCAAAATAAGGAGACAAGATAAGAATCTTTTGAATTATTTCCCTTTGTTTTAGCTACTAAGGCTTCTTGCCAGCTAAGCTGATTCATGTAAGAAATGCTGTTGGATAAAGATGGGGATTTCCACTAGTGTATATACACCAGCAGAGAAACTTCAGATCCGCTGCCATCCACCCTATATTTAGTATATAGTATATCAGTGTGTTTATGCTGCTGGTGAAAACACCATGTGACACTATCTTACTTTTATGTCAGTGCCTGGGGAATAGAAATGTTTGGTTTCCTCTAAATGCCACTTAGGAACAAAGTAATTATCAAAATTAATGGATTAACAAAATCCATTGATGGGTCATAGTTACTATAGATAATGTAGCACTATAAGGTGTTAGAAACATGTGCCGTATAGTCACATTTCCACAATTTAATTTTTTTTGCACAAAAAGTTTCCAAAACTCACATTTTCAATGTTTATTAAGTGCAAAAACATGAATGTAAAACTTGATCATCTATAAACTTGAGAGTTCATGTAGGAGTCAATGGAAGTTGTCCTAGGAAAAATGTATCTGGTTTTCCCATATAAAATCATGGGTAATACCAATTTGAAGCATTTGAGTTTTCTCCGATAAAATTTGGTTTTGTAAAAATCTAAAATTTACAAATTTGAAAATTGTTAAATAAGCCTTCCAAGGTAATGGATCACTTTGGGTCTAATGAATTAACTGCCCATAAGCAAGTGTTAGAGCACTTAGGGTACAGAGTCATGCAAATTGCACTTAAACAGTACAGTAGTGCACTGACTTACACATCTGAATGCTATAACAATTTAGGGGTTGGAATGGAGGACATGTGCAGCTGTGCCTCCCGGCCGGCCCTTGTGAATAAAACAGAACCAAATGCACTCATTGTTGTAATCATGGAGAAAGCACAGGTCCTTGCACTCCAAGGCACTCTAAATGTGAGAATGCCTTCCGTGGTGGCACTCTTCCGGGTCTGACGTCACGGCGCAGGTTCCCCTGTATCATTGTCAAGAGGTTCTGTGTTGTGTTAGCCGCTTGTGGGTCCTATCCTAAAAAGATCCATCACCAGACCTGCCGGTAAGCCTGACACTAAAGTTTATTTCAAATATTTTTCTGCCGCATATTAATTGTAAATATATGGGCAGACATGTTCCTTAACTAATGAGTCTGTGTGCATCCAGTAGAATACTTAGATTTCTTAACTCCCAGCCTAATAATCAATGTACTTCTAATCAGCATGCAACTCCACATCATTTCAACTGCTTCATTTAGATAACAGGGAAATCATTTCATGTACCTTTGTACTAAAAGCAATGCAATTATATTTTCTCAAGGTTACCTATTCTGTGTATAGTTCTCAGAGTCATCACTGCTTCTGAGCTGTTCTGTAATGGTCCTTTGGTTCCCAACACTGGAGGCCATATCGCAGCACAAAGAAAATTCTACAGTTTGGTTCTCAATAAAAGCACTTAACTGACAAACGTATAAAAGTTCCCATTAATCTCCCATGAACTTTTTTAAATCTGTAGTAATACAGATAATACTCAGGAAATGACTTATAGCATATGACAAAATACTTCAGAAGATCAAATGCATTATCAGCAACATTACAAATATAATATTCTTCATTGATAAGTAGGGTACATCTTCCATGTCTTTTTTTTTAAAAAGGAGAAACCCTTTGGGCATGCAGAACATTACTTGTAATTATATATTTGAATTTGGGGTTTCCATAATACTTCCACAGAAACATGCTCCATGACCAGTAAAAATTCAACTGCTTTTCTCATAAACAACAACTCTAACATCTACTGTGGAACTAAGACACATCTTCTACAGCATGCCAGCCTTTAACAGATACTGACACCAATAATTAAACCTTTTTTTACTGTACATCTATCATAACCATGTCTTTGTATGCTATTTATAACTGCCATAAATTCTATGTATAATTGCCATATATCTATTTTCCTGATGTTTTTACATTATCTATCTAATCTCCCTTGTTCCTCTATGAGGGGACTGCCATATTGCAGCAGTTAGCATTAGAATATCTGACAGTTTCAGAAGGGACAGTTAGGCAGGGTCGGACTGGGGGGCCCGGGGCCCACTGGGACTGATGTATTATACAGCTTTTTGTGTTTGGGTGACGGGTCCACTTTAAAAAAGTCCTTTTCAAATTAAATATGAAATCCAATTTCTTTTTTTATTAAAGCATTCATAGCTGTAAACTAATTTAAAAATCTCAGCTGTCAATCAAATATTGCTTGCACCTCCTCTATGCCTTAGGCATAGAGGCGGGGCAGCGATTACTTTCACTTTCCATTCAGCACTTCCTAGATGTCACTGCTCTCCCCACATTCCCCCGTTCTCTTAACCATTTCATTGTTTAACCAGTGCATGGTGATGGACATCAGGTCCCCCCATTCTTGTGCACAAACAAGATTCTGAGATGATGCAAGGCTTGCCTTAATAACTGTGTCCACAAAATGGCTCCTGCCTGCTTGCTAGAATTATGAATTCCCAGACTGAAGGAAACATGGTTCAAATAATTTATATAGTGTAATGCTTGCCTAACATAGGATAATAGGATATCAAATAGAATTGAGAAAATCTGAATTTCTAAGCTCTGTCACTAATCTTGAGAATTAGTTATATTGCATTGGTTTGCCCCCTTGACCATGGTCATTTTTTCAACCTTTCTTTGTTAAATGTAGCAAGATGCACAACTATTAGCATTCTTTCTTGAAGGAAGCTAAAGAAAATTGAATAACTCCATATATTAGCATTCCGCTATTAATTATCATATATTTAGATTTTCTGCCCTTACAAAAGGCCAAAAAAATGTAATTAATCATAGACCCTTTGCACAGAGTTATTTTAAAAATATGTCATAGATAATTTCCCAATGCAAGCATCAGCTGTACACTACTGTGCTATGAATATTTTGTCACTAAGCAAGTTATTTTTTTACATGAATAAATTTGCAGACTGAGATCCTACAGCTCTTATATTATGGGACATGTCATACAAAGCTTGTACAGATTGTTCCTTTTTGTGCATTTGAATTAAACCTGTTCCTGATATGCGATCATATTTAGTAAATGGCACATCAAAATATCACTGGTGAAGTCCATAGTGCTCTGTAACTGCAGCCGCACTTTAGCAGGTAGAAACAGCAAGGGGTTCTTATATTGACCATAGGCGGGGCAGACCTGGCCCTGGATCAGCATTTACAAGATAATATGCCAATAAATTATTATATTGCAAAGCAGTAAATTAGAGACAAGGGATACATTCATTTTTGTATTCTGTTTTTAAATGCAAGACAAATAAATGTTTGAAAATTATTCTCCAAGGCACCAACATCACCTAGACATAACCTGAATTGCTTCCATAAAGTTCCCCTCAAGTGGAAGGGGGGTATTAATTTGTCTCTTAAAATCTCCTTAAAGATATTCTGACACCTGAAGTCAAACTCTTTTTTACATCTATTATAATAACTGGCTTTGAAAGCTACTTCTAACTTTGCCATAAGGTATTTGCATGATGCTTTTACATTACCTGTCTGATCCCCCTGTTCCTGTATGAGGGGGCTGCCATATTTGTGCAGCAGGAGTCCGTTAGCATTAGAAACTGTAACTAACAGGCTGAGATGGGACAGTCAGGTTGGCAAAGTCAGAGAGTCAGGCTTAGGAAATTCAACTAACAATTATATACAAAAACAAAGCTCTCCGCAAAGAATGATCACCATGACCTATAGGTAACATTTAATGTACATTCATATGATAAAATGTATTTTTTAGTGTCAGAATCACTTTAAGCATCAAAAATGTGAGAAAATGTTTTGTTTGAAAAAAACCCAAAAAAACACTAGTGTTATATTGATATAAGTGGCAAAGCATATTGAAAATTCTCAAGAAATGGAATGATAGAAAAGATTTTCATTCAATCCTGGTGATGTGCAAATTGGTTTCAACAATTTTTTACATTTGGAAAAAAATAGGCAAAAAAAAGAGAAAAACTAAAAATAGAAAATGATCTTTGGGAGAAAAGCATTTTGTATTTGGAATAAATTAACCCCTTAAGTGTTTACATTGAACCAGTACCCATAGAAAATTGGGTGTGTTTACTTAATTTTGTCACAAGTAAAGACAAAACAAGTGCAATGAAGATATCTGAGATGATTTATTATGTAAATTCACAGTAAATCAAGCACATTTGTAACATTAAAAATTTCTTCAATAAGTGATTTATTTTTAAGGGAAATTAGCATTTTTCAAAAACTGATTGCATGTATAAGTATATATATATAAATAAATAAAATGCCCACATCTCTAATATACTTCAGTAGAAACACAACAAAAATGTATACAAAGCCACAAAACATGGAACTATACTGTGTTGCTCAATGGAAAGTATACTGTAGTTATACCAGTAGTAATATTCTCCAGAAAATATTTTTAGTTTTTCGACTTGAGGTAGGATATTTACAAATGGATTACATGCTATGGAAATTGTATTAAAATATATCTAGTTCCTACTGACTGCATGTGACTTTGAAGTAAAATGTTTTAAAAACTGGCAATTTTACCACTTTAATGGTGTGTTTACTTCATTACCGGAGTGTGATATCTTGCAAAAACATTTTTAAAAATGCATGCTACTCAATTATATTAATAAAATACTGCTGGTAGATGTTATTGAATGCTTCACTCCAAGCAATAGGAGAGAGAGTAGGTTTGTGGATCCAGGTCATCCACAACCAATGGCTCATGAGCAACTTGCTCACCAACACCTTGAATGTTGTTCCAGTGGCCCCAAAGCAGGTGTTTATTTGTGAATTCCTGGTTTGGAGGCAAGTGTTGGTTGAAGAAATACAGGTGTACTGCCAAACAGAGCCTCCTGTAGGCTGCCAGTCCATATAGGGGCCACCAAATAGCCAATCACATAACTTATTTGACATCCACAAGGCCTTGTGTTTTTCATTTGAATGTGACTCACAGATAAAATGATATAACAGATAACATTTTGGGGACCCCAGCCTAGAGCTAAGCAATCAGACTTACTTAATTTGGCCCACAACTGGGGTCATATTTAGTATTATCAGCACTTAATAAACTACTAACAAAAGCTTAGAAATACACATAAAGTACAGTAACTACTAATCTCTCAAACAACAAAATAATTAAACACACCTTTAAGCAGGGATTTTACTAAACAGAGGCCAATTTTCCTACACTCTGAGTCCTCCTTTACCCTTTTGAGTAAATGTTATGAATATTAAAGGAAGAAAGTAAAAAGAACAACACATAGGTCTGTCTAAGAACACAGGGAACATGACTAATTTTCCTCTTTAAGGATTCTGAAATTGCGTCCAAATAAAGCAAGGTCCACATAAAAAAAAAAGTTTACACATTTGCTTTCCGATTTGCGTGTCCAATATTGTCCATTTGCACCATGTGAATACCAACAGTACATATTATTTTACTATCATCCATTAAGGAAGTCCAACTTTAATAAAAAGGTTTTCAGAGGTACTTTACAAAATATTTACAGACGTATCCATGGAGGGAGAAAGAATTGAAAACTAATAAAAGTATAAATCCTTCCTTCGATCTTGAGGATGAAAATAGTCTTTTCTTCGATCTTGAGAATGTAAATCTAGAAGAAAGTGAAATAAGAGAAAATAATGAACACAGTAACTAAATGTTAAACACAGCAGGCATCAAACAGTGAAAAACACCTCCCATGGATTGCCAAAGGGAAATTTTACCTCTCTATTCCCTTCAATGGGTTTTTAAAGGGCAAGGAAAGGCAAAGAAATAAAATCCCATTTTTACTTTCTTTAAATAAAAAATGTGTACCGTTTTTATAAGAAACCTGACTATATGCAGTGAAATTCTCCCTTCATTTAGAGCTGTGGATAGGAATTGTCAGATGGTCCCTAACTTCTGGCAAGGAGACAATCATACTTATGAACAGCAGAGGGAGCCCCTGCCTTACTTACCAGCAATGCAGAACTCAAGCAGCTTTGTTTTTTGATCATTTATGACGATCAATAAGAAGCCCAGATCACACTGAGCATGTGTATGTATTCTAGTCTTGCAAAGATGTATAACAAAGTTACAAGATGACAGCCCCCTGTGGCCAACTTTGAAAGCATAAATCATTTGTTTGATTAGGCTTGTGGTGCAGTAAGTTCATGTTTATGTTTAGTATACAAAATGCAGCATTTCTACCCTTATTCTATTTTACACTTTCCTTGTCCTTTAAGGAAATTTTCCCTAAAAAACTTATTTGTGAACAAGTTAACTCTAAATCTCATGCCAAAAGTGTTTAGAAGGTGATGGCAAACTCTATTTTAGTGGTGGCACTGGCAGCTCTATTCCACATATTGATAACTATGACCCATTTTGCATATTTATTAAAAAATACAAATATGAAGAAAGCCATTTCTTGCTTCTGTTCCCAGACCTGCTGAGAAAAGATGGGATTCAAGTCAACTTAAACACCCCTATAGAATATAATCAATGTACCTCACATTCTGTCTGCCTTCCCTAGTTATGGCCTGTCTGAAATTCTGGTGCACGTGTGTGTGTATGGGGGGTGCCCAGTTGTGTCAAGGAGATGTGCAGAGGGATGGTCTGGGCTTGTTGTGGCCAGCACTTTCCTTAGGCATTGACAGTCAGTCTATAAATTCCACACATATGTGGAATAATCAAATTAGGAGAAGGAAGGGTGAAAGAGAAATGTGAAACGTAAAAACTCTTTAACATCCTTTTTTTTGTGATTTTAAGTATTGAGTTCAGCCAGGCACAAGAGTATCAAGTAATCCAAATCCTGCAGAAATTTGCTGAATCCTGGACTGAATCCTGGATTTGGTGCCTCCCTATACATGACTCAAGTATGAAAACATGTTCTACAAATTCAGATCTATATTTTTACAGAATACATACCAAAATCTATTTCAGCTTTAATAAATCAACCCCTTGATATGTGTGACTCTGCTCTATAAAGATTGCAGTTAGTATTTTGTTATAGAATTGACTGGATAAAGAGTTAATTACAGTTTCAGAGCAGTGTTACATCCAGGGCTAATAACAAAGATGTAATGCGACTGAATTCTGCTAGACAGCCTCAGCTTCTTTCCCACCTCTTCCCTCAATGACCACATCAAGAACAGAGAATATAGTCAATTGACAAGTTGCCCAGAAAGGAGACACTGCATGTAGACAAAACAGGTAAGGGTAGGAAGATTTTTTCTTAATATAATGAGACCTCTCCCATCCTGTAACATGCAAAATGTATTGCGTGTCTATATGGATGTCATTGTATAACACTGGGCAAATTTGCACCTGACTTGGACAGTAACCCAAAGCAACAAAACCACAATCAGGTTTTTTCAGACAGGTGCAGGTAGAACAATGGAAGCAAATATTGGTTGCCATGGGTTACTGCCCAGGGCTAATTTGTCCAGTGTTCATACATGAGCATTGTATATGAATGTAGCATTTTTTTTTTTACCTTTACCCTTGCAAAAGACTGGAGGTAACTGAGTAGTCAAACCCAGGCATTGCAAGTGCAGTATCACAGAGCAGCTGACTTTTGTTTAGAAGAAAGAATGGGAATCACTAGAGGACATTTGACAGTTCACTATGGTCATTATCAAAGGTATGCTGGAGGCCATAGAGAGATGACAGAATGTAGTTACAGAATGAGTTAGGCAACTTATTAGCCCAAATCCACAATTCTTAGCAAGCTTTGACCAAGGTTCTCACAGAAGTGCACTTTTATAGTAAAAACCATGTGAGCCAAAACGCGTTGATATACCATGCACTAATAAATGATTTGCTGATTACTGATTCACGCTGGATGGCGATAGCTGTGAGTGCTTTCATGAACTTTTCATGAAATATATATATATATATATATTGAGTCTGTTATTGTACTTTAAGGATGTTCCTGGTTTTACAGTATGATTACAGTGGGAAGACTTAGGTCTGGATTTGTGGGAAGGCCACAAAGGCCTAGGAATAGGATGACACACGTTTTCCTAAAGCATTTAGAATTGGCAAAGCGGGAGATTTTACTATCTCCTACAAGCAGTCCTCAAAACAGAAGCATGTGCTTACACAACAAGAAGTGGGGGAACAGATGGAGCAAGCAAGCGGGAGTGTGCAGGTGAGAATGAGAGTTGGCCTTGGGGCATCCAGCTGGCAAATCTGGACCTGGGAAGTCTGCAAAATGTCAGGAAACTGGAACAGAAAGGCTCAAGCAGATGCATGCACTGGCCTTGACAATACCAAACCCAAATTTATAACCCAATACAATCTGACCAAAATAATTTTTGTTCATATGGATTAGATGAACAATGATAACATCTTGCTCTAGTGCCTTGTTTTTAAAAACCTAATACTGCGTGTGGGATCTGCCTTCATAAACATCAGTGAAATGTTAAAACAGATGTTGTAATAAGCAAGACAATATTATATATTACATTGTAAATAACAACACAGCACAATCAAGTTTATCTGGCGTTTTATGCGTCATCGCCTGCACTTCATCAGATAGACTTGATTGTGTGCATGGAGAACAATCCTAACAAAGGCAAAATACTCATGATTACACAAGAGGAGAAACCATGGTGAATTGTAGGAATTCTTTGATGTGCTGCTGTTTATAAATAGTGCCCAGCATTAAACATCAAAGTCTATAATATATATTTTTGTTTTGCCTCTGCAGTAAGCTTAGCCTTAAAGGTGTATCATGCTAAATCAAGAAGGACAGTGCTTTAAGTTGGTGGTGCTATCAGGCCAACAGGCTACTACAGTAGTATGTCCACCAACTATACAATATTTTAGCTTATGCAAAAGCTATAAATGAACATATGAGCTGGAACTTAAAGTAATCAAACATTAAGTCCAAGGCAGAATGCTTAAAGAAATGGCTCCAGGGAAAGAGCCTGCTTCACCAATTGTCCCAGAATAATGTTAATGATTTGGTGACAGAATAAATCATTCAATCCCCAGTATGTTGCATTAACTGTCAACTGTTTGCTCTTTTTAGTTGCCAAAGCTATGATTGTATGTATTGCTTATAATACTCTCTTTGATGGCTTGCGTTCATTAAGAAAGGTTATCTGTATGTAAGATGGCCGCAGGCAGAGGTTGTCTAGCAACTGAAGGTATATATTTCCCATCAGCCTCTGCAATAACCTGTGACAATATCATATATGTTTACTACAGATTCAGAACAATGTAAACCGAGTTGGTTTGAAGTTTTCCCCTTATATATATATAGTTGCTCTGCTGCACACTGCCATAGAATACTTAATCCATTTGCTTTTATCAGCATTAGGTCAATGAAGATTTATGCTTCATAAAGCATAGATTCATTGAGCCAATGATTGGTATATCAATTCCTTATTATAAATGAGAATTAGCCTTTATACTTTCTTATTGTCCAACAGTGTAGAATAATTTCTAATGCCATAACCAATAATAACATTTACAACATTTACAATAACAACGATGGCACCCAGACTAGAAATACTATAATTACATATGACATTATATGCATCTACATGTCTGCCCTTACTCCATTATTAGTGCTCAGTTGTTCATAATTTACTTGTTTGAGGATTCATCCTTGGATTTAGGTTTTCCGGAGCAGACATCCCTGCTGATGTAGATGTGAGAATCTCCTGCTTCATCATTGACTCTTGAAGGTGAACTGGATATCTTTCATGCTGTAGTAGACTTAGAAGAGAGCCAGGCTTGCCATCAGGGCCAGTGCCATGGACCATAGGAAAATCTGACATGTGAGAGTGTTGATAAACTGGGGCAATGGGGTTATGGGGCCCAATTTGGTAAAGGGGCCAAATGTCTGCTGCCTGATGAGGATGTGTTTGGAAAACAGTGGCATAGTGGTCTGATGTAGAAGGTAGTGGTGATAAGACAGATGCAGGCATCCTTACAGGAGGTGATGCTTGATAAGGCTTTGTCCAATTCATATCATCTGTTGCCATATTACTCACTACATGGAAAATAATTGATTTTAAATAACATTCTCCAAAAATCAAGTCATTTAGGTACAATGGAACATTTTCAACTGAATGGTTAATCAAAAAGTCTTATGGCTCTAATTTCTAGGTAGAAAAAAAAGTTGTACTTTAATCACCCCTTTAATTACCGGCACCTATATGTCCATATTTACTGGAATTGGTTGAAACTCCTTTTGGTGAAGTTTTTGTGCCGTGCTCAAAACTATGACAACATATCAAACCGTTATTTCTCATGATGTGTTGGATATTACAGAGAACAATGAAAACAGAACATGTATGTCATTAAATACTTCTTGACATTTATCATTGACATGCAGAGTGGATTAAACTTATATCTGTAAACACAAAACATTGGATAAAATGAGCTATTAGGACAAAGAATGCCTCGGGTTCATGAAAACTTCAACAGACCAGAAGGGACATTTACTCATGGAAGTGCAGTATCCAAAGCTCAATTTCAGATATAATTTGCCTATATGGAATACAATTTAAACTTTTGATTTCTACTCCTATGGGGTTGTGGTACCATTTTTATAAGCCACTGTATATTTATTTTTAATTATAAAAACATAAACTCGGCTGTTGCCTAAATATTACAGATCTGTGTCCATAGCAAAATGTCATTGTGCAAACATGCATTGCTGGACCTTACTTTTCCCCATGTTTCAGAAATAAACATTTGTAAAGACTGCCTAGTCATGTAAACAGCCCTCAGGGGATTGTAGTCGGAGATCTACTGAAGGAACTACTGTGTTACATGATCACTTTGCATGGATTCCTACTTGGTGACAACTGTAACATCATGGGTGCAGGTTTGGTAACAACGTTTTGTAACTACAGCCTATTTATGGGCTCCCTGTAAGAAAAGAGGGTTTGCACATCTAACTTTGTATACTAGGGAAGACATGCATGCGTGATGTGCATAGCCACACTGCTGCTCAGCATACCAAGTATAATATGCAGAGACCACCACCAAAATGTGCAAAAAGTGCTTTCTGAATGAGCATTTGGGGTGCAATCTGTACTTCTTTCTCCTGTTTTTAATAAATGACCCCTATTGCATGAATGGGAGTAAAAAAAGCTTAACTACCAGCACAGCATACTCCGCCCCATCATTTTGTACTATAATTTTAGGTTAATGCCCCATGCTATGTGTCAATTATCCACTATTTAACAGGTTTGGTGCTGGTTAATTATAAGTGTCATACAATCAGGTCTATGGATATGGTGTTAAAATATAGCAAATATAAAATTTTTGAAATTCAACCCAGACCTATACCCCCATTTTTAACTGATTGGGCCTGCTACCCAACCCACAACTACCTTACCTGCAATCTGACCTGTTGACCACCATTAAACTCAAAGCGTGGTTTATACTAAATGTATGTGACATTATTAACCTGCCGACCCGCATTTACAAGTCCAACTGGTAACCTTCAGTTTAATGTTTGTTTTGGAGGTAGCTGGTACCGGACCCACTGCAGAATTCTACATGGTGGGGTCTGTTGAAATATCACCTGGTTTGCAAATCTTCAGTTAGACAACCATTATATAAATCAAAGTGTAATTCCAAAACAGAGTAGTTCTGAATCATAGAAACAGTTAAATAATAAACAGCGATTTTATTTTTTCCCCTCGTTGTATTAATATCAATATCTTGCTTACAACTAATTACTTACTGTTCTTTGTAAGGTAGTCATCCCCTCGATTTTTAATTCTTAAGTCCTGTGGGTCCTTAATAGTCCTTAGGGCTCTAGAAAAATGTTCATCAACAACACTATTAATGTCCCCTTCATAATAAGTAAAGACTACACAGCGGGAGCCTAGTTCCGTCTTCACTGGAGTTTCTTTTGTTTTGTATTCCAAAGAGCTTTTATGGAGGTCTTCCATGTTTCTAATCCCTGGTCAGTGTCTGCTGAAAAGATTGAATTATGTTATAGAGCTTTTTAAGCTGTTCTTTTGAATTTAATTTTACAATATGAAACGGAAATTGGCAAGTTGGCCCATAATAATTGACATAACCGACCTTTGTTCATTCCTTTGCTCTTCTACTTTCCTCTCAGGATCTTGTATACTACTGAACATCACATTGAAAAAAAAGGGATGTGTACCAGGGTCAATTGCTTCAATATATATTTATTTTAGTCTTTATAGTCCACCTTATACCTTGGACAGAGATATACAATATGAAGCTGCGGGAAATGTAACAGTTCATTATTTGATGAAAAATCCTTAATAAAGGATGTGCAGATAAAAATAGAATTTCCAAATTCCAAAGACTAATTAGTGCGTTAGTTGTGGGAGTTGTACTTGTACGGCCAAAAAGAATGAGTCAGTACCTTCAAACTTTTCAATTCAGTTACTGCCATATAAAGGGCAACATGTAGGTGGCCCATCAGCACCCTCATTTACTGCCCTTAATATAACATTATTTCTTAGCATTAGATTGTAAGGACCACTGTGGCATGGACTGATGTTAATTATGAAAAATCATTGTAAAGTATTGTGTGAATACTATATATATAAAATAAAGTTCTTGTAAATGTGCAATATTAAATGAAGAATAATAACAACAACAGTAATGATGTACTTGTAGAAATGCAACAGACGAATAGGTACCTAGGGACTGGGCCTGTAAGTAAGTAAATGGGCCCTTATGTCTGCTCTCAGATGAGGACACACTAAGGGGCAGATTTACTAAGGGTCGAATTGCCGAGGGTTTTTAGCCCTCAAATTCGGTTTGGTGAATAAATATTCGCCAAAATCGAATAAAATATTTGCCTGTTTTGAGCACAGTTTCGACTATTCACCGGAATCATATGATTCTATGAAAAGTCGCAGAAAAAAACGTTCAAGTATTTACCAAAATCGTACGAATCAAACGTTCGGAGCATTCGATCGTATGATTGAAATTCGGCAAAAGACTATGGGGGATTCCCATAGGCTTCTATTGCTATTCAGTAGGTTCAATCTGGCGAATAAAAATTTAAAGGGCAAGTTCTTCGACTGGCGAATAGTCGAGCACTCGAATATATATTTATTCGATCTATTTGATGCGCCCGAATATTCTATATTCAATGATATAAAACACTTAATTTGCATATCCGAATAGTCGCACTAATTGAGACTATTCTCGACTATTCGAGCGAATTTAGTAAATCTGCCCCTCTAAATGTGATTATTTGTACTTGTAATTTTTTAGAAGCAAACAAACGAATAGGAGGAAATGAAAGTGGTTAGATGACAATTCAGCAAATACAGTTCTCAGTAACTTAGGGTTGTTCACCTCTAAATAAACCTTTAGTGTGATGTAGAGAGAGATTTTTTTTTATTATTTGTGGTTTTTGAGTCATTTAGCTTTTTATTCAGCAGCTCTCCAGTTTGCAATTTCAGCCATATGTTTATTAGGGTCCACATTACCCTACCAACCATGCATTGATTTGAATAAGAGACTGGAATACTAAAAGAAGAGACCTGAATAAAAAGATGAGTGATAAAAAGTAGCAATAACAATACATTTATAGTCTTATAGAGCGTTTGTTTTTTAGATGAGGTCAGTGACCCACATTTGAAAGTGTTAGAAGAAGAAAGGAAATGATTCAAATGCTGTGCAAAAGAAATAATCAAGGCCAATTGAAGTTGCTTAGAAATGGCCATTCTATAACACACTAAAAGTTAACTTAAAGGTGAACCACCCCTTTAACATAGGGTCATTATATATATATAGATATATATATATATATATTCCACTTCAACTATGGGACAATTTGTCTAAATATATATATGTATTTTTCTCTTTTTGTTTTGCTTGTTTTTTGTTTTGTCATGCTTTTATTTAAGCTGGTCATACGTGGGTCAACATTAGCTACCATTGCAGCTGCTTCACACTGAGTAGCCAGTTAACTGATGTAAGGGCCACAATGATAGCCTGCCCAATACATGTAGAATATATAACTAGATGCCAGCAGGGGAGGACTGCATTAAAATGTTGATGCGGCCTTGTTCACTGACCCTGTTATTAATAAATTGTAGGAAATGGCCTGAATAGAAAGATATTGCATAAGAAAGAAGAAAAACATTGAAAATGTAATCCCTACACCAATCTGTTTTTTAGCTGTGAGTGACAGTCCCCAGATAACAGTTTTAGGGGCAGGCTGTACAGTACAAAAAAATGAAAAGTGTCTTGTCTTAGATTAGTTTCATCTATTATATATTAAAGGTAAACTTCCCTTTTAAAATCTATCATTATAAATAAGACCTTATAACTCTGATGAAAGGGAATGGACCAGGGTTCCTCCAGCAGGGAGCTGACATACTGCAAACTAAAAGGACACTAATTGACTCTTGCATGGTGGTTCATGAGAACTGACAAAATGCCAATTTGCTTGCCTTTTGGTTCATAGTATGCGAGTCTTTAGATTGTATGCTCTTGTGAGCAGCACAATCCTATTTTAATTATAAACTCATTTGTTACATTATTGTAAGAACCCTGATTGTTATAATGTTGACGCAGCTTGCACCTAAAATTATGCTGGATAAACTACTCATTTTCTTTTTATTTAAAATTTATGCTGGAATTCTGGGCAAAACATGTTGAAAAAAATGGTAATTTGCCCACAAAAACTCAGTACTCAGATTCAGATTTTCTTAATGGGTTCAATATTTGAGCTTTCAGAATGATGCCATTAATTTACAGGAATATCTGTCTGTGTACAGGGGCCAAGTCAATGTTGCCCCCCTCTGCCCCCCTGCACAATTACAGTCTCTGCACTAGAAGAGATGAAGTTTGGATTTCAAAATTGGAATTTTGACTTTTTGCCATGCCTGGTATGTTGAATGTGTGGCCCTCCAGCCTCTGTGACCTACAAGTCCTGGCTAAAGATGCTGTGAATTTTAGTCTATACTTCAAAAAAACACCAAGCCCTCAAATAATAAACTTTTCTTTTTAAAAAAAATGTTGGGACTACTGTACCTCTCTTCATCACAGCAGAAAGAATTAGGTATTTCCAAACATAAAAAGGGAAAATATCCTGATTGTCCTGCATGCGTGGCCTGCTAGAGGCCCACTGCTTATGTTAAATGCAATGGGAAAATCCAAAAGAAACAGATGCACATTATGGTAAGAAACGTGTGCACACAAATGATATTTCTGTTAAAGCCACACAATGTGAAATTCTAGGAAATCAGTGTTCTTTTTCAATTACTTTCTGTTACCAGTAAACGCTGATGGCTTTTTTTGGGCTGAATAATGTTAAGGTAAGATGAATCACTCAGAAAGTAACAGCCGAGAGTCTATCATTATTACCCAATAACACATTCTTTCCACCAACATATTCTAAGCAGACCCTAGCAGAAAAAAAGAACAACTTGCATCTCCCTAGCTATTGACTTATGCTGATAGTTACAAAAAAAATCTTTGGGGTTAAAATGACTTTTTTTGAGCTTTTCTGCAAATGATATTTTAAACTAATCAGGAATAAATGCCACTTTATGCACTTTGAACAGATTTGCAGTTGTTGTTGCAGATGTCAGCTAGGCAGTGATATAAATAGTTCAGCAACATTTGAGCTCATACCGGTTAGTGACACTGTTGCTCAATATATGAAAACCTATATGCGCCTCTCCTCCCCCCTAAAAATCATTGTCCCTTACTTTCAGACCGTTCCCTACACCAACGTAAGTTCTCGAAGACAGAAGCATTACAATCCTGGAGGATGTGCAACAGAATGTCCAGCATGTTTTTTTACTTCTTTTTAAGATATGGGTCTGACTCTGAAAAGATGCTGCTGTTTGCTTTAAATCTTTAGTTTCCACCATGCTATTAAGGCATGGCATCTATTACTAAGAGTATGCGATAAAATCTCATGACCATAAGTCTGCACGTTGGCACATAGCTTAGGAACAATAACAGTAACACATACTGTACTGGTTATGGCATCTGGCAATGATTTTGCAAGCCAGAAGAAGTGCATATTTAGGTCCGTTCTGGTCTATAGTCATAGTTATGCATTTCATAGACAGAATATAGAGGGGGCCAGGATAAATGAATATTACATATATATATATATATATATATATATATATATATATATATATATATACATATACACACACATAAACACTCATATATTTACAATATAGATATGTGCCCACATATACAGCAATGCCCTACTGCTATTTGTTTTCTAGTCTCTGCTGATCTTTTTACCTTTTCAGATGAGCAGTGGGTTGCCTTGCTCCCATGTAATAGCACTGGGCATGATCCTGATGTGTGCTGGCTGGTGTGTCCTCTTTCCTTCAGCTCCTTTAGCTGCAGATAAATGCTCAGCCTGACCTGCCTGCTCTTCTCTAAAAATCTTACACCCTGAGATCAACTGTTAAAGGCGTATCCATCTCAGTGACAAAGAATGTATAAAATGCACCCAAACTTGAAAACCAGGAACTAGGAACATGGGTTCCTCTGGGTTTCTGCTGCTTTGAACAATGAAAGAAGCAACGTTTACTTGAAACAATCTTTTGTGACTGGCCCAACAAACTGACATCAAGTCACACAGCAGCAAAAAAAAATAGCTGGTGTGTTCACCATTGCCAAAGGTCAACTAAGCCACAATGCTGTGGAGATAAGTGTTGCATATAAAAGTTATCCGTGATCCCATTTTTGGCTAGCTAGTACTTAGTACTCACCCCAGTCTATTGTTTCAGTCTGTTGTTTTTCTTTAATATTATAATGATATTAATATAATATATTATTAATTATTTTAACAGATGAAAATATTAACTACAATAATTAAATTACTTGATAGCATGCTACAAAAATATCCAGAATGGACATACTGGTAAAGTAATAAACTGCCTTAAATACAGTGGCAGATTAATGAGATGTGGGGCCCCTCAGTTATATCCACAGACCAACCCCCCCCTCTAAGCTACTGCTGGGTCTGGAAGCTTGCAGATGCAGGCACACATGCATCCAAGCTCTCTATGCCATGTAAGGTTTAGCGTGCTCCAGTGACATTACTCAATCTGCATGCATCTGGGCGCATGCGCTTCTGCCTTCTTCTCCCAGCAGGTGCACCCAACTGCAAGTTTGATAAAGAGTCATGCCAGGCTCGAAACATTGCTATATATGCTACCCTGCAATTGAGAAAATAAAAAGCCATTTTTAACTTCATCTTGGAGTGCTGCCCATCTTGATTCGCACCTAACTGGACCCAGCAGCACAAATAAATATTAAATGAAAAAAAATAGAAATAAAAGTATGGGATTTGTTATCTGGAAACCTTTTTTTCCTAGAATTACATAAAGGCTGTCTCCCATAGACTCCATTATAGTCAAATAAAGAAATTAAAAAAATTATAACCCTTTTCTCTATAATAAAGCAGAAGCTTGTACTTGACTAAGATATAATTAATCCTTATTGGAAGCAAAACCAGCCTATTCGGTTTATTTTATGTTTACATGATTTTCTAGTAGACTTAGGGCAGAAGTACATGGACAATTCAGGTCATCCGGCGATGGTCGACAAGATGGATGTGACAGGAACAAAGTAATGGGAAGTGGGATGGTGTTGCCGGGTTGATCCAACGTGTCACGACTGTCGGATGATAATGCTGCCACAGTCGTGTCAGATGAACGCTGCAACTTCATCCCACATTTGTATTTCTAACCTTATTTCTGTTGCATCCGATTTGTCGTAGGCGTTTTGTTGAAGTGCGTCGGACTGCTTCCAAAATGGCAGTGTAGTTCTACCCTTAAGGTGTGAAAATCAAATTATGGAAAGACCCATTATCCGGAAAGACCCAGGTCCCAAGCATTCTGGATAATAGGTCCCATACCTGTAATGATAAAAACAGCTTGAGTTAATAGATGTGGGTAAACATAAGGCTTTTTTTTACATAGTGTAGTTCCAATTGACCTTAGGTGCATCACTTGACACCTGCTTCTAGAAACACCAGTCCCCTCCCCTGCCTCATATGATTTTGTCTGCTTTACATGCCCTTTTCAATAAATATAAATGACAGGGTGGTTTCAGAGCAAACCATCAGTTATTTTCTGGTCTCCTATACACCAAATTCCCAGGGACAGGTATAGTAAGCACAATCCCCTGAAATTAGAGACAAGTGACATTACTTGCCTATACCTGTGTCTGCCTAAAGTTCTAAAGATGTCTGATTAAAGGTCATTGGTCGGTAATACGTATGCACCACTCTGCTATTACTGGATGGACAGATATACACATTATTCATAGTAAAACCTAGGAACAGTTAACACTACATATGCTTTCCCTTGGAGACATATCAGTCATATACTGTACCTGACTTAACATACATTTATGTTACATGCATACCTGCATCGTTCACTACTACACTGTTATCATTGTCTTCGTCTCACTGAATACACAAGGCATTTTTTATGTATACCTGCTTAAAAGGGATGTTAGAAGGTAGGGTGGAAGTACATTTAGTAATTGGAAGCTCCTGGCGTCCGTTTCTTTTTCAGTTCTATTTTTCAACATCCGCACAGGAGCTCACTCACTGGACAAATTTGCACCTTTTGTTAGTTTGTGGGTTAACACAAAAGTCCCATTAGATGTAATAACTATTGAATACAGTATCTGACGGACTCTCTCTAATCTCTGCCCTGATACATACAGTAAATATATATTTAATGGTATTATCAAGATATACAGTATACGGTATATACCCAGTTTCTGGATAGACTGATAATCTAATAATGTATATTAAGTGTTTTAAATTTATTGTGATGCTGGCCCTTTAATAATGTGAGTGGGAGTTGCCACATTATTTCTTCAGTTAAAGGAATCTAACATGTTCTACATCATAATGTTCTACACATTCCTAGCACAATTGCTGGCTAATTGCTCTGGAATCATCCGCCTGTAATTCTTTCGGCAATTCCAGCTAGCGTACTGTTAGTTTCTCTATATTACATAAGAAATTAATTAGCTCGCAGTGCTGGAGTTTAATTGCATACTCAGCATTACAGAGCATGCTAAATATAGATTTTAATAGTCTTATTAGTCATTACACTAAGATCTGTATTGTACTACGATGCTGGACCAGACCCAGATCTTTAATGGTGTATACAAAACTCAGCCTGGTTTCATTACACAATGCGGTGTTGTACTGTATCATCCACATGACTGCAATTTAGGATGTGGTACTTAATAATTATATTTAATGGATCATTATCCTCTTTTAACATCTTAAATTTCAAACAAACTTAAATAAGATGTTTAATCTTTTTCTGTTACATAAGATATCCTGCTTTCATCTAGTTACTGAATGTCTATTTAATATACTTATTCTTTTTTCATCTTTAGCTAACATTTACTGTATGTCTCCTGGTCCTTTGCTGCATTTTGTTGCTACCGCTGAATCCCCATGGGTAAAACATGATGGCTAATCTGGACAGTTTCCAAGGAATCTAGTTGACATCTGCCTGCACGAGAGTGTCCAAAAGACCTGAATTCTGATTGAAACCTACCTGCAATCCAGCAAAATCCAGATGAACATGTTGATAAATCCATTCCTTCAATATGTTGGCCAATGTGCAAAATGAATCATTGACCCAAAACATAAACTGACTCTTCCGCCTTGTAAAAACTGTCAGGCGACTCTGAACAGGATCAGACTTTGCACCGTCCAAGTCAAGTTGTCCAATGATCTGTCCTTACAGCCATCAGGTCAAATGTCGCATCTACCCACATCCACCCAACTTTTGGTCTCTGCAGTCGTATAAATAAATAAAACTTCTTTCAGACAGAAGATTTTGGCCATGGCCCTTTATAGACATATATGACATATTAGTGTAGCAATCTGTCCACTTGTGCCCTCTGTTTAACGACATTATTTATTTTTGAGACTGGGAGATGCCTCAACTATTTGGGGAATCATACTCAGTAAAGTTAAAGACAGCTGTTCAGCAATTTGAGCACTGATTTTATTGGGTAGTTTGGACTGTCTCAAGGGTATGTTTCATTTAACTGAATTGATCTATCTTTCCAGACCAAAAATAAAATGTGTAAAGCCCTTGCCTTGCTGTGTATACAGGGTATGAATAAATTATGATGCCAATGGCTTGACAATCAAACTGGTTAAAATGAGACAATATAAACCATTTAGCCCATGGGCTGACTGGGCAGATAGCAGCTAAATCAATCCTTAGGTTTATGACACATCTTGTTGCTCTTAGTCAGAACTATGAGGTTTCCACTTACCTTTGAAAACAGCAGGAAACACTGCCTATATCAGCTGCTGTCATTGACAGGCAATCAAAAGCATTTTGCTCACATTAGGGGGCAGATCTTTTCAACATTCAAGGATGTGATTATGCTGCCAATTGTGCAAATCACTGCAAAAAAAATTCCAAGTTGCATGGGTTTTTTTTTTTTTTTAGCTGTGGTCATGGCTGTGATAAAGCCATTCAAGGTATACAAAAGTCATGGTGAAAATGTGACTGGGAAAAAGAAATTGGTTGCATTTGGTTGTGTAACTTTTTATTTTTACATTATTTGCACTGCAAATTTTAGGCCTGAAATATTATTTGTTTGCCTTACCAACCAACCAGGCAGTTTGATAGTCTGAATAGAACATCATTAGGAGAGGGCCAGAGAAACATAAGCAATTTTAAAAAAAATTAAAACAATCGTTAACACATAAAAGTTATTATATAGGCGTAGTCAGTTTGGTGACTGTCATTGGACAAATGGGGGGGAACTGACATCTGACTACTTAATTCTGACATTTTTTTTTAAACAACATGACAGTATACAAGTAATACAAAGAAAAACTGTAGCTGTTATATGGCTAGGAGGTACCACAGAGTGAAAATGAGGCAAACTTAATTTATCAATCCTTTTGCACAGCTCAATGCACCTTGAATCCATTATTATAGATTTTGCACTCCATTGGCCCACGTGCACAGTGCTGTCACTTCCAGTTAGTTCTTGGCCATTGTGTTCCCAGTTTGATCCCATCTAAAGTCTCATAACAGCCAACATATTTATCAATACGCTTTAACTAAACCATTAAAAATAAACAATACAATCATACAATGTTGGATCCTGTCATTATTGTAACACTCTTGTAGAAGTGTAGGGCATGGTGCCAAAACAGGTGCAGTCTGTCATTTTTTGCACCCTGCCCTCCTCCATTTATTGCTGCAGTTCTCAGTGGTCCAATATGAAGAACAGAGACCTGTACTGGATGGGTTCCTTCCGGGATAACAGGTCTAAAAAAATTGCAATGGCAGAAGACAGGACACATAAGAGACCACAACCGATTGAGCCATACATGTGCATGCAAAAATGTCAGTACAAACCCTCTCATACACTGTAAAGTTTATATGGCTTAAAAAGGAATGGACATAATACCGGGATGCAGTTAAAAAAAAGATCCTATCAAGGAAAGGAAATGTCTACTATCAAATGAATGAAGTATAGTTAAAATGGATTATTTTGTTTTTTACATGAATGAACCAGTGTATAAACTTTTCAGATGAACAGGAAGGAGCTATCAACAGGAAAATTGCCTTTTGATTACACAAGGACCACAGCTAAGTGCCACATACCTTTCATGGCAGAAGTTTCTCCATAGATACTTGTATCCAGCTCATTGTAGGGAATACACATGTATTACACTCTATTGCTACATTATGCTAAATCATGGGTCACCACCTTTTCTAGAAAAGAATGTCAGCCATCCTGTAGCGGCCACATGGCAACCCTAGCTTCAATTTTTGGAAAATGAGAACAAACAAGATATTTTGTTAAAAAAAATGATCAGAGATAAGAATGAATGTGCATTGTAGTTTTTAACTACAACACATTCTGAGTGAAGGCAGGCATAAACTTGCCCAACCAGGATTTGTATCTGCGTAAGCGACCCATATTCCACAGGCGCTCTTTCCTGCAGCTCCACTTCCTCATTCACTTGCAGATATGGTTCAACAAATATTCATAGTACATGGATTTCATGATCAGCCATACCATACATAAACCATCTTGTATGATAACATCTGTATGTGCCAGCTTTAAAGTCATCAAAGGATTTTGGATATAGAAAAATGGAGGATCAGCACACACCAATTTGACAAAAAGGATGAAAAAGGTCCCCAGGTGGGACCGAAACGTCGGTTCATAATGCACTTTTTGCATTATTTTGTGAAATAAATCACATTTTTTGTCGAATTGGTGTGTTCTGATCCTCCATATATATATATATATATATATATATATATATATATGTGACATAATCTATGGTGTACTACACAGTGTCTTATTGTTCCATTTTAAAGAAAACCATAGATCTGTCAAGAAAAAGAACCACTATGTGTTTCTAGATTTTTAAAATGTACATTCTATTGTACACAAAGGGGCAGATTTACTAAGGGTCGAAGTGAATATTCAGATAAAATTTGAATTAAAAAAACTTCGAATTTCGAAGTAATTTTGGGCTACTTCGACTATCGAATAGCCCAAAATTTTATTTGAAAAATTTCAATATTCGACAAGTCGAAATTTCGAAGTATTGGCCTTTAAAATCCTTCGACTTAGCCACCTTAAAGCTGCCGAAATGCCATTTAAGCCTATGGGGGACCTCCTAGAACCTGTCCTGAAAATTTAGTTCCAAGAATTCGAATGATGCAATCGAATGATTTGAATGATTCGATCGAAAATGGACATATTCGATCGAAATAGGTCCATTTTCGATCGAAAAAGCCCTTTGAGGGTTGAATTCAACGCTTAGTAAATCTGCCCCATATTCATGTGTATAATGGTATAGCCCTCACCTGAATATTTACAGAGCGACAACTAGTATTCTCAGTTATAAAGGGTGAAATTATTTTGAATCAGCTCATTTTAGGAATTACTCTGCCTTAGCATTACAAAAGGCTTTACTTTAGGTGTAGTAGGTCTCCGGGAAACACCACAAACAAGATTTCTTTTGCTAAACGGTCAGATAGCATTTGAAAGACAGACAATAACATTGCCATATTCCCAATTTAAATGTTTTCAATCACCCTGGCAACATTGCTACAGAAAGGATTGTGCAGCAACTTACATGTTATGAAGAAGTCACTGCAACAAACTTGAACTGTTTATGAGAAAGTCTTCTATACCCTGTGTCTCAAGGATACATACTTGAAACATTCATTGCTACAGGCAGATTCTGCAAATTAATGAAACATGCTACATCACCTTTACATGTGAAAAAGATTTAAAAAGTAATCAAAAACATGTTTATGTGGGTTTGGATGAAGCCCTATCAAGCCACAGGTAGTCAATATTTGCGTGAACATGAAATATTTCTTATTATTCTAGAATGTTTTTTCACTGAAGAAATTAAGCATGTAGTCATTAGTCATGGGCGAATTTATTCGCCTGCGGCGAATCCGCGGCGCATTCCTGAGATTCGCTGCAGGTGAATAAATTCGCAAAACGCCAGAAAAATTTTGCCTGGGTGAAAATTCACCGGCGGATCGTTTTGGACCCTGGCGTCAATTTTTGGACGCTGGCGTTCAAAAGTGGACGCCCGCATCCAAAAACATGTGCCCGCATCCAAAATGAGACGCGGCGACATTTCGAAGATTTCTACTAGAAATTCATTGAATTCCCAGATTCGCCCATCACTAGTAGGCATTGCATAGAGTTCAGTGACATGTTAGGTGCTAGAGTACTTTATACAGTACCCGATTGTTTTTTTATGAAATTAAAACAATTCATGTTCTACAAAAAAATCTTCAAATGGTTCTTATATCCCATTTGAGTAATGTAATAAAAGTCTTATTTTTCCTCAGTGCTGCGTCTTTTTCAGACATATACAGTAGGTAAGGAGTAGCTTAATACTAGTAGGAAACAAGAATAATGTATTTCCTTGTTCCACAATTGCTATAAAGCAGTAAGGTGGTGGGCTTAAGGGGAAGAATTAGTTTAATATAAAATATAAAAAGAGTTGAGGAGCAACATGAGCATGAAAAAGCCCCTGGCAATGACAAATAAGGGATGTGATTGGCTATTTGGCAGCCCCTATGTGGACTGGCAGCCTGAAGTTCTGTTTCGCAGTACATCTGTTTTTTATGCAAACACATTCAACGAGACAGGAATTCAAAAACAAGCACCTGCTTTATAGCCACGGAGACCAACATCCAAGGGGTTGGTGATCAACGTTTTTATCATGAGCCACTGGTTTGGAATCATTAGTTTAGAGCACCAAATTAAAAACATGTTTATAGTTTATGAATTTTAATATTAGGAAAAGGATTATACTATTTTGTCATTTAGTATCTATAACCAACTCTATCATCCTAAGCAACACTAAAACAGTACAGGTCACTACTGTAGAACTGTCTTCTGTACTAAGACAAAACCAGTTCACTTTAGACTTGCCCTTGCAAATTTTCTTTAATGTATGTATACAGGTATGGGATCCATTATCCAGAAACCTGTTATCCAGAAAGCTCAGAATTACAAAATAATACAAATTTTCAAAACATATCTTTTTCTGTATAATAACAGTACCTTGCACATGGCCCAAACTAAGATATAATTAATCCCTATAGGAAGCAAAACCAGCCCATTTGGGTTTATTTAATGTTTACATTATTTTAAAGTAGACAATGTATGAAGATCCAAATTACGGAAAGATAGATTATCCGGAAATCCCTCGGACCTGAGCATTGTGGATAACAGGTCCCATACCTGTACCTAAACGTTTATTTTATAACTGCAGTTATGGCTAGAGATGGGACAGTGCACGGTCAATATAGTAACCAGCCAACCATGCAACAGTCAAAAGAAGTAGTGAGCTTATTTCAGTGTAAGATTTCAATCAAAGCAAGCCTTGTTTCCCTCTGCATTCACATTGATGCACCTCTACACTTCTTAGTAACCATTAACAATTACAGTATTCTGGGTAATGAACTAAATAAAAGTGCTGTATCAGGTTAGTAGGATTTTGATATTATTTGCAGTACAATGCCTTGTATACAGGGCTTCTTTAATTTGCCAGTGAGCCCAGGGCCAAACTCTAATTGTCAGGACCCTATAGCAGCCCAGTAGCTGCTAGTTTTTTGCATTTTTGTTTCCTGTAAGTAAAGTTTCACATTTCACTGTGGTTTAAAAGGAAAACCCATTATCTTGTTCACATTGTTTCTCTCAACACTTTTGTAATTTATTTTAATAATCAGAATTAAGCTATTTAGTCTTAAGTTTCTGAGCTGGTGGCCCAGAGAGGATATGGAGGCAGTACCTGCTAATACTGGTCTGCATGCCCTTAGGATTTCTGACAGTGGAATTAAAAGAACTGCTTCCCTCCAGCCCAGCACCGATTTCAAAGATTTTCCTCATTCTTAAAATAGACACTACATAAACCGTTACTGGCACATTCCAGGTTTTTATATGAATATTACATTAACATTTTTCCTGGCACTAATTCAACAGCCTTGCTTCCTCCAGTGTCAGACTCCTGGCATGTCTCCAGAAATACCCCAAAGTTGCTACTTACCCCCTCAGCGCACGTCCTGAGCATGGAGTTTGCAGGCGCCATCTTCTCCCCAACCATCTTCTTCTTGGATTCTTCGTCGCTTGGCGGCGCATGCGCATTAGGAGCATTTGCCGGTTCAGCTCTACTGCGCATGTGCCAAAGATCACAAAGTTTTCCGATTAAAACTTCGCAAATAAACCCTAACAACGAGGGAAATTCACTAAAGCACGAAGCGTCGCTAATTCGCCAGCGTGACATCATTTTGCAAGTTTTGGGGGTTACCCTCCTTCCCCCCTACATTTCCTAACATATCGCAACTCAAATATACAGGGGGCACATGTAGGGCAATAGGACAACTTTATATTATTTATTAAAAGTTTCTTGGGCTTGTGTAGTGTAATGTAGTGGCTGTAAAATATGCTTCTATTATACTTTGAATTTCATGCCGTATGCAAATTAGGCATTGCTATCGTAAATGCGCTTTGCCTGGCGAAGTAACACTAGCGCAACTACGCTACCATTCGCCGACCAGAGCGTTCACATCTTAGTGAATTTCCCCCAATATGTCACCTAGGCCTACTTTACCAGTACAAAGTATAACTGACTACCATACAGCAAGCAAAAAAAAAAAACTAAGACAAAAGCCACATTATTACAGCCCAAATGAACAATACATTCATAAACCAAACAGGGGTCAATACAATAATAATATATAATAAATACAGAACACATTAATACGATAAAAGATACTGAGCTTGCCCAGATGCAGTTTCATAGTTACATATTTACATTGGGTTGAAAAAAGACCAAAGTCCATCAACCTCAACCCCTTCAAATGAAAGCCAGTGCACATACATACTGTACACACACACTGATCCCTCCATACACTCACATAAACTATACAGTATATACTATTACACAAACTATAGTAACCCATCGCACCTTATCAGCAAATGGCAAACTGATTACCTCTTTAAAATGAAACATCTTATTGGATGCTATGGGTCCCAGCACCTGGGCAAACTTTGTGCCTTTCATTATATATGGAGAATTGACGCAGGGTTTTTAACAATGAAACTCACCCAAATCTAACCTGTGACACCACATATCTGCTTCAAAACAGTAATAACAAACCAAGCATGTACATTTTGTAAAAGTTGCCTAAATTAACTCTTGATTAAACTGGGGTCACATGCATGTTAACATTAAATACACTGCATCCATGCTGCACCTGTTTTATAGGAATATTTTATATTATTGAACATGCTATGGGATATTAAAGGAAAACTATACCCCCAAAATGAATACTTGAGCAACAGATATCAGATTTATATCAAATGAAATGACATATTAAAGAATCTTACCAACCTGGTATATATATTTAAGTAAATATTGCCCTTTTAAATCTCTTGCCTTGAACCACCATTTCATGATGGTCTGTGTGCTGCCTCAGAGATCACCTGACCAGAAATATTTCAACTCTAACTGTAACAGGAAGAAGTGTGGAAGCAAAAGACACAACTCTCTCTGTTAATTGGCTCATGTGACCTAACTTTATAGTGTGTTTGGTATGTTTGTGTGCGCCGTTGAATCCTAGGATCCCAGGAGGCTGTCCTTATTTTTTAAAATGGATATTTTCTATTTATGATTACCCAATGGCACATTTTACTAAAAAAGTGTATTATTATGAAAACGGTTTATTTACATGAAGCAGGGTTGTTTTATGCAATATCTTTTTATAGAGACCTACATTGTTCAGGGGGTATAGTTTTCCTTTAATGAATAATGTGGCAATTTTAAGGGTATATATCCATGGAAGTTTAAACCTGTTCTTGCTGTATGGTGCAGAGTCTACGGCATCCCATATGCCAAATTGACTATTTTGTGCAGATCCCACAGCCTAACACCAAAACTACTAATCAGGAACCATGTGACACTGTTTGGTAGAGAACTGGATTCAGCATTACTAGCCTCAATGACTGTTTTTGTAAACATACACTATGATCAGAATTCTTATCTTGTAAGGTAGCATTCCCCATCCATTTCCTATAAAAGAGACATTAGTTTTTATTTTCTTAAGGTTACATTCCACCTCCTTGCTTGGAGCAACTTGCTTCTTGTCAGTCACAAAATCAGTGCAGTGTTATGGCAGCGGATCAGACCTTTTTGTCCTGTTAAGACCATAGTTAGTGAAAGATAAGGTCTTGTCTGTGCATCTGTACAATGAAAGAAGGCAGTTTGTGGCAGTAAAAAGTTAAAACAAAATTGAGAGATATTTTCAGGCATTCCTAGGTCTATCACATGCAACTTGTTCTATAAGGGTATGAGGAAGTGCAGGCCTACTATTATGCACTAATTCAAAGACTGAAAGCAGAGAGAGGAAACAATAAAAAATGACATTATATTAAATAATATCCAATGCTACAGTGATCTCAAGGTCTAAATGTTAGTGTAACACTGTTTAATATTGGATATGCATATATATATATATATAATTATTCACACAGAACCACACTCCAAATCTTTAGGTGAATTACATCTCCTTTATTGCATAAATCTTGTGTGTTCAACATTTTGCCCCCCCTTGGGGCTGAAACTAGGGTTTGACAAAGGGGTTACGCCCCGAAACATTGCATCCGCAAATAAACGAGTAAGGGGCTTCCCTACTTGAAAGAACCTGTTGTGCAGGTGAATCCTTTCTTCCCCAATTGTTTCGGAGGTTGCCTTCGCCTCTGTTCTCCGAGCACCAGGGCTCACGTTATTGGACGGCCAGGGTGTGCAAGCGCAAGTATCTTTTGTTCCTCGCTGAAACTAGGGTTGCCACCTGTCCGGTTTTGATCCGGACAGCCCGGTATTTTGAAGGGCTGCCCGGGTCAATGCTTCCTGCCTTTCCAAATAAGGAAAACCAGGCGGGATTAGCTTGATTGACGCCAATCGGCCAATCGGCGATCGCGGCGTCATAGCTCTGCCCCGTGACATCACAGACCCGCCCCCCGACGTCACGGGCCCGCCCCCCCTATCCGGGTACAGCCACAGGGAAAGGTGGCAACCCTAGCTGAAACTCTCAAAAGATCTTTTGAGCCCCTAACTTTCTACTTACCCCTCCTTGCAGGTCCTGTCCAGCGGCGTTCACATCAGCCATCTTCTCTCCTTCAGTCTTGAACCTGTAGTGAGCAGTTAAGAAAATTTAAGAAAAAAACGGAAATTTTCACGACTTTCTGCGAATGCGCAGTGGCTTGGCACTGAAAGATTACTCCAACTGCGCATGTGCTGAAAATGGAGACAAGATGGCCACTGTGAACTCCGCTGAAAGGGAACTGCAAAGAGGAATAAGTAGAATGTTAGGGGAATTTGCCCAGGGTAGTAGGCAGGCTGGGGGGTCTATTTAGGGTAGGGGGGATATAAATTATGGGGTTGAATTCACCTTTAACAACCTAATCCAACCAATTTGGTGTTGCCACTAATAAGTAACAAAAAGTAAGAAATAGCAACTGCAGGGCTCAGCATGTTAATGCTCAGCTAGATATTATTTCACCAACTAAAATAAGAATAAATACATAACACAAAGCTCATAAACACTTTTGGAAGAGTCATAAAGGTAATGTAGGGATTTTGGCCACTCTTCTTTGACGATCGCTTCTAACTTTGAGATCTTCTAGGGAAGCCTTCAATATTTACCCACAGATTTTCAATGATGTTACAGTTTATAACATTGTTTAATAAAAGTTCAGTTTTTGTTATATATTGCTCTCCTCAAATCTTACATCTCCATTCTATTTATTGTCAGTAAGGTGCATATACTGTATACCTTCCTCTTCTGCTTTTGTTTACTGTATCGAGAGCTTATTTTCTCTACCCATAACTGGGAGTTGGAATTTCCACAATATTGCCATTTTATGTAGTGCTGGGGAAATATTGCCATGGGTTTACATTAACTTACATGTTAGTTGTTTCTGGCCAAGAAGACAAGCCAAGGTATTCTTGATTATCCTTTGGATATTTTAACTCTTCACATTTTCTGGCCTCTGATTTCTGGCCAAAATATGGTCATAATTAAAACGATTTATTAGTACATAATCTTTTAAAGATAATACACATCAAGAGCATGCAGATTGATAGACTGTGAAAATGCCTTTTCAGATAGCAGCCACTTTCCATGATTAGGTTGCTTGCTAACAGATTATACATGTGTGCAGCTTAATCAGCTTACTCGGGCAGCTCAGTACAGATCCATTTAGAAACTCAGTCAACATTTGACACAAGATGTGGTGTAGAAAATAAATAATGTTCCCCTTGTTGGAGAATAATAGGATAGGACCTCTATAAAAGCATAAGCCCTTTAGCCTTGTGTTTTTTATAGTAATGGACCTCCTCATTAAATTATAACACACAGCCATGTACATATTTAAATTATATACAGTTTACATACCCTGGCAGAATGTATGATTTCTTTCCTACCATTTTTTCAGAGCATATGAATGATAATACAAACATTTTTCTTTCACTCACGGTTAGTGCTTGGCTGAAGCCATTTATTGTCAAACAACTGTGTTTACTCACATAATCATAATCACTACACAAGCTACCCAAATGACCCTGATCAAAAGTTGACATACCCCAGTTCTTAATACTATGTATTGCCCCTTTGATATCAATGACAGCTTGTAGTCTTTTGTGGTAGTTCTGAATGAGACTATCTTCTCAGATGGTAAAATTGCCCATTCTTCCTGGCAAAAAGCCTCCAGTTCCCATAAATTCTTGGGCTGTCTTGCATGAACTGCACGTTTGAGGTCTCCCCAGAGTGGCTCGATGATATTGTGGTCAGGAGACTGAGATGGCCACTCCAGAACCTTCACTTTATTTTGCTGTAGCCAATGACAGGTTAACTTGGCCTTGCGTTTTGGATCATTGTGATGTTGGAATGTCCAAGTACCTCCCATGTGCAGCTTCTGGGCTGATGAGTGCAAATTTTCCACCAGTATTTTTTGATAACATTCATTTTGCCATCGATTCTGACCAAATTTCCTGTGCCTTTGTAGCTCATACATCCCAAAAACATCAGTGATCCACCATCATTTTTCACAGTAGGAAAGGTGTACCTTTCATCATAGGCCTGACTGACTCCTCTCCAAATGTAGGGTTTATGGTTGTAGCCATGAGTGAAAGAAAAGTTTTTGTGTTATCATTCAAATTCTCTGAAAAATTAAGAAATCATAAATTCTGCCAGTGTATGTAAATTTATGAGCACAACAGTATGGCAAGGGTAATTTGATGTCCTGCTCGTCTGACCACACCGATTTTGTTATAGCATAGCCCTTGCTTGCTTTGTCATCCAGCTTTTTATATAATTTCTTAGTAGAAAATGGCAAGGAATCTATGGCAGGCCTGTTAGTGAGACAATGACTGCTTAGGCAGGGCAAAATATTTATATTCTGTTATTTCCATTTAGAACATCTATAGGAAAAAGAAAGTGTTTTTTTCATACTTCTCTCTGCTGGACATCTTAAAAAATAAGTATGCAAAAATAGAATTAGAAATAATAAATGATAAAACATCAGTTTATGACTTTTCTTCAGTTTCTTCCATGATTAAGGTGAGGGTGGCAGAGTTACTCTGTGGTTAATATTACTTTCTTCCAGCACTGCGTTCAGTTTTGGCACTATCTTAATGGAGTTTGTACATTCTCATTATCTGCATTGGTTTTCACCCACACAAAAACATACAGGTGGGTTAACTGGTTGCATGAATATGGCAAGGACCTTAGATTGTAAGAGCTACAAGGGTAGGAAACTGATAAACAATCTCAGTGAATATCTGTACATATTTGTAAAACAGTATCTGTAAAGTGCAACTTAAATGTGTTGTCGCTGCATACACAAAGAATAAAACTGGCAAAAATGTAGATTACATTTTATGTTTAAAAAAAACACAAGTCTTTATTTAGATTTAAGATTTTTGTTTACAAAAACAGAAGCCTTTTCAAATAACACACAAATGTTAGAAGGATCAAGAATCCACATGATAATTTTCAGCCAAGAATAAACTGTTATGGAAAAGGTAGTAACGTATTTTTATTACCAAATGTGTATTAAAGACAGCAATCTAAACATCACAACACCACATCTCATACAGCAATGCTATAAAATGTCTAGGGCAAATGTACCCAGGGGAAGAGTCATTTATTTGCAAGAAACAAGTGAGCGTCCCTAGAGTGTTGCTCTCTTTGGCTGAACTAACATCCCTCACTGAACACTCTAAAATGTACAGTACAATGAACAATAAGCAATGCATCTTTTCATGAGGGTTAACATTTGCATTGTGATACGGAAGATGGGAAACTTATATGCTATTGTTTTGCTGATGATCAAATATAATTAATTGATCCTAAATGATTCAGAGACCAAGGCAGACCTTTCCAACTTAGATTAATTGTCTCTTGCAATGTTTTGCTTATGTACCATGTATACAGGTATGGGACCTGTTATCCACAATGCTTGGGACCTGGGGTTTTACAAATAACAGATCTTCTTACCTTAAGGGGCAGATTTACAAAGGGTTGAATTTCGAATGGTAAAAAATTCGACCACAGAATTTTTTTTTTTGGGGGGGGGGGTCATTTTCGATCTAATATGGCTGTTTTCGATCGAATTAAAATCATTCGAACATTCGAATCTAACTATTCTTAAAAAAAAATCTATTTCTCAGGACTTTTAAGGTGGAGAAGAGTCAAACTCAAAGGATTTTTAAAAGGCCAGTACTTTCGCAATTCGAAAATTCAAATTTTTCCAATAGGAATTGAATTTTGGCCTATTCGATAGCCGAAGAAGCCCAAACTTACTTCAAAACTCGAATTTTATTTGAACTTTCACTTCGACCCTTAGTAAATGTGACCCTAAGTCTAGAAAAACATGTAAACATTAAAGGGCAGATTTATCAAAGGTCGAATTGAAATTTTGAATTCAAGTTTTTGAATTTCATTTATGATCAAAATTATTGTAAAAAATGTCCAATTCAACTAGAGAGTTATCCAAATTCAAGTCGAGATTTTTTTAAAAATTTGATTTGGATTTTCGATATTTATCATACTCTGTCCCTTTAAGAATTCACATACTCGCAAGCAAAACCTGCTGAAATGCTGTTTAATTCAATAGGAGAGGTCCAGGGATCAATTTGGAGATGTTTGCGGATTTCCTTACATGAGTTTTTTTCGGAGAAAAAAAAACAAATCAAGTTTGATAAAATTCTATTCGAACTCGATTCAAGTTCACTGGTCCTTTCAATTCGTCAGAGTTGAAAATATTACTTACATACAATTGTATAATTACATAGAAAAAGGTAATCAGCTTGAAAAAGGAACTAAAATGTTCTGAAAGCTTGCCAATAAAGGTATCACCTTTATACCATTTTATTTTTTATTTCAAAAGGGTTGCCCAATAACATTTTTACTGGCTAACATGGTACAGCAACTTTACCTGCACTTACATAGAAAAAGGAAATTTTTATTTTAAATTGTAATTATTTGCAACCCATAGCTTTCTGGATGACAGATTTCTGGATAACCCATACCTGTATTTAGAACTTGCCAGGAGTTTTTAGCAGTTATTTTAAAGCCTTTTGTAGCTTTCATTCAACCATTCCATCACTAGAGCTTTATGATTTCTTATGAAGTGATGATGAAGATGCTTTACTTCAGGTCTGATTCTTAATTTTAGCCAAATCCAATGCAGAACATTAGTTGGTCTTTAATGATGATATCATTAGTAGACCAAATATAGCAATAGGGCCAGATGCTATCCAAATTATCTATATTATCCATATCTGCAACAGAACTAGACCACCAGGACTGTGTAGCACAGATTTGTATTTCTACACAAACATAATAGACATACTGGAGAAATGGTTGCAGCTACATTTAGATTAGATGGAAGAGATCTACAATAAAACTCTTCATTGAACAATAAAGGTTTTGTCTACTACAAAACACAAGAATGCTTAAAGTTTGGAGGTGCAAATATTGTTAGATGAAACCCCTGATAGCATACATTCTTCCCTGCATTCAGTGACATGTTGTATCTAAATCAAAAGCTTTAAAATGCAGCTCATTTCAGCTACTTTCCGATCAAGTTTTTTTCTGAGCTCTGCTTCTCTCTTTGACTATGAAGACTGGTCAAAGATATGTCTACTCTCTAAGTTTAGAAAAGAAAGGGGGAATCTTTACTCTATGTCAGGAACTAGTGAAACGAGATTCAGTTGAGCTTTGTGTTTTTTAGAAATGACACGAGACTGAATGCATGTGGAAAGGAATATTATTCTAAGCACTATTTAGGGTTAGTTACAAATTTATTTATAAAAAAAAAAAAGGTTAACGTCTAAGCTGCACAAAGAAGGCACTTCGGAGGTGACATAATAAAAATGACAAACACAAGGTATCAACAAATATTTGCCTAAACAGCTTTTTACACCCAGGAGGCTGTGGGTGACAGCCTGGACAAAATGAGCTTTCATGATCACAACTGGAAAAAATTCATTACCACAAGCTCAGCAGTTATAGAATTTCTATCATACACTAATGGTGAAAAGTTGGGTTTAATGATTGGCTGGATGTTTTCCATAAAAGCAATTGTAATTCTGAGTCAACATATGAATTTGAGTGACTGATCCGAGGTGTAACAAGGCAAACATATGAGTCGGGAAATACTTTTTATGTCAACCTGGCGAGGCTGAATTCTCTTGCTAATGCATTTGTAATGATTCAACACAGAAACAGATTATCTTCTATGAAGGTGGGAAATCTCATCTTATGAAATTTGAAAAGGGACACCTATGCAAAACATACTAAACACCTTTGCCAAAAGGATACACTTTTCATGATCATGTGTAAAAAATATATAATACTCAGTCAGAACTTACCTACCTAAAACATCCAATATTTACATATTTAATTTAGATGGAATAAAAGACTATAAACTGTAAAAGTGCCATTGAGATATTTTAAAATAGCTGTCTTAAAGTGTAACCAGTTGCAGTTACATTTCAGAACT
>CM044446.1:48039400-48050136 GCA_024363595.1 Xenopus borealis | reverse complement strand
CATATAGACAGGTATCACACTTAGTTCATCCAAACATTACAAATAAAAACCACAAGAAAAATGTAAAACACATGCAACCAGGAACACTATGACTGTCCTTTGTTTTCTTCACTCTCTTCATCACTGCTACCAATATCGCTATCTGTTGACTGAGCATCATCTTGAGGAAGATCAGTCTGAACATTTTCTGCCTGATGAACGTTGTTCTCCTTGTTAAATTCTGATGTGCTGCCATTGTCCTTGTTTTCCACAGATTGTTTATTATTTGAAGGGATACCATCACTCTCTGATTTTTTCTCCTCACTGCCACTCAGGAAGTTCTCCCAGCCTTTTAATCTTTCTTCTCTTTCTCGAGATGTTTCTTCAATCTGTCATTAGAAACATTTAGTTGTGAGGTGTTTTATGAAAACCAATCATTTTTTAAAATTGGTACAGTCATTAAAATAAAAAATGGTTCACTTACTTGAGAACAATTAGTGAAGATACTGGTCTATTGTTTGTCATGGTAAAAGAAAAGTGTGTGTGTTTTGACCATGACTTGATTTTTTCCCGTTGTGTGCAGGACCATTGACTGTGTCCTGTCCTGTACCTGTGTCTTTACTAAATATATTAAGGGGTCCGTTTACTAAAGCACGGTAAATTTGACTATAAGTTTCCGCATGTTATCGCTGCAATTATTTTTCCACCAGAATATTCACAGCGACTAAGTTTACTAAACAGCGATGTGCTGTTTTATGGAGGTTATTAGGGCAATATTATGGCCAGAAATGCATCTTTAAAACTCAAACTTTAATGACTGATGATTATACCATCCAACAACATTACCAGAGTAATCAAACATGTATGAATCATATAAACCCATACTTCATCCATCCAGTCACAAATCCTTCTGCAAATAGAATCATATGAACAAGAAATCATACCAGTCTCTCTTTGCATCATATAAATGCACAGTTTAATGTAGCCAATCACAACGAAACCAAACCACCTGCCAAAAACGCTGAGGCTGACGAATCCTTGGACTGTGCTGCCCGCAGATGCAGCTGAAACTGCTGCTGTTGCAGCAGATAGAAGCAGACGCCAAAACATCATGTCAGCAATAGTTACAGATCTCTATCCTGTCAGCAATGGCTACAGCAAAGAATGATGGGTAAAAAAACGTATTATGCCCCTTGAAAATTTTCTAGCAAAAAAATACTTTTATGCCACTACATAGATGGCGGTACAATTTAGCAAATATTCTCGCGTAAATTTAGTCTTTTGCACATTTCACGGTTTATTAAACCGGGCGTTAATGTGTACACGTAGTCTTATTTTCAACTAATGCAATAACTGCAGATCACATTTTTTGCAAGAAAATTTATATTTAGCGCAGGTTAGTAAACTGGCGAAAACATTTCCTGCGATAATTTTGTCTATATTTTGTGCGCATATTTTTATCGCACTTTAGTAAACGGACCCCCATGTGTATTATACTTCATTTAAAACCGTCTAGTAAATATTAGGCCTATACCTAAACCTAAAATATACCCAAAAAATGAATCCTTAAGCAACAGATCATATTAAGAGGCATATTAAAGAATATATATTTAAGAAAACCCCCATTTTATGATATTCTTTGTGCTGCCTCAGAGACCACCTGACCAGAAATACTACAGCTGTAACTTTTACACAAAGAAGTCTACGAGCTACAGAACTTTTTATTGGCTCATGCGACTTAAAATGTATGGTTTGTTTGTGTGTGTGTACTGTGAAAAGAAGGATCCGAGGGGGCAGCCCTTATTTGTCAAAATTGCAATTTTCTATTTAGAATTACCCAATGGCACATACTATTAAGAGTATATTATGAAAATTTTACATAGGAGTTGTTTTATGTAATGTATTTTTAGTCATACATTGTTCGTGGTATAGTTTTCCTTAAGAGTTTGAAATGAAGATTCAAACACAACCCAGGGAAACACATACAAGAATTCAATCTTACCTGATAATCAGTTACCCCATCCCATGGTTCCACAACAAGCTGGCGGCCACCAAACCAGCGTCCATTTAGAGCCTGTATGCAGAGGTCACCTTCTTCTGCTACTTTGAATGCCACAGAGGCCACTCCATCAGGATGTTGCTAGAGAAAAATAGAAATAACAGACAAGAATGGCAAATGCCTAGCAAAAAAGGAGATTTTGTGTACTCACCGTTAAATCTCTCTCTCTTCAGTCGCTTGGGGGACACAGGGACAGTGGGTATAGCTGTTACCAGTAGGAGGACACAACAATAAGAATAATTAACTAGCTCCTCCTCCGCTGGCTATACCCCCGAGGCAGGCAGAGCCTAGTCAGTTTTGTACCAAAGAACTCTAGTGACAAGAATGAAACTTGAATTAACTTGATCTACAGTCTTAAGATTTGGATAGTAGGCCATGTCTGATAGGCAGAATGCCCACCCCCCTATCCAGGAAGGGGTGCCCTGTCCCCCCCAAGCGACTAAAGAGATTTAACGGCGAGTACACAAAATCTCCTTTTCTCCAGTGTCAGCTTGGGGGACACAGGGACAGTGGGGACGTACCAAAGCTGTCCCCTTAATTAGGGTGGGCAGGATAGGCCTACGTGGAAGTCACCACTGCGGCTTGAAGTACCTTCCTGCCGAAGCGTGTGTCATCTGTCGCAAAGGTGTCAAAATGGTAGAACTTTGCAAAGGAATGGATGGATGTCCATACTGCAGCTTTGCACGGCTGCTCAGCCGAAGCTTGATTTCGAAACGCCCAGGAAGTGCTCATCCCCTTAGTGGAATGCGCTCTGACGTGTTGAGAAGGTGTTTGACCTCAGAGTATGCTCGTTGAATGGCCTGTTTTATATATCGGGAAATGGCCGTCTTTGAAGCCGATGTTCCCTGTAGAGGTCCCCCAGGGATAACGAACAAGGAATCTGTCTTACGGATATCTTGAACCCTGTGAAAGTAGAACTTGAGAGCCCGGACAGGATCCAGATAGTGTAAAGCCACTTCTTTAGGATTGGAAGGTGAAGGGCAGAAGGTAGGTATGGTGATTTCCTGGTTGAGGTGATAGGCCGAAACAACCTTTGGAAGGAATAACGGTATCGTACGAAGAACTGCCCTGTCCTGATGGAATACAAGGAAGGGAGCCTTGCATGAAAGGGCACCGAGTTCTGAGACTCTTCTAGCCGAAGCAATTGCCATTAGGAATACTGTTTTCCCAGTAAGCCACTGTAGAGGAATTGATGCCAGTGGTTTGAACGGTGGCCCTTGGAGGGCTCGCAATTCTAGTGCGAGATCCCATGCGGGAGCATGTGTATGAATTGGTGGAGCTATGTGAGCTACCCCTTGCAGAGAAGTCTTGACATCCGGGAGGAGAGCTAACTTCCTCTGGAACAGGATGGATAGTGCAGAAACTTGTGACTTTAGCGAACCCAGAGATAAGCCTTAAGATAGTCCTTCTTGCAAGAATTCGAGGAGATTAGGGATGGAGAGGGCCTCAAAATCCCTGTGATGCTGGGAACAACATCCCCTGTATGTGTTCCAAACTCTGTGATAGGTTCTAGCCGATACTGGTTTGCGGGCTGCTCTCATAGTTTGTACCACTCTATCAGAGAAATTTTTGCTCTTTAAAATGTGGGTCTCAAGAGCCACGCTGTCAAGTTTAGATTTTGGGGATGTGGATGATGAATCCCATTCACCTTGTGATAGGAGGAAGACTCCAGGGTTCCTTGATCGACAGGTTGAGAAGGTCGGAGAACCAACTTCGCCTTGGCCCTCTGGGGGCTATGAGAATGAGAGTTGTCTGCCAAAGTGGCTTGCATCCGTTAGCATGCGCCATCGTGGGTTTCCAAGTGGTCTTCCGCTGGCGAGGTTGCTTACACTTAGCCACCAGAGTAGGAATGACCATGCCCTTCAGGAAATGTGAAGTATCTGGAGAAGTGACTTCTTCTTCCAGGTTATTAGTATGTTCCACTGTAGATCTCTGAGGTGGAACGGAGCCAGAGGGACTGCTTCTATTGTTGAGACCATCACCCCTAGGACTTTCATGCAGAATCGGGCCGTGAGGGCTCGCTTCGCCCTCAAGGACCTGATGAGGGACTGTAGGTGAAGTACCTTCTCGTGCGGGAGAGATACTCTCTGCGATACCGTGTTGAAATGCATTCCCAGAAAAATCATAGATTGACTGGGGTTGAGGGAGGATTTGTCCAGATTGAGGCACCATCCCAGATCCTGGAGTGTTGTCATGGTCAGGTATAGCGCCCGCTGTGCTAGAGGAGCCGAGGGTGCTTTGATCAAGAGATCGTCCAAGTACGGAGTAATTAAGATGCCCCTGCTGCGTATCACCTCCGTAGCCGCTGCCATGATCTTTGTAAATACTCGGGGGGCTGATGTCAGACCAAAGGGGAGTGCCGTGTATTGGAAGTGTAGGTTTTGGAAGGCAAAGCGCAAATATTTCTGATGGGAAGGGAAAATGGGAATATGCAGATACGCGTCCCTTATGTTGAGAGATGCCAGGAACTCACCTGGAGTCATTGCTGCGATGACAGAGCATAGTGATTCCATCTTCAACCTGCAAGAGCGGATAAACTTGTTCAGTTCCTTGAGGTCTAGGACTGGTCGAAAAGAATTGGCCTTCCTGGGTACTATAAACAGATTTGAGTAGTAGCCCTGGAACCGTTCCCTGGATGGTGCTGGGACGATTACTTCCTTGTAATGTAAGTCTTGAATGACCTCTTGGAATGCTCTGCACTTCGTTAGTTCCTGTGGAAATCTGGACATAGAGTTTGCAAACCATTCTCCTCGTAGCTTCTTTAAGTGATATCCTAGAGCTACAATTTCGTGAACGCAGGTGTCCTGGGTGAAAGAACGCCATGCCTCGCTGAAGTGATGCAGTCTTCCCCCTATGGCCCCTTGAACTAGAAGTGGATAGTCATGCTGAGGTGGACTTGTCTGTACCCTTGGTGAAGGGCTTTTTGGACTGCCATGAGGATCTGGCCTTGCCTCCCCAGCGGCCTCTATGTGAAGATTGATGGCGCGGTGGGGAAGATCTTGTGCTCTTGTTCTGTGAGCTATGAAAAAACTTTCCCTTATGGAAAGAATATCAAGCCTTGGGCTGTGGGAGCAGAGTGCTTTTACCGCCAGTAGCTTGACTTATGATCTTGTCGAGATCTGGTCCAAAAAGAAGATTTCCCTTGAAGGGTATGGAGGTAAGCGACTTCTTAGAAGAGAGGTCGGCCGACCAAAGTTTTAGCCAGAGTGACTGGCGTGCGGCCACTGTTAGTGCGAATGTTCGACTAATTAACTGGACCAGGGATGCTTCCCCAATATAGCTGGATGCCTCCTTTATCTGTGTAGCCCACTGTGCCAATTCGTGGCGTGGTGCCCCATCCTGGATGGCCTCGACTAAGGACTGTGGCTGTGGCTAGTGCGGGTCATAGTGAGGTGCCTGCTGCCGAAAAGGCAGAGTGTAGCAATCCCTCCATCTTCTTATCCATAGCATCCTTGAAGGATGATGCATCTGGGACCGGTAGTGCGGTACTTTTGGAAAGCGGAGATACCGGCGCCTCCACTGAAGGAGGTGTAGACCACTTCTCTGACGCTTCGGCTGGGAATGGGTAGAGTTTCTGGAACTTACGATTCGGTTGAAAATGCCTCTCTGGCTTGTCCCACTCCTGCTGAATGATCTGATCTTGTTGTGCGTGAGAAGGAAATTTGGGTGAGGACTTGCTATGTCTCTTAAATAACAAGCTAGCTGACTCGGAAGATGTTTCAGATTCCTGAAGGTGGAGTGTGGTTAGAACCGATGAGATTAATGAATCTATTGCCTCTGAGCAATAATTCGCCTTCTGAAAGAACGGGGTCTGTAGGAAGAAGTGACTGATCACGTTCTTCGGCCTCACTAACCTCATCTGAAGAGGATGGAGGTGCCCTCCGTTTATGCCCCCTAGGTCTAGGACTATCTAGACGGGCAAGTAATTTCTCAAGAGAGTGAGCCAGTTTTGGGATCCCCGTTGCCAACTGTGATGCCCACTGGGGGCATGTCTAGAGATGTAGCCTCTGTATCTGCCTGGGAATCTTGTGCAGGCTGAGGTTGTGCAGGCCCTGGTAATTCTGAAACCGGAGCCGTGGATTTGCAGCTGGTGCATATGGGCTCTTTGTGCCCCCTTAATAAGCGTTTGTGACTCTTGGCACACGCCAGGTACTTTACAATTGCTGATGAGTTCCCCCTGGAAAAGAATGTCGGAAGGCGCGGGTACTGTGCACCTACCCTCCCTGTGCTTCCTCATAGTGCCCCTTTTGCGGCCTTGCCAACGACCATCCCCAATGAGAGCAGGGGGTAGGGGAGGAAGGGAGGGGAGTGAGCTGAGGGAGATACTCACGACCTGTAGTGTTCCGGTCCCCTCTAGTCTGCCGGCCAGGCCTTTCTCCCCCTATGAAGGGAAAGCAGAAGTTAGGTATGACAGGGTGGTTGGTGTGCATTCACACTCTGAGTACCCCGGAGACAATCCCACGTAGGAAGAAGTCATCCCTTTACCACCTACTCTGTGTAGGGGTGAAGTGACTCTCCAATTGTCAGAATACCTGACTGTGTGAAGATACGTCCTCCTCCTGAGGACACAACAAAAAACTGAATAGGCTCTGCCTGCCTGGGGGTATAGCTAGTTAATTATTTATATTGTTGTGTCCTCCTCCTTCTGGTACTAGCTATACCCACTGTCCCTGTGTCCCCCAAGCTGTCACTGGAGAAAATGTATGCTTTTACTGATGTACCTTTTGCAAAGGACAGTACCAAGTCAGAGAAACAACCACACTTTGATAATGAAAATACTAAACTACTTACATCAAATATCAAGAGTTTCTTCACTTGGCCAAATTTTTCACATTCAGATCGAAGATCTTCTCGTATTTCATTTAATACCAAAGGATCCTCCTGTGAAAAGGAAATGTTGTATAAACACACAATAATTTAGTGTTTACTTAACAAATACGTGACGTAACTATGTAGTATGATGTACATTCAGTTTAAATCATGTTTAAAGGACTAGGTTTCCCAGAGATAGACGGCATTCTCATACAATATTTCTAAATCCAGAAAGTATAAGGGACCTATTATCCAGAATGCTTGAGACCTGGGGTTTTCCGGAGAATGGATTTTTCCAAAATTTGCATCTTCATAAATTAACTCTATTAGAACATTAAACATTAAATAAACCCAATAGGCTGGTTCTGCTTCCAATTAGGGATTAATATCTAAAGACGGCCACACGGTGAGATCTCCAAATGAGCGGATCTCTGCCCGATATGCAAACCTTGGGGTGGGCGATATCGGGTAATCCGATCCTGGGACCTAGGGCCCAATGATTGGATCAAAACGGAGGAGGTACGGGCGGTCGGTTCACAGTACTGTATCAACAAACAGATGCGGCTGCGATCTTTAGTCCCATCCGGTCGACATCTGGCCAGATATCGATCGGGTAAGCCTGTCGGAGGGTCCCCAAGCATGGGCTGATAAGCTGGCGACTCAGTCTGTCGGCAGCTTTTATCAGCCCGTGTATGGTCAACTTTAGTTTGAATCAAGTACAAATGTGCTGCTTTATTATTAGAGGTAAAGGAAATCTTTTTAAAATTCTGGATTATTTGTATAACATGGAGTCTAGATAACGGATCCCATACCTGTACTAGATACACTTTAACAGACCTAAAAGGAGTCAGTTGGAAAAGGTGTGCATTTACTTGTATGCTACCTGATCTCAAATGACAACAAAAAAAGTAGCAATGTTATCATGCAACTGTTTTTTTTTTTACACTACAATTACATCAGGCTATTCATGAACTAAAATTAAAACAGAGCCCAATAAAAACGTGTCTCCACTGATAAGGAAGTCAGTGGAAAAGCGGTCTACTGTGCATGCCTGAATGATCTACAGTGGTGCAGGACCCAACAAGCAGGACACATTTTCCCACCAACCACCTCGTCAAGGACAGTTCAGTAAACGAATAGGGTGTAGAGCTTCATATTAGATAAGGAAATTGCTAAACCAAGATGCAGTTTTGAGCTTCTTTGTTAGGAGAGATAGACTGAATGTAGGGTAAGAGATATGATAAAAAGGTTTGCTTATCCTTTAAATTCTATCCAAGGCATTTTGTATTATACAGTATTTTAATTGAAATTGTATCACTCTATAGATACTGATAAATGCTTTATAGAGACTATTGCTCAGCTACAAGAACTACTGTATAGATAAGAAAAAGTATTTCCCAGATTTGGCAAGTACTTATACTCTATGGGGGGAATTCACAAAAGTGTCAGTAAAATAAGTAACGAACAACAGGTGGAAGCAGCGCACACTCTTTAGTAAAAAATAATCCAGCTAACCTGGTGCTCAATTGTTCGAGGGCATGGCAACCCTCTTGTACAGGAACATATAACGGATAACAATGGCACTCAAGGTAGAATTAATGCAGGGTTACCCCTTGCTCTTTATTCAAGTGCAGACGTGCAACACTTATTTGCTTTTTAAAATTAAAACAGTATATGGTAATTTCATTTTACAAATCTAGAATGTATCTTCATAATATCAGAATCTCCTCTAAAAACCCCAAAATCTACTTGACAATTTATACAATGCCCTGTTATGCTTTGAAAGCTCTGGTTTCTGTCTTCTCATTCTCCTGTCTATAGTTTCCTGGGCTCGTGATCTACATCACACAAAACTTTTCCACGGACTTCTCAAAACCCCCAAAGTCTTTCTCACTTCATTAATAACCTCTGTCAAATATTGCACCACAAAATAAATATATTTAACGCCATTGTCAAAACCCACCACCAAGTGCATCAGAAGATTATCCATGTAAAAAGAATAATGTCATTTGCCCTGGATTAAAGAAAGGGTTCATTTACAACATTGGGGGGAAGGGAGCCCAAGTGTTAGAGCCCCAGGGTTGTTGCACTTTGCACACATTATCAGATTGAAAATCAGCTCCATGCAGAGAGCAGCATTTGGAGACTCGGCACAGCTCCATCCTTGCCACCTGTCTATGGACAGTAAATAAGTACAGTGCCCTGACGTGGGCTGTGCCTCCTTCTGATCCATAAATTGCACTTGGAAATAATGTGCAAGTTAGGGGTGGGAGTTGATACTTCCCACCTTTAGAATCGTGCAAGGCCTTTAAGCAAGTCATAGTCAATTCTGGGCACAGTCTGTAGGTTTCTGCACCCCGAAACAGAGTGCAGAGGCCTGAGGCTATAAGGGCCCTTTCATTCACTGCATGTTTTCTTACAAACTCACTTTTTATTTATATTATATTTTATTTATATTTCTTTAAAGTGGACCTGCCACCCAGACACAAAAGCTGTATAATAAAAGTCCTTTTCAAATTGAGATGTTTATTTCTTTTCCCCATTCCTTGATGCTTAAACACAGAATAAAAGAAAATCAACTAAAAAGGAATAAAACAGAGCTAAACATGCTAGCTGGTAGGCTGGCAATTACATAAGTCTTTATAGCTCTGTTCAGATGATGTATGAGATCAAAGGGGGTCTGGGAAGTGACCAGCTAAATCATATCATTTGGACATAGAAACATGCAAAATAGTGTAATGTAAACACAACCAAGCAACAAACTACAATGGAATCCTCAGGAAGTCAATACCTGGATCAAATATAACACCTGTCTAATGATGCTACCCTGGAACATATGAAAACATTAGGGAGTGAAAGTTTATAAATCGGAATTTAAGGACACTTATAAACCAAAAGAAGATGTTAACAAAAAAATTGTGAGCTCATAATCATTTGATATGTCACTTGACAGTTACTCTATTAATTTATTTTATTTCATTTGTTATAATGGTAAAAAATTTTTAAAAAAGTGCAATGAACAGAGAGCACTGTTAAATAAAGTCTTTGTGCATGATTTACCTGCATTGCAGTAACATATCTTAAGCTACAGTTGTTAAACACTACCCAGCAGTCAGTTGATTGGAATTTGCTAATTGGAGTGCAATGCAAGAAGACATGCCCTTATATATTTTGGTGTTATATCCAAACACCAAAAATGAATAGCTTTCTTAAGAGTGATTTCTAAGAACACTTGCAATTCACAGTCATTTCCTACATTTATTTAGAAATTTCTGAGATCTTAGTTTTAAATCGTTAATACGGGTATGGAGTTTTCCGGCTAAGGGAACTTTTCGTAACATGTATTGCTATACCTTAATTGCCACTAAAAATCATTTAACATTAAAATACAGTAGAACCCATATTTTAAGTTTTTCAGGGGACCAGAAAAAAATGGTGTTACATCATTATGTATTATGCATAATATATAGGTGGGACCACAAAACAACAATGTAAAATGAGGGAAAACCGAAAATGTTTTGACACAATATGGATTCATGCAGTTTAGTTTCCACCAAGTACATCATTTCTAAAAACTAGATTTATTTGCTTTTGCTGAAGCTCTTTGGATAATGGGTTTTCAGATAAGGGATCCAATACAGGCACCAGGCTTTTGACTCAACAGCTCTTTAGCTCATTCATATCAAGAGAGCTGTTGGGAAAAAAAGCAGTCTGAAACTATCTACAACTGCCAATACCTAGAATCTGTGCTAGATCCACTTTAACTGGCCTAAAAGGAGTCAGTTGTAAAAGGTGTGCATTTACTTGTATGCTGCCTGATCACATTAAAAAAACTTAGCAATTTAGTTGGCACATTCAATTACAACAAAAAAGTAATCTCTCTCTC
>CM044446.1:48002077-48038516 GCA_024363595.1 Xenopus borealis | reverse complement strand
GGACGTCAGAGGGTGAGCTTGAACGCAGGGACGTCAGAGGGTGAGGTGAGCTTGACTGCAAGCACGTCAGAGGGTGAGGGGAGCTTGACTGCGAGCATGTCAGAGGGTGAGGGGAGCTTGACCGCAGGGACTTCAAAGGGTGAGGTCAGCTTGACTGCAGGGATGTCAAAGGATGAAGTGAGCGTGACTGCAAGAACATCGGAGGGTGAGGTGAGCTTGACTGCAAGGATGTCAGAGGGTGACAACCCCCGATTAAATACTAACTTTGACAATTGTGTCCCTTTTGATACTGCTAGATTTACCACGGGTGGCAGAGGAACATTTTGCTAAGACTTGCTATAAATTGGTTTAGCATTCCAGCTATTGGACGTGGGGAGCAAATGGTTAATAAGGACTGGGTTAGAAGGTTGGAATTAACTCTTACAAAGAGAGATTTAAGTTGTTCTGTAGATGCCACTGCTTAAAAACCATAAGTATCATTGTTTCTTCAGCAGAGAAAACAAAACATTTTTAGTTAGAGAGATTGGAAAGATGACAAATGATAACAGCATTTAGCTTTTCATTAAGATAATAAACACTTCTTCAAACTATTTGAAATATTTTACAAAAAGACAACACACCTTGTTAACCCATTGCCTCTCAGGTTCTCCTAGCCAGTGGCATATGAACTGAAATCTGTTTAGGGGAATTTTCACAATGTGTCACAAACACAGAACCAAATTATTGTTTGTCATCAAAACCCACAGCTGTAATAAATACCTGATGGATAATTAACAGCTGGCAATAGATACCCAAATACAGAGCTGCAATACAATTCAGGGTTATGGAAACTGAGCACCTACTTCATAATTTCAAATTAGCAGCCCTAGACAACTGGAAATAAACAGGCTGCCCTACCCACATTCCTCAGGGTCATAAAAAAAATAAGACAATCTGGTTGGACTGGTACTTACAAATCCAGAAATTACCTTGAACTGCCGTCACTGAATTTTTTTTTAATGAATTAAACAGTTGCAACAATTATTTAAGATCAGTAACCTCATTCATAATTATTTAAGATGAGTAATCTCAAAAGGTAAAGATTGTATTAAATGGTGTAATTAATGACCTGGATTCCCTTTGTATAAAGTCACACTGTAGTAACCCTTTAAATGAATGCATATATTCACAATTTAATTCAACCAATAAAATCCATTAGCCCGCAGGTCAATAGGTTATTGTATCATCCTGTACGTTAACCAAATGATAAGTATATTGCTCAAGATCCAGATTTCTGGATCAGAGAACTTAAAAAATTAAGGTTGGAATGTTCTTAATAAATCAGGTTGATCCACCAGAATTACACCAAGACTACAAGACTATCTGTAGAAACGGCCCACAGATTTGACGAATATAGCCAGATTGTGAAGCATCATGGTTAAAATTAGCAAAACTGTCCATCAACTTTTTCTCAACCAGCCTTTCATCTGCCAGCAAATACAGGTAAGGGACCTGTTATCCAGATCGATCTGGATGTCCATAAATGTAGTGTACTTTAAAAAAAATTTAAGCGTTAAATACACGGATTATGATTGTTTTGCCTCCAGTAAGCTCACATGGGGATCAAATTCAAGGTAAGGTTTTATTTTTAGAAAGAAAAAGGAAATCGTTGGATTGGATTATTTGTTTAAAATTGTGTTTATGGGAGATGGCCTTCCTCTAATTTCTGTAGCTTTCTGGATAACTGTTTCAGGATAATGGATCCTACACCATTACAGGATCTTTTACAAACATACATGTCATGGACACAAAGGGGCAGATTTACAAAATTCGTGTGAAGGAATCGAAGTTCGATCGAATTCGTACGATTTTTTCAGATATTCGAATATGCAAATGTGGCCTCTTTTCGATCATCGAATAGATCGAATGATCGGGGATATTTGATCATTCGATCATCGAAGGATTTAAAATTTTAAAGTCCTTCGAATGCCTAGTTCGCCAGATTCAACCTACCGAATACCAATAGAAGCCTATGGGAACCCCCCCCATAGGCTTCTTTTGCTAAGTCCTGCTCAAATACCATTCGTACAATCAAACGCCTCGATCGTTCGAATCGTACAAATTTTTCGGAGGCTCCAAGGCAAAAGTACGTTTTTTTTCGTGAAATCGAATATTGCAAAAACTATTTTCCGAATTTCGAATGGATTTGTAGGATTTTGGGTGAATTTTAGTAAATTTGCCCTAAAGTGTTGAGCAGGCAGGTGAGTGGGTCAAACTTGGGTGGCTTCCCCCAAAATTAAATTTCTGTGATGTTTTAGATTGATGCATTATTTAGGAGCAATTCAAGTTATACATTCCAACTAGAGAAATTAAATACTTCATAGTGCAGCTTTGTTAAAATACAGCTTTAAATTGTACAACTTTAGTTTTATGGTGCGCAGAGTGTAAGTGTATTCCAAAACCCCCCTCGCAAAAAAAAAAACTAAATACATTTTTATCATATTTGCCTCAAAGCAACACACCAAGCTAAAAGTTAAAGCAGTGACTGCCAAACGTAGGGGTACTTGGAGCATAAAGGCCAGTTAGGTACAGATTTGGGTAGAAAATTGATTTGATCGCCTAGCTAGACCCCAAAAACACAGTTTGAGGGTCAATTAATGAAAAATGTGGGAGTGAAGAATTTGCTATTGCACATGCTTTTGGAACTCTGGCTAACTAATATCACATTTTACTCAGGGAAGCACTCTAATAAAAGGCACAAACACCAAGTCCAAAGAAACATGTTGTCATGAGTCTACAGCTCTAGTGTTAATAGTGTCAAAGGAGGCCACTCCCTGAGCAGCCCACAAGGGCAGTGGTATGTAGGAAGAGCAGGAAAACATAGTGACATTCCCGACAGTAGCAAAACTGGGCCTGTAATGTTTGTGGAGAATTGTTGTGCTTATAATAGCAGTGGAGATATTAGCATACAGCAGGGGACAGTAGCTGTGGGACAGTTTATTCACTCTATAGCACTCATAGCACTTTGATGACCAAGCTTTAGAATGGAGTTGAATCATGAACACCAGTTATCCATTATTTTTCCAAGATGTGTCTAGCATTACATATAACCGTTTAATGTTAATAACACATGATGAAATGTACAAATCCTGCATCAAGGGATATGATTCTAAACTGCAGAATGCAGCCATTGTGTTTTTATTTTTTAACTGATGCTCCATCTAGTGGCTGTATCAGGTTTTTGTTGTGGCAATTTAGGAAAGACACTATTAAAAGGAAGAGTGACCCCTTTTGCAAATACAGGTGGTTTTACTGTCAAAATAATGTTTAAACTACTATTTAAATGTTCAAGACTATTTCATAAAGAGAATTCCCCAATAGTTCCAGCATAGGCACAGGCCTTTGAGTGCCTATAAGGTAAATATGCCTCTGGGCATTACTGAATGCAATGGAACACTTAACTACTAAACTGGTCAACAACTACTATTTGCTAAAAATAAATCTCAGGCCCCTGTGTGCAATGGTCCTGCGTATATAGGGCTATAGAGTGTTATTTTATATTAGTGCATAGCAATCTTTGGGAAAGGAATTACAGCATTCCATACAGAACCAATAATATAAGACATAATCCAATACTCCAACTGCGTAATTCAGATTAGAAATATCCATTTACAAACTGGTAATAAGAGGGTCATATAAATAAAATGGTTTAGAAAACTTCAAACTCCTCAATTTCATTTAGATTTTTAAAATGACTTATGTTACCCAAGCTTCTCAGAGTACTTTAAATACCTTATAAATGGGAATACATTTTTTTTTATACTTGCAACACTATAACTGATTTGCAAAACATCATTCTTTCAAAGTGCACAAACACAAAATATGTATTAATTTTATGAATACTCCTGACTTGTATAGATCAAAAATCAATAGTAGCAAATTTAGATACCAAAATATCTTAAAATTGTCAGGGGTCATCTGAACAGGTTGATGCCCAACACATGTAGGATTACCAAATTATGTGGTGTGTAAAGATCCAAATATAAAAACAGTGAAAAGTTTCATAGATGTCACTTTGGCTACTGCAAAATCATGCATTTTATGTGGAGTACATGCAAGAAGTTGAGCAGAAGAAACCATATTTTTTGGGAAGTGCACATTTTGGGTAAGCAAGTCGTTCTACTCTAAAATATAAATCTACTCTACTGAGTGCTGTATGTGACGCAGTTGGTCTATGTACCTTTGTTAAATGGTGCAAACTACTATTTGACATACCAAGTTACAAGAAACCCATCAAAAGAATGATCAAGGATGTTTTCCTTACCTCAAAGTCTTTTGGGTGAAACATATTTTTGATAATCACAACCCTTTCATATCTCATTCTTGATGAATCATTTGCTTTCTTTTCGGGCCTCCAGTCCAGCTGTCTAAATAAATAAAACAACTGCATATAAGTTTAATGGAAATTAATATCCACCACAGAACAGACAGCAGCACTATGGCAAACAGTTTGTGACAGAGAATTACTAATACAAATAAAAAAGGTTGTGGGGCTTTTTTGCATCTTATGACAGCCTAAGCAAAGAGTATTATTTGCCCACTAAGTATTCCAAACAGCTATTTTCCATCATGCCCTGTATATTAGGTACCCATGGTAGCCATTACACTCCTATATGCTAAAACAATGTTCTAGCGGTTAAACATTTCATTCTGTATGTTATGAGAGCTTAAAAATGGCAATAAGAATAAGATGGGGGGCAATTAGATTTAGTAGAAGTACACACTTTTGCTGCATAGTCATCTTCTTCTTGTAGTCTTTGCATTTCTTCCTCTTTTTGGTTGCATCGTACTCCCCCTTGAGTTGAAACTTTGCATTTTCCACGTGCAACTTGTAACCTCTTATCTCATAGTCATCAAGAAGCTTCAAAGCAAGATCCACAGATTCTCTCTACAGGAGCAAGAGGGCATTGTTAGCCATATTATATTGGAATATACAGTCTACGGCTATGGGCATATTTTTTTTTGCAGGCTGAAAGAAGCGGTTCCATTCTATGCCCCATCTTTTATGTTCTTCTTCGATTTGCTTCCACTTGTGTGTCCCACACACAGCAGAGGTCAGCCCAAATACGCAAAGACAGACCTCCAATCTGCTGCATGAGTGCACACAAGCGGGAGCAATTCATTGTATCAGTGGGATACAGTGTGGACCAGCCTCTCTCAGCCTGCAAAAATACACCGTCTCAGAGCAATGGAACCTTCAGGACATGTGCTCATAGCCCCATGCTTTCCAACTTCTATGGTACCGAGGGCCAGATTTTTTCTGGCCTATGTGGTGGAGGGCTGGTAATGGAAGCCAGTGTTGACCTCTTACTGTTTTTGAACCACACCTACCACACCATACCCATGTTACCACAAGAACTGTTAAGGCCACTTCCAATGTAATCAAGGTAGCACACCAAAAATCCAAATGGTTGGTGCCCACTGAAGGAATATCACTCATATGTGAAAATTTTAAGTCATATAAAACATACCCGTAAAGGGGTTGTTCACCTTTAAATTAATTTAGTATAATGTAGATAGTGATATTCTGAGACAATTTGCAATTGGTTTTCATATTTTATTATTTGTGGTTTTTGAGTTATTTAGTAGTTCTCCAGTTTGCAATTTCAGTAATCTGGTTGCTAGGGTCCAAATTACCCTAGCAACCATGCACTGATTGGAGATGGAATATGAATAGGAGAGGGTAATAAAAAGTAGCAATAACAATAAATCTGTAGCCTTACATAACATTTGTTTTTAGATGGGATCAGTGACCCCCATTTGAAAGCTGTAAAGGTTCAAAAGAAAAAAGCAAATAACGCAAAAAGTATAACATATAAATAATAAAGACCAATTGCAAGTTAGCTAGGTATTGGAAGTTTTATTACATACTAGAAGTTACTACAAAGGAACCACCCCTTTAAATATGCCTCCTTCTCCTCCCCTGTGGATAGCACAGCAACAACCAGCACATAATTCAACACTTTATGGGTCCTAGGTAGAATAGGAGAGGCAGAGTATGGCACACACACAGAGCATAGGGGAGGCAGAGTATGGCACACACAGGGAGCATATGGGAGGCAGAGTAATTCACACACAGGGGGTATAGGGCAGGTAGAGTATAGCACACACAGGGAGCTGTGGCGTAACTACTCCCTGGTGGGCACCGTCACAGGATGGGCACCTGGGCCCCCCTGTGGGGCCCTTACCTCTATAAATCCCATTCTGGAGTGTTGATGGCATGTGTGATGTATAATCTCCCCCTAGATAACTGCCTGCCATAACCATTTTTGTGGCTCTGAAGGGCCCCAAGGGGATGGGGGCCCTGGTGCAATTGCACCCCCTGCACCCCTGGTAGTTACGCCACTGTCAGGGAGCATAGGGGAAGCAGAGTATGGCACATCCACGGAGCATAGAGCAGGCAGAGCATAGCACACACTACTCTACATTTGGTGTTTGCAAAGTAGATTTGTGACCTTTTGTTAGCCAAAGTCTATTATGTACATACGTGGAGTAGTTTCAGTTTCCCTGTTTAGCTCAAGAGTAGCTTAAATTTCCATGTTTAGCTCAAGAAATAATAAAGACCTTATGTTTTGTAAGGGAGTATAATGCCCCTTTAAGGATAAATAAAAAACACAAAAACTTACTTTGAGATAACAACATAGCCCATCCCCTTTCAGGTTTCCTTCTCTGTCTTTGTACAACTTTATTTTATAATCCTCAGATTGTGGATCGCGCATAATAATACCACACTTAGACATAATCTCAGCAAATTCTTCATTTGTGATGTCAAGAGGAAGCCCTACAAAGCACATATATATGAAAAAATTAATCAGATATTGCAATAAAAATTAAAAGACTTTTTCTCATCAATTATATTGAAAACAAAATGTCCATGGTAAAAATGTTCCTACCTGTCACATAAACATTAGTGTTTCTCTGGTCTTCAACATTAAACCATCCTGTAAAGAAAAGAGCCTAAATGTTACAAAATCAAAGCAAAAGAAAATTTTTTGCAGCCTAGATTTATACAATTGTACATTTTTCTACCAATCTGCAACAAAATGTAGATTGATTGAAATTGTTAAAGCATATAAATTTGAACAAACAAACTACTCCATTATGTAGGGTGACATTTCAAGTTGGACAGAAACTATGTCTGATCTGAATGCCTAATCATCAAAAATCTTTATCTTATGTGGCCACATTTAGAGGGCAAACCAGATATTTGTGTATAAACATGCATAACTGTTTTTTTGTGGTAGATGAGATTATGTTGCTAAAGGTAAGGTCATGCATTTAGCATTTAAAAATGTGCAGGCTACCCATAAGAACAAGAACTTAGAAGTCACTGGAACTGTAGCAAACAATACTGGGAGAAGAGATGAACAGAAGGAAGGGGACAGTCCCCTTTTACAAAGCACTGTAAGGACCTGTCTAAATTATGTGCTTTTTTACTTTCCACTACATTAGTAATTATTTTCAATCATTTTAGTGATACAGGTATGGGACCTGTTATCCAGAATGTTCGGGACCTCGATTTTTCCGGGTAACTGATCTTTCCATAATTTGGATCCTCATACATAACTAGAAAATCATGTAAACATTAAATAAACCCAATATACTGGTTGTACTTCCAATAAGGATTAATTAGATCTTGGAACAAGCACAAGATACTATTTTGATACCACAGACAGAAAGGTAATTTTTAAAAACATTTTTTATTATTTGATTATAATGGAGTCTATGGGAGACGGCCTTTCTGTAATTCGAAGCTTTGGGTTTCCGGATAACGGAACCTACACCTGTATTAACTTTTCTCTCCCCTTAAATAACCATGCATGTTTTTGTATTTGTAAATGTAGTTGCACAACCCAATATTCACACACTGCCACAATGGTGGTGCACACCCCCACAGACTGTTGGCACACGTCATACTCTGCGCAGCAAAAATATCCAAGGGAGATGCATTAGGTGTCAGATGGTAATTATACAGGTTATATATAGCGTTGGGGTTCCTGTGTTGCAAATGTACCTACCCATATGTTTTGGGAGTATGGGAAGAAACCATAAAACCCACAAAAGCATACGTAGAAAAAACAATTCCTTGCAAATAGCGCCCAATGATCATTGTGTATAAATATATTAAGGGACCATATAAAAGAAAACTCTGATACCTTATGTACGGATTGATCTTTTAAGAAGGGCATCCCTCAAGATTAGCAAAAGAGGTTCAATCTCAATTTCAGGTTTTTTCCTGCAGAATACAGCCCTAGATCCACCACAAAGTCACCAATGCCAAAGTAAAGGTGCTCAGAATATTTGTGCAATTGTGGTTGCCCAAACAAACTTAACTTTGCTTAGCTGTGTCTTGTCCACAATCAAAGTGTTTCACACAATCTCTCCTCAATCTAGAATGATCACGGTTGTCATCAAGTTGCATATTTATATGTTTGGAAATGCAGGAACGAATGACCACACAAAGGTATCTTTCATGTTTAAGGCTAATGTTTCTAATGATACAGTGGCCATTTAAAAACCAAGAAAAGATTCTGTGGTACTAACCAAATGCATAGCATTGTAGCATTCGATTTCATTTGCCTCTCTTTATTGTAGATGGTTCTGTACTATACCTCTGCAATGTTCCTGGCAATTTCTCTTGCAGTTGTTCTATTTAGTTTACTTTTATAGTTATGCTCTATGCAAACTTCTATTTTAACCTTCAACACCAAGGCCTAGAAACGGAAAAGGCCAAAAATGAAATTGTTTTGGGTAAAGATGGATAGTGTCGTGCAACAACTAGCATCTTTGCTTTGGTTGTAAATACATAATGTCTTGACAATTAAAAAAGCTGAATCATCTGGTCACAGTTAAATGACAGTTCACTGTAAAAATAAAAGCTGGGTAAATAGCTAGGCTGTGCAAAATAAAAAATGTTTCTAATATAAATATAAATATAAAGGCTGGAGTGACTGGATGTCTAACATAATAGCCAGAACACTACTTTCTGCTTTTCAGCAAGTTAGTCAGCGACTTGCAGGGGGGCCACATGGGACATAACTGTTCAGTAAGTTTGCAATAAATCCGCAGCATGTAGCTCAGATTCAAATGCAAACTGTTATGACCCATGTGCCCCCACTCTAGTCACGGATTGGATACTGCCAGGTAATCAATCAGAGAAGGGAACCAAGAGAGCTGCAAAACAGGAAGTAGTGTTCTGTTCCATTATGTTCCAAAACAGAAATGGTTCTTTTTCCTCCAACTAACAAAGTAACATCCCAGAAGTATCCATCATAGTTAACAATTCCACCATCACCCGGTCTCCACAGGCCCGGCGCCTTGGGGTTATCCTAGATCCTGCCCTGTCATTCACTCCTCACATCCAGTCACTTGTTAAATCATGTCACTTCCACCTAAGGAACATATCCAAAATACGATCATTTATCACCCAAGATGCTGCCAAAATTCATATTCACTATCTTGTCATATCGCGTCTAGACTATTGTAACTCTCTTTTAATTGGCCTTCCCCTCCAGAGACTGTCACCTCTCCAGTCCATAATGAACATTGCTGCTAGGCTTATACACCTCAGCAACAACTCTTCCTCTGCCATACCATTCTGCCAATCCCTGCACTGGTTCCACTGCCCTTCAGAAATAAATTCAAATTAATGACCCTGACATTCAAAGCACTTCATAACTCTGCCCCTCCCTACATCTCTGAACTAATCTCCATATACTCACCCAACCGTTTACTACGCTCCTCTACTGACCTGCTACTCAACTCTTCTCTCGTTACCTCCTCACATAGTCGAATTCAAGACTTTGCAAGGGCTGCACCCCTCCTCTGGAATTCTCTCCCACGGTCTGTCCAACTTTCTCCCAACCTTTCAGCTTTCAAGAAATCTCTTAAAATCCACTTTTTTAGAGAAGCCTACCCTCACTGCTAACTACCTAATTCAATACCACTTACAGTACTACATCTCATCCACCTATCTCTGATCTTGTCCACTCCCACACCTTGTGCATCATTCCCTTCCCTTTAGATTATAAACTCTTTCTGCAAAAAGCCTTCCTCACCTTCTGTACCAGTATTTATTGTGATGTATGCAACTCCTTATGTTCTATGTATATAATTCATGTGATTTAGTTGTATAATCACATACACTTTACAGAGCTACGAAATAAGTTGGCGCTATAGAAATACATGTTAATAATAATAATAATAATAGACATCCAGTCACTTTATAAACTACATCACATTATACAATCTAACTATATTAGAAATATGTTTATATACAGAGCCTATTTACCCAGATTTATAATGAACAATTCCTTTAAAGATTGAGGTATGAGTTATGCTATACAGTGGTGTGAAATACTATTTGCCCCCTTCCTGATTTCTTATTCTTTTGCATGTTTGTCACACTTAAATGTTTCTGCTCATCAAAAACCGTTAACTATTAGTGAAAGATAACATAATTGAACACAAAATGCAGTTTTTAAATGAAGGTTTACGTTATTAAGGGAGAAAAAAAACAAATCTACATGGGCCTGTGTGAAAAAGTGATTGCCCCCTTTGTTAAAAATAACTAAGAACAAAAGTAATTGAGATCTATCAGTCTGGTAAAGGTTATAAAGCCATTTCTAAAGCTTTGGGACTCCAGCGAACCACAGTGAGAGCCATTATCCACAAATGGCAAAAACATGGAACAGTGGTGAACCTTCCCAGGAGTGGCCGGCCGACCAAAATTACCCCAAGAGCAAAATTACCGCAGAGACAACTCATCCGAGGCCACAAAAGACCCCAGGACAACATCTAAAGAACTGCAGGCCTCACTTGCCTCAATTAAGGTCAGTGTTCACGACTCCACCATAAGAAAGAGACTGGGCAAAAACGGCCTGCATGGCAGATTTCCAAGGCGCAAACCACTTTTAAGCAAAAAGAACATTAAGGCTCCTCTCAGTTTTGCTAAAAAACATCTCAATGATTGCCAAGACTTTTGGGAAAATACCTTGTGGACCGACGAGACAAAAGTTGAACTTTTTGGAAGGTGCGCGTCCCGTTACATCTGGCGTAAAAGTAACACAGCATTTCAGAAAAAGAACATCATAGCAACAGTAAAATATGGTGGTGGTAGTGTGATGGTCTGGGGTTGTTTTGCTGCTTCAGGACCTGGAAGGCTTGCTGTGATAGATGGAACCATGAATTCTACTGTCTACCAAAAAATCCTGAAGGAGAATGTCCGGCCATCTGTTCGTCAACTCAAGCTGAAGCGATCTTGGGTGCTGCAGCAGGACAATGACCCAAAACACACCAGCAAATCCACCTCTGAATGGCTGAAGAAAAACAAAATGAAGACTTTGGAGTGGCCTAGTCAAAGTCCTGACCTGAATCCTATTGAGATGTTGTGGCATGACCTTAAAAAGGCGGTTCATGCTAGAAAACCCTCAAATAAAGCTGAATTACAACAATTCTGCAAAGATGAGTGGGCCAAAATTCCTCCAGAGCGCTGTAAAAGACTCGTTGCAAGTTATCGCAAACGCTTGATTGCAGTTATTGCTGCTAAGGGTGGCCCAACAAGTTATTAGGTTCAGTTTTTTTTACTTTTTTCACACAGGTTTGTATTTTGTTTCTCCCTAAATAAAAAAAACCCTCATTTAAAAACTGCATTTTGTGTTTACTTGTGTTTACTTGTGTTATCTTTGACTAATAGTTAAATGTGTTTGATGATCAGAAACATTTTGTGTGACAAACATGCAAAAGAATAAGAAATCAGGAAGGGGGCAAATAGTTTTTTTACACCACTGTATATGTCATCATTTTAGAGATGGATAGCAGAGACAAACACATAACGGAAGGTTTTTACTTTCTCCACTGACTAAAAAAAGCACTGATGGAGAATATACCACCTATCCCCATAAGGCTTATGGTTACTTGACCTGGATCTCCTTTTCTTTTTTCTCCTTTTGCTTTGGGTTCCCCTTGCTCGGTTTGCAGCTTCTGCTCTTCTTTAGGTTTCTCTTTTTCTTGTGCTTTACTGGAGACTGGCATTTCCTTGGCTTTTGCCGCATCTGTATTAAGAGTGCTGTCTGTACTCCCTGTGTCTACACCATAGTTTGCATGGTACATAGCCAAAAAGTCTTCTGTTATCTGTTAAAAAACAATCAGTAAAATAATTGGAAAAATGCACCACTGTACAAAATCACAATAAAAGAATAAGCCAGAGACAAAACAAAGTCATATGGCAAAAAGGTCTAAACAGTTACATTTACTACTGCTTTCACACATTGAATTATATACTACTGATATATCTACAACATATGGTTTGGAATAACACAAGCATACAGTCAATTTGCTCTAAAGCCACTTATTATTATCTCTACGTATTAGAACATACATGCACTGGCGCTGTTTGAAACAATTATTCCTGTTGGTTCTGTACAGGCAAATACAAATGCTGTAAAAATGGAAAGTAGTATTCAGGATTTTTTGTATTTGAAATTCAGTTAGAATTAGAATCAAGAGAGGATGTGCTCACAAAAGAATGTTAAGTAGCTTGGAGAAATTAAGGGGTTATTGTTATTTATAAATCAGCAATGCATTTACACAGCATCAATCACATGAGTTGTTACCCAAGCAGAGTTTGGTTGCATAAAAATCAGGTGTACTGCAAAACAGAACCTCCTGTAGGCTGCCAGTTCATATAGGTGCTACCAAATAGCCAATCACAGGCCTTTCTGGAATGCTTGTGATGCTCCCCAACTCTGTTTACATTTGAATGTGGCTCATGGGTAAAAAAAATTGGGGACCCCTGCTCTAAATGGCTCTATTTGTAACTTTCATAGATAGTATATAGCAAAAACAATTAGTTTTCGGTTTTGGAGCTATGCAAGTTTGAAAAGGTGTGGTGTTCTGTAACTGCTTCAGTCACCCATAGGGCAATATTTATAATGGGGGCATAAAAGCAAAATCTTGTGGCCATTTTCAATCCCGTACTGATGCAGAAATCCTACTGTCAAAACTTGTAACAGAACAGCAGAGGCTACACAGGATCACAAGGCCGAGGAAAAAGTAAATAAACGTACCAAGGCTGCCCAACCTACAGGGTATTCGGTACAACTCACAACTCTCAGCTTGGACAAAAGGTGGATGCCGAGAGATGCCCCACAGTAAGCATTATAAAGAGCAATGGTTAAATCCATGAAGTATATTTCATATTCCCTTTGAATGTGTTTGCAGACAACCCTAAGTTTACCACCTTAAAGGAACAGAGCACCAAAAAACGTAAAACATATTAAAGTAATAGAAATATGATGTACTGTTGCACTGCACTGGTACAAGTTCAGAAACTCTACTATAGTTTATATAAACGAGCTGCTGTAAAGCCATAGGGGCAGTCATTCAACACAAAAAAAGAGAAAAGGCACAGGGTACACAGCAGATAACAGATAAGCTCTGTAGTATACAATGGGATTCTTCAGACCTTCTCTGTAATCTACTGTATGACCTGTATTTGAATGACTGCCCCCCTTGGCTTGTTTATGTAAGCTAAAGTTGTGTTTCTGATGCATAAACAACAATTTTACCATTAGTACATTATAGTGTCATTCCTTTTAATTTTTTTTTGGTGTTACTGTTCCTTTAAAGGCATAAATGCTGAGGTTCATGCAGCACACATTGGGCCTCCCTCCACTCAAGCTGTGGCGAGAGGGATGCTGGGAGTTGTAGTACAACATCTGGAATGCCTTCACTTGCTTGGCTGGGAATTATTCAATATACGAATCAAGCATTGCCTTAGGAACGCTGATTTGCACACTCTCCCCTTACTTTTGGGAACCAGGCTTTCTTCTCCACGTCCCACTCATACTCGGTGCCATCACTGGGATCCCGGTAGGTGTAAGGGTCCTGATCTCCCGCCTTACGTTCTCCATACAGCTGCTGAAGTCGTAGCTGCTCATAAAAAGCCTCGTTATATCCAGTGTCGTCGCACATTCCCCGGTTGAAATGTACCTGCAAAGCCGACTGAGTACTGAACAACCCCAAGCAACTAAACTGTTCTTACAGGGGTATTACAGGATTACTTTCCCGGTTGCTAGTACGCATGCGTGGATACTCATCGTAAACGTGCGTGCACGTAAACTTTGACGGCCCAAAACCAACAGCGCATGCGCTTCGGGGGGTTTCAACGCATGCGTAGATCGTGTCTCAGATGTGCTAATTAGATAAGAGCAGTGAGTGAGTGCTGACAACAGATAAGGGCTTACTAGTGGCAACTGGTGAATCCAAATAATGAGCGAGAATAATAATAATGAAAAAAAAATCTCTCTTCAATTTATATACAAATACAATTTTTCGGTGCTTCTGCTGTCAGAGAACGGCTCACTTAGAAACACTCGCTGTACAAATTTGCACCTATAGCAACCATTAGCTTTTTTTTTAGCCAGCTGCTAATTGGTCAGTGAAAACAAACAACTGGTTGGTTGCCATGCGTTACTGCCCAGTGTTTATAAATGACCCTCGCTAATGAGCAAACTTTGTGCAATTGTCCTTGGGCAGGGTTGGCAGTAGGGTTGCCACCTTTTCTTGAAAAAAATACCGGCCTTCCTTTATATTTCTCTTTTTTTCCTATTAATAGCATTGGGCTCAGCCATCAAAAATACCGGCCAGGCCGGTAATATACCGGCCAGGTGGCAACCCTAGTTGCCAGGCAGGCGGGTTTTCTAGCCGAATTCATACCTCCCAACTGTCCCTTTTTCTGAGGGACAGTCCCTCTTTTGACAGCTCAACATGCAGTCGCTCATTTGTACTGGAAAGCCCCTCTTTCTCTGAACTGAACAGCCAGAAAAAGAAACAAAGTTTCTAACTTAATTGGCTATTGGCAGAGAGCCCAGAACAGCTAACAGGTGCAAATAATATGCTTTGTAACAATTTTGAGATAAGAAAATCTTATTTTGCACCGAATCCACTATTTTGCATTCGGCCGAACCCCTGAATCCTTCAAGACAGACTACTGAACCGAACCCTAATTTGCATATGCAAATTAGGGGTGGGAAGGGGAAAACATTTTTTAGTTCCTTGTTTTGTGACAAAAAGTCATGCAATTTCTTCCTTGTTTTGTGACAAAAAGTCATGCAATTTTCCTCCTCACCCCTAATTTGCATAAGCAAATAAGGATTCAGTTCAACTGGGCAGAAGGATTCAGCCGAATCCTGCTGCAAAAGGCCAAATCCTGCCAGAATCCGGGATTCGGTGCATCCCTAAAAATAATTTAACAGTTTCGATTAGGGGAGAAATTTTCAAACTTATTTAACCTGCCAAATTTTGTAAAATGAACATGGTAATTAAGGGATGTGGCCACAAAAATAGGCATGGTAAAAAAAAATCACAGTGCTACGCATGCCAAATTTTTTGTCCCTCTTTTTACTTCCAAAATGTTGGGAGGTATGTGAATTGAGCTACTAACATATAGCCTAGGCAGTTTTAAAAGTACAAATTAGCCAAGGTATGAATTTGGGATACTTTTTGGGCCTTTGGCTAGTTTCTACTTTGGAAACCAGCCAACGTTTTTTATTGCACTAAAATACCGGCCAGGTGGCAACCCTAGGGATGATATTGGGGCCTGCTGTGCTGGCCCAGATCCGCCCCCTGAACGCCTCTCTCTCTGCACTTACTCCCTGAACCCAGTCTGGTTAACGCACATAAAAGGTAAACGTGTGCTCCGGGGAAGGGTGGGGGAGTGCAGAGGGAACTATGCAGCCTGGGGGATGGTTTGGGGGCCTGGGGGATGGTAGGGGGTTACACTGCTCTTGCCCAGATCCACTCCCTGAACTCCTCTCTGCACCTCCTCCCTGAACCCGGTCGCGCTGAAACACAGAAAAGGTACACATGTGCGTGCGCTCTGGGGAAGGGAGGGGGGAGTGCAGAGAGAACTTTGTGGCTTGGTGGCCCGGGGGATGGTATGGGGGCCTCTAAGGGCTAGTCCAGACGGGGAGATTCGGGGGCGATCCGTCGCGGCGAAAAGTCGCCCGGCGACGGATCGCCCCCGAATCTCCCTGTCTGGACTTAGCCTTAGGCTGCAGGCCCCGGGCCCCCTAGTCCAACGCTGCCAGTCTCCCATAGCAGCCCTCTGACATTTTCCAGAACCCACGGATTGCCAGTCCAGGCCTGGTTGTTACGTCCCCTGGTGACAGGCAAATCATTTTGCTTCATGGAAAAATTTGCAAATCAGTGAAAATTTGAAAAAGGAATTTTTTCACATATATTAATTTATTTTATACCTTTTTTTTCACTACACATATTGTGCTATTTTTGGGCTACTTTGGAAGTGCCTCTTGGCTAGTCGTGGGCTAGTTTTGTAGCTGACTTTGACTGGTTTTTAAAAGTAGATCTGGCAACCCTGTTCTTGGGCCAGTGTAGTTAGAAAAATTAATGAACCACAGAAAGGGAAAGAGACATCAAAAAGTCAGACAATTGTTTTTATCTAGATGCATAATATAAACATTGCAGGTATGCAACCTCCCTCTCAGGTAGATAACACTTTTAGGACTAAGTTCCATGGGATATATTGAAGGATGGTGTTGGATGGACAAAATGCATCCTAAAAGTGGGATGTACTTACATAGGTTAAAATATAATGGGACTGATACAAAGATCTGATGGGTAAACCATTGGGTTGGAATAAAGAAAATTACCCTCGCATACCCTGGCCGTCCATGTGATGCGACTCCCTGGTGCTCGATGACGGATGGATTGGTGACCCCCAACAATGTTACAAAGCAAGAAAATCACCGGCACAACAATGATGTTGTATCCTTGTTGTGCCGGTGATTTTCTTGCTTTGTAAACTATTGGGTTGCCACTTTTTGGCCCGGTTGAATACGGGGGTGGGGCATAGTGGGAGCTGGGATGTGCCGATGCAGAGTGCTAATTGCCACGTCAGTCATAGGAAATCCTGGCCGGTTTTGGAAAAGCAAAATCTGGGCTTTCCTGGGTCAAAACTGGGCAGGTGGCAAACCCTAGTGACTACATGCAAAATTCGCTGTTCAACACAACACACCTGTCCGATTGGGAAAGCAGCATGCTGCACAGGGCCGAAACTAGGGGTAGGCAGAGTAGGCATGTTTCTAAGGTGCAAAGCTTGGGGGCGCCAAGCAGGTCTGAACTGAGAATTAAAATAGGCCCTGGCATTTCAGGTACACAGAGGCCAAATCAGCACACATAGAGACCCAAACAGCCCCCACCAGCCCACTAAATACTGATTTTCTATGGGACCTTATAGCAGCCCCTCTGGCATTTGCCAGAACCCACAGATTGCCAGTCCGGGCCTGGCACGTACCTTTCACTGCTGCCTACTCCTAGTCCGGTTGAGTGAGTTCCGCCTGCCTGCGCCTGTTTGTGCGCATGCGCACGTGTACATGAGCAGATCGTACCTGAACAAGGTGATGCTGCCGCCCATCACGCATGCTGACTGGTTGCCTGGGGTGCCCGGCTAGCCTGGCTTGGCCATGATGCTGCGTCTTCATAAGATAAAAACTTCACTCTATTTTTCTTATTGAAAAGACCCCTTCCAACTTGGCGATATGATTTAGTAGCATCCTTCAAAATCTTGTGCTGTTGAATGGCAAGATCAGATAAAATCTGTTCAAAATCTCCCATGGAGTTTAGCTCTTAGACTGTAATCTCTTTTCGGCAGGGTCCTTTTCATCTTCTGCATATTTATGCATATACCCTTATATTGTACAATTCTATGGAATATGTTGTTGTTTATAAATATATTATTTGTAAATATATATTGTTAGTAATAATACAGTTATTGATCTGTTGTCTAAAATGCTCAGGACCTGGGTTTTCTGAATAAGGAAGTTGCACTCTTTAGTGAATTTGCCCATTGGCTTCCACTGACTGGTTACCCTGGGTACCAAGCATTAACCAATAAGTGACATGAGGGGTTCATAGCTGTTGCTTTTGAATCTGAGCTGAATGCTGAGGATCAATTGCAAATTTACTGTGAGGAATTCCACTTACCTTGGTCGCAGGCTCCGTTCCGTCCAAGATGGCGGCGCCCTCAGGGTCCATGTGGATGCCGGCGTCGGTGGGGACGCGCCGGCGCCGGAAGTGGCGCACCGGCGTCAGAAGAGACGCGCCGGCGTCAGAAGAGACGCGCCGGCGTCAGAAGCGACGCGCCGGCGTCAGAAGCGACGCGCCGGCGTCAGAAGCGACGCGCCGGCGTCGGAAGTGACGCACAGGCGTCAGAACTGTCGCACGCTGATGACATCACTATTTTTGGCGCCAATTGTGGCCTATATAAGGAGCCTTTGAACTGTTGGACATTGCCCGATTATAGGTTTTTGCTTTGCATTCCTGGGTGTGACTTCTACCGATTACTATTGATTCCTGTGTTTGACTTCGGCCTGTTTCTTCGTTGTGACCCTTATCTGCCTGGACTGACCTTCTGCTTGGATTTTGACTACTCTCTTGCCTACTCCCTCCGGTACCTTGAACTTTCTTGTTTGAGCTGCTTCCTCCTTGGTCCGCACTCCTCTCATCGCCTCCGGGCCCTGACATTTACTGACCAGTTATGTCCCATGTGGCCCCCCTTATAATCACCGACTAACTCAGAGTTAGAGAACTGAAAAGCAAGAAGTAGTGTTCTGTTATGTTAGACATCCAGTCACTCCAGCCTTTATACATTACATTTAGCCTAACTAACTATATTGAAAACATTATTTATTTTGCCTATCTATTTACTCAGTTTTTATTTTTAAACTTGAACTGTTCCTTTAAAGGATGAGGAAAGTCAGATGCACTGGGGAGTGCCAATATGTGTTAGGTAACCTGCAGTGAATCCGCTACTGCTTTTTTTCCATGGGTTGGTGACCATTTAAGATTAAAAAAATGCATCCGCCTGGGGAAAAACTAATGAAGTGCACTGCAATTCTACTTCTGAAAACAATTATACTTGTTGTACATTATGTTTTGGGCTTCTGTACCAGCCCATGGCAATAAAAGCCTGTTAGCAGTAAAGATCTGTGTCTCCAAAGATGCCCCAGTAACTCCCCATCTTCTTTTCTGTTGATTCATATGCTCTGTGCTGCTGTCACTTACTGAACATAGGGTCTGACTCAAAATATAAAGTATACATCAAGTATAGATGTCACAATATAAGGCTAATTGGTAATTAATGCAGATAATTACTACATGGCAGCACAGAAACAAGTGTAACTAGCATCAGAATTTAATAATCAGCCCTGTAGCATCAGCTTATTTTACAGACTAACCTCATTTTCTGTTTGATAATTTGCAACAACCCCTAAGCTTAGCTTCTCAACAGCTGCTAGAGCCTATTGAGCATGTGAGTGTCGCAGACACTTTCCAAGATGGTGACCCCCTGTGACAAGTTTGAAGTCCTGGATCATTGCTGCTATTGACAAGCTGAAACTTTAGGCTGGTGCAATAAGTTCAGTATATAAAACATGTCATTTTTAGCCCTATTCATTTTTAGCGTTTACTTCTCCTTTAAGTCAGTAAATGTCAATTTCATTATATCAGCATTGCTAAATTATCAAGAGACTAGACTTTGCTTTAATAGTTTCTTGGCTGTCAGGCTAAATGAGTTTATCCTAAGATAAGAATGTCAATTTCATTATATCAGCATTGCGAAATCATCTACAGACTAGACTTTAATAGTTTGTTGGTTGTCAGGCTAAATGATTTTATCCAAGGAAAAGAATGTGGTTTAGGCTGATACATCATTTTAACCAGCAGAGTGGGCACCTCATCCAGGAGCCTTCAATGAATGGGGGACGAATGTCAGCTAAATGAAAATACAGTGACAGCAAAATTACTCCTGGAGTCAAGGTGATCTTATACTTCCTCTCTACCTACATCTGAGCAAACATGGGAGGTTGAAACCTGCACTAGAGGTAGCAGCAAAGGTTTAAAAAAAAAAAAAAAAAAGATAATGTTGATAAAAGATTTAATAAAAATAGCATGGTTCATATTATTAATGAACCCAGTCTTGCTAATACTTATAATGAGATGTAATCTAGTTGGAGTGACCAATGTCTAATATACCATAGCCAATAGCTAGAACACTGCTTCCTACATTGCAGTTCTTAACTTCTTAGTTAGTCGGGACTTAAAGGAGGGGTCATATGGGACATAACTGTTTGTTTAGTTTTCTTTTTTATCCTTAGCACGCAGGTCAGATTGAAAAGGAAACTAACTGAACAGTAGTAGGAATTAGTGTTCTCAGGGGTGATTCTGGCCTTACTGCTGCCTGAGGTGAAGCATGGCATCGCCCACACCCACCCCTGTGCCCCTTACTCACACATGATAGGTAAATTGTAATATGCACCTTTTTAGTGATTTTCTTAAAAATTATATTCTGCAGCATAAACAGTAAATTTTAAGAGAATCAGTACACTATTTTGATGAAGGGTCCAAGAAAAGCACATACAGACTTATGGAAAAGTTTGGGAACCCCTCTGTCACGGTCGGCACCCAATACCAGAACAAATGCCAAGCCCCCTGGTCTCGGCTCGTGCTTCACCAGTAGTGTGACCGTAGCTGGAGCACTCAGCTACTCAGATGCCACCTGGACTTAAACGAGAGGTGCAAGGCAAGAGTTCTGGCCAGCAATGGGGCACAACTGTAGTTAGAGTCTTTAAAGGCCGAAGGTCATGGTACAGGCGGGATTAGGCAGATTTGTGGTCAGACAGGCTGGGTAGAGGCAGGCAAATAACAAGGATCATCAGGCAGGCAAGGGTCAAAACCGGGTAATCAATCAGATGAGGATGAGGCAGAAACGGTAGTCAGGTAACAGGCACGGGTCAAGATACAGATTTCAGAGTAGTCAAAAGTCAGGCAGGATCAAACACGGAATCAGGATCAAAACAGAAGCTTTTAAGCACAGATAAGGCACCAGGAATTAAACCTATCACAGGCAACTAGCATAAGTCAAAGTCCCCCTTTAAATACTTTAAATTTGACGCATGACGTCAGTGCGCCTGCGCCTTTTAAACCCGGAAGTGCGCGCAGCGTGGTCACTAGCAGAGAGGCGGCACCACTGGGTGAGATCTCTTTACACCCTCTCAGCCTGCATAATAATTTACTCTACTTTCAACAAAAAAGATAGTGGTATGTATTTAATTTCCCGGGAACTGGGGTGTTTTCTGAACAAAGATTTTTAGTGAAGCAGTATTCAGTTGTATGAAATTAAAACAAATGTGAAAAACTAGCTGTGCAAAAATGTGGGCTCCCTTGTAATTTGCTAATCTAAAGCATGTAACTGCTCAATGCTGGTTACTGGCATCACACAATTGGTTGGATTAGCTCATTAAGCCTTGAAATTCATAAGCAGGTGTTTCCAATCATAAGAAAATGTATTTAAGGTGGCCAATTGCAAGATATGCTTCTATTTGACTCTCCTCTGAAGAGTGACAGCATGGGATTGTTCAGTATCATGGTTTAGGGGAAGGCTACATAAAGCTATCTCAGAGGTTTAAACTGTCCGTTTCAACTGTAAGGAATGTAATCAGGGAATGGAAGGCCACAGGCACATTTGATGCCAGGTCTGGCATTATAATCATTTTTATTCCTGTTCGTACACTCTACACAATTTATTTCTCTTTAAGCTTCACTACACAGAAGTACATCTATTTATATCCTCTTCCACAATCCTTTCCATCCTTCTGATTTTAATGACCATGGGATATCTCTCAAAGCCCAGGTCCCTACTACATACCTATAAGTATTTTCCCTTTTATTATTATTATAATTAATAACATGTATTTATATAGCATCAACATATTTTGCAGCACTGACTTGTTCGGATTCTTGCTTTTCCACTGCTTCTAACCTTATTCGTATCTTTTTTTTCACCTTTTCTTTCTGTAGCTCTGTTATCCCTACTCACAACTTGTTTTCTTTATCCTGTGCCCTTTTATGTGTCATTCTGTAGTACTAACTTTCTTTTCACCTGTGATGTAGTTGTCCTATAAAGTCTTGTTTTTGACCAGCACACTCTTCAGAGTTTTTTTATTTGTTACTGATGTGTGTTTGAAAGTTATTCCATTTTAGAATAACAAATGATCTTCAGGTTGCCCAAGCCAAAGGTTACTTTTCTGTTGTAATCTTTCTAGAGTTATCATCTGCATTTGCTGCCATTGAATATTCTCTTTGTATTTGTAATTAAAGTATATCCTGCTATTACTTTTCTAACCCATTCTTATGTCTTTTATGCTAATAAAACCTAATAAAGGGTGTCCCTTACTCATCTGATACTTTTCCCACCTAAACCTAGCCATACGTTTCACTTTACTAATACTGAGAATCTGTGTCAGACTGGGGTGTCCGTGTCCCACAGGGGCTACAACATGAAGGGCCCTCCATGCCATACCACAGTGAGCAGGCCTAGGTCAGAGGACCCACCGGGTTTTTTCCCATATACTGGGATAGCATGATCCCTACAAATATTGCTCATATACCTTGGTCCTAGCCCTTTTAGTTTAAAGGAGACATATAGGATAAATGAAAAAACCCTAATTTTGTAGGCAGTTATAAGTGATATATGGTGTTGCTTTTACATGGTGCTAAAAATTAATATTATCTTTAAAAAATAGCCCCTTTACTGGAGCTCCCTATAGATGTTCTCTGGTCCCTTTCTGTGTTTCAAATGAGGGGTGGGTGTGTCCTAACAGTCCCTGTCAGAAACACAGTAGGAGGGGGACAGCCAATCACAGCCCTGCAGTCATACAAGCACAGACAGGTTTTAGTTCCCTACCAAGGCCTGCTAGCGGCTGATTGGTTCCTGCCCTACAGTGCAGTGAGCTGAGAGCCGCTGGCTCCTCAACACAGCCTGGAAATTCAGGGAGCAGGAGGTGGAAGGGAGGGGGTTATTAGGGTTTTTGCAGAAATATTCAATAAATCACCCTGAAACACTACTTTATAAAGCACAATTCTTCTATATCTAAATGAGTATAATGCACTGGTACATTCTTATTTTTTATACAATATGTCTCCTTTAAGTCTCAGTTCTCAATGACATCGCTTGTAGTACTAATTTGTTGGAAATGCTAAGGTCCATTGATTTTACTAAAATTGCTTCTTAATAGTCAATCCAAGCAAAAACTGACTGCTTTACAATAGGCTGTAATAAGTGGTATTTGTAAAATTATGTTATTTTGCTACTTCTCTGTAAAACCAGATCAATATAATCATTAGGGGTTTGTTGTGTTTTTTTTTTATGCTCCTACTTGTTACTTACCCCTTGGTGCAGGTCCTGTCCATTGATGGCGCATGCACAGTAGGAGCATTTGCCGGTTCAGCATGCGCCGAAAGTCACAAAGATTCAATCGGAAAAATTTGTGACTTTCGGCGCATACACAGTAGAGCTGAACAGGTAAATGCCGATGGATCCAGGAAGAAGATGACTGGGGAGAAGATGACGCCTGCAAATTCCATGGGCAGGACCTGCACCGAGGGGTAAGTAGCAACTTAGGGGCATTTAAACAGTTTGGGGGGGGTAGGCCAGGGGGGGCCTATGGGAGGGAGGGGTTTTGCACATGGAGGGTAGATTTCTCCTTTAAGTCAGTTGTTTTTTTATTCTGTATAGGAGGCCAATAATTCCACAATAAATGAATATTTTATGATATTGCTTCCATGCTGGGGTGTTAAGATAACAGAAATTACATTCAGCATGAGCAAAGTGTTCATTTCATTAAAGGAATTCAGGAAGCATACCAAATACTGATTCACAAACATAAGTGTTAAATTGCACAAGTGTGGTTGACAATAGCAACCAATATGCAATTATATTTGAATAGGCTACAGCAAGTTAGATATTGAAAGCAAGGACCTCACTTATTGCTATTGGTAACTGCACAAGTTATTATCTATGTTCATAAATCAGTCCCACAAATGTTGCCATTTGGTTTCATATACAGAACAGCATTTTTTCCAATTTCTAATTTTTAACTGAAATGACATGGGATTTGACATTTCCCATTTTCACTTCTTTTATTGACTCAACATCATGCAGATTTAATGTCAAAGATTACTGATAAAAATCTTTAAACTGATAAAAATGGCCAGCTAGTATATCACCAATATACCACATCGATATGGCTAGGTTAGAGAAATATATTTATTGTATTAAGCACTGCATAGAATCACTGTAAAAGAACAGCCATTTATTTAACAACATTTTGCAACGGATGGATTTATAACTCACAACAGTCACTGATCAAGCCCAAAATGGCATTCTACAGGCAAATGATAAAATATGGTTAATATAGCAAAATTGTATGCTGTTGTTATAGTTATTGAATACACTGCAAATGACTGCAAGCTGAATATAGCACAGGTCCATTTCATTGTCCTGTTCACATACATAATTTAAAAAAAGAGAAGGGTCAACAGACATCAGGCCTCATTTACAAAATGCAGGACAGGGTGCAAAAGGCAAAAAATGGTAAAATGTTTTTTTGCAGGTTTGCACCCTGGCCTGCACTTTACAAAGATTCATTTTACCACAAGTCACATGTTAAAACAGTGGGCTTGCAAGGACCTCCTTAGCAAACGTAATCTAGAGTAATCAGAATACTTTTGTTTTATTTTATTATAGGCACAATCAAATTATATAGGCAGAAAATAGGTTATAATTAAGAAATCCTTAAAATATTTTTCTTTACTTAAAGGGGAGCTTCAGCTTCCAAATCAAAATTTGATAAAGAGGCCCACATAACATACAGAAACCCCCCCTAATATAATCACCACAGTTACCTGTTTCTTAAAAAAAAAAGTAAGAATAAATGCCATTTTCTATGCTGAAATACAACTGTTTAGCAGTTCTCCAATTTCTGCTTCATTTGAAAATCTGGGAGGGAAAGAGGTACTAAAACACTGATGTTACAAATTGTAACAACTTTTTCACAGCTTACAGACAGCATGCAGGAACTACATAACCCACAATGCATTGCACAGTGATGTTCCTATCCTTATTGAAATGATTTGTGAAGGGCATTGTGGGGTTTGGAGGATGCAGGCTAAGGACAGATGGCTGCTGATACAAAGTAACAGTAGTCAGCCAGCCCAGCAAAGTAGTCAGACAGATCAGCAGGAGAGCAGGGGACTGGGTAGGGGCGCTCCGCCAATGAGGCGAGTTGAGGGACTCGCCTCAGGCGGCAGCGCCCCTCTGGTTACCAGGGGCGTCAAAAAAGCTGCTCCTGGTAACTAAGAGCCGAATTTCCGGTTTTCAAACCCATTTGGCTCTTCTAGTGCACTTGCGCCATGGACCCCCACCCCTCCTCGGCGCTGAAGAAGTGAGCACCATGGGGAAGGGGGGGCGGAATATCGAAGGCTGCCTCAGGCGGCGATATTGTCTGGATTGCCCCTGGGACTGGGTTTAGGGAACTGTCAGAAACCATTAAAATCATGAAAAGTCTGCATATTTTGTAATTGTTGCTTGAAATTATGTTTACTTTTCAAAAAGCCTAAGTTATGTTTTTGTGGAGTTCCCCTTTAAATTATGGTTTCATTTTTGTACTACTAGAAAAACAGTTGAGGTAAAGTTGTTGGGCTAAATATGTATTTTCTTGCAGTATCTTACATTTTGCTTTAAATATTTAATGGTCAATTTGAGTCACTTGAAAACCAAGAATATATTTGTATGTCACTGAGAATTTCTTAATTTTCCAGTATTTATATGTGAAAACATTTTAGTCAGCAAGCATGCAGGACCATGAATATGTGCTCTATACAAGGGGAAGCAATATGTTACACTGACATTGATACATACTGTATAAATGATATATTGCACACTCACATAAGTATTAGAAAGGAAACCGACTGGAAACAATAAATGAGGCCAGTGCAGAATTATATTATATATTATAAGATATTATAATCTATGGCAAAATGTTAGAGAGTTTTCTAGCATTCTGTATTTGAATAGGTTTTTTGCATCAGAGTAAGGTGGGTTTTTTGAGAAAATAATTTTACTAAATTGTGGAAAAACACTTCCCTCCAAAGAAAATAGTCATATCTGGTTGAAATGCATTGCTCTTTGCCCATTTTCAGCAGTGATCTTACTAGGGTGTCTACAATTTTCATCCATTTTTTGTAACAAACTTAATAGCATTTATGGGTTTAATACAATTCTTGGTTTCCATTGCCTGCTAGCTTGACCTTGATCTTACTAACATATCAGCTCTAACATTTTCATTAGACAACTGCATTATGAGGAATTTTCATTAGACAACTGCATTATTGGGGAATAAGTGGCCCTATTAAATAAAGTTGGATTTTTCAACAGACACTAGAAATTTTTTGGAAATCTAAAAAATGTGTGCTTAATGTGGGTCTGGTTTTCTGTAACAGATAATACTCCTTCTAGAAAAAGAGTTAACGTACTTGATATGATGAGTTATCTGCTATCATTTAGACTTATGCTATCATTCTCTTTCTTCATGTCATAACCACTCAGTAAAGTAAAGCTAATTTCAGACATCTGTATATTACCCTTAGTAGCTGCAATCCCAGTTGTTGTACTGCTGTGAGTTGGACTTGTTTGAGACTGGAGAGGCTGCTCTGGGCAGCAATAAACTTGCTTTTTAAAATGCTGCCTAAAGCTCCTGCTAAGCCAATAAAGTGCAAAGGGGTTGACACAAGAATTGCTAAAAGCCAAAATCCGTGCAAAAATCGTGGCTGACAGGTGAAACATGGACGAATTCACTGCTGAGTGATATGTAAAGGAGCGGTATAAGTAGAGAATATGGTTAGGAAGCCAGCAACATGCAAAGAGAGCCACCAACACAAGTACTGTCTTTGCCACTCTTTTTCGGGATTCAATCTAGGAAGAAAGAGAGAGAGAAAAAAATCAGGTATTTCTCTCATGTCTAATATAAGCCTGATATCCCTTAACTCAGAGTGAATTTCCAACAGATGCACCCCCTCCTGGCTAGAATCTTACATTTCTGTTGCAGTTGGTGTATTCTGGCTCTTCTCTGCTCAGTTTTATACTCCTGTCACAATGAGTTATAGACCTGAGCAAAGAACTGTCAAGAAATGCCCCCTGCATCAGTAAATTAAGCTTCTGGTATTTGGTCTAGCAAAACACTCCTGTTGCAAATTCATGATATTAGAAATGTGCCTGCCTTTAGCAACTTTTCCCCACATTTCAATAATCCTTATTTAAAAGAAAACTGTGACTATGAATCTAGAAATGTATCCTAATGAAACTGCCCCCATAAAAATAGACTTCAAAGTTATAAATTATTAAGAATTTTACACCTATGTCATGAAATACCTTTGCCCTAAAGTTGATTTTGTGTACATAGTATGAATCTGCTGAAAATATCCTCTGATTTATAAATCATTTCTCACCCTTTTTGAAAATTTGCAGGTAAGTTACTTTGCACCCCACCTATAACATATTTTGTTTCCATGTCTTTTTTATCCAGATTTGTGATTCATTCAGCAGCATATGAATGGAATGAGTATGACCAACCTGTTTACGGGCATGGGTGTGTTCTTCAGCTGGCATGTTGAAAGTACTTCTGTATAGAGTTTTCGCAATAAGTATGTAATAAGCAGAGATGATAGACAAGGGAACAATATAGAACACCAAGAAGCACATCAGGGAATGTGTCTCTTGCAGCAGCTTTTCTGAAACAGGATAAGGGGCACATGCTTTGAAAGACATGTTCTTCTCGGGGCTAGTGAATTCATACAAATCCGAAAACACTGCCTCAGGGGCAGCAAGTAACATGGAGATGATCCAAACACAAACAGCTTTGCCACACGTCTTCAAAACAGCATCTGATGTCTGCAGTTCCAGTGGCTTCACAATTGCTCTATACCTGTGAATACAATCAACAGGTTAATTTGAATAGTCACTACTATAAAATATACAGATTGTGAAGGATATTGATCAATAGTTAAAATTAGGGATGCAGCGAATCCAGGATTCGGTTCAGGATTTGGCGTTTTTCAGCAGGATTCGGATTTGGCTGAATCCTTCTGTCTGGCCGAACCAAATCTTAATTTGCATATGTAAATTACTGGACGGAAATTCATGTGACTTGTCGTCACAAAACAAGGAAATGAAAAAAATGTTCACACTTTTTCCTTTCCCACCAGGATTTGGTTCGGTATTCTGACTAATCTTTCACAAAGGATTTAAGGATTCGGCCGAATCCCAAATACTGGATTCGGTGCATCCCTAGTTAAAATATTCTATTGTTTGTTTGACACAAAAACAACAACTTTAATAATCTCCATTCCGGCAGGGACTGATAAGAATTATGTATAATCTCTGTAAAGCAGTATTGGAATATGTTGGTGTTATAAATAAAATACAGTTATAATAATAATATAAGGTACTGAATCAATTGCTGTACAACAATGGCAATAGACAGATTCAGCAGCGTTGCTGAGAGAGAATAGTGTCTTTGAGCTTGGAGGCATAAAGATGGTTAACTCCTTCTGATCCCCACTCAAATGCAAAGTGCATGTTGCAAGCATAGCAGGGAAGAGGGCTTATAGTAACTAGTCTATAGTTAATTGTGATTAATTACTACCAGTAGTAAAATAAAGTAAATAAAAGATCTTGGTTGCTATGTGTAATAGTAAATTAGCTCTAACCCTTTTTTTGAAAATGTGCCTGCACACAAAATCAACTTGAAACCAACAGAAATCAAGATCTGATTATAGAGGGAGGTGCTCTAATCAAAAAGAAAATTATGGAAATAATTAACAAGACAATGAACACCAGTGCTGTTATTTGCCAAATAAGGCCACAAACGGTGTAAAAATAAAGCTTTGTATATATAGCTACTTCTAAAAGTTATCTTCATACTCTTTATTTAGAAACTTTCATAAAGCTCTGAATAATCATTCTCAACAATTTCATGACATTCCTAAACACATTAAGGAAGGCTTATTAAAATCAAATTTTTTCTCATTATTTTATTAAAAAAAAGTCTGACCAAACTTCCATCCATGATTCAACCTTATTAATCATTAAAAAAAAAAAAAATTAAATAATCAGGAAAACAACCAAAAAAATTGAGTTTTGCGGAAAAGCCCCCATTTTTTGGGTTTTATGCCAGAAAAACTAGGATTTTTCATGTTATCACTCAAAAGCCACATAGTTTTTGTATGAAACGCAGCACAGTCCATGATATCTTCAAATTTGAAATGGTCATTGACTTTTACAGGACCTTGACAGGTTTGAGATGGAGTATTTTCAGATTCTGACTTTTAGCGGCCTCTTGAATAGTTTTTTTTCCACTAAAAAATCAAGCTCTCTATTTATTAGCTGTTATAATTTTAGTCTGACTTTAATGAATAATCTCTTGATCTAGAGCCGGACTGGCGGGCCCTGGGCCCACCGGAGCTACTGTCTCAGGGCCCCCTCCTGGCAGTCCCTGGGGGTCCAGCCCCCGCCAATGCACACCTTCACAAACGTGCTGTGTGCATGCAAAAGAAGTGATGCGCAGTGGCATTGACAATTTTCCTTTCTGGGGGAGCAAGTCTGGGCCATCAGGGGGTCCATGAGGGCCGGGGCCCACCGGGTTTTTTCCCAGTGTCCCGTCTGCCCAGGCCGACTCTGCCTTGATCTAAGGATCTATAAAGAAGTGTTAGAATACAAAATTCTTTTTTTCATATATATCAATTTTTTACTGAATTACACGCAGTATTTTACAGGCTCATTCATTCATTGAGAAGCCAATGCTCACTATAAAATACCTTAAGAACAATGTAGTACACATGAAAAATTGTTTTTATAACCCCACATTATACATCAAAAATCAACATGTATACAAATATTCCCATTTCCCTTTATAAACCACCTGCTCCGCTTGTGTATAAACAGACGTGTAAGAGTAAAAGACTGCCTCATTTAGTTTTCCACAGATGTCCTTTCTCAAATAAAGCTTTATGTAAGGTTGGGACCCTCCTTGTAAATTGTGTTCATTTAATAGAGGGACACAGCCTACATTTATTTAGGTGACTAATTGCAGGTACAGGTATGGGACCTATTATCCAGAATAACGGATCTTTCCTTAATTTGTATCTTCATACCTTAAAACTACTAGAAAATCATGTAAACATTAAATAAACCCAATAGGCTGGTTTTGCTTCCAATAACAATTAAATATATCTTAGTTGGGATCAAGTACAAACTACTCTTTTATTATTACAGAGAAAAATGAAATCATTTTTAAAAATTTGGATTATTTCATTATAATGGAGTCTATGGGAGATGGCCATTCCGTAATTCGGAGCTTTCTGGATAACGGTTTTCAGGATAAGGGATCCAATACCTGTACTATCAGTGCAGTTTGGTAATTTGCCTGTAGGGAGCAGTCCTGAAACTCCACCACTGGAGCAGAGACTTCCCTTGCCATCTTTGGTCCAGGCATTTCTTTACATCAGTCTTTTGCCAGCAGACTGGCTTGTTTGTTACAGCATGTGGTTCCAGTTTCCCAACTATCTGCACCCTACTTGGTACAGTAACTGTAGTGCCTTGGCTGCCTGTCCCATGGAGCTAATAAAGGGTAAAATACTACTTTTTAAAGTATTAAATGAAAAGGAAACACAAACACAATGAATACAGACTGAGGGGAAGATTTACTAAGGCTCGAATTGTTTAGCCCTCGAATTCGACTGGAGAATATTAAATAGAATATAAATATTCACCAAAATCGAATAAAATATTCGCCAGTTTTGAGTGCATTTTAGACTATTCGCCAGAATCGTACGATGGAACCATTCTATGAAAAGTCGCAGAAAAAATGTTAGAATGTTCACCAAAATCGTACAAACTGAACGTTCGAAGCGGCAAGTTCTTTGACTGGTGATTAGTCGAACGATCGAATATATATTTATTCGATCTATTCGATGCGAACGAATATTCTATATTCAATAGCCGAAAATACGTAAAGGGGTTGTTCACCTTTGAGTTAACTTTTAGTATAATGTAGAGATTGATATTCTGAGACACTTTGCAAGTGGTTTTCATTTTTTTATTGTTTGTTGTTTTATAGTTATTTAGATTTTTATTCAGCAGCTCTCCAGTTTGCAGTGTCAGCAATTTGGTGTCTATGATACAAATTACCCTAGCAACCCTGCATTGATTTGAATAAGAAACAGGAATATGAATAGGAGAGGGACTGAATAGAATGATAAGTAATAAAAAGTGGCAATAGCAATACATTTGTAGCCTTACAGAGCATTTGTTTTTAGATGGTGTCATTGACCCCCATTTGAAAGCTGCAAAGAAACAGAAGAAAATTGCAAATCATTAAAAAACTATGAAAAATAAATAATGAAGACCAATTGAAAAGTTTCTTAGAATTGGACTTTCTACAGTATACTAAAAGTTAACTTGAAGGTGAACCACCCATTTAATTTGTATATTCAAATAGTCGCACAGAATCTATATTCGAGGGAATATTCAAATCCTTCATATGAATTTAGTAAATCCGCCCCCAAGTGTTAGTGCACTAAAAATACTGAACATAAAAAATAAAACTAATAGGATTGTTCTGCCTTCAACATCGATGTACAATGTACATTGTCTTTATTACAGGCATTGCCTTATTTTTAAAGTTTCCAGGTGAATAAATGTCGTAAATTTCCATAAGCAGAATAATGAGTCATTAATATCAAACATGATAATAGCAAGTCTATTCGCTATAGAATATTCTCCCACCTGTCAGCACTGAGGACAGTCAAAGTGAAGACTGATACTCCAACAGAAGTCAGCTGTATGAAGGATAAAATCTTGCAGCCCATTCTCCCAAACAGCCATGTGTCTACCATGTAACGAGAAGCATCCACTGGAACACATGTCAGCAGTAGCAGCAGGTCTCCAAAAGCAAGGCTGGTGATAAAAATGTTAGGAACTGTCTGCATGGATTTGATTTTAAAGAATACTTTGATAAGTATGCTGTTGCCAAGGAGACCGACTGAAATGATCACGGCGTATGTGACAGAAATTGTTGCCAATACTTCTAGCCTCGGGGATAAATCTGCACTTTCTTCCTGGTACAAAGCATCGCTGCCATTTGAGAGTCTGAGATGAGTGGCGTTTCCTCTAGCAGACGACTTGTTTAGGGTTAGATAACCTTCAGACATTTTTTAAAGTAGATGTAATTCTCAAAATGTGTTCCTTTTCAGCTACAAATGGATGTGCTGCTGCCTACCTGCAAGTCCTGCCTTACAGTCTCATGCATAGTTGTGGAGTTGTTCCCATTAAGTGAACTCCCTGCTTGCAGCTTCAAGGATCAATGCTCACGGTTTCAGTGCGGAACAGCAGGGGAGGTGCTAAATATTTCTATTCACTTTGTTGTCTTGGGAAATTGGTACTGTTTACTTCATGCCTATTCTTTACATTTTTATTTCAGGGTTTTGGTCAATGCATCATATTGTACCGATTTAACAAATCAGCTTTTCATACCTTTTATTTAACAAAATCATTGATCAATTTTTATTGCTATGGGTATTAGGGGAGAGAATGAATGCATCTTATGTAACCGTTTAGTGTGCTGGTTTATGTTTATTAACAAATCATTGAAATCTTGCAGGTGTTATCCACATAAAGTACATTATTTTATAATACAAAAAAACATATTTGCATCATTACATCCTTATTAAAGACAGGTATAGGATCTGTTATCTGGAAACCTGTTATCCAGAAAGCTCCAAATTACAGGCCACCTCCCGCAGACACAATTATAATCAAATAATTCAAATTTTTAAAAATGATTTCCCTTTTCCCTGTAATAATAAAACAGTACCTTGTACTTGAGCCAAACTAAGATTAATCCTAATTGGAAGCAAAATCAGCCAATTGGGTTTATTTAACATTTACATCGATTTCTAGGTATGAAGATCCAAATTATGAAATTCTGGATATAGATCCCATACCTGTATATAAACTGCAATTCACAGGACACACACAAAACACCATAAACAGTTTAAACATCCAATTTTAAAGAATCAATGTATTTGAAAGGATCCGTTATCCATAATCTTGTTCCAAATTATGGGAAGGCCATCTCCCATTGGCTCCATTTTAATAAAATTATTCTAATTTTTAAAACAGTTCTCTACAAGTGCCTTGTACTTGATTCCAACTAAGATATAATTAATCCTTTTTGCAGGCGAAACAATCTTAATGCTTTTCTTAATGCTTTGCTTTTTATTTTTTTATTTTTTTAAAGTAGACTTATTCTATGGATGAGACAAATTACAGAAATATCCCCTATCCAGAAAACCCTAGGTCCCAAACATGCTGGATACCAGATCCCATACCTGTACTTTAGTCTGTGAAACTTTGAGAAAAAATAATTTTGTGGTTATCAACTGCACAATATACTTTCAAACTTTGGCCTTAATACCTTCACAGAGGTCATTATTATATGCATGTAATTATTATTGGCATGCAGTATGATAATAAGCATTTTGCTGACCATGCAATTTCCAGCTCAGTCATTATTGGCAAAACACTCATAGTTGCCCCTACATAGATATGCTGATCACCTGACACTGCTGGTATAATTGCCATTTTGTAAGTAGTCTTAATCTCTGTTCTTTATACAATGCTTTTCTCATTTGGTACCTTGTTGATAGCATCCCGCTTGCATGCAGCAGTTTGCATGTGTCAAAACAATATATATAATGTGTTTGCTCTTGTATTCCATTGCTCATAATATCCTTGTGCCTGTTATTGAGTGGCAAGTTGTACTCACAGGCACAACAGAGTCCTGAATTTTACACCTGTCAACTAAAACATGCTGAATGCCTATCCCACATAATGCTGGTTGTGGCACATATGGGGGGACTTTTTCTGGCCACAGTTACACTGCAATTTTGAGAAAAATGCTGCATTATGGATAAAATATAGGTAAATATGCACTTTGCTTTATTTGCTAAATGAGCAAATACTTCAAGCTGGAGAACTAATTTAGTTATTTTTTTAATGTGTTAAAGTCATTTTAGCAGCATGAGTGGTCGCAGCAGAATGGTGGTAAAAAGCTAGAGGTGAGTAAATGAGTCAATACTTCATGCTGGGGCAGAGATGCAAACGAATCCAGTTATATTTTAATGTGCTAAAGTCATATTAACAGCATGGATGGCCTCAGAGGAATGGTTTAAAGCTGAAGTGAGTGGTGAAAAGGAGAAACCCAAGATGTGAGAAAAAGAATAAACAAATTACAGGGAAATATACTCTATGGACATTAGCATGTTTAAGGGAAATGTCTTATGATATAAACCTGCTCTAATTGTGTGCATTGAAAGTTAATTAAAGGAGGACTAAACCCCCTTTCTAATAAAAACCTCTACCCTCCATAGTCCCTGCTCCCCCCACTTCAGTGTTCACACAAGTAAATGCCCCTTAACTGGAGTCTGCGCAGTGGAGCTCATGGGCACCATTTTGCGGCACTTCAGGAATCTTTGTGTCCCTTCAGCAATTTCCATGGCTTTTGGCACATGCGCAGTTGTTTGAGACCGGAATATTGCTACACCTACACATGTGCCAATACGGCGCTTACTTTCTTAAGTTTCCCAAAGCCTCTGTAAGCTCCGCTGCGCAGACTCTGCAATGAGGGGTAATTACCGGCTTAGGGGCATTTTATTGTGTAAACACCTGTTAGAAAGGAGGCTTAGTTCTCCTTTAAAGGTCCAAGACAGCAGTCTTAAAATGTTACTGTACAATCATTGACTGGAAAAGTGATTTCCAATCAGGGGTGGACTGGGGGGCCCATCAGGGTTGCTGTCTCTGGGGCCTCCCGTTGCAGCTGCAACCCCCCATAAGAACTGGCTTTTTTTCCAGGCTGACATGGGGGTTAACTAATGTGCGGAAGGACTATAATTACTTCAGTTTTACTTTGATTACATTTTAGATAAGGAGAGGATACCAAAGAAGAAACATCAGGGCACGGAGGGTAAGAAAAGTGTAGCATGAATGCAAATAGTTGTACTTTTTCAGGTAGACTGTAAAATGTATTGACCAGGGACCTCTGTAACTCTTGTACTGGTTGTGTTTCTTGTATGTAATTTACAGGTTTGATGTATACACCCATTTATCGTACAGCATTGCAAAATATGCTGGCGCTTTACAAATTTGTTATAATAATCCAAAAGTTCTTACATTCTACATAACACCTAAAAGATCCATATGGCAGAAATGAATGGGCCTATGAAACATACAGTAAATGTACTTAGATGGACCAATGTCTGAGACCAGTCTTTTTGTACTTTCTTCCCTCTTTTGTGTTCGACACAGAAGCTGAGTTCAGTTGTATTGGTGGATTATTATTTCTAGATGATACTACAGGCAGTCCCCGGGTCACATACGAGGGTCTGTATGTTTGTTCTTAAAGGAGAAGGAAAGGCAAAATATAGCTTTCTTTCCTAAGTCTGATGGACTTATAACTCACTGAACCTTTTGAAAGTTGTCTCCCTTGTGTCTAGTAGAAGCAACGACGTTCTGTTGAGACTGCAGCATTGAACTTCAGTGACGTCACACATTTTGCAGGTAACTTCCTACCTGCTGCCCAAGGCACAATTACAGTATAATGCACATGTCTCAGGGGTGTAGCCTTTCTCGCTTGGATAAAGAAGTGCATGCAAATTTAGCTATGGTCAGGGATTTTTTTTCACGCATGTGCAATATGCAGGGAGAGGCAAAGGAAGCGTCCAATATCTTAGCAATATGGTGGCCGCATGAATGCGCATGAGAGGAGCACATGAAGATTGATTTTATGCAACTGGATTTGCTTAGGTGAGCTAAAAATATAGCGATCCAGGACATCGTTATGAGTACATCTGAGGGAGATAGCTCATGAATTTTGCCTTTCCTTCTCCTTTTTTATGTAAGTTAAAACATATATATTTACATATTAAATGCAGCAAAACAGATGTTTGTCTTGAAATAGTATTTATTTTTACCTTTCTGTGCATATGTATTTTTACCTATATATGTATTTTTAAAAATAGACAACACATGCCAGAGGGGGTTGGGACAGGAGGTTTATTAAAGCTAAATGCTAATAAAGGCCAAGCAAACCACAGAATATTACTGTAATAGCCTGTAAGTCGGGTGTAGGTAACTCGAGGACTCCCTGTATATTGCTAGCACTAGCTATGTACTATCTGTAGTACAAATCTCTGTATTCTCCATCTTTTGCAAGGTAAAATTGTATTGACTATTAACTTTCTGTTTATTAATCAATAATATTTACATTTGGGAAGGTGGGAAATGCTGATATCCAGTATATGATAGGTGTTACTTTTGTAGATTAAGTACGGATGCTCTGGCATGGTTTGAGCCCCCCCCATTTTAGTGTTCATGCCAGGGCCACAATTAGAAATCACGGGGCCCCCTACAACAAAATTTTCGGGG
>CM044446.1:47965565-47998859 GCA_024363595.1 Xenopus borealis | reverse complement strand
TAAAGAAAAAGCTAAAATATATGCAACAGGGTGAACAATGTAAAACAAGACAATATACATGACAAATGACAAGTACAAATTAAAAGTATTATCACCTCTTAAACTAAAAAAAATTCTTTAATTCCCTAGTAGCTCAGAAGTACAGCTGAGGGCATATGCAAATGTGAAGAATTAGGAATTCAAGTTGTTTTAAATTAGTAGCTTTCAAGTTATAGAATTGGAATTAGTGATAAGAACATCACAATTGTGTTTCAGTAATATAAAGAATAAAATGGCCAATTGTTAATGTGTAGGATAAAAGCACAATGGCCACAATTCTCTGATCGACCACTTGTTGCATTGGTTCCTTATAAAAATGTATAATACTTGCTTTACATGTGCATGCAGAAAAATAGCATAATTGACTTGTACTGTACTATACACTTTTCTACATATATGATCTACAGTGTACAAGAACAGAGAGATGTAATAAAATACAGTTTTCTATTATGTCCTCTGTTATAAAGTAGAATTTTCAGGTCATGTAGCTTTTATTATAAACCAACTGTTTCTGCAGTTGGATTTTGTATTTAAATTCACACATACCCTAAGTGCTATCCATAAGCATCCTTTTTGGTATGGTCCTGTTTGCAGTATGTATTCATACAGCTATTCAGCACCTTTTTGTACCTATAAATACTCCAAAAACTATCGCTATATGTGTATTTAACAAAAAGCTATATAATTGAACCATAAATGCGGTTCTACTTACACAGAATTATAACGTACACAGAAACATACAAGCTATATAAGATAAAGAACACAAACAATTGTTTTATTACAAAGGTTTTTTATATAACGTTTGTTCTTTGTTAAATATATTTTTATAAAATGCAGTTGAAAATGTGTTACTGAAGCATATGCTACACCATGTAGGGGAGCAAACCATATGCTGGGAGTAGTAGTTAAGCAACATCTTGAGAGGAACAAAATGCAGATTCCTGCCCTCCTTTAATGCACAGCTTGTCGGATTCATTTTGTCTTCCGAACAGTCTATGAATCTAACATTAAAATGACACCCACACTTCAGGATTAAGCTCCGCTAGTGTCGTTCTTCCACCCACACATGCTCAATTGATTTATATATGAGTAATACATATACACAACGCATTTATTACGCAGTTTACTTTGTTGTTTCCGTTGAGATTTCAAAACCCAGACCTATGACTATGCCCCGGATTGTACCATCAGTTGGAACATTGATCCATTAGCTGTGTTTGGGAATAAAGAATGAATCCCCCAAACCCAGTACATATTAACTAAATAGTATATTATACATGAAATAGTGTTTTCAAAACCATTATCACATCTTACATAGGACAGGATCATTATTTTATTATTATTTTTTACTTTAGAATGGTGTATAGAGTGGAAAAGTGCTGTTTGTGAACCAGTTACCAGATATCAACAATTTAGCCTGCTGAGGAACCTTAACTGATTTTGGGCTTTAGCACGTTTGGAGTAGGGATGCACCAAATCCGAGATTTGGTTAAGGATTCTGCCTTCTTCAGCAGGATTCGGATTCGATTGAACCCTTGTGTCTGGCCGAACTGAATCCTAATTTGCATATGTAATTTAGGGAAGGAATTCACATGACGAAAGTGAAAAAAATGTCACACTTTTTCTTTCTCTGTTCTCTGTTTTCTCAGTTTCCTTTCACAAAGGATTTGGGGATTCAGTGCATCCCTAATTGGGATTTTTGATTTCTGATACCCCATCCTAATGATGTAAGTGGGAAGCTCCTTGGGTCACCCCTGAACTTTGATTCTCTCCCAAAAATTCTAAACAGTGCATTAACTTTAATGAGCTTGACATTTGCTCACTACAAAAAAAAAGGGAGTGCTGGGTTTGAAGGTAAAGAGATAATAAACTTGGAAATGGGTCAGTGAGGAGGAGGGGGAAGGGAGGAGTAAAGCTCAGAACTGTCACACAGATTTTGGAAAAAGAAGTCATTTCCAGCAATTAGTGACAGCTGTGTAGGTGAGTTTCCATATGAATAAATGGTAAAAGGAATAACTTTGGGCAAATCAATAAAGGAAAATGATTTAGGAATAATGGTAGATAGCTAGACTTGGCTGTGGTATTCAGTGCTTGACATCAGTTAACATGCTTTTAAAATATTAGCATATAATATATAGGAGCATTTGAGTTTTAAGGTATTTAAACATACTGTAAATCATTGGCTAGGTCACCTATTGAATATGGGCTGGTTCTGGGTGCTTAGATAGAAATCCACATAGAAGAAATGAAAAAAAAAATTGAGTGGGATGAAAGAGTGGGAATTTCACCATCAGCATAAAGGCCCTTACACACGGGCGTTTTTACCTGCGCTCCCCTGCGTTGCGTTTGGCTGCGTTCAGCCGCAGGGGAGCGCAGGTATAGACGCACTCAATTATTTTCAATGGGGCTGTACTCACACGAACGCATGTAGGCGCCAAACGCAGGAAAAATGCAGTTTGTTGCGTCTGAATCTGCGTTCGGCGCTTACACGCGTCTCGTGGGTACAACCTCATTGAACAAAATGAGGTGCGTCTAGACCTGCGCTCCCCTGCGGCTGAGCGCAGCCAAACGCAACACAGGGGAGCGCAGGTCCAAAACGCCCGTGTGTACCGGCCCTAAGAATTGTCTCATGCTATGCAATTCTCTACCAGGAAGCCCTGTGTGTGGTTTCTTTTGATCAGTTGCTAAGATCCATTACCAGACAGATGGGTAAATAGTCAGTTTCTGTGGCATTGTTCAGACCCAAAAGTATTTCCTGTCTATACCTGCAAACATTGCAGGGATATATAATACCATTCAAATGAGAAAAATATATAAAATATATGCAATTTTCCTACATACTTCAACCTAATCCTTGAACATCTTCTATATTTCTATCTTCTATATGTTTAATTCCATACTGCATGCATAAAGTGTCTGAAAACCCAGATTAAGATGAGATTCATACACTGTACTACATAACTGAGTAGAAATTCAGTGCTGAAACACTCCAATAAAGGGCACAAAATGTGCCTAGGTATGCTAGCCAGTAGCAATGAATAATATGTTTGTTTTTAGACAGGTGAACAGTAATAACAGTTGATTGGTTGCTTTTGGTGATTAAATGAGTAGAACCCAAACAATTAGAGTCACAATAAATTTGACTAAAGATTGTCCAGTAAAGGTTTGCTTATGAGCCATTGCATTATGCTGTTTAGGTTCAAATATAAAGTTAATTTATGGGAGATATCACAAAGCATTTCACAGTAAACCAGATTCAATCATTGTAGGTACATTTTCTCTTTAAACCTTTCCCATTTTTACAAATGGCACAATAGCTGTAAGTCACTTATGATAATACTCCTAGAAATAAGCAATTTAAAGCATGTTCTGTTCGGCTTGCTTCTGTTCTTTTAACAAACCTGCACACAATAACTTTGACAGAATGTCAGGATAAATGCAGTGTAATATGAGAGTGCATCTGAATATTTCCAGCACTGCTGAAAAACCTAAGAAACTAAGAAAATTACAGATTCTTTCAGAATGACAAGCTTAACAATGCTGCATTTGGAACACATAATATCGGCCGCATAATAAAAAAAAAGAAAGCCGTACAAACAACAAATGTCAGTTTTTCCCCTTTTAAAACGCTTTTACGTGTAACTATATATATGGAAACGTATAAGGATGTGCAGACAAAATATACAACCTGTTTGGGAACATATTTGTTCAGCATAGCAAGCTTCCAAGGAAGAAAGAAACATCATTGGGTGTTCTCTAGTGAGACTTTGGAGGTCACTTGCTTTGCATGATCCATGTGTTTTTGGGTCCATATTCCATAAGAAAATTGTATTTTTCAAGCAACCAGCAAGGTTGTATGACAGAAAACTCCTAAAATACTGGTCCTTGACTATAGTTGCATTAAAGAAGAAGGAATGCTAAAATCACTGCATGTGCCAAGTAATTAGGCAGTGATAGTATTCACTTTCTATACTGGGATGGTGCTCCTGAGCACAAACTCATTTTGGGAGCACCAACAATATAGATGTGTTCTCTTGCTTAGCTGCCAGCAACAAAACATGTTTCTTATTTAATAAACTTTATTTCAGCACAGTTATGAAGAGCTGAACACGTTCTGTTCAAAGGGATGTTACAGTTCATCAACATTATGCTATATAAAAGCATACATGCATAACCATGCAAAATCCAATTGCTACTTTATTTGAAGAACAATACATTTGTTATCCAAGAATAAAAGTACCATATTCCAGAAAGTCACGTTGTAAAACTATGCATATGACTATAAATATATATATATATATATTATGTATATATAATATGTTAAAGAAAGCAACAAATACCACCTTCTGTAAATGTGGAGAAAGTTATATAGCTCTATTTTTTTTTATTTAAACCAAATAAAACAATGCAAAAAAGTCCATGTTTTTTATAAAGGTGCATTATAAACACCCAAAGCATATTTTCCCTTTATAATTTCCATTGAATACCCTGCCTTAACGTCTCTTCTGTAAGTAGTCTGTGATTATTGATACATGGCTACAGATAATGTCAAAACCCATTCATCACTTTGCAGTTTTTGCATTAACTTTTAGTATAGAGAGCAATACTCTGAGACTATTGGCAATAGGTTTTCATGCTTTATTTTTTGTGGTTTTTGAGTTATTTAGCATTTTAGTCAGCACCTCTCCATTTTTCGGTTTCAGCAATCTGCTTTCTAAGTTGATTTGAATGTGAGACGAACATAAACAGGAGAGGGTCTGAATACAAAGATGACCAATAACAATAATTGTGTAGCCTTATAGAGCATTTGTTTTTAGTAATCCCCATTAGAAAGCTGCAAAGCGTCAGAAGAAGGCAAATAATAATAAAAAAAAAATAATGAAGTTGCTTAGAATTGGCAATTCTATAAAATACTGGTAACTTAATGGTGAGCTATTGAATTCAAGAACTTTTTGGGTTATGCTACTTTATATATAGCACCACATTGCCTTTTAGTTGCATGTTTTCACTCAGTTACATTCTGCTACATGTGTTGGCTCACACGGTGTCTATGCAGTGATGATGACAGTTGGTATATGTCAATGTTTTTTTGATACTTAGTTATCTACTCTAGAACAGATGTCCTTGGGAGGATCTGGCAGAGAGACAAATTCTGCTGTGCAAAAACAAGTAAACGCTACTAAAGCAATATGGGAAATGTTGCCATAGCAGCAGAACTTGTAAATGTTCACTGCTGTAAAATATTCAAAAGTGTAGAACATGGGCTATTGAAATTATATGTTATATAATCAAAAAATTCAGATGGTTTGCTGTCATTTAATTTATGCACCGGAGTAAGGCTGAAACATGTAGTTCATGACATTCCTGCAATAATTTACTATGATGTCATAAGATGCATTATGCTCGATGTATATTATCTTCTTCTATTTGTTATCTCATGCAATATACATGGTGGTTGCCACCTGTTAAGAAGCACTAAACACAAAAATATACTTGAACAAAAGGACAATTTATCACTTTATTGATAATCTGAATTCAAGAATTCCTTTTAGGTTTCAAACAAGGGAACCATACCCCTTCTTCACTCCAACTGAAGAAGTCTTTATATCATGGCAGTTTTGTTTGTGCTGTTCTCTGTGTTCTTTGCAAATGGTTTAAACTGTTATTTTAGGTTTCATAATGAACTTAACATGACTTTCCTGTAACAAACCCACCATATAACATTAAAAATCACAAGCTTTCCATCATAGTTTTTGTTATAATGGAAGAGCACAAGAAAACATGGAGCTTCAAGGAGCCGATTACTCATACGTTAAAAAATACTGGCTGTTCAGATAACTGGTAAATCCTTTCAGGCAAATCTAGAATGGGCTATGTTTAGCGATCTCACAACTTACACACAATTAGGAAAATCAGAGAAAACTCTAATCGGGAAAACTGGCAGCAGCAGCTCGAAAGACCATTTTCCAACTTTGGCTAAACAAAGATCCCCCTCCCATACTGTTAGTAAAACAGAAACTACACTATCTTTTCCAAATGGATTGGTTGGAAACCATGACTAACAGAGAACAAAACTCCACAAAATTTTTCAAGCTATGGACACCTTACATAGAAACTTTACCACAACAAATCAGACACCTCACGGTACAAACATTTCAATACAACACCTGGTATGACACAGCATTACTGAAAGAAATACCACTGGTCATGGAATCGTCCCAACACGATAATGTCCAACCACAAGAACAACGAAGGCCAGATTGTGAACTTCCCAGGAGCCACCTAACAAACCGATTATTATCCTCTTACATGCTGACTGTCATTTGAGCTGAAAATTAATATTGTAATATAGTTACTATTGTTATTTTGATACTGCATACTTAATTTACCATGCTAACAGAACATCAAAAATCTTACTGTTTATTTCTACCCATGTAATTGTTCTGCATGACATCCTGAATAAAAACAAGTTGTAAAAAAAAAGAAAAATACTGACTGGTAGCCATGAAAAGTATAAAGTGGGCAGTCTACAATATGTTCTGGGCATGCCTTTACCATTTTTAATGATTCTTTAATACATTTCTATTTTTTAACGGATGAATACTAGGCTCTTTTGGAACCTGGCTGTGTGAGATTGCAGTGTTTGTGCAGCACGCTGGAGCTGAACTCTGACCAGTATGTGTTTCCACGTTTCTTCATTGCTTCATATAATGGAAGAATGGACAGCACTGCATTACATTAGTTAGCACTACTGCCTTGTAGTGCTGGGTCCTAGATTCAATTCCTTCAATAAATGTGTTTTTTATCCCTGTGCTTGCATGGGTTTCCTCCAAACACTCCAGTTTTCTTTCCACATTCCAAAAACATAAAGGCAGGATAACTGGTTTCTGGTTAAATTGACAAAAGTGTGTGTGTGAATGTGATGGGGACCTTTGAACCCCTGGAATTATATGAATGATGCATAATGTCTGTAATGTGCTATGCTATAAACTGGTACCATATAAATAAAGAATATTAATTTGCCATGGCAATAAGCTGTGGCAAGTATCAAACTCTAGACTTTATTTTATATCTGCACAAGATCCAGATGACTTAATTTAAAAGTAAATATTTTTCATAAATCAAGAAAGCATTATACCTACTGACTGTACGGCTACCTTAGCCCTCTTACACTAAAGTAGTAGTAACTCTTCACTGTGAATTTAATATGACCTATTCCACTATGGGAAATGGCTCCTTTGCTTGCAACCTGATAACTGAAGAAAATGCAAATGGGATTTCACTCTGGGTTTTAGTACACATCAGGGATCTCAGGATACAAATATCTTATTATTCATAATGCAAGATATAAAAAACTTTTATATCTTTTATATTTATTGTGTGTTGAAATCCAAAAATGATAGTATTCTTCTCATATCATGGGTTATGGTTGCTTGATTCTGAGAATCCAAATAAGGACCGTTCATGAATATTCCACCTACATAAAACAAACAATAGTTGCAATTATCAAGTATGTTTATTCCGCTAAAGATTTACTAGCACACTAAAAAAAAATTATAAATTCTGAATTTTAACTATATTCTTTGTTCAAACAATTTACTAATACTCAACAATTTGAAAGTGTATATGGAGGATACAACCCCTCCACCATTTATAGGTGATATAATTTTCCTAGTTTATTTTCCTAGTTACTAAACACTTATGGGGTACCCATTGCATTGTACTACAGGCCAGTGCTCATCTTCTTTAAAAACACATCCACACCAAACCCTATCCTACTCTCATCCAAATCCATGTTTCTGCTTACATTGATTTATATTCCCATGTCTGACCCACCCATCTCTGATGTCTTCAGAGGTTACTATTTCCTGGAAAAAAGAAGGTGGGGATTGCTGGAGTGTTTTTCAAAGTGCAGAGCACTGAACCATAGTAGAAATTCACTGCCTAACAAATTGGTTCACTCCTGTGTTTTTTGAGATGCCTTTTTCTGCATTAAGGTCTCACCAAACTGTGATTGCAATAGGATTTTCCTCTTAGAATTTAACCAATGGATAATTTTTTCATGATATTTACAACTTAATATGGGTGATCAGTTTAGAAGGGATGGTCTTGAAGCCCGGTTACATGATACAGGTTGAATCATACTTTCAGATATATATTTAAAAAGTTAGTTAAGTGGTCAGTTTGTTTTGTATATGTGTATCATGTGGCCTGCAACTCAACTATTTGACTTATACATATATATTTTATGATAACCAGATTTACAGTATGCCCATCCATTTAAAACCAAACACCAAACTTTTAGCAGGGACAGTTATAAATTCAGCATTTTGCCCCACAGCTCATTTGCTAGATTTTAATGCTGACTTTTAAGGGCTAGTCCACATGGGAAGATTCAGATTTACCCATGTCTTGTAAAATGTAAAGTCACCTGCGCCTATTCACACTCGGAGCTGCGTTTTTCTAAGTCGCTCGAGAGTCATTTTTCAGCTCAACGCAGCGTGTGAATAGGCGCAAGCGACTTTATATTTTAGCGGCCGAAAGACATGGGTAAACAATTCAGGGAGATTAGTCGCCCCAAAGAAGCGGCAATTAGTCGCCTGGCGACTAATCTCCCTGAATCTTCCCATGTGGACTAGCCCTAAACAGGTGAACATGAAAAATCTGCAGGTTATAGTAATAGTTTCACATGTTTGGTATAAATTGCAGCCCATGTTACTATGGCTAATCCTTTACATATTTGGGTGACAAGTTATCAGATTTTTTACTTATTCCCTGAACTCTAGCTGGTTTACTGACAGGAACGTTGTTTCCTGTTATAATGGCATTATTCTTATCAGCAAAACTATTTGTTAAAGGAGAAATAAAATTTAAGGCTATGGGCCCACAGGTTGTTGTCAGCCTGCATATTTTTGCAGGCTGAGAGAAGGAGATCTGCTCTGTGCCCCTTTTCCATTGATTTGAATCTGATCTGTTTGTGTGCGGTCACACACAGCAGCGCTGAAGCTGAGGTCAGTGTTTGGGCTGACCTCAGACAGTTTGAAGTCCTGGACCATTCTGCTACTGGGAAGCTGAAACTTTAGGCTGGTGCAAGTTCAGTATATAAAACAGGGCATTTTTAGCCATATTCATTTTAGGTTTTAGTTCTACTTTAAGGTATTGTATTAATGCCAAAGCATTGTCTATTGATATTTACAGTATTTACCCACCTCCCACTTCTTAGATGAGCTGTGTGTACCAACAACACCTCAGAGCACCAGAATAAGAAACGTATGCCAATATTAATCATCACACAAAGTTAACAGAAAACTAAAATGGAATTTAGTATATACACTAAGGCTGAGGATACAGAGGGGATATGGAAAAAAACACAGGCAGAAAAAAGCAGACCATACACCCTGTGCACTCTCAACCTAAAAGCTAAAATACCATATATGTAAGTTTTTGTACAAGAGGAACTGTTGATATACTTTCCATGCGCAAGGTATTTTATTAACTAATTGTGAGAATGTTATTTTTAAGGATGCCCAGCTGCAGATAGCTATAACTCCCTATATTCCTAAAGCTTACAATATTCCTCATACAAATCACCTGAATCCAGCTATATGCAGTTGAACTTACCATTTCCAGTACTGTTTCCATCTTTGAAACCCGAAAGACTGGATGCATTAGATGTAGAAGCAGTTGCAGTAGACAAGGTTGACTGGAATGAATCTGATGGCAATTTGCTTACTCTGCTATTCCGCTTCAGTTCTCCATTACTCAGTCGGCTCCATTCTGAAATGTAATACAAAAATAATAACAGAATAGTAAGAATAGATTGCCATTTTGGAGTCAGGAAGAATTTTTTGTAAGAATAGATTGCCATTTTGGAGTCAGGAAGAATGTTTTCCCCCTCTGATGCAAATTGGAGAGGCTTCAGATGTTTTTTCCTCTGGATCAACTGGATCAACTAGCAGTTAGGAGGTTAAAAAAAGTTAAAAGGTTGAACTTGATGGACGTGTGTCTTTTTTCAGCCTAACTTACTATGTTACTATGTTACTATGTAAGAAAGTAGTATAGAGTTCTTAAGATAATTAATTGTCATATAGAATGAACTTCAAAAGGCCCATAAAACTCTTTTATGCTGTCACTCTAGAAACCAGATCTATATAGCATGGACTTGGTGGCCTTCACCATGTTGTATGAAGGTATAGCAATTTCAAGACTGGCAGGAATTACAGTACATAACCAACAAACCAATGTATTCTCTGCTGTACATCAACTGTGGTATTTCTATTGAACTGTATACTGACCAATCCTACAGTTGAGAACTTATCTCAGCAAAGTCAGTGTCCATAATTACTATGCATTCACCTGCAGGCATAAATGTAACTGACTTATTACTATTACAAAGCTTTAATAAGCCTAAGGGAAATATTTTCTTCTTAAGAAAGTTCTTTATGAATATGTAATGGATATACAGAACTAACTTTTATTGGACAGCAAATCAGCATACAAGTTCAATTCATTTGTTGTTAATGTGCACATTTATTGTATATAAGGGCAAAACTTGACATTCAACACTTCACAGATTGTTTGATAGATTGATGGACAGATGGATGGATTAGATCTGTATAATCATTAATAAAAATAGAATGTTACCAGAAGTGTTGAGTCTCAACTTCCCGCAGCATAAATGAGCTTGCCATTGTCTCCTTACATTATCTTTCATTAGACAATGAAATAGAAAGATAAAAAAACCTAAAGGCAGGGATGAAGAGGAAAAACTCTTGTTAATAAGCCTACATTGATCCTACTAGTTATATAATTGTCATTTGAAGACACCAATTATACCACAAATACCTATATAGAAATGTCAGTTTTCCTAAAAGACATTTCAAGATAAAATAATTAGTGATTTATAAAAAAGTTAAAATATACTTTCCTCTTGGGAACAATATGTACAGTTATAGTAGCAGTAGCAGAGATTTGGTTTTGACCAACTCATTGCTGATTGCTTGTAGTGGTCAATACTTTATTATCCCTAGATCATACACGCTTATTTGGACTGATCAGCACATTGTTAATTTATTACACTAAATGCATCTAGATGAAGATATTGCTAAGGTATATGAGGTATATGTAGGTGACCTCAATCAGATATATGAATTATTTTTTGTAGTTTCCAAGACTGCTAAATACCAGTTGCGTGCTTCAGGTTACTAGTTTTGCAATAGGCCAGTTGCAAATAAATATGTATGACAACATGAAAAAAGAAAAAGCATAATTCAAAGGTCATTTGGATTGTGATTCTTTAGCTGGAAACCTGTCATCCAGAAACCTCTGAATTATGGGATGGTTGTCTCCTATATACTCCTATATACTCAATTCTAATCATATAATTGAAATTTTAAAAAATGGTTTTCATTTTCTCTGTAATAAAAAAATAAAACCTTGCACTTGATCTTAACTAAACTGTATCAATCCATGTTGGTTGCAAAACAATCCTATTGGGTTTGTTTAACATTTAAATAATTTTTAGTAGACAAAGTATGGTGAACATAATTACAGAAAGCCCCAGGTCCCAAGAATTCTGTATATCAGGTCCCATTCCTGTACTACAAACATTTCAAAAGGTACATGATCAGTTAGATACCTTGTTAATAGAATCTTTTAGCTAGTCTGCAATCGCTTTTACCCAATACATATACTGTGTCACAAACATCCTGTGCTTAGTTCTTTTCAACATTTCACCAGCAGCAAGACACTAACTTACCTTGTAATGTGTTGAAAATGGAAAACAGGTAAAAAAAGGCTATTTTGACAGGGCCCCAGGCAAAGAAAGCGAATCCCCAAGTCAATCCAAGTAAAAAAACAAGGCTTATTGTACTTTTTAAGTCATGAATGAAGGCAGACTTCCAGTCCTTCATCCTTTTAGCTTTTAATGAGTTAATCTGAACGAGCACCACAATGAACATGGCTATATTGGTTAGGAATATGAAGCAAAAGTAGGCAACCACAGTCACATAAAATATTACATCGTCCTGAATCCAGCAGCTGGAAAAGAGATAATCATAAAGTTATTTCATATATCATGAGCTTGTGGTTGGTGATTAATAACATGTTAGGCTGGAAAGCCACTATGTGATTTGTAGTTGGCTCTTATCAAATTGAGACATAAATAAGATACTTCAAAAATGGTTGGAGAGCAAACGTTTTTCTAATAAATCATCTTCATTTTTATTATGCAGAAAATCCTGCACGACATGTTTCGGCTACAAGAAGCCTTCATCAGGTGCATGCATTTATTTTGTTGTAAAGTTGTAAAGCACAGTGAGACGTGGACAAAGTGTTCCTTGAACAGGCCCACACTGGCCATCTGTCTATTTGGGCAAATGCTTTTCTTTTAAGTGGGCCGGTGAGGCCGGTAGCCGCAGAAAAAGCACCCAAATGGGAGCTGGAGCCCCTGAAAAACAGCTGATGCTGACTTAACTTTTAAGTTTATCATCGGACTCGAAGCAAATATTCAAATAAAATTTGAATTTAAAAAATTTCAATTTCAAAGTAATTTTGAGCTACTTCGACTATCAAATAGGCCAAAATTCGATTCGAATAGAAAAAATTCGACAAGTTAAATCTTTGAAGTACTGTCCCTTTAAAATCCTTCAAATTTGACACTTAGCCACCTTAAAGCTGCCGCATTGCCATTGTAGCCTATGGGGGACCTTCTAGAACCTGTCCTGAAAGTCCATAAGGATTTTGTGCAAAATCGTTTGATTCGAACGATACGATCGAACAATTTATATTCGATCGAAAATGGACCTATTCGATCGAAAAAGCCCTTAAAAAAAATTAGATGGACGAATTTCTAAGTTTCTTCACTTTGAAATTCGACCATTAGTAAAACTGCCCCTAAATACTGTTGGTTATTAGGATTAGCTGGGTATAACTGAAATAAAGGTTCTCTAGCCACAAAAGGTTCTGTCTAGTGATGGGTGAATCTGACCCATTTCACTTTGCTGAAAATTCATGAAACGAGGACAAATCTGGCAAATGCATTTAAGTCTATGGGGCAAATTCACTAAAGCTCATAGCATCTAACGCTAGCGCTAATTCGTCATTGTGACTTCAATTCGCAACCTCGCTGATTCACTAACAGTGTCCCTGGCGAAAATTCACTAGTGAAGTAGGCTTGCGCAACTTCGCACCCTTACGCCAGGTGAAGTTCCGCACTGACGAAAGGATGTAACTATGCTAATTCACTAAGATGAAAATTTTTGTGAACGTTACCTCTTAAGCTAGACCAGGGGTCCCCAACCTTTTTTTACCCGTGAGCCACATTCAAATGTAAAAAGTGTTGGGGAGCAACACAAGCATGAAAGATCCACTTGGGGCGGCAAATAAGGGCTGTGATTGGCTATTTCGTAGCCTCTATGTGGACAGGCAGCCTACAGGAGGCTCTACTTGGCTCTATACTTAGTTTTTCTGCTATTAAATCTTGCATCCAAACCAGGAATTCAAAAGTAAGCACCTGCTTTGAGGACACTGAGAGCAACATGTTGCTCACGAGCTACTGGTTGGGGATCACTGCGCTAGACGTTACTTTGCCAGGTCCTGGCGAAGTTCAATACAATAGATAGGAGTTTTTTTTTAAAAAAACGAAATTTTTTTTCCCTGTTCCAAAAAATGCTGGTGTCTTTTTACCTTTTTTAGGGTGATAGTCTGAAAAACAGCGAAAAAAGTTTTTTGGGGGTTACCCTCATTACCCCCCTACATTTCCTAACATATGGCAATTCAACTATACAGTGAGCACATGTTTAGGGCAATAGGACAACTTTATTTTATTTATTAAAGGTTTCCTGGGCTTGTGTAGTGTAATGTAGTGGCTATAACATATACTTCTATTATACGATTAAGTTCGCGCCATATGCAAATTAGGCATCCCTAGCGTAAATGCACTTTGCCTGGCGAAGTAACGGTAGCGCTACTTCGTTACATTTTACATGTTATTGCAGATTTAACATATGGAGATCCAAATTACTGAAACATCCGGAAAAACCCTAGTTCTCTAGTCTGGAAAACAAAACCGTTAAATGTATCACTTCAGAGTAAAACATTGTTAAATTACTGTATGTGTTATTTGCATGAAGAGACTTTAGAGAGATATTTTTATATACTTATTTTGTGTTAATTAACAAAATGTGTTTTGCCTAAAACTATAGAAACTTTTCTGTAAATGTAGACATCTTACAATAAATCCTCAGTCTCTTTAGTGACAGCATATTGTTTATGATTAGATCCACTTCCATAGAAATCTCGCTTTATACTCAGCACAATGGCAACAACAATTGCAGGTGTTCCTAGAGGACAAAAACAATCATTTGTCACAATATATTTTATAGTAGTCACATCTCTTCTGTACTCAAATACTGTAAATACTACATAGATATTGGGCCACAGGTTGCTCATACTTGGCATTCAAACTTGAATCTCTTGTATTGTATTACCTTGTGCAAAACTACCTTTGAATGTGACTGTGACTGTGCCAAGACTTTGCCTTTGAAGGGGCCTTTTGTTTATGTGGTAAACACAGGGATATAAGAGAAATTCTTGTGTGCCTCAAATATTTATCTTCGCTGATACAGGGTTGCAACTATAAGATACAGTATGTAGCAATGTATGATGATGTCAAAGGAAGGGTCTGGAACTGTGGAATAGTATGTATAGTAAGGCAAGATGGAGTCAGTAACACTTTCTGTCATGACTGTCTTCCCTGCATCTTTTCCTGCAGCTATTGCTGAACAATAATTCCAAGCATATAAAATCAGAGAATTTTATGAGGAAGCTGATGCAGCTTTAATTATAAATAATAAGGGCCTGCATAAGATAATCTGCTCTGAACCCCCAGACCTCTAAGCACTATATCAGCACATGATGGCACAAAATACCTACCCCATCCAACAAGGCAGAATTTTAGTATGTAGTTACGAATATATAAATTAAATACTTTGACAAATGCAAAGTACATGTGGACAGCTTCTAATCCCATCCATGTAAAAGATGCCAGCAAAAAGTAATGGAGCAAGGCAGCACATGTGATGCACAGGCCGTATTTCTGGAACGAGGATAACCAACTGTTCATCAGAAAGATCAGGTTCAGCATGATTAGTGCAGCTGACAGATTCATTAAAATCTTTGATGGATAGTCTCTCCTTAGTGACCTGCAAATAAAAAATAAATCTCTAGACTGCGAATGAAAAATGGGAGTTTGGATTGTAACTATTTTACATAGGTTAAAACACTGCATCATTAAGGGTCATTCACAAAGTCCTAGATGCAAGTGCTAGAACACTAACTTGGTCCAGGGGCATTGCAATGTTTTACTCTTTGCACTGGATTATAAATCTGGTGCAAGGTGAAAATTGGTGTTGGACAGCACCCTGCCCCACCATATGAAAATTACACATAGGGGCCTATTTAATATGCTGTTTAAAAAAAAAAAGGTCAAAAAATGGTATATAAAGCTGTGTAAATTGAATGGTGAGTTTTTTATATGTCGAAGTCTGGCGGTTGGTTTTTTACACATCATAATAAAGATGCCCCCTAATGTCTCCATTTACGTCAAGTGGAATCGGTGAAAATGACTGCACTGGGGATTACATACTGCAATGTGTCCAAGGAAAAATCTCGGAAGCCAGATGCTATGTGGGCTATAAGCTTTGGAGGATTCAATTTTCCTTAAATTAAAAAAAATAGCTATTCAAAATTAGCATAACAGTAACAGACAAGGCTTCTACACACAGTTTCTGTGCATAGCATCAAAAAGCATATATTGTCCTTACGTGCATTTTTTCTTAAACACAACATCTTTTTTTATATTAATTTCTATTTTATTGTATTATAAAATTAATTGAATGTATAAAATGCAGCATGTTGCTTATAGGGATGTACAAGAATCCACTATCCAGGATGCTTCATAAAAGATTCTGCCGAATACGGAACCAAATCCAAACCCTAATTTGATTATACAAATCAGGGACAGCAGGGACTTTTTTACTACATTGTTTGTGTGACAAAAGGTTGTGTGATTTTAAGGATGAGCATTCGTTCCGAATCCTGCTGAGAAAGGCTAAATATCAAACCAAATTCTGGATTTGGTGCATCCCAAGTTGCTTTAAAAAAATATGTAATGTAATGCAGTTGTGCTAAAACATAGATTTTGGTGCTGTTACATACACCCAGGCAGTATAAGATGGACTCAGTTAGGTCAACTCCAAAATCACTTGTGTAAAGAGCCCTTAAGCAGTGTTCTACAGAACATAGGAAAATACACATTCTATATTCACACTGTAGACTGCAAGTAATGACTGTATGTGCACATAAAATGCTTTGTAATGGAGAATCTTACCCTGCTCAGGTTACACAGGGTTGATAGCTATCAGAAGTGGCACAACAGGAAAATGTCCTACATTTACACAAATAATCAGGTTAAAATTTCCCTAAATGTTTTCTAAGTTTGAATATAAATATACATTTTTTGTATTTCTTTATACATTTACAACATATTCAAATGTCTTACTTAAATGCCAGATATGTCACTAGAGTTACTCCTAAGAAAAGTGAAGCAATTCCACACCCCGCATATGTCAACAGGCTTAGTATGCGATCATCCACAGGGTTAATGTCTTCTCTGGCAAGATCCTGACAAATAAAAGTATAGTACATATATTTCAGTCATTGTGCTGAAATGTTTTGTTCTTGGTATTTTCAGATGTGTTCTAAATACCACAAACTAAACATTTGTCAGATTATCTATTTTAGCCGCAGGGTAAAGGGCCAGTTATACAATCTAAGCAATGCCTAACGACTGGATAATATTAAAGTGGAAATAAAATGTTTAATAGTATTTAGAGACCTCTTCTTTCTCTTACTGCAGCAAAAACAAGAAGGCCCAGGGTTAATTTCCCTTCTCCAGTTAGACAACCAATGTATAGGAGTCCACACCAACCCTTAAAAAACACCCCTGTGGGCTGGGGGGTACTGCTTTTTTTCTCCAAAGCCTATTATTGGGTCAGAAGATGCCTATATAGGAAATTAAGCAGATAACTAAGCAGTAGTTAGTGTTGTTCATGTGGCTAACAGCTAGAAAATAAAAGTTTGGTTTGGTTGTTTTGCCAACTTCACCGGTGCAGTTTAGCATTTATCTTGCTAAGTTATGCCCCATCAGGAAGCAGCTGTGTTTTAAATAAATGCCCATCTGAATGTTCCGTGGGTCACTGTCACTTTGTCATTGCCTTAATATTTATCCTATATTTATATAAAATCTAAATAAATTTAGAATGTTTTTCTTCTTATTAAAATCATGCAAGCAGTCTGTACACTCATACTGTATACTGGCGTAGATCTCTCTTATCTGCATTCTCCCTCTCATAGACTCTAGTAGGTAGACTTTAAATTATCAATTAATTCACTAAGTGGAAGCCAGAAACTTTGTTGCCAGATAACTTTCCAAAAGTGCCTGGCACAAGTGTAATAAAACAAACACGTATGCTGTTTGTCAGTGAAGAAAAGAGAGTTGGCACAATGGTTTATTCAGGACCATGGACAGTGGGCAGTATGCACTCATTTGGTTCAGGACTGAAAAGTAGAATAGCTATAGATTGTCCTTCAGGACCATGGACAGGGGAGAGAGCATTCATCTGGTTAAACTCTCTCATGCACTCACTGTTCATTCTTATACTCTTATACTCTACAGCAGGGATCCCCAACCTTCTGAACCAGTGAGCAACATTTAGGAGTAAAACGAGTTGGGGAGCAACACAAGCATGAAAAATGTTTTTGAAGTGCCAAATAAGTGTTGTGATTGGCCATTTGGTAGCCCCTATGTGGCTTGTCAACATACACTGAGGCTCTGTTTGGCAGTGCACTTAGTTTATATGCAACTAAAACTTGCCTCCAAGCCTGGAATTAAAAAATAAGCACCTGCTTTGATGCCACTGGTAGCAACATCCAAGGGTTTGGAGAGCAACATGTTACTCACAAGCTACTGGTTGGGGATCACTGCTCTACCTTCACATTTGCTTTGTGACTGAGAAAGGGAGCTGTAAGAGATTGTAAGCCCACTGGGGCAGGGACTGATATGAATGATGATTCATTTCTAAGAATTGTTACAAAATATGCTAAAAATGTATAAAGAAAGGATAGTAAAATATGGTTTATGTGCATGTTTGCCTTTCAGAAAATATATCCTTGTTTAAAAAAAAAATGTAAAGCCCACTATGTATTTTCATTGTAATAATTGTTATCTGATTTCACTGGGCAGCACTCAGTACATGTTATCAAGGGTTTATTATGCCTGTTTGAATCATGGGCATTTCAAACCTTTTACCATTTACTGACGCTATGGTAATCACACTTACCAGAAGAATTCCGAAGTGTGTAAGGTGTGTGCAATAACAGGTTGTGTAGTTGGTATTGGTATATTGTACTGTACATCCTGATGAGTTCCATCCACCCTTTTTGTCTGAAAAATACATTTTATACAAATGCTGTGTAAAATCAACAGGCAACTCCTGATAAGAGTACAACATCAGTGTAAAACATACAGTTTCAACAAATTGGGCAGCAAAAAGTCAAGTTTTCATTGCTTTTAATAAACAAAAGGAATGTCTACCCAGATATGTGTTTTTCATAATGACAGAAAATATAATACTAAGCAACTTTCATTGACTGAATTTTTTATAATTTGTTAATTGTAAACCTAATTAAGGCAATTTTCAAAATAAATATCAGTTTTTCGTCTTTTGCACACTTGAGCAGTGCGTCTTTTATCAGATCTACAATATAAATCAGGGGCACAGACATTATTGATAATAATTGACAAATGAACAAAATGATCAAATAAACAATACTTACCATTTGCATTAAAGTCCCAAAATACACACTGCACTGGCCTCTTATCCTGAAAAAATAACATATACAGTTTTCATCAGACATTTTTATACTGTTGTTTTTATTAGAATTGTGTGTAATTTTAGTTGGCTTAGTGAGTTTATTGTCTTTAGAGCTATAAGGTACAGACAGATGGTACTTTACAGCACATTCTGTGTTTGATGTACATATTGGCTCCTCAATGGAACACACCTCTGTGGTGGCAAAAAGATGTTCAGTTACCATGGAAGATGTATACACTATGTTTAAAAGAAACCAATTTCCTTAATAATCTTTAACAGCTGTAGAAAAATGATGAAGAACAAATAAATTATGGAAAGAACAAGTCTAGTCTAATCTACTGCTCTTTTGCCCTTGCAGAACACCAAGGTGGTTTTTTAAAGTCTAAATTTTTTGGGTTGGAGTTTTAATGGGGAAAACACCAATTTTTTTCATAGACAAAAACCTAAAAATTTTCAAGATATTATACCCTGAGGCTACTAAAAGTCTGAATAAAAAATGCTCTATCTCAGACCTGCTGAGTTCATGTAGAAGTCAATGGCTGATGTCCCATTAACAATTGGAACATATCCTGAGCGGTGCTGGGTTTCGTATGATAATCTGAAAAATGTGTGGTTTTCTGGCAATAATCCAAAAAAAATAAAAAAAAATTTTCACATGTTCATCAAGAGTTTCCCACATCAATTGTTTCAAATTATTTTATTGATAAATAAGGCAAAATTGTGGATGGGAGTTTAGTCAAAGTTGTTTTTATAAAATAATGAGAAAAATTTGGATTTTAGTGAACAACTCCCCAAGGTTGCCTCCTGCCATGAACATTATGGGGGTTATTTAGTCTGATTTCTTCTGATCTGAGTTTTAAAGGGGAAAACACCAATTTTTCGTGGAAAAAAAGCTCAACTTGTTTGAGATTTATTAAACCCCTAGGCTGCTAAAAGTCTGAGTAAAAAAAGACAATGGCAGATGTCCTTTTTACAATTGGAAGATATCCTGATCTGTGCTGGGTTTTGTACAATAATCCAAACATTTGTGGTTTTCAGGACATAATCCGAAAGAATCAGAGTTTTGGTTGTCAAATCAGAAAAAAATCATACTATTCAGATGTTTGTCACAATTTTTTCAAGTCTTTTCCTGCACCAATTTTTTTCAAGTAAATTTATTGATAAATATGTTAAAAATGTGTACAGGAGTTTGATTGAAGTGGTTTTAAGAATAAAGTGAATATTTTTCACAGTTTAGTTAAAAAATACCCCTAATGTTTTACCCTTCATTTAAATAAAAATATACATGGATACATTATAGACAGTTATATTCTGGTGGCAACCCTCCTTTTAGCCTTTATAAATGTTCCTGTATATGTCTTCACTTCCTTATATACTGTACCAAAATGTATTTGAGCAACGGATCTCCTTTTAGTCATGTCATGAATTCCCAGCACTTAACTGTTAGTTGTGTTATATTCTGGGTGCAGTAAAAATGGCTAATGGCAAAAGATACTTTAAACATTTGATTTACTTTATTACGTGTTTTTCTTTGGAGCCTAGAAAGTAAAGTGTAAATGAGATAATAATGCTATAACATATAATGCCCACTTCTCTGCTGCTGCTTGCTTGACTACCATTTTTGTTTGGATAATGATACAAATGGGAAATTAGAGCGCCTCACCTTATTTTCCGCAATATGTCTTAGAGTTAAAAGCACTGGCTCATTTAGTGCCTGGATCTGGGTCCCTTCAATACTGGCACTTACAACATAAGTGTTTAAAGAACTGCTAAGGTTGTAGCCCTGCAACAGAAACAAAAAGGTCAACAATACTGCCCTGCCTAATCATAGTTGATGCTTTTTATTTCAAACCATTTGTATCAGAGAGCTGGATAACGGCAAAAAAAAAAATGGGGGTATGAGTGTCTTGAGTCACTTTTGGAACAAAGCCACATTAGTGCTGAGCATGTGTACATTATTATGCTTTCTTATGTTATTATGCTTTTCCCGTGTTTTCCTGTGTATTAGTAAGCTACTGTATATGAACAACTATGTACACATATTCAAACAATATGTTTTTTGTTATTTAAAGTTTATTCACTTGCAATGGCTGTTTACCTGTTATTAGATTCCACTTGCCCTAGCTTGGTTAAACATTTTAGGGTTCATTTACTTAACAAAACACATGGTACAATGTGCAAAAAGTGGCAGCAAAGGGCAATTTTGTTTGCACTTTGCACATTAGGAACTGCCACAGGTCTCTTGTTCTGTTTTCTGTTGCTTCCAAGCCAAATCCAGAATTAACCAAACACCCCCTTAACTTGCACATAAGTCAAAGCAACAGAGGGATGGCCTGTGCACCCTGACTCTGCTGTCTCCATCAGTGGTGCCTCTTTGCTGCTGATCAGACCAAGACACCGCTGGCAAGGAAAAACTTAACCAGAAAGGAAATACAGCTTAAAATTTGACGGACTTGTATGAGAATAGTGTTGATCAAAATGATGTCTAAAGTGAACAGTTGCCAAATGGAAATATGTACATTAAACCGTTTTATAATGTCACAATTAGGGGCAGATTTACTATTGGTCGAATTCGACCATTTGAATAGCTGGGGAATAAAAATCCTTTGAATTCCAATATCGAATTCGAAGAATTTTACCGCAATTCGATGGGTTGAAGAATCGAATAGCAAATATTCGATCGATCAATAAAATAGTTTGAATCGATCGATCGATAAAATCGTTTGAATCGATCGAATCGAACGATTTTAACCATTCGATCAAATATTTTTATTTGATCAAAAATAATGAAACCCAATTTGGTAGCTTTGATCTGGCGAACTAGGCAGTCGAATAAAAATTTAAAGGGGAAGGACTTCGACTGTCGAATTGTCGAACATTTGAATACATTTTTAATCGAATCATTCGATTCGATCAATTTTCAAAATTCACTCGTCGAAGTGGTCTTCAAAAACATTAGAAAATTCGAATTCGAATCTTTTTGAAAGTTCGATCGAATCCTTCATATGAATTTAGTAAATCTGCCCCTTAATGTCCTTTTCAGTACCAAAGTCAAATGTAATGCAAATTTTAAAATACAAACATATACCTTAAAAAGAGATGTTTTACCAAAGAAGTTAAACTGTACTTTGGATGTTTTAGCATCAACGTGGTTTTTTATTTCCTGAGGCAAATATACATAAGCCACAGCCTTGTCTGCTGGTTCTTTCTGCAGGGTTATCTGCATAGAGATTATCATGTAGCATTACTATAATATTCACAGCAAAAGTCAATCAGTGTCACGCATTCATATCAAAATGAACTAGGGTTGCCACCTGCCCAGTTTTCCAAATTAGGAAGACAGGGCAGGATTTTCTATAATTGATGTGGCGCCTGGCCAGTTGTCGATCACCATGTCATAGCTTCTCCCCCAACATCACTGTCATATCCCCCGCCACATCACTGCTCCACCACCACCACTTCACAGCCCTGCCCCCTTCCCAGATTCCATGGGCCAAAGAGGTGGCAACCCTAAAATGAGCCCTCATGTTTGGCATGTTCTCCCATTACCTAGACAATGTATTAGAACTAACTGTCTTTTCAAATAACCAATTCTGACACAAAGCTACACGTAGAGAGACAGATTTCTAAGAGGGTAGACCACTGTAGTGTGCACTGTGCTATAACAATGATTATATAATGCATATGGTTGTATGTTTATATATATATATATATATATATATATATATATGTAAGCATCTATACCTCAGGATATTTTCCTTCCACGTATGTTTTAACAGTAAAATAGATTTCGTCAAAAGTGTAAAATTCAATATTTGCAACGGAAAAAGCCATAGTTGCTTCAATGACGTCAGCTGTCTTGCCAGAAAAATCCATTTTGTATCCAATTTCCTCTGTGAGCTTCAAAATCCTTTTGTGAGAGGGAAAAAAACATAAAGGGGAAACAACAAATTGAACTGACTTGTTCTGGCAATTGTATTGCCTAATGAAGAAATGTGGTGTTTATGCTAGCTGTCCCTCATATTTTACTGCATAGTGACCAGTAAAAACCACCTTGAGTAAATTGGTACACACATTTAATATCTACCTTTTTAAGCTAAATTCATATCATGTGTTTCTAATTAGTGCACTGTATTTTATTAAATTATTTTTTCTCATAGATTTAAATCCTTTACAATTACTATGGATGTGTTTTCTCTCTCTTGCTTGGTATTCTTACTTCACTCTGATAATTAATTTAGTTAATGGATCAAAAATCTTCAATTGAGTCTAAAATGCTTTGTTTTAAAAATAAAATAATAGTAACAAATTCAATATTTTGTGAGTCAAAGGAAAGAGACTAATTTTCTCCCAAAATTTACAGCACCCTGTACTGTTTGGAGGAACATGCTAGGGCACAATACTCATTACAACACTAAAACAATCATGTCAGCATTGTTAATACAAACATTATATATAAAATAAATATAAAATAAACTTACCTGTTGGTAAAAGTCCACAATTCCACTCCCTTTATCATAATGTTGTTAAGAATGGCTAACATAGTCTGTGCCATTGTCAGATTGACACATCCCAAACCAACTATTTCAGAAATTTTGGTGAGAATGATTTCTGTCTCATCTTCTGATACATTTTCAGAGTCCTTGATTAGATTTAAAACGTGCTTAGCTAAAGTGTTGGCATTTTCTAGAGGAAAAATAAAATATTGCAACAACAGAACCTTACTAATAATAATCCAGAATGGGTAGTTCCACATAAGAATTCATTTTTCCATGCATTATATAGGGTTAACACTTTATATTTCACTCTTCAAACCATTAATGTACATTAAGGGGGTTATTTATTAAAGTCCGATTTTTTTTAGTCAGACTTTTAAAGGGGGAAAAAAGTAAATTTTCTCGTAGGAAAAAAAAAAGCTTTCAAGATTTTAAACCCCGATGATGTTAAAAGTCCAGATAAAAAAGTGTACTCCATCTCAGACCTGCTGAGTTCATGTAGAAGTCAATGTCCAGTTGACATTTTGAAGATATCCTGATCTGTGCTGGGTTTTGTTCAATAATACGAAGATTTTATAGTTTTGGGAATCAAATCTGGAAAAGTCACAGTTTTCAGCGACAAATCCGAAAAAAGTCTTTTGCCACACAAGAAATGTTCACGAAAATGTATTGATAAATAGGGGGGAGAGTCCGTGCGGATTTGGTCAGTGTGGTTTTCAGAAATAGTGAGAAAATTTCAGATTTTGATAAATAACCCCCTAAAAGTTGCCTCTAGATCATGTTGATCGTTTTTCTCCTATAGGTCAGATTTTGTAAGTAATTCTTACTTGAAGTTCCTAAACCTGAATGGTTTGCCAGGCTGACTGTACCTTTTCAATCGATCAGAATTTCTAATGCTAACGGACTACAGCAGCACAATTATGGCAGCCCCTTTCCCATAGAGAAACATGGAGGATCAGAAAGGTAGTGTGAATAAACTAAATCGGGAAAATATATAAGACAATGTTATGATTGTGGTAAAAAAAGTTTTGCTTTCTGATGTCAGTATATATTTAAAGTCATGCAACAAAAATCAAACTATCCAAAAGGTATCCATGCGATCACCAAAATATTTAGCATATTCACATATTTATTTTTACCTAGGGTTACAACAACATTTTGAAGATCTTTTATAGTTTGTGGGAAAGTGTGGATGGACAAGCATCTTTCCAGATTTGGATTTTCCCACTTGGCACGTTCAGTAGTGATGTTGATATTGCTAGAAAAATAAAGAAAAAGTCATACTTGGTTCAGAACTTAAGCATGTATAAAGCACTTCATCCATATTGACAGAATAAATGCCATGAACAAAAGAAAAATTAAAATAATCATCTAGGTTAATTCAAGGACAAATAAACCTAGATGGAGCAAACCAGTTACTAGGCTATTATCATAAGAAAGATAATCATACTTCCACTTTATAGGTCATAGTGTGAGCTCACAGAACCCCTCTTTATTGGAATACATCTTCAGGCAGTTCCTTTAGGGCTTTCTGCTGCCTCAAGCTCCAGTCCATCTCTATTCAAGTCGAGCCCCACAATGCTTGAGGCCTCATGCCCCAGGCTCTCCAAGGGCCACACCATTCCTTGGGCTTACATCTTTGATCGAGTTCATGCAATCCCAAATGAAGTGAAAATTTAAAGGGAGACCAAACACAAAGCAGCTCAGCTTTTTATATTTCTTGCACATCAGCAAGACCTTCTGGCCAAATCTGGAATTTGCCAGGGCTCACTGTACTGGGGTAAAGGACTCTCTACCTCTCCCAGATCCACTTTAGGTCCACCACTTAGTTGGCCACAGCAGAGAATTTCCAACCATGTGGGATTTTCGGACTATAGAGAAACATAACCCTATGGATTACTACATACAATACAAGTATGAGATGCATTATCCCAAAAACCTGTTATCCAGAAAAACATAATTACAGAAAGGTTTTATTTTTTATATGTAATATAATAAAATATAATTTGTTTTTCTCTGTAATAATTCCTAGTACTTGAATCCAACTAAAATATATTTAACAAGCGGTTTGGACTTTATTAATATTTGAAAAACAAATACATTTTGAGCAGTAGCTATGGAGATCCACATTACAGAAAAATCCATCATCCTGAAAACCAAATTTCCTGAGCATTCCAGATATCAGGTCCCATACCTGCATCTACTATTGGTAGTGCAGAGGTCCTTCAAAGGACATGCAAAATCTCCCCATTTACTGCCTTCATTTGTACAGATCTTCATACATAGTATTCCCTCCTCAATAATAAAGTTATGTCCAGGTGCAGTATTCCATAAGAAACTGTAAGATGTTTGTTTTTAAATAGATGACAGGTTAGTGCAATCTGCTGATTGAATGTAGCAAACTTTGTACCATTTATTGCTATTTCTACTTTTTATTACTCATCTTTCTGGCTCTCTCCTATTCATATTCCAGTCTCTTATTGAAATCAGGGCTTGGAACTTAGCAACCAGATTGCTGAAATTGCAAACTGGAGAGCTGCTGAATAGAATGCTAAATACTGTAGCTCAAATCCATAAATAATAGAATTGAAACCAGCTGCAAGTTGTCACTAAATATCAGGGCCAAGCCGACAGGGGCCCTACACAATCTAACCATCCATCCATTTCCCCCTAGCATGTGTACCCAACCGCAAAGGGGTTCGAGAGTGATGTAAGGGAGGGAGAGCGATGAAGGGGAGAATGAAAGAGGTGAGCAAACACGGACTAGGGTTAGGCAGAAGCCAATTCAAGAGGGACCTGCCCAGTGCCCCCTATCGCTGCAACCTATGTAAGTGCCTCTTCTGCCTATCCCTAGTTCCGGCCATGCTGAATATCATTCTCTGTGTCATACTAAATGTTTTAAGGTGAACAGCCCCTTTAAACCATCGACTCTTTCTTTACTAGCTATTTGTAAGAGTTATAAACTAGTTATATTCCATTTAAGTAAGGGCAAAGAAGAATGAAATTGTTACTTTCCTAATATTATTCTAACAGTTTACTTGTTCACATCTTTAAACTTAATGTTTCTACATACATGGGCTGAGCTTTGTGAGTATTCATCTTACCAATATCTGGTAGCAATTTGCCCTGGGTTTTTTTGACACTGATGTTTTGCAGTTCCTGTTGGATCTTCTGCCATCCATTCATATGTTCCTTTATCATTGGAAATCGTAATCTCTTGAGGACATTTTCCTAGAACTACAAGAGGTAGATCAGTGTGTGCCATGAAAGTTCCCTTTTAACAATGCAGGTATTTAAACACTCAGTTTAGTGCCATTTACTCATATATCCAACATATTCACATTCTTTAGACTAACATCTAACATCTTTTATATATATTCCTACATTTTCATATTCCTGAAATAACCACTATGCCTACTGAATTCTAATGAACAAGGTGTGAACAATAAGTGGGATTATGCTATTAGCAATATCTTGTGAAAATCATTGAAATATAAATAGGCGTGTATTGTATTTATAGGGCAATAGCAGATTGGGTAACCAAAACCATAGTTACCTAAATGCTGTACTCTCACAGACACTACAAAGAGGTTTATTTGCAGCTGTGCATCTGTGTAATGAAAATTCTTCAAGAGTTTTGTCAAGATCTCGGTCAGTATATCAGGGGTTTCAAAGGAAGTTGCTTGCACGGCCAGTTTTGACTCATATCTGCCATACAAGCATATTTATATCACCAAGGTATAGGACATTCACATATCTTACATAAATTGCAGTCAAATAGTCTTGTATTATATAAGTTCTAATACTCACATAAAATCTGTGGTGTCTCTTATGTCCCTCCTCTGTCAAAAAACAAGAAATAACAGTGTTAGTAATACTATTCCATATAACAAATTCTGCTTACATGTGTTTATGAAAATGTTGAACAGTGTTACCCTTCAAGACTGAAGTTTTAGCTCTTTAAAAACGTATCACCCATTTTGTTGCCTTTCTTAATAGGTACACAACTGAACTATTTAAAAGTAAACCAAAAAAACAAGGTAACAACTATTCTGTATTGTTGCCTGCAACATCAATGAAATACCTTTTTCTAGATATTGCATGTCATAAAAGCATCTAGCTACAATGATGTTTATATGAAAATCTGACCATAACTATGCATACAAAGTGAAAATAAAGTAAAATGTGTCTCCATGCACCCAAGAGTTTTAAAGGTAAATAGCCACACAGAAGTCTTACATCAGCAGTGACCTAACTTCTCATTTATGTAGCAGGGCGCATAGTGCAAAGTACAGGTGCAAACCACCATGCTTTTCACACTTAGCCCCCTACCCCACATCTAGCACCTATAGGTTGGCAACCCAGAATGGAAACCAATTCTTCAATTTCTCCACTAAATAGTGCTGCCTACATTCTATACTCAGTGGGTGGGCTACAGGCAGCATGTAGGCTTCCTCTATTTCACTTTCTATCTGCACCCCTAACTTGCAAGTCATTCTGATGCTTGACAGAAAAATCCCATTAGTGCATATTTTATCAGTACCTGTTGGTTGCAGATATTTTTAATGGAGAAGAAAGGGGTAATCACTGGGGGTGCCAAATCTAAGGCAACCTCAGTGATTTTAATCACTTACCTGATTCCCCAGGCCAGTGTACCTGTTCAATTACAACTGAGTGTAATCACTGGAGGATGCCAAAGCTTAGCCACCCCTTAGTGTTCGCTTAATGTTAGCTCATGCATATCTTGTGGGGGTCTCAGGCAGAGTGAATGAATGCTGGACTAAATAAATGTCACCAAAAAGTGGTTCATATTAAAGGGGAAGCACAAGGAAATGAATGCAATGCCTAGCCTAGCCAAGATAGGGTGCTTATACAGCAAATAGCTATTTTACATGCAAATATATACAGTAACTGTGAAGACTGCCTCATCAGTGCTTGGCAATTCTGACTAGACACCCCAGGCAACCTGGCCAGCCACAGTGTGCCCACCCTGCCGCACAGGCATGAGCTCACGAGCATGCTCTGGAGTGCGCAAACTAGGGGGTGAGGTGGTGCTCGAACAGGTTGCGTCAACACACTTTGACTTCAGAGAACGGCACCTGCTTAACCTTTTTCAGTGGCGGACTAGGGGTAGGCTGCTTATGAGGTAAGTGCTTTGTACCCCCCAAGCTTCGCTCCCTAGGCACATGCCTCTTTTCCTACAAGAAAATGCTAGTGGTTATTCTGTTTATTCTATTCTGTGGAGCATTGTTAATGGAAGCAATGCCTTGGATCTCCAGATTAAATTTATTAACTGAATCATACTAGCAAGGAAAATCTAATAGGCATCAGGCCTTTGTTAAGCAATGAAAGTTATTATGATGGGTAGACCTGTTTATGTAGAGTAGTGTTATTCCTAAACTGGATCACAAATTACAATACAACTTTGCCATTGGTGGCTATGCAGTTTCACTGCTGTCATTAGTATGAAATCTTGTCTGTTGTTTGTAACTTCAACAAAAAATGTAGAAAATAAATTTAACGAATATTTATTAGAGATGTTAAAAAATGTATTCCTTTTTTGCTTGCCTGTTTCTTTCTTTTCAAGTGAACCTTCTCACAGTAATATACAGTACACAACAGGATCCTTAACAGTACTGACCCTGTGTTAGGGTCACATTACAGAGAAGCTGTTCATTAATTAATACTCACCTTTACTTTAGCACTTTGTACAGGTACTTCCAAAGAGCCATTACTGCAACAAACTCTGTGACAGAAGAAACATTTAGGCCTGGTTACAAAATACCTTGAAACGTAGCTTTATAAATATATAATGATTCCACAATGCACAGGAAATCACCGGTAACCAACACCTTTGAGTGCATTGTAGTTCACCAGCTATTTCTTTAGGGGGTAAGGGGGGCCAGGGTCCCTAAATTACCCAACTGAACTTATGTTTGCCCCAGTATATGTTTTAATACTGTGCTTTGTAGTACATGATAGTCTTGCTGGGGATTGCAGAAACGTACTTACCGGAAATTCACCACAAGCTGAACCACTGCAAAGTTAGTATCCTTCAAAATAAAATTCATCTGGATGAAAAAAGGAAAATACCAATGTGTTGTTTATATCATTGTGGCAATGCTTAAAGCAAAAATCACTCAGCTTTACTCTGTAAAGAACATAGCAAGCCAAATTATGTTTATTAATTAGTTGTTAGTAATTCATTCCTATTTAAATGTTGATGAATGCAAAATTTGAGTTTAGAGGATTCACTCATGCTGGATGTGGAAGTAAGGTGAGGTGCAGTTACACAGGGGGTGACCCATATAACAACCTGAGTGAAACATGAAAAAAAAAAGAATACCAAGTCTGCACACTCAATTTAAAAATGTATTAATGAAGTACAATGTAACATTTACATATGCCAACAGTGTGGGGTCTTTATAAGAATTTTTTTACACTTTTTGACCCTAATGAATACCCCATCAGAGGGTTGAAATACATAGAAATACATAAGCTTTAGGCAGAAACTTGCCTTCGGTGGCAGTGAGAGCCCAGTAACCAAAAGCCACCTCCTGTAACTTTAGTGCTATAGCACTCGTTGTACTAGTGATTTGTCGCCTTTTGATCTGCTCAAAAGCTACAGAGTGGGAAGGCCTCAGTGAGCAACAGCCCCCCTGTGTGCAGACTCGGGCAGAAGTGCTCTCTGCATAAGAACTAAGAAGCATGTTCTTGTACCCTTCAGAACTTTTGCACTTCTGTCATGTGCCTCATAGTGCATGGGAATCCTGTTCCTTTTAACCTACCATTGAACAGATTTTAACTACAGGTTTTCTTTTGCAAGACACTCTTTCATGCTGCACAAAATTGAAAACATTTAAAGGAATGGCTATGCCACATTGTATGAATTCAACTTGTGCAATATTTGCAACTCGGTTTGTGCTTTGCCTATGCACACAAAGTTTTTGCACCTCAGATCTGCATCATAGGCATCTATTGTACGGTACCACTGTATGGATGCATGTATAGTTATATGTCTGAGTTCTGACAAATCCTGGAACTAAAAACTCTTACCATGTTTTTTGTTAGTTCAAGAGCTAAGTCTTCATTTATGCTGCTGTCTGACACTGATACATTCATTAGGACCAAGTAGAAAGTGACTAAAAAACATTAGAAATAGGCAAAAATGTAAGCATGTGTGAACGTTGAAAAGTTACTGTATTCGTTCACATGATGAAAAAGAAGTAATGAAAAGTTACTATATTAGTTCACATGATGCATGAGTTTTAGTTACCCCTACAGTAGCATGATATAAAATGGTTAGCATTATTTAAACACACAATCCTTCCTTTTTCTCATCTGTTTAATGAACTAAGTAGTTATTATGCTTAAACACACATACAACTGCAGGAGCCGTACTAGGGAAACCCTATTATTGTACCTCCTACTGAGGTATAAAGAGGGATGAATTCATCTCTGTCCCCACTCACAGTTAGATTCTAGTGGAACGCATTCCTCTACCAGTATAAGGTAAAAGGTTTGAAGAATGGCACAATTGCTAGCTGTATGCTGTTATAATACTGCAGTTCTGTAACAACATTTCACTAAGTAGGTATAACAACATATTAGTAACAAAAAAAGTGAAATTAGTAACAAAAGTTAAACATTCCATAAAATAGCCACAATCAACATATTTACTGTATATGTGTAACACTATCTTATTTTTCATAAGAAGACAAATACTGCCAGAAGGAAATCCATTACATTTTACAGCACACATGAGTTGTCATTTATCTGCAGGTACCTATCTTTTATGTATTTATTTTGAAAGGTTTTCTTTTTGAACTTATTTCAAATTACAAACAATTTTAGGAAAGAAAAGAGAAGTAAGAAGAGAAAGCTAAGGAAAGGAAAGGAACTGTACTGCATGAGAGAGGAGTTTAACTGTAATCAGCAGTAGTGATGGGCGAATTGGCAGCATTTTGAAAAATTCGCGAAACGATCCTCATCTCGTTTTGGACACACGCCTCCGTTTTTTAGACGCCAGCACCCATTACGAAAAAAACAGATGCCAGCAATGGGCGCCAGCGTCCAAAAACAGACGCACGCGTCCCAATCGAGATCACAGCAAATTTTCGCCTGTGGCGAATTGCGGGAATTCACCCATCACTAATGAGCAGTTCTGTATATTCAACAAGATACCCCATAAAGCACTGAATTTCTCTGTAAAACTCTGGACAACTAGAAAAGTAGGTTTTTGGAGGTATCCGAGAGGAGCAGGCATCAAAGCCCCGGATCAACTTTTTTACTTTTAGAAAGACTTTTATAACTGTGATCATAGCAGGATTGGTCGTATTGTACAGGAGGCTCCTTGATAGGAAAATTTAGAGAGGGTCAAATAGGCCTATTGATGCAGCCTCAAGGACCATATACTAACTGTGCGGCTAAGAAGTAAAGTCTAAAGTTAGGTAGAGCCAGGCCACCACCCCATGCAGGTCCCTGGAGCAATGTTTAATCATAGGTGCTTCCCTGCTCACAGAACCCCCTTTATTATTTTATCTATTCCAATGAACCACTGATTTTATAGGTGAACTATGTAGCACATATAAAACCTTTTTAGCACCTCATAGGTACTTACCTTTATCTTTATTTCATCAAGCTTGTTTTTGATGTAGTTTCCCAAACTGCCTGCCAGGGATATGAGCCAGAACTGCTCATTGACACATCAACTATTCAAATGCTTATTGTACTATGACTGAATCTTATTTTATTTCATTCATACTATACCTGTAGTTGTCGATGTGGACGCAATGGAGGTGGTGGTTTTCTCACTGGATTTAGTGTCAGTGAGTCCCGCAGGAGTTGTCAGGAGAGACTGTGCAGCTTGACTGGGGACAGCTGTTGTTGTTAGTGTACTTCTAATTGTATTAGTAGGACTATTACTGCTGGCTATATTGGTAGCACTAGTCACTTTTGTAATACTTGTAGTGCTAGTGGTTATAATTGATGTATCGCTACTACTAGTGCTGACAGAGGAACTAGTATCACTGGTTATAATTGATGTATAGCTACTACCAATGCTGGTGGCCATATTGTCAGCACTAGTACCATGAGGCATATTTGTTCTTCTAGTGCTGGTCATTGTGCTGGTAGCAGAGGTACTGACAGTGGAATTAATACCACTAGTGATAATGGATGTAAAGCTGCTGCTAGTGCTGGTGGGCTTATTGTTAGCACTAGTACTGAAAGGCATATTGATTGTAACAGCACTGGTAGAGATATTACTAGTGCTCTTAGGAATATTGGTACTACTAGTGCTGACAGGCATATCTGTAGCTCTAGTGCTCTCATGGTGTAGTACTGTGCTAGAGGCACTTCCATATGATGCTGCTGAAGTAGAAATACTTGCTGTCATAGGTGCAGTTTCCTCTGTGCTTGCATGGCCATTTGGGGAGGTGGAGGGGGAACTTGAAATAGAGTTTGTCTCAGGAATCCAGATTGTTGTGGAAGTTTGTGATACCTTGGTTGGAGTTCGAGATATAGTAGATGTTTGTATATCTGAAAATAAAAAAAAAATAACTAAAAGAGCCTGGTCGGGGAAAAATCCAGAACTTGGAGAGTTGCTGTTTATCTTTATGGTATTTGACTATCTGTATACATTGTTCTAGAACATGAATATCCAGCCTGTGGCCTGTTGTTCTGTTATATCCTCAGGGTGTTCCCCAAAGTAGTGCTTCTCCAGGATATTCTGCACTGAAAAGTGTTTCTCAAAAGAGCAAATGTTTTTACATTTTATTTTGAAATCTGACATGGGGCTAGACATATTGTCAGTTTCCCAGCTG
>CM044446.1:47939354-47955544 GCA_024363595.1 Xenopus borealis | reverse complement strand
AAGTTCGCCGGCGAACAGTTCGCGCCGTCCCTAATTCTAGCAAAAGGAGCTCCCCTATAAGATACATTGGATCTAACTGTCAATGAATAATTGACACCAAACTCATGCATGAAGAGAGAATGAAGAGAAACAGATGCTGAGAGGGGGATTATGAAGATGAATTTGATTATTTCAGAAACAGTACATAATTTTAATTTTTAATTACATTTTTTATTAAAGTTTAATTTTCACAATAGTTCCCCTTGGACAGAAGTTTAATTTTGATGGCAAGTCGCAGAACTGATGGCATCCAAATATTTTCTGCAAAATTCATGGCGATTTTCACTTTCATTTGCACTTATATATGAGAGAGGGGAGATAAAAACTGGAGGTGATTTGTGCTAAGGAGTGACATTTGCTGGGTGGGGCAGGTATTATCTGGCTCATGTATCTTTCCAGGTAATGGCTTATTTAATAAATAGACAATGGTATGTCACTCGAAGGGGGCTTACTAATTAGGGATAATCCATGAAATGGCAAAAATGTTGATACACGTATGATATGATTGAAAATCTTATGCACTGATACAATTGAATGAGATGGCTACCGACAGAGTTTAGTTATCCTTTAAGAGAAATGTGAAAGATGAATGTTAATTAAAGCAACGGTTGGCATATCACAAAGTTTAAAAATGTGTAATGTATAAAAAGAATATCTGGAGGAACTAAAGGAAACACTGACTGATATACCTGTAATAATAATAAACAAAATATCATTAATATTGCAACTAACAGAGGGGCTTGTCCTCAAGGGAGAGCCTTTATTGTGGAAATCAGCAAAAAAATCTAATATATTAAAGGCTTGGAAATATGATTCAGCCAAAGCATGGTAGGAAGTTATAAACGTAAGGTAAATAAGACTACTTCTACTGATACCATAAAAAAACAAAGGTACAACCAGTGTCAGACCAAAGGGCCCCCAAATATAAATGTAAGCCCACTAGAAAATAAAAGGAAGAATGACTGTGGGGGCAGCAAGGAGAGCAGTGGATAATAAGAAGTTAGGGCAGTTTCTTAGTGTACATTTTCTTTGTGCGTGTCAGCTAAATAGAGCACAACATAAGAGAGTCTAAGGTCAATGGGAGGTCAATAGGAGAAGAAATTTGGAAGTCTGGTGGTGGGGCAGAAATATTAATGTGGTCAACATATACAGTACGAATGACCCACCTGCACTGGTCCTCACATGATGACGACCCACCTGTACCCATACCTAAACCCCAGTACTGTACAAAGTACTACTCTCACCAGGGATACACCACATCTACACTGTCTTGATCAGGCAATAGCAGGACTTGAAAGTGGCCAATGGATGTTTTTGCTAAGTCTGTTCCTATTAACGCACCTGGCAACAGAACTGGCCAGTGATGTAACTGCCTATACAGCAGACTCTATGGTCACAGAGCCAGGGGGACTTAGGGGTCCAGAACATGGAATCTGCTGCATTGTAGTAACCATACTCAACCCCTCTCCTACCTTTAAAATAGGGATGCTGTGAAAGCCTGGACGTGCAATGCAAGAGGGCTGGGAGGGGGCCTTGGGAGAAGGAACTGTTCACTCGGGGCCCCTTCAGTAGATTTTTTTGCAGGGGGGGCCTGAGAAGCCAAAATCTTCAATAACCAGCCAGCACTTTATGCTCTCGAGTAGTAAAATTCATCCTATAAATCCTATTTGAAGTTGAAAGGATTAGGATCATGATCACTAATCCTTTAATAAGAAAACAGACAATTTACCACATTGCAGTGTATCATCCATAATGGGAGAGGTGTCTGTAAAAGTCCAAAACTTGTGGGTCCAACCGACTACATTTCCTTCAGTGCAAGTACTCATGATATCTGTGGAGAGTATAGATTTCCACATTTGAAAATTGTGCAAGCTTCCCATAAGAATATTATTATCTAAAAATACCACATTTTCCTCTTGGATGACATGGTTAATGCCTAACACCAGTGTTCCATTAGGCTTAAGTTTTCGTGCATTTTGAAGAGTTTTGTTAAAGATGCACTTTCCATTTACAAAAACATCCAACTGCTTGGTGAGACAGTTCCAAGTTAAGCATACAAAATACCAGTCTTGTAAGTGTAATTGATAATCAATGTCATACTTGTTTCCCAAATGAAATAGTGAAAGTTTGTTATTAGAACCGCCAAATCCAAGTTCAGGGTAATTTTCATCATGTTTATTTGCAACTACATATGTAAATGCTGTCCAAATGTTGGTATTAACAGTTCGTGATAGATCCAAGCACAATGTGAAGTTTTCTAATGCTGGGATATTTGTGTTTGTCATTTGTACAAAGGAACCCAATTTGGTAATGTCCACTTTGCATTGTGTGAGTTCTTTGCAGTCTGAATCTGAAGAAAGAAGACATTTTGTTTAAAGTATTTTTTCTCTGGTAGATATATAAAAAATGTTAAAAGGGTGATTATACTATACAAGATAAGACATAATTAGAATAAAAGCCATTGTTATCAAGATATATTAGCTCAATCAACAAACACTTCTGTAAAAGATATGGGAAACACTGTTTTATTATTTTATTATTGGTGTATGGATTTTTTGTGTGAATTAATATTGGACAAAACTATATCACCCTGTTTGCCTAACCTTTTACTGTTGACAGTCACAAATCCATTGGATTGACAACATACTTTATTTGCACTTTACGCACACACCCTTAGATATTACCACAAAACTGTAATTAGAAAACCATTGTTTCTAGCATCTATAGTATTGCTACTGTTTCCCAATGATAAAATCACACTTGACATATACCATACATCAAGATTAAAAAAAATTATGTTCTAGGGAGAGTTAAAGAGGTTGTTATGCTAAAAATAAAAATTTTCCAATTAAGAAAAAAAGGAATAATGAGCATCTTTCCAATTTATCGTTCCAGTACATTCATTAAAATGTTCAGTGGTTTTGAAAATGTTCAAAATTACAAAAGGAAGAAGAATAAATAAAAGTAGAAACTTTAGCCCCACCATGGCAAGACGAAATACTGTATAATACTATCAGCAGGGCATGATGGAGAATTTTTATTTAACCAGTCCAAACACAATCAGTGCTAGAGATAATAATAATAATAATAATAATAATAATAAAAACAGATTTATTACAGAATGGAAATATAATGTAAAATGATATACTGAGAACTTTGGAAAATGCGTTGTCACTAAGTGATGGTTTTATGCATGTAAAGGATTATTTTATAGTCATTTAATTTTTTTTAATTGACATAGGTCATTATGGCATCAGTCACTGTTTCTGTGTTCAACAGAACCATGGGTGCTGTGATGCTTTTGCATCATCCAAAGGATCTCAATAAACAGTGACTTTATAGAGCAAATAGTCAAAGAAATGAGGGATACCTTGCTATGATAAGAAAGAGCCATCTTGGGTATGCCATTATTTTATATATGTAGGTTTTTAGGCCTGTATACATATACAGGGTCAGACTGGCCCGGCAGGACACCAGGAAAAAACTTGGTGGGCCCCAACCGCATGTGTGCCCAGCAGCACCTTCACGGATGAGCCCAATAGCGCATCACAGTAGGGGAGTGGGGGGCAGGGCCTCGGCCGGGCCAGACCACCCACTCCTGAAAATCAGAATCCACAAAAAAAATTTTTGCATATGCTCACCCAGCTGCACCTTCATGGATGCGCCCAACAGCACATCACAGTAGGGGAGTGGGGGGCCTGGACTGCAGTCCCGGTTGGACCCCCCAGTCCGACCCTGTACATATATATATATAAATATAATGTGTTATACACTGAGTATGGGGTGTTGTATTGGTTACCTTATGCACTGATCATAACTCTTTAACCACACTGCTTAAAATAAAGGAACAAAATAAATAAAGTCGCATTTAAGACTTTGCAAGAGCTGCACCCCTCCTCTGGAATTCTCTCCCACGGTCTGTCCGACTTTCTCCCAATCTTTCAGCTTTCAAGAAATCTCTAAAAACCCACTTTTTTAGAGAAGCCTACCCTCACTGTTAACCACTCAATGCAATACCGCTTACATTACTACATCTCTCACCCACTTTACTCTGATCTTGCCCTCTCCCACACCTTGTGTATCACTCCCTTCCCGTTAGCTTTTTCTGTACAGGGCCTTCCTCACCTCCTGTACCAGTATTTATTGTGATGCATGCACAGTAACTCCATATTTATTGTGATGTATGTAACTCTTTATGTTCTATATATGTAATTCATGTGATTTGGTTGTATAATCACATTCACTTTACAGCGCTACGCAACAAGTTGGCGCTATAGAAATACATGTTAATAATAATAATAATAATAATAATAATAATAAACTAGGAAGAGCTGGAATGCAATAGCTACATGGTCAGCAAGGCTACTGAATTTCAACTACAATATGCACTACGAACCAGGTTTAAAAAATGTTACTGCTGATTGTTTGTCACATTTAGCTTTACCTGCAGCTTCTGATACACTGGATGAGGACATAGAAGTTGTAGCATTGACTTATTTACTATAATCTACAATTACAGCTGCTGATTTTAAGCAAGCTTGCCTCACATGGCCAATTCAAGTATGTAAAATGTAAAAAAGACATCTTACAAAGCAAATGGCCAAATTCTGAGAAGAAACTCAGTCACGATCTTAAACCTTACTACAGGATTAGACAAGAACTGTTGTTAGTAGATGGCTATGTTGTCCGTGGAGCTCACCGTTTACTGGTACCAGAGACCTTGAGAGAAAAGCTCATACAACTTGCACATGAGACTCATCAAGAAATTTTATGTACAAAACAAAGACTACGAAAACTATAATGCTGGCCAGCAATAGATGCCAATGTGGTAACTGCCATTCATTCTTGTGTTACTTGTGAGAAGCACGACAAAACAGCTATCGCACATACACCACCACTTCAGCCAGTACCATTCCCTGATTCAGCACGGGAAAATCTTGCTATTGATATTGTGGGTCCTTTTGCATATGCTCCTATAGACTGCAGCTTTGCTATAACCCTGATAGACTATTACAGTAAATGGTCTGAAATTGCATTTGTTTCTCATAAAACATCAGTAATAACATTTCTGTCTACAGTCTTCAGCAGAGAAAGTAATCCAAAGGAGTTCATATCAGACAATGGACCACAATTTGTTTCATCTGAGTTTTAAATCTTTCTGAGAGAGAGAGCAATATTGTGCATAGAAAATCTCAGTGTATTACCTACAAGCAAATGGAGAGATTCAACCAAGGTCTGGAAGAAGCACTACACACATCAAATCTTGGAAAGTATTTACAACAGAGTTCCTACATAACTACAGAGCAACATGCCATGCAACTACCCAAGCATCTCCAGCTGAATTATTACATTGCAAACAGATGTTACATGTTATCCCAAGTTACATGTTGCAGACATCAAACTTCCACAAAATAGGGAGCCTACAAAATCATCTACTGCTGACATTGTCAAACATCCACAAGCCAAATGCAAGGCTTATACTGACTGAAAACTTGGTGCAAGAGAGGTGCACTTTCAGCATGGATCTTTGGTCAGAATTAAGGAACCAAGACTACTGAAACAGGGACAATCCAAAATTACTACACCACTTAAATTGAGATGCCAGCGAAGACCGTACACATAGGAACTATCTGATGGACGCATATGGAATGCAAGTTGTCTTGCTCCTGTTACGTATGACTTTGGAGAAGGACATTTTTCTACTCATGATGCCAACTGCAATAGTCCTGAAGAAGGTGAACCTATGAGGTGAACTGAGAGAATCAGAAAACTACCTGCATGGACCAAGAACTATGTGTTTTGAAGAATGCATAATATTGCTTTAAGATGCATACAGTTTTATGGTTTTTGTTTATTACATTTACCCAAATGCTTTCCTTCTATGGGGGAATATGCAGTGTTTATGCAAGGTGCCTGTAGGTGTCACTGTTCACAGGAGTTTATTGTGCATACACAATGCTTTGTATACAGCAGTATATACAGTATACACAATGTGTTAGAGTTCAAGTTACTGTTGAAGTGTAATGGTTGCATGAACCTGCTAATAAAGCACTCTGCTCATCCTTGGCTATTAAAACATAACATCTGTGTACTTTACAGTCAGTGTTGTCATACTTAGAGAGATTTACAGTTTAATTTCATGTTTTGCAGCTACATACTCTGCCTTTGTAGTGCTGAACATAACATTTATTATATGTTGTAATTTGTAGACTATTTAGACGGTATTTGGAGTTGGACAAAGTATAACTAGAAAATATACAGTAAAACTTTACAGAGTCTTTGGCATACAACTATTAGGGCTGCTAAACAGAATGATGGAAATATTAGTATTTGTGCTGTAGACCAGGAGATATATTTATGGATCTCATTGGACTCTTAGCTTGTTAGTAAGCAGTACCTTCCTGTTATAGGCACAATAAGCCATTGTGGGCATTTAGAAAACAATATAAATACATGTGATTGAATCCTGCTACTAATCTCAGAGCATTATTGGTTTTCTGAAATTATTTCCCAGTACACTATCACCTCATTACCACAAAAAGCTTATCTCTTAACATATTAAATTTATACATAAGAGGATTAACAAAGCTTGTTAAACAGGCTGCCAAGCTAACAACCACTGAGTTTCTTATCAATTGCAATAAACAAAAGGAACACCAAGAGCCCCAATAGTGTAATATGTATTGGTAAGGGATAATGAAATAAGAGTAAATAGCATATACTCACAAACCAGGGTTACCAATAGGCAACCACTGTAAAGGCAGGTGGGGAGATTGTCCTGACCCCACTCAGGATTAAGAAGTCGCTCTCTGTAGATAGAAAAAGGGTATCAACCCTCCACCCAGGGTGGACTTATTATTGTATAGAAAGAACAGAGGCGCCAAAAGGATAAAAGGATATAAACGAGTTTAAAAGCTTGGTAATCAGAGGAGGCAGTGGTGGACTTACCTCCTCCAAGCAGACACAAAACGACTGTAATTAAGCAGTCAAAATTTATTAACGAACTCCGATCAGTACAACGCGTTTCACGGGTTCAGACCCGCTTCTTCAGGCAATAAACATAGGAGTTACAGTATCTGGCACTAGTATACACACTCAGCGCCTCTGCCGAATGTGTATACTACTGCCAGATGCTGTAACTCCTATGTTTATTGCCTGAAGAAGCGGGTCTGAACCCGTGAAACGCGTTGTACTGATCGGAGTTCGTTAATAAATTTTGACTGCTGAATTACAGTCGTTTTGTGTCTGCTTGGAGGAGGTAAGTCCACCACTGCCTCCTCTGATTACCAAGTTTTGGCTTTTAAACTCGTTTATATCCTTTTATCCTTTTGGCGCCTCTGTTCTTTTTATACAATTTTATCAATTGCAATGCTCATCATTCAACCAGTAATCTTTATAACATGGCCAATGCCATCCTACTAATAAAGCCATCAAGCTAGTGGTTTAGCAATTCCACAATACTGAGGCAACACAGCAATCAATTAACAGAAGCAAGTAAATATATCATGGTATGCAGATATTAAACAATGGACTTTTCTGAAATCAACTTCTGTCATATGGTATTATTAAAATAGAGTAAAATGAAGTATAGTGAAGTTATTGCACCAAAAATAATGTGCTTTTAAGCTATCTGGACCACCTAGAGCCTTTGGGATTTCACTGAACAGTACATTTTACATCAATATTTATTTAATTTATTATGTTATTTAAAACATGAAGAGATGTGCCAAAAAGACAGAGGAGGTCTGTCAGCTGTAAATCTCCAAGACCTTCACCTTAAGTTTTATTTAAAGTACCAAAAAAGTTTAACTCAAAACTCATCCATTCTGTTCCATTAATTTAATTTAGCTGAATTTACCATATTTCCCTTTTTAAAATCATTTTCATATGTGCATTTGTATTACAGGTATTTCTTATTCTTGACTGAGATGCTGTAACCATCATTTGTTTTCCATATTCCACTGAATATAAGACAATCAGTTAATGCCAATAGCCCTATATATTACCTCTAGGGAGGCCAGAGTTTGGAGAAATTTTGTCAGAAAACACAAGTGTGGTCTTTAACTTCTGAGGCCAGTGGCGTAACTACCAGGGGTGCAGGGGGTGCAATTGCACCAGGGCCCCTAACCCCTTGGGGCCTATTGGAGCCACAAAAATGGTTATGGCAGGCAGTTATCTATGGGGATATTTTACAGCACACATGCCATCAACACTCCAGCATGGGATTTATAGAGGTAAGGGCCTGACAGGGGGGCCCAGGTGCTCATCCTGTACCGGGGCCCACCACGGAGTAGTTACGCCACTGTCTGAGGCAGACCATCAAGAAGTAAACCTTCAAGAGTTTACAATCTAACTTTGTTGCCCATAGGGAATTAAACAAGATCAACATAAACCTAATTGTGTGTAGTTGCTTTGTAATGATAATATATGTATCTTGAAAAGTAGAGTCAAAATAAATTATTCGGTAAGTAAAAGAAAATTATCCTTATTTTTCAGATATACATTTATTAAAATTGAATTTGGAGGCATCAGTTCTTGTGTGTATTGCTTTCTTTTATTACCAATTTTATTCATTCCACCAATTTTTTGCAAATATTTAAACTTTAGATGTCATGTGACCATATGAGCCTTTATAATAACATCAAAACTGTCACAAAGATGATTGTAATATTCAATAATGTGTACAACGTCAATAACCTATGATTTTACTATTAAACTTAGGCGTAGAAATTTCATTGACTGTATTGTACTCCAAATAAATAAAAAGTTATGGTCTTTGGGGAAAAAAATCTTACCTGATAAAGCAGTATGTTCACCAGTTACGAGTAAAATGATTAAAACTTTTACAGGATATCGCCATTGAATGAGCTCCTTCATCTTAATGACTTTGCCTTCTGAAATAGAAACATACAGCTCGGGTTAATTGCATTTCATACTTCTTTCAGCCTGTTGGTACATCATCTTGTTTAACCTTCCTATCATTGCGGGATATTGAAAGACAGAGTAGGCATGCCATGTACAATACAAACAAAGCAAACACTAAAATCTACCAAAGAAACATCCTGATTAGTAAGGTTTATTAAATAACCTCAACTGTATTGAAAGAGCTTTCATTCAGTAATTATCATATAACTACTCACAGCAAGACAATGTGCAATTTTTGTATAAGGGACATTATAATAACAAGTATTTGTTTATCTATGTCTTGAGGCCATTTGGTATCATTGCAGCTCCTGTATAATTCAAGCAACCTTCCTACATATGATTGAAGTAGTATTAAAATTCTGCACCTGAGCGCTACCAGAATGTCTATCAACTGCTTTATATCACCTCCTGGTGGCCCACAAATCAGTTACCCACAGCAGTGACCTAAACAGAATAACCTGCAAGCATACACATCATTGAGTACAATATAGCAGATGTTGCCAAACAAGGTACTAAAGTATGCTGTACTGCAAGTCCATTTCTTCATACAACTATTAACTCAGATTTTACTTACTACTAATAGACATATCCAGCAGGCATTTACCTCATGGGTTCTTGGAGAAACACATAAAAATGACACAATCCTTTAGAAGACATTATGGCTTCCATTAGAATCCCACTATCCCTGTCACTGTCTTTCCCCAGAACTATGGATCAGAGAAGGTTCTATCTGTCCCTGTAAATTGTTCCTGATATAGAGCTTACCATACGTCATCTTATGTCCACAATGGGTAAGAACAAGTGCAACACTCTTTTCTGTATGGTAACCCTGTTCAGATTAGTTGATGGCTTTTTTTCCTTTCCAGTATTTACAAATAGCAGATGTGTCATTGTGTATAGACCGAGGAGATAACATGTTTGTCTTGACATATGGTAATCACTGATTAACCTTAATTTCTTCCTATGCCTTTTCCATACACACCTTATAAATATCTTATTTTTTTTAAAAAATCATTATGATGGTTATTTAATAATCTTGTTCCAGATATGAATAAAATGTGTTACACAACTGATCCCAAAACGAATATAACTAATATAACTAGTGCTACTAATGTAGCACATTTATTGCCTGTGTGAGTCTGTGTCCCTGAGAATTGTTTGAAAAAATTGGTGTGGTGTTTTATGGCATAGGACAGGAAAAGTACTTGGAAGGGATACTTAAAACTCTCATTCTAATCATTCTTGCTGGTACAGTGTCACTTTGCACTGATGATAAACTGGCACCATTTAGCTAAACATATTTATCATGTATTGTACCAAGTTTATCTTCTGTGAGGTTCATAAATGCAGACTTTAATCCACTGAAGAATTACTTAGTTCTGTAGAGTAAAATATAAGTAAAAGAGTAAAACATTTTTTATATAGGAAGAACATACATATAGAAACTCATTTAGGGACTTTTTCCCCTCTATAATAATATTGATTGTGGAGGTAATGGACTAATATTGCAACGGGAGCGAGGGTAAAAATGCAACAAACATTGTTATTTTTTTTTCATTTATGCTTTATATAGTGACATTATGACTTCATCTGATTATAAAAAATCCAGTTGCAACACCAGGTTTGGAAAGGGACTTTCTGGCCTGAATGGCCAGTTACATGGTGCCTTCTATGTGGTAAACCATGTTTAAAAAAACGGTAGGCACTCACAGATCCCACAGACAGGCAAAGTAAAGGGGTTTCATATGTTATTTTAGGCAAATAATAGATGTACACAATGCTTTAAGCATTTTGTGCTCTTAGACACTTAATCATAGGCTCTGAGCCTATGGTTAAGTGCCTACATGTGCCTACTACTTTGCCTGTCCAAGACTGATACCTCCACCTTGAGCTGTAGGTCTGTGGCATCTGCACCCAGACCCAACATGTAAAATAGTGGCATGTGGTCTTTACATTAAGAAATGTAAGCTGGTTAAGTACAGTTTGATTAATTGGTTCATTTCTTTTTACTTAATTTAAGAAAAGTTGTAAATTACAGAGTCTTGTGCAGAAACCAGAAATCGCTGGTTTATGGCAGATTTATGCAGGTTTGGCCTTATTTCTACCGAAGGTGAATGAACCCAGATATTCTTAACATTATAACTATATAAACTGTACCAAATTCACAAATGAGGTATGAAGAAAAAAGCAAACTTGAACGTCTCAGCAGAGCTATATGGCTATGGGTTACCTATGGTAAAAGCACACACGTGTGTCAGGACTGATACGTCACTCAATGAAACCACATGCAACGATGGAGGTAAACATGACATGGGCTGAGACAAATAGCTGCCACTTTCCCCAAACTACTCTAGGAATAACCAACTCACTCACCATCCATTTATTTTGTTGGAGTCTTTTTGGCCACAGCTTTATTCCACAAAACATAATTTAACAATAGATAATACATATATCAATAACAATTTATATTAACAACATTATAAACAAACAGATCTGAACAGTGATATACCATTAACTTATAATCCTCTGCAAAGCCCCTGGCAATGGACCCAATTAGGTTCATGCAATCGTACCAGCCACCAGCCGCTTGTGCCTTCTAGCATGATGGGTACACTGGATCACATGCTATTAGAGAGGAACACAACCAACCAAGTTCCATTAACCAACTTGGACTTGGTAAAAAAAAAAAACAGCTTCTAAATTAACTCTTCCCATTGCCAGGGACCTGCCACCCGGCTGTGACGGTGGACTATCCCCCTCATCACATCTTGGTTAGTCAGCCCAATACTCACCATTCCAAGTCAACTTAACCTCTGCACCACTAACCCAGGCCACAATTGTGGGAGGGAGGGTGGGACTCCTTTTTTTCTTCCAAAATTGATGCCTTCCTTAGCAATTAGTGCTATAAATTCCCTTAAACTCCACCCCACAGGCTACGGCACTAAACCCACTACTAATCCCCTGCCAGGCAGCTATATCCCGCCCCTGTCATGTACCCTGTTGCCAGCATGCTTTGTCCCGGGTTTCACTTTCATAACTGCAGTGGACACAAATGCAATAGTTGCTTAGGGAGCTGACAGCCTCAGAAAGCTTGTGGAGAGTTATTGATTGGACAAAGAGGTTACCCTTGTGCAATTTCTGAGAGTATTTTCAAAATAAAAGACCCCTGACTGCATAATATTACACAAAAGACCATTAAGAGTGACTAAGAGATGCACAAATAACTAGAGGAAAGAAGGAAACACTATTCATGAAAGAAACATTTATCAAGAACATAGATTATAATTCCAACTCAATGGTTACACATTCACAATCAATCCCCAACCTGTTGTTCACTCTAGCATGAAACAGATCCATTAGGAAAGCATTTTACAAGACATCTTCCACTGGGACTGATGAGATTGATAACCAGTATGTGTAAAGCTTTGTTGCATATGTAGGTGTTATATAAATGAATTATGATAAGAACAACAATAATAACATTATGATATCAAATAATTCAGTATTCATATTTATTAGCTGTAAATGAACAAAGCTAACAAATAATATCAGATGTATACATGTCCATCAAATCTTTCTTTGCAAATATTTATTCTTATGTATTAGAATCTCCACATACTTTAAAGTGAGAGGGAATGAAGCTATAAATTAATAGGTTACATGGGAAAATTCTGTAATTCAGGTGCCTCAAAATGTTTACAAAGAATTTATTCTTGCAAAATATCTCATTCATGATGCCTTATATATATCCACATCCATCACACAATGTATAGTATGTCTGCCTTAGAGATATACTTAAACTGGGTATATAAGAAATTTAGTTAATTTGTACTATCAATCTGTTTCTGAGCTACCTCTAGGAACTTGTAATTCTATTGGAAGTAAAGGGATTCCAAATGTACACACATGGTTTACGTCTTATTGTATCACGTGCTGCTCAGATGGATCTTACAATCTAAGGTCCCCATCACATTTACACATACTATGATCAGTTTCATCAAAAGAAGAAGATATTTAATCAGTCTGTATGTAATTGGACAGAATAATTTTGAGGACCTCAACGCAGACATAAGTAGAATAATATTCTTTTAACATAAACCATGAACTTAAACAACAATAGAGACACAGTGATTATACTGATCACGTTAAAACACATAAAAATACAATTATATATAAATGTTTAATATCCCCTTCCAGTAGCCACATAGATCATGGGGGATGGAAGAACTTTGGGAAGGGAAGCACTGCCTTATAAAATATGTTATGATAATCATAAGCAAATACACCATCCATGATCCTAACAAGTTAGTTTTAAACCAGTAATGATTTAAACATGAAGTATATACTTACATTTTTCCTCACTGTATAAAGCCATGCTGGCATGCACCTGCCAAGCCCCAGCATAAAAGACTCCTGTGAAGTGCGTGTATCTCCTGAGCCAGCTCTGTGAGAATGCAGGAACTCAAACAAATCAAATGGCCTATGGTGTCTATCATTCAAGTCTAAGCAGTGAAGATTTATTGGCTTTGGGTAACTTATTGTGCTATAAATGAGGCATGCTCAGTTCTGTATTACACAAGAGACTAGCAGTGTGAGAGAGACCTTTATTGCTGTTCATAGCAAAACAGGTTTCCTGTGGGAATCAGAGCTGGGACAGCAATATAAAAACACTGGCTATCATACAGGATCACACAGTCAATTTTTTTTAAAAAGAATAACTAGGCTACAGCAAAGCTCTCAAGCTTTCCTTTGATTTCAAAACTATTTAGATTATTTGCACCTATGCAGTTATACTGTAGGAGTCTAATTTATTCCACTATAAGAAATCACACCATTCAATTATTTTTGGTATTCTGAATAAGTTTACCTATTTTATCGACACGTATCATTGCCATTGTTATTCGATCACATACTGGCTTCACTGCTTACCCAAATTACTTTTGTTTTAGGCCCCATCTTTTTACCTCAGCTTCTGTTTTGTTTCCCTAAAATGCTAAGCCTCCAAATAATAGGTCTTTGCGTTATGCCCAGTTCTGCAATTCTGTAATAAGGGCAGAAGTATCAGAAGTATTTTAGCATCCCTAAAAAAAAAAAAAGTGTCACTCCATACAGTTATAACAATTTCTATCTCTTTAATCAGGTGTCTCATGCAAAATGATTTATAAATGTTCTTATAAATCACATTCTGAAGACAATAAACTAATTAAATTGCAGACAGATCTAAAATATGTGTCTCTTTGTAACCATATGTGAAAACCAAAGAACAGTGCAACATGTTAGTTTGAATGCAGAAATTTCATGATAGTTTTGTAAACCTACAAAATATGTGACACATCCAGCAGTGGAAAACAAATTTAGAATTTTATAGTGTGGGCTAGGGCACAGAATATGTAATTAAACTTCTTAAACTAAAATATGAATACTGACTTATGACTACAGTAACACACACAACTCCATGGGGGCCAAGGAAAAACTAAGCCCACCACTTGTACTCACTCCCGCACCTCCCCTCCAGCCTACAGGCCCTTTCTGTCCCTGCCATGGGTGAGTAGTCATGTGAGACAATGGAGTATATTTATCAAAAAGTGAAGTTAGAGCTCATTTATAGTAAAAAATATATTTATTCAAAAATCACATTAAGATAAAATTGGTACATACTGACCCCATATGGCCCACCTTATGTGTTTCATACCCTCCGGTACTTAGTCATAGGTGCCTCTTCTGAGGGTATGAAACGCGTAAGGTGGGCCATATGGGGTCAGTATGTACCAATTTTATCTTAATGTGATTTTTGAATAAATATATTTTTTACTATAAATGAGCCTTGAGACATATATCTTCAATATATTATATTTTTTATAGGATTGTCTTTATGAACCGGGACTAGTCTCTTGGGCTCAGTTTGTGATTCACATGGATTGATTTTAATGGACTTCCCAAAAACAAGAGAAAGTAATTGAGGTTAGAGCTCGCCACAGTCCTCTAGAGTGAAATACAGCCACTCTCCGTTCATTTCTATGGGATTTTGAAAGGCAGATTTAGGATGAACTTTCACTTTCACCCATTGAGAAATACTCTAAAAATCCCATATAAATGTCCAACTGTTTTTTTTCCTGATGTCCCACTGCCCAAGTTCACCCTTTTTTGAGGGTTTATTAAGATTAAGAAAGCATAGAAGAAACAAAGCTATTTGGTGATGGTTAGATAAGGAAAGACAGAGAGAGAGTTGTTTTCAACCCAAATGGCTTATAGAAATTTGTGGGGAAAAATACTGATGCAAAAAAGACAGATGAAATTTGTGACAGCGTATGCCTGTGTGTGGTTTTAGCAGAGAAATAGTGGCATGCCACTAACATTGTTCGATTAATTTTTAATAAGGCTAAAGAACTGGGAAAATAAATAAATTGCTTGCAATGCAGTTGCCTTACCTCACACCTATTTGAGCAAACTGCTAGCTTTTTTGTTCACTTCAATAATATCCTTAGTTTTCCAGGCAGGAATGATGGCTATTGGTGATCTCTGTTCACCCACACCTGTTATAAATCTCCAATTATACCGCCTATAAATCCCTACCTCTCTGTTCCTTCCACACCCAATATAGATCTATCTATGTTAGTTCCTGTGTGTGCTCTCTGTTCTGCTTATCTGCTTCTGACCCCTGCCTATGTCCTGACTTCGACTGAACTCTGCCCCCTTCCGACCCCTTTGCCTGTTTGGCTTCTTTTCTGGATCCTGCTTTTTGACCTGGCCTGCCTAACTCTGATTCTTGTAAGTTGCCTGCTTGCCTCAGTCCTCATCCTATGATCTGGTTCCCTTGCTCGCCCAGAACCTTTGCCCTGGTCCCCTCACTTTAAAACCTGGCATCATCCAAGTAGTGGAGGTCTCCACCTGAAGCCAAAGGTGACTGTTATAAGCAGAAGGGTGAGCTGTGATATAGACCTTGGTAATTGTTTTGGGTTGTGGGTTACCCCTCATGATAGTTTCCCTCAATATCAGTTCAGGTCTGGCAAAATTTGTTACATGTATTACGACAACTCTAGCCAGGTAGGTAAGTTTGATCCACTGTCTCCTACATTTTCATCATAGTGGAGAAGAGCCCGATATTTTTGAGAATCCCTCCAGAGAGTTCGACTTTGATGTTCAAAAGACAGACATGCATTGAAAGGAGAGAAGGAAACATTAAATGAGTCAACAAATTGTATATGATTTCTTTCCAGAAGAACGTT
>CM044446.1:47880274-47896388 GCA_024363595.1 Xenopus borealis | reverse complement strand
TTAATTAAAAAATGTGTACCATTTTTATAAGAAACCGGACTGTATGGAGTGAAATTCTCCCTTCATTTACTTCTGTGGACAGGACTTGTCAGACAGTCCATAACTGCTGTGCAGGGCAACAATCATAGTGCACAGCAGGGGGAGCCCCCACCATACTTCCCAGCCATGCAGAACTCCAGCAGCTTTGTTTCCCTGTAGTGCAGTCAGCGACTGTGTAGAGATTTGTATTGGATTTTATTTTTGCCTTTACATCCCCTTTACTGTTTCCAACTCAAGCTGCAGGAACAACAATCGTGGAGCCAGATTTAAACAGATAAACCGAGATTCTACCTGAGAGTTGGAGAAAGTTTGTATTAAACAATACATAAACTATAAAATCCACATTAGGTTACATGACAACACAGGACCCAGTGCAGTCTGCAAATTCTGATTATTGTTTAGTCTTGCTGTATCGGCTTCTGGCTGATATTATTTGACTTGTGCAGATTTGATAATTTATGATGATCCCTAAGAAGCCCAGATCACACTGAGCATGTACATAGTCTTGGTCTTGGTCTTGGCAAAGATGTTTAACAAAGTTACAAGATGACAGACCCCTGTGGCCAACTTTGAAAGCATAAATCATTTGTTTAATTAGGTTTCATGGTGCAGTAAGTTCATGTTTATGTAACGCTTTCTTGGCCTATCTGGCACACAGATAGTTAAGGGCTCCAGCTACGGCATGAGCATGGGTTATACTGCGACTTTACACATCAGGGCAGGGCCTTCACAAGTGGTTGAACTACAATCCACAGGCACTGTACACACACACACAGGGAAAAAACTTGGGTGCCAGGAGGTTCTTAGTGAAAACAGTAACTTGGTTTATTAAACACATATGCACAAGGCAATGGACCTCAAAATTTGTGAAATTCGGAAATTGATGCCGGTGAATTTTCTCTGGCAAATTTTCACAGCCATTTCATGAATTTATTCGGTGAATCGCGGGACTTTGCCGCGAATTCGAGCTATATATAATATATATATATATAATTTCACCCATCACTAATCATTTCCCTAGCCTGCATTTTGTAGGTTCTGCTAAACCTTTTAGATTGCTATGTTATGTTAACGTATTATTATTATCTTAGTCTTCATTGTAATCATGTGTAATTTCATTATTTTATAGTAATAGATGGCTCAGCTTTAAGAACAGATGAGAGGCAGAGATTAGCACGTGAACGTCGAGAAGAGCGTGACAGACTAAATGGTAAGTGCTTCTATAATATTCAAAGTTTTTTAATGCTTTTTATGAATATATAACTAAATGAGCAGAGCTGTGGAGTCATTACATTATTCCTTCGATAATGGTACCTCCAACTCTGACTCACGACTGCTCTTTTATTTTTTATTTATTTATTTTTTAAATATACCGATATAATGTATTCATGTTGGTTTATTGAAAGAACATGTCATACAAGGCAATTCATTCCTGCCAGAGCTAAGCAATTTTAAAGCTATAGGAAAGATAAGTGTCTGCTTTTGAGAAACCATTTTGAGAAACATTCCTAGAACTACTGGCTAGGAATGTGACTCACTACCACATTGACTATCCAAACCTTGTCACTGCCAGTATGAATTAAGAAATTGTTTGTTTGGTATCAAATCTATAACTAAGCCTAGTCACTGCTTACATGAATGAGGATACTGTTCACGTTCTAAAGCTATAACTAAGCCTATTTCTTTGTGGCTTTTTATTTATTAAAGAAACTACAAACATTCCTTAAACCTAAAGTTGAAATAAAAGACTAAAAAGTAAAGCAATAAGGTTATAATAGCTCAGAGGGACTTCACACTAGTGAAAAAAACTAAGCACTGAGCTTTATTCTTACAGCAGAGAAGTAATTCATTATGACTATGAAATAGCACATTGCATTTCTTTTCTCATGCAATTTGACATTTATTAAGACATTTATTAAGAGTTGGAGTCAGTGGAGCTCATTTATAAACACTGGGCAAATTTGCCCCTGGGTAGTAGCCCATGGCAACCAATCAAAGGTTTGCTTACATTGTTCATCCTGCAGGTCGCTGAAAAAAGCCAATCACTGATTGGTTGCCATGTGTTACTGCCCAGGTGCCAATTTGCCCAGTGTTTATAAATGAGCCCCAGTATGTTTTTGCTTGCTCCTACTCCAGATACCCAAGATTGCTTGTGACAGTAAATAAGGGAACTGAATTAAGAATTCCGTTTTTTTCTGTCTCATATACATTTATGCTTATACTAACCGTTCAGTAGTTACTGCAATAGATCAGGAGAGTTGAGGTCAAGGGCAATCCACTTTTTCAATATGCATTTTGGAAAACCAATAATGTTTTTGTTCCTGATTCATTATTTTAAGAGGAATGGCTGTGCTTTAAATAGCTAGTTACTCAACTTACAAGGATTTTTAGGACACTTGGCTGACTATTGTATAGTTCAGAACTCCATGATTTTCATTTAATAAAATTTAGCCCATCATTTGTTATAGTTTCTGCTTAATATGCTTGTAAGTTATGGGTGCATTTTTTATTTTTAATGCAGCAACCAAAGAATCACAGTTGCTTGAAAAAGAGAAAAGAGCAAAACTCCAGTATGAAAAACAAATAGAAGAAAAGCTAAAAAAGCTGGAAGAACAAAAGCTTAAAGATGAGCAGAAGAGGGCAGCAGTGGAAGAAAAAAGAAGGCAGAAAATTGTCGAAGAAAAGGTTAATATCTTAAAGGAATTGTTCAGTATAAAAATAAAAACTGGGCAAATAGATAGGCAGTGCAAAATAAAAAAATGTTTCTAATATATTTAGTTAGCCAAAAATGTAATGTATAAAGGCTGGAGTGACTGGGTGTCTAACATAATAGCCAGAACACTACCTCTTGCTTTTCAGCTCTCTTGTTTTCCCACTGACTGGTTACCCTTGTGACCAGGCAGTAACCAATCAGTGACTTGAGGGAGGGCCACACGGGCCATAACTGTTGCTTTTGAATCTGAGCTGAATGCTGAGAATCAATTGCAAACTCACTGAACAGTTATGTCCCATATGGCCCCCCTTCAAGTCGCTGACTTACTCAAAGTTAAAGAGCTGAAAGGCAGGAAGTTGGACTCTGGCTATTATATTAGATAGCCAGAGTCCATGATTTTAAAGTATGAATGATTGGCTATAAACTAATAAACAATGATTGCAATTAAAAGACACAAGCAAGAAGCTAATGAAGCAGAGGGAGAAAATGAGTGAGTTTGTGGCCAAACAAGAATACTGATTAATATACACATAAAGATAAATATTTTAACTGTTTTAATAAAAAAAGTGTTAACTTTTTCCATGATGGCTTCCTTGTTAAACAAAGAAAAAAAAATTATATTTGCTTTACTGCAGAGTTAAAATGCTCTCTGTTAGGGTCCTTGTAGCCCACCCCTTACATGTTATCCATTCCTCCCTGAGAATATAAAAAAACATTACAATCAAACTGTAATACAACAGTAATGTAAACATTAAATGGTTAACTGCATATAATAAAATGCATGCATGCATATCAAGTAAGATTTCAAACCCTGATAACCATTTCTGTTGTGGTAGCCTTCCTTTCTGATTAACTTTTTAATGATTCTTAGTAATCTTTGCTTAGTCATTTGCTAATATTCACAATAATCTTTCCCGGTAGTAATGCTTGTAAGATATATGTTTAAAGGACAATTGGGGCTCATTTTTCAACACTGGGCAAATTTGTCCAAGGGCTGTTACCTGTAGCAACAATCAGTGATTACCTTTTTAAAGCCAGCAGCAAGAAAAACCATGAATGCTGCAATTTGATTGGTTGACATGGGTTACTGCCCATGGGCAAATTTGGTCAGTGTTGATAAATGACACCCAATGAAAGGTGGATTCTCTAGTGATACATTAAGTGCCCTACTGTGAATCCAATCAAAGTTTATTCCCAGAGTTGGTTCCACTTTTTCCAGGAAAAACAGCTGTGGCTTTGTCCCAGCTTACCTTTCTCAGGCATCCCTAGCCTGGACTGAGATTCAGTCATGCACAGTAGAATCAGAAAATTACACTACTGCTCATGCATAAGCCAATTAGGAATAAGGTAAAATGGTAGCTTTCGCCTCTGTTTGTTTTCCCCCAGGCTTCAACAGCTTTTGCCTGTGGAAGAAAAGATAATAGTTGGATTCACTGGGTTGTTCCTTGCTATGAGTCCTAACATATTGGCAAAGCAAGTGATGCTAAATATTACAGTACATCATACAAATATATGCTTACTATATTATATTTATTGGTTTCATTGATATTTGGCCTGTGCTAAAAAATTTGCAGCTTCTAAAAGGTTACTATATTTAGGGGCTGACTTACTCATTTTTTAAAAACTTTGACCATCGAATAGGTTACTTCAATCGTTCGATCCAAACAGTAATATCCTTCGACTTCGAAATTCGAAGAACTTACTTCGCTAAATAAAAGCTGCCGAAGTGCTATGTTTGCCTATGGGGACCTGCTAGACCAGTTTTGAAATTTTTCGAAGAAAAATCTTTCGCTCGTATGCCAAAAGGATTTTTTCGAGCAAGCGATTTTTCTTCGATCGCAGGAATGCCAAATTCGGTGAACAATCCTTCAATTTCAATATTAGAAGTCGAAGGATTTTAATTTGATGGTCGTATATCGAAGTATTTTCTACTTCGAAATTTGACCCTTAGTAAATCAGCCCGTTACTGTCAGAAGGCTAGATTTAAAGTGATGTGGAAAACAAGGGGTTGCTTCTTCATCCTGTGCGATTGCTAGAGCTTAATAATCCATCAGTCAGCATGAAATATGATTGAGGTCTGAACAGAAAGCTAAACTTTAGAAAATCCAAACTAGGGTAAAAATGAGGTTTCACAGTCAATCTGTTTTTGTTTGCCAGAGTCCGTGACCACACAGTCCGAAAACATTTTCTGCTACAGGCCAGCATGGTGCAAAAAAGACTAATGATTTGAGACCAACTGAACAATTGCTTAGAATTGGTTTGATCTATGAGTGTATCTAAGTGTATATTGAAGGTAAAGCTCCTCTTTAAGAATTTTTCTAGTTGCATACTAATATTGTTTAATTGTAGGAACGTCGAGAAGCTAATGTGCGGAGAACCCTGGAGCGTAGCAGCCAACTCGATCAGCGACAGAAGAGATGGTCTTGGGGTGGTGGATCTGTGGAAGATGGTGATCTAAAGCATGGTAATAGTGATCTATTGTCTTCTAAAACTGGATATGCTTAGTCACTTCTGTCTTTTTTATTTTACTGATGAGTGTGACATAATAAATACGGAATTATAGTTGGTTCAATGTAAAATATTAATATTCAGTTGCTGTAAAAGTCACCTTTCTACAACTACCATTGATTTTTAAGTATTATACAGTGCTCTTTAAAATATTTCTTCATGCTAGCTGTGCAGAATGTACATAGAATGATTGCAACCTTTTAATGACATAATAGAAACAGTTTGCAATCTGTAGTCAAGATAACAGTGACTCTAGACTAAAAAATATACAGAGCAAAGATGTAATTTGGTAGTGGAAAGCAAACAGTCAAATATTTGTCTGACATTTATATTTACCTCATGAATTGAGTACTGTGAAAGGAGTAGACATCTATGAACGCACCTGCTGCTTACACAGGCTATTATAAAACTTTATTAGGTAAAAAAAGGTGGATACATCTTAGCTGATTATTTTAGTATAGCCTTCCTTCCAGATGCTCTGGGATTCTGCTCTAAGATTACATTCCCTGGTCAAATTAATACCTAGGGGAGCAATAAGGAAACAAGTAATGTATTGCATTTCAAAGGGTATTTTCACCTTTAAATGAAATTATTCTAAGCTTCTTTTTAGCTGGTCTTTATTTATTTTAGTTTTTGAATTCTAATCGTCTTTGTTCTGGCTTCCAGTCTGCAAAGTGCTGTCTGGTGTCAATTGTCACTAATTACTGCAGTTTGTTGTTGTATTTTTTTATACATTTACAGTATATATTTTTTATATATACAACAGTGTGTGGGTAATAATGTGCATAGATGTATTGAGTCATATACATACCTCAGTAGCATTGCAAAACTTCCAGGTTAGGAAATAGGAATGTATAATTCAGTATACAGCACAAACAAGGTTTAACATTACTCCATATGTATATTATAAGACATATTCATCATACTTTATATTTATTGAAACTGATTATATATTCCAAAACAAATACACTCAACAGAGGAAAATTAACGTGTTGTCTCACATGTTGCGTATTCCTAGAAACACCATAGTGGATTTCTCTAATACATGTAAAAATTTGGAATAATAAATAATGTAATGATGATATATACTATAGTAAACAAACGCCTAATCTTTTTCCATCTGGATACCAGGCTTTTTCTAAATTCTTTTCATATTCTTGTCAGCAGCAACAGTTGATTTTTCATAGCTAGCATCTGTCTTTCCAGGAGGAATAAGCCGTCTGTAAATATAAAAAAATAAAATGCAGCTTGGTGAATACATCTATGAGAATTTTTCCTAGATATACTAGGATCTTCACAGTTTTAGATATACAGTTCTAGCTATTGTTATCTACAATCAAATTGTTATACGTAATGTATGTGGATTGCACATGAGAATATTCAGTGTGTAGACGCCATCAGATTGGTATCGCAAGTGATAAAGAGCAGTCTTGTCTCTTCCAAGTGCTGCTTTATTTGCTTTTTACAATTACTATCTTACTGTTAGCCCCAAACATGCAGTAACTTCCCAATAACTTGTAAAGTATGGGTAAGAGTTGTCATCTGCTGGGCTATAAATTGTTTATAAAAAAAAACAGGCCCATCACCATGTTTTTGTTTTTTTTTACCCTCAAAACAAAATTTTATAAAATCCCTTAAAAACTTCAGCTACCAGTTAAGTAGCGTGATCTTTACCAGTGCATGTTCTAATTTGACTACTTTGGTAATCTGTAGGCATTTTGCAGTGTGACAAAGTTGCAACATTTAGATGTGCTAGTTTTAGCAGCTGATAAAACTGCATTAGCAGGTGTTTCATTTGGTGCCAGTTAGTTGCTCGTGGTTCCGCACTCCCTGTACTAAAGCAGATGCAACTGTTTTATATAATGAAGGAAGCCTATATTTAACTCTGTGAAAAACTCTTGTTTTGCCACATGTCCGGGCTTTTGTGCTTGAATTAGTAAATGAGCCCTGTTGTGTTGTTCATTATAAAAAATATTGCAATTTGTATCTGTTTATATTTTGTTCCTGTTCAGGTACAGCTGGAAATAGTTCTCCTAGTCCTGTAGATATAGTTGAAAAAGCCCATTCCCCCACAGACCCTCACAATGAAGAAAAAGGTGAATCTGGCGGTATTTATGAAATAAGATACTTTCTGCCCCTTGTATGCTAACCTCTAACAATCTGCACTGCTATATCAGCACAAGGATATTTATTAAAACCAAAGAAACTAATGCTGCAAAGTAACTTTCAAAAAATTCATGCCATTTGATATTGTCATGCTTTGTTGCATGTTGTCTGAGCATAACCACCCTTACAATAGTTTGTTGTATAGTCCTGGCATGCTTTTTGTAATGTCTTGCATTCTGGAGACTGTTTTTGTCTCATCTTCCAACATTGCCATTACTCTTCATGCTTTTGCCATTCTAGATGAAGTGACCTTTTAAGCTGCACTCTTACAATGTCTTTTTGATCAGGGTTTGCACTGAACAGTATCGTTATCTCGGCTGATAATCCACTCATGCCTGTCTAGATCATGCTGAGATGCTTGTTACGCATAATTATGAGTAGTTTTTAGTTATTGCTTAGTAATTGCTTTAAGCGATTGCTTCATTCAACAGAGGTCATGGCACTTACATACACAGCTTGCCATGAAGTTCCTATATCCAAATTTACTAGATAAGCAAAGTACAGACACAAATGTGTGTGAGGTGGACAAGTGTTTGCCTCTTGTATCTGGGCTGACTTCAATGTATGCTACATTGCAAACAGAAGTTCCAAATACCAGTGAATTAAATTTTGTTTTATGCAATACCTCTGCATGCTTAAAGTAGCTGGCTATGCTTCCCTCCATATTCCTCTAATGTTAAAGTTAGCTATTAAACATTAATTCCTCCCAGCACAGGTTCTCTTCAGTATGCTTCAGAGTGGCAAGGTAACCAGAAAAATATACTTTATAACCTATATTGTTGTGTGCAAGCAACTGACAAGAATGATGATGGCATATGTCCCGGCATCATAGCCTATCGGATTTAAATAGTTTTGCACCATCTCAGTCTCTCTAATTCTAATTCAACTTGTTCAGAAGCCTCCAACTTTTGTCTTAGAATGGTGTTACAATATTCTGATATTTTGGTGCTATGCTTTGTAATGCTTCCATATGTTTTGGGATTGTACAAGAACAAAAAGAGAGAGTATTGCGATATTTCATCGGTTTCTGTGTAATTAGTGCCCTGATTATAGATCTATACCTGTACTATATTGCACTACATAAATTAAGGATGATACTAATATAATATTGTCTTTTTCCTCACCTGCACAGGTAAACGTTCCACCTCAACTACTAACCTTAAACAGGCAGAGAGTGTAATGCACAAGCGTTTTTCTTCCTCTTCTGCCACCCTTCAAAACCCTGACAGAGGTAAAATTCCAATTCATATTTTGCCATCTTAATACGTATACTGATATGTATATCCTTAAACTCTGTGTTTGTGTGTGTTAATTATTACTGATCATCCTGGCAGCAAAACGGCAGTGGTTTAAGGAATTTAAAAGGGATTTTTTTTTGTTCTTATAGCGACAATTTTTATATATAATTTTTTTTTAACTTCAGCAGACAAATTGTAACCTAACACATTATAAAGGATAATGCCAACCTCAGAAAGGGCCCTTCCCACTTCCAGGCCACATCCAATAATGTCCCCACAGCTGACCCTGCTTGCGCCTTACCTAAGCAGAGCATACAGAGTAGTTCAGTAGAGTTCGAGGCTGCCATGTATGGCCACATCACATCCAATGTGCTGGCTCCCAAAAGTGGAAGGCCAGAATGAGTGGAATGATGAACTGGAAATTAATCAGGCCTTTGTTTCTAGTATGTGCTTTCCTTGAAACTGTACATCAGATGTGACACAGCCAAGCATGGTGGTCACCAACCCAGATGTGTTCTCAGCTTATGAAACTTTGTATATGCTGTTCTTTATCTTTCTCTCCATCCCTCTGTACTTACCTAATTTGCAATATATTTCCCCTCTGGTCTAAGTACAACTAGGGGCATAACCTCAGACACAGTTATCCACCCCTGATGCAGGAAAAAAATCATAATATACAACCCAGCTATATGGTCTGCACCTTCTACAGTTATGCCACTAAATGCACAATAGGCCACATGTCCATATCAACAATCTATAGGGTGTTTCCATTACCAGTAGGCATAGAATACAGACTGCAGCAGCAAGAGAAGAGTATTGAGATCCACAAATAATTTTGGAAAATTGGGTTGTATGTTTCAGTTTTTTGTTTCTGGAGTTAAGTATATGACATTCAGTAAAATAAGAGAAATGGTTAACGGTCTCAATACTTTAACATGGCACTGCATATATGTATGTATTATTTTTTTCCCCAGGACAACCAAACACACCAGCGTCGTTTATTTTAGCATCTTATCAGCTAAACATTCAGTTTATTAATTGCTGAAATAATCATTTTTTTTTTACTTTTAGCCCTCAACATATGGATTAATTTTATTATTTAGAATTCTAAATCAGCTGCAGCTACTTGTCTAATGTAAATGTGTTGTGATCTTTTCACATTTTAGGTACCAAACAGAGAAGTTCTTCATTAAGCAGACTAAGTAATAAAACTCCTCTAAATTCACAGCCACACTCACCTAGAGTCTCAAACCTGGAAAGAAAAGGTGCAATTTGCAGATAACATATTGTTGTATGTTGTTTGGTGCTTTTCCATATGCTGTTTGAATGTAGTGGTCATGTCTGACCATACTGCTGTTTCATTGTTGTACTGATCAATAGGTGTTGCAGGTGTATTTTTCCATGACCAATTTTAATATTGGGGCTTATGCTGGTGAAGAAATTGTCATGACATTTTGTGACATTTCCACTCAAGGTGTTAAGAAAAGTAATCTCAAAAGTAATGGAGCTTATCATCTTTCAAACCTCTTCGGTGCTGTTATAGTTATCTTATAAATAGCCAGTATTAAATTTGTTTATTTAATTTTTAAGACTGATTGTAAACACCAGCCAGTAGATTTGCTCCTTGTCTCTTTCGAAGAATACCGAAATACCAGCATAGATATTTGACTGTAGTAACTCAAGTTCAGCAGAAAGGTTTAATAATATACTCTGATTTCATAAATACCTTTTAATTCATATTTTCGCTGGAGTACAGATGTGCTTTTGTGTACATTGTAGTCTGAGTTCAGCAGATGCTTTTCTTGGTGTATTTTAATTGAATGAGTCGGACATCAATCTAATATAATGTGTTCCTGGACACAGAAATGCAGTCTAAAACATCTTGCTGCGATGTGACTGTGTAGTTGATGCTGATGATGATGTTGATATTTTGTGTTTCTGAATGGGTACCTATTCATTCTACAGTCCAATTTCAACAGCATTTCAGGTGCTTTTAGTTCATCTTAAAGGAAAACTATACTCCCAAACAATGTAGGACTCTAGAAAAATATATTGCATGAAACAGCTCATATGTAAAAACCCTGCTTCAGGTAAATGAACCATTTTCATAATAATATACTTTTTTAGTAGTATGTGCCATTGGGTAATCATAAATCGAAAAATTGCCAGTTTAAAAAATAAGGGCTGCCACCAAGTATTTATTTTGGGGGTATAGTTTTCCTTTGAAGTTGTCTAAAAACATGATGCATATTGTCCCTGGACAAGCCCACAGAAGTGTTTCCAGGCAACTGTTTACATGACATTTGCTGGCACAAGTCATTTCAATACAAATCATTCGGGGTTGTTCTTTGGCACTTTGGGAACCACCAATAACGCAAAGTCAAAGTGCCCAAAACGCATTCTTGTAACTTTAGTGTAATTCAGTGTCCCTGCCCATGCCTCAGTTTTAATACAACTGGGAAATCTATAAGCTAGAGCACAGCTATAAGCCATTTGAGGATTCTGTTGATGTTGCAGTACAATTGGCCTGTGTTAGTGTTGGTTAGTAAGCCCTGTTAGATATACCCTGCATTCTAAATTCATTAGAAACAAACCTGTTTGTTAAAAGGAAAGCATGATAATGTGCATTACTTTTTTATGCTTATAGTATAGTATTGATTTGGTGTTTAGGTGGAGCCAACCAGAAGAGAAGTTCATCCCTTAACAGACTGAGTAATAAGCCTTCAACATCACCCTGTGTAGATAATTTGAAGAAAGAAGAAAAAACAGGTGTCTGTTGACTTTCATGTCTCAATGAATAGGGCTTGTCCTGAACATACTTGTTGCTTTTCTACCCCATTAATAAAGTCTTGCCCTGTCTCTTTATATACTAAAACAGATTGCTGCTGTCTGCAAAGAAGAATTAGGATGGCAATACTTCACTGCAGAAAACCTTGTTTGTGTGTGAACTAACCTTGATTATGCTTTTTTTTTTCTTATTCTAATATTAGGGCTTAAAATTTTTAGTGAACATCTCTGGCAACCTACCTCATAAAGCTTTTTTTCCTCAGCTATGTCCTGACAGCTGTTAATGCCTGAAATATTTAACTGCATGTTTATTGTGTGCCATATTATGTTAAAATAACATCTCTGGCAACCTACCTCATAATGCTTTTTTTCCAGCTGTGTCGTGACAACTAGTAATGTCTGAAATATTTACTGCATGTTTATTGTTTGCCATACAATGCTAAAATAACCTGTCCTTGACAAAATGCGATAACCTAAATCTTAATGTAAACTCACAGTTTACTTTTTGTTTTCTTGTTACTAAAAATGTCCTAAACACATTTACTGCCATTGTTTTATGGTGGTTTTCCCGATTCATTTCACCTTATTTTTTAACATTGAAGGTAATGGAAGTGTTTATCTAGAAATAATTTTCTGTATGATTTAGATATTCTAAAATAATTAGCATTTTTCCTTCTTTAGTTTTTTTTTTGGGGGGGGGGTTCCTTACTTGACTTTGTTCTGCATCTCCATAGTTTTAAATTTAAACCCTTGAATCAAAGAATGGAAGATAAACAGGTGTTTACTTTAGTAACAGTTAAAAATGACAAATGACTGATTTTCTAAGAATCTGTACCATAATACAGATGAAGCCACTTTGGATTGTGCGTTTGACACAGAATAACGTAACTCAGACATCCCATTTAACTCACGTATCACAGAATATTGTGTCACAGCATCCCATCCAATTAAAGAGTTCACCATTGAAAACAATGGTGCTTTGTTATGCTAATGAAAAGCTTAAATGCATTAAATGAGTTAAGATAACGTTAGAGAACACAGTTTCTTCAATTAACCCTCGATGTTCACGATGCATTTAACACACAAATCCAAGTGGCTGCATCCGTAAAATTACATTTTCATGGTGAATTGAGTCTTTACTAGTTTTCCTTTTCTCTCGCTTTTTGGTTTTTTTTAACAATCCTATTTTGTTTGTTGATCTAGCACATCGACCCCCAACCAGTCCTTTAGACAGTAGCATAATGAGTCGTCTCCTCACCCCCACACAGTCATCTCTAGCTAGGAGTAAGAGTGCAGCCATGCTGTCATCTGATGGAAAAGATTCAACAGGTAATACTGGGAACCTGCAAAATACCAGTGTATCTCTCATCCATATGGTTGTATATCAGATGCAGTTTTATTTTTTAATTATTGCTTTAGTATTATGTTTTAAATATATTTTGGAGCGGACCCGGCTTCTTTATGATATTAAAATTAAAAAATCATTGCTCTAGAACAGGGGTCCCCAACCTTTTTTGCTTGAGCCACATTTAAATGTAAAAAAGAGTTGGAGAGCAACACAAGCATGAAAAAGTGCATCCATGGGGATGTCAAATAAGAGCTCTGATTGGCTTTTTGGTAACCCCTATATGGACTGGCAGCCTACAGGAGAGAATGTTTGGCAGGACATATGTTTATTATACAACCAAAACTTGCCTCTAAGCCAGTAATTCAAATACAAGCACCTGCTTTGAGGCCACTGGGAGCAACATCCAAGGGGTTGGAGAGCAACATGTTGCTCGCGAGCTACTGGTTGGGGATCACTGCTCTAGAATCACAATTACTCATTTACTCATTTAACTAATTTGTCCTTTTAGTGTAAAAAGCATTATTCTTATTCTGATGCATTAATCATCTGATGCACATTTATGAAGCACCACATAGGTAGCTGATAATGTCAGAGCCATAAGAACATTCAGAAGTTTACTTATTGATTACTTATTGATTACAGATTAGTTATGCTGCTCCTTTAAAGGAAAACTATACCCCCTGAACAATGTAGGTCTCTATAAATAAACCATTTTCATCATAATATACTTTTTAAGTAGCATGTGCCATTGGGTAATCGTAAATAGAAAATTGCCATTTTAAAAAATAAGGACAGACAAGGATTGTATGATTCAACAGTGCACACAAACATACCAAACAACCTGTAAAGTTAGGTCACATGAGCCAATTAACAGACAGAGTTATGGCTTTTGCTTCCACACTTTTTCCTGTTACAGTTAGAGTTGTAGTATTTCTGGTCAGGTGATCTGAGGCAGCACACAGACCATCACAAAATGGTGGTTCAAGGGAAGAGATGTGAAAGGGCAATATTTACTTAAATATATATTCCAATTTGGTAAGATTCTTTAATATGCCACTTTGATATAAAGTTGCTTAAGTATTCATTTTGGGGGTAGAGTTTTCCTTTAAGGCTTAAACTTGCACCTGAAGCAATGCACTACAGTCATACTTAAACGTATTTTTAACAAACAAGCTAAATAAAGGTTATCCTGATGCACAGTAAATGTTCTGTATGCAACTATTAATTATACTATGCAACATACTGAATTTGGGCAAAATGCACAAAAGCAGTTTATGCATTTTTACATAAGATTCTGGCCATTTCTTTGCCATATCTTTCCCTAGATGACTACAGAATAGATCCCTGATCTTCAAGTCATGGGTCTATGCAGAGCTCTCTGTTGTGAGGTGTAGCAGCCAGACATCATAAAACGCTATAGTATCTATTTCATAAAATGTATTTAATTTATTTTTAAACTGCAGAGTGCAATAGATTTATATGGTTCAACTTATATTTTTATAAGTTTGATTATATTTTTTTAATTTCCATAGTCTCTGCACTATAGTAACAAAAAATATGACTTTAGAAGTCTGACCTTCCTAATAAGCCCTTATGTTGTGTTAATAAATGTGGCCTTTCTCCGTTTGATCACACTTGGGGGTCTTTCTTCCTGATTGTCTTCCTTGTATACACTAAATTGCGGTGCTCTTGTTCTGTATCTGACTGCTTCACTGCATGCTTCCTGTTGGGAGCTTCTCTGCAGTTTCTAATACACAGTCTCTTTCTCTCTCTTTTTCTCCTTTTTCTGTGGTATGATCTGCACTTGGCTTTGTGTTTTGTCCTGTCAAATTCTTAACTTTACAGAATTTCACCTCTGTCCTCGTTCAGCTGCTGCAACTACTATCAATACCCCACCCTCCGTCCCTAAAGGTCCTTTGCGAAGCCGAAGCATTGACAGATTGAAGTCACCACAGAATCCGTCACCTTGTACTGGTAACTCAGATCCTTCCCAGGTGAGAACTAGATTGTGGCTGTTTAGTGTGGTATAGATCTTAAATTTTCATTAAATGTGGGCAGCATCATAACCTTATAAGGCTCATGCCTTGGCACAATGCTGAAATCAGAGTGGTTGTGATATCTTTTGCCTATGCCTCTGTTATTCCATATACTACAAGATCTCTATATTCTATTATTGTAAACACATGAATGTCTAATCGAATGAAAGACATGCAGTGAATCCATGCAGTGTATTTTTTTACTCTAGCATAATTTTATAAATGGCTTCTGGGAAAAATAGTATTAAAATACAGTGTATCTTTTTCGGTGAGAAATTTCCTTAAACAGTTGGTTAAAAATAGCAGATGGAATCTGTGGCATCCAGCTGCTGGCCTATAGCTGCAAACACCTTCCTGTAGCTGAAAAGGGCTTTAGTTTAGTGGCTTATGGGAGCAAAAGGAAATCCATGTACGGCAGATAACCTAAAGAAAGATGGGACGGTGTGTTCTAGGTAAAATACAGTACAAATAAAGTAAAAAAATGTTACTGCACAATGTAAAAAAAAAATATACCCTCTTATATCCAGCCTTTCAATTTCTGTGTTTGCAAGATATTCTCAAGGGAAAATGTATTTTTATTGCTATGTAATTGTGTTGTTGGTACTGTGAGTTTCCACACACTTATATTGATAGCAATACTTTATACTGTGGATGCTACTTATGTTTTTTAATATCTGTGTATTGTTAATATTTAACACTTTCTAAATGGCAGGTGCCTCATATTGCACTGTAGTCCATGTGTGTCCATTTCTCTTGTAACAGATTTTTGTTTATGTCTCTGATAGAAGTCTGAGCATGGAAAACAATCACCTCCTGCAGTTGGAAAACGCCCACCATCTCCTGCGCTTGTTAATTCTAGAAGGAGATCACCATCTCCTGTTAACACTGCAAAACGACCACCATCCCCAACACCTGAAAAGTATGTGTTCAGCAGATGCTCATCAAACCTTACTCATAAATGTATATTTATTTAATTTAAAAGATATTCAGAGAAATCAATGGGTTTTTATTTTATCCATCCAGTAGGAATTTGAAATAAGTTGGATAAGAAATTGCATACATGTTTGTTGAGTGCACAAGGTCATCTTTTACATAGTAACATAGTAAGTTAGGCTGAAAAAAGACTTCCGTCCATCAAGTTCAACCTTTTTAACTTTTTTTTTAATTTTAACTGCCTAAATGCTAGTTGGTCCAGAGGAAGGCAAAAAAACCCCATCCAAAGCCACTCCAATTTGCCTCAGAGGGGGAAAAAATTCCTTCCTGACTCCAAAAAGGCAAT
>CM044446.1:47788573-47798817 GCA_024363595.1 Xenopus borealis | reverse complement strand
TATATATAATTGTAACATTTATCTGTGGCATGAGATACATAGTGTTATGGAATTATTTAGCTTAGATATTGAGTGTATGGTAATGCGTGTCAGTAAATGCACTCACATAAACAGCAACAAAAAAATATTTATCATAAGGAAAGCAGTTTAACACAGGATAATGTGGAGACATGTTGAAAATGCATTGAAAAACAGCTTACATTTATATTCTCTGGCTAAATTTTGCTCATTCAATATACCATGAAAACATCTAGTTTCTAATACTTTCCCATATAAACTATTACAAACCTTTCCATTTTTGATCACTAATTGCAGAAACGTGCCCATATGCTTTGCATTCAGCTGGAGCTGGCATTGACATCTGGTCTCCCTTATCTGCATATCCCTGCACTCTCACACACCCTTCTTACAGGACAAGTAAACCTTAAAAATAAGTGAATGTAAAATGAATGAGAGTGCTATTTAAGAACTTTTAAAATGTACCTTCATTATTTTTTAAAGGATACATGTACTGTTAGTATAAATGTATTTTTATTTTGGTTAATTTCCCAACCAGTCTGACCAGCAGTCAAGGAAATTGTCAGGAGAAAGAAAAAGGCTACTCCGATGTTAGGAAAACAATTAGAAACCAGGCCAGTCCAACCCTGGTTATATTTCCATGAAAGCATCGAAAAACTATATACATTCATGAGATTTTAGACAATGCAGTGTGTCATTTAAAGGGGTAGTTCACCTTCAAGTTAACTTTTAGTATATTGTAGAAGGGCCAATTCTAAGAAACTTTTCAATTGGTCTTCATTATTTATTTTTCATAGTTTTTTAATGATTTGCAATTTTCTTTTGTTTCTTTGCAGCTTTCAAATGGGGGTCACTGACACCATCTAAAAACAAATGCTGTGTAAGGCTACAAATGTATTGTTATTGCCACTTTTTATTACTTATCATTCTATTCGGTCCATCTCCTATTCATATTCCAGTCTCTAATTCAAATCAATAGGGTAATTTGTACCCTAGAAACCAAATTGCTGACACTGCAAACTAGAGCGCTGCTGAATAAAAAGCTAAATAACTATAAAACTACAAACAATAAAAAATGAAAACCAATTGCAAATTGTCTCAGAATATCACTCTCTACATTATACTAAAAGTTAACTCAAAGGTGAACAACCCCTTTAAGGGTTGAGGCATTATATTATTTGTTTTGTTTTTGTTTTTTTAATAATCCATCAAATTAATTTTAATATAGAACTTTACCTGATAGGGAGAAGGTAACCTGTGCTAATTAATCACCGGCCTGCCGTATACTGGATTAACAGAGTTTCCTGCAGAGAAAAAGCAAAGACACAAGCAGCGCCAGATCAGTTATACAACTCACACTATTATTTCCCACGGATTTACACTTGCATGTGTAGCAAAGACAGTTCCACAAACATAACAGAAGGGGCTTAGGCAGCACATTGAAGTAAGATTCCATTAAGAAACTACATTTCAACCAGTTACTCAGAATATCACAGGGCAGGATTTAGGGCCAAACAAAAAAATGCAGTTACGTGGGTCAGGATGTTACGGGACTAATATAGAATGGTCAATAATACACAACACGGTTTTTGGATGTGAAACCTACAAGATAAATACGGAAGGTGTCAGAAAGTCTATTTTTTCCTCATTGAAATATATTGACTGCTGGCTGTAAAAGCATGAAGAAAAGACTCCATCCAGTGGTGTAAATAGAAATTACTGGGCCCCACAGAAAATTGATTTTCAGCCCCCCCAACTATCTACAGATTGACCTGTTTTACCAATATTTATTGACATTGTATATGAATTAGGGCCTCATGGGGCACCTATACTTCCTGGGTCCTCCTGCAGTCGCAGGGTCTGACTCCATCCAACTTTATCTGATTTACATTCTAGCCTAAGGGCATCAGATTTTGTAACATCCTACAAAATCTTGTGCTGTTGCGTGGTGTTGAATGGAGGATCAGATAAAATCTGACCCAAAAATCTGAAGAGAATTGCTTGTGAAGTTTTACCCTTAAACAAGCAAAAGAAATCTTTGTGAGCACATGTATTTATTCTCTTAAACGAGAAGGAAATCTATGGAGGCATTTTATTTCCAATAGATTAGCTGCAATAGTGCAAGCTAGAATGCTACATTTATTCAGTAGAATGCTTTACTGTACTTGAGTAAAAAGCTCTAGAAACTCTCTGTTTGTTTAGGATAACAGCTTCTGCATTAGCTTGGTGTGACATCACTTCCTGCCTGAGTCTCTCCCTGCTCATTTATAGCTCTGGGCTCAGATTATAGCAGAGAATGAGGGGAAGGAGGTTTAAAGTGGACCCGTCACCCAGACATAAAAATCTGTATAATAAAAGTCCTTTACAAATTAAACGTGAAATCCAATTTCACATTTTTATTAAAGCATTCATAGCTGTTTTGAACTCATTTAAAAATCTCAGCTGTCAATCAAATATTGTCTGCCACTCCTCTATGCCTTAGGCATAGAGGCGGGGCAGATAATTACTTTCACTTTCCATTCAGCACTTCCTAGATGTCACTGCTCCCCACACATTCCCCCAGTTCTCTTAACCATTTAATTGTGTAGCCAGGACATGGGGATAGACATCGGGTCCCACATTCTAGTGCACAAACAAGATTCTGAGATGATGCAAGGTTTTCTTGACTAAAGAAAACAAGATTAAAATAATTTATATAGTGTAAATAATGTTCATTTTGCTTGACTAATGTGATAAAATATGATTTTGAATATTTTTTTGGGGTGACAGGTCCACTTTAAGCTGAAGGCAGGAAGTCTGATACAGAAGCCCATGTGTACACAATAGCTGTGTTTCTTTTGACAGAGGACTCAGAGCAGCACTACTGTGAGGATTTATTGGTATATTAAGGCGTATCTTTCTGATAAGGTTTACTTAGTTTCAACCTTTCCTTCTCCTTTGAGCCTTGTCATCCAGCTGTTACTACAGTACAGCAGCAACCCATCATTTAAATTTAACACCATATCACCTTTGATGTTCAATTTCTCATATTTCACACATCTTAATGTTTACAGTAGATACATGTATTTGTAAATGTTGGGGTCATTTTGGGGAAAGAAATGTGTAATATTAGAAATAAACAATATGAAAATAATATAACAGCCCCTCTACTCCTGCCACAAATAAAATAATTTTGAAATGTAAATGTGACGTTTTCTAATTTGTTGTAACACTGCATAATAATCTTATTATATCTCTATTTAACAATACCAGAATTTACAACATTATGCAGTACAATCTCCCATGGTACAATATAGATGCACACAAATAATATCATAGTGCCCACAATAAATGTGTCTGATTTTCACACAGCAGCATTTTCCACATTGCATTATCTGCATTATAATTCCTTTAGCTGGCTAATGTTTAATCGCATGAAACAGATCACACATTCAGCATCTTAATAGTGAATGAAAACAGAATGCATACTGTGCCAGACCATTGTTAGTACAATAATGGAAAAAAATGAAATAGAAACAGTACTTTTAAACAGTGTTTACAATGTTTATTTAGGGCTCGTCCACACGGGGAGATTTCAGGGAGATCTGTCGCCTGGCGAATAGCTTGGTAGCAGTGCGCACCTGCTACAAGTAAAGTCGCCTGCGCCTATTCACACGCGGTGACGCAATTTTAAAAGTCGCTCAAAATTGCCAGGTGTCGCCGCATGTGACTTTACGTGTAGCGGGTGTGCACTGCTACCAAGCTATTCAGGGAGATCCGTCGCGGCGATTAGTTGCCAGGCGACAGATCTCCCTGAAGTCTCCCCGTGTGGCCTTACCCTTAAAGTTAGGACTTCATTTAATTACAGGAGTCAAAGAGGTGCAAAGAGCAATAAAACAGCTAAAGTGCACTATGTTATTTGAAGAAAATCAGGAATGAGTGCAAAGAGCTGTGCTTGTCTCCGTATAGAAGCACATGAGCTGCTTGGTAATAGAATACTTTTAAGGGACTCATAGAAGGATTAATGTAGTGAGAAAACAATGAGCTTTTTTCATCTGGCATTGGATTACAAGGCTATAACACTATGGGGCAGATTTATCAAGGGCAGTGGTGTAACTACCAGTGGTGCACCCCCTTTTGGCCCGTCAGAGCCATGATAATGGCTATGCCAGGCGGTTATCTAGGGGGAGATTTTACAGCACACATGCTATCAACACTACAGCATGGGCTTTATAGAGGTAAGGGCCCGACAAGGGGGCCCAGTTGCCCATCCTGTACCGGGGCCCACCAGGGAGTAGTTACGCCACTGATCAAGGGTCGAATTGAATTTTTCCCGAATTAAAATCCTCAGAATTCAAATATTGAATTCGTAGGATTTTACCGCTATTCAATATATCGAACAATTGAATAGAAATCATTGGATTTCTCGAAAATCGTATGGGAGCTTCCCATAGGCAAATATAGCAACTCAGTAGGTTTAATCTGGCGAAATAGGCAATCGAATGAATTTTTAAAGGGCAAGTACTTCGACCACCAAATGGTCGAATGATTGATTTTTTTTTTTTTATTCGAATTGTTCGAATCATTCGATCGAATTTAACAAATTCGATGCTCGAAGTAGCCAAGAAAAAATTTGAACGTTCCCCTTATTTGGATTTCACATCCTCACCCCTTGTGTCTGGTATTGATCACCTATGGCAAGTGTACAGATACATCTTAGAGAATATATCACCATATCTCATATCATCATGGCCCAGCATCAAACTAGAGGCTGCACCAGGACTGCTGCCTCACTGGCCCACAAATGCGCCCACACATGTGCCCACCTCCCACCCCATACGTTATCCCCATCCGTTATCCCCATCCGCAATCCCCCTACTCCTCACCCCAGCTGCAATCCCCTTCTGGGCTGTCTGCTCCAACCTCAAAGCCCCCCTCAATGTGTTATTTTATCTTGTTGTGGATGTGAGCAGGAAGGTATGGATGCAGCTCCCTGGGTGGGGAGCAGGTCAACGGTAGGCCCACCAGGTTTTTTCCCGATGTCCTGCCAACCTAGTCCAACCCTGACTTGGCCCTTTATTTATACTGACCACCTTCATTTGGGAAACAACAGCAAGACAGACATTCTGAAATGTTCTGCTGTGAGACAAAGAAAAAACAAGCAATTTCAAAATGCTTTCTGTGGAATTTATTTTGTTAAAACATAATACAGAGATGAATGCTGCACTGAAACACATCCCGTGCAGAGATAGTTGGTTAAGATCTAATCTAAGAATAAGAGATAGGGAACATTTGTAACAATGACGGACAGGGAGTCGCTGTACTATATCCTAGCCACCTGTGCATTTATCACTCAGCCTATTATATTATGGGTCACGCTTGTATGGAAAACATGACTTCAGCCACATGGCCGGCTGCCAGCTCTGATAATCATACAGTTCCTTTGCATGAGGGTGTGCTTGGATGAAAATGTGAAATTGACTTGAAATAGCCACAAAACCTCTAGTAGTGCAAAGCCTGTGGAGCCATCTGGCTGCAATCTCTTCCCCAATGAGTGTAATCAGAATGGAACATTAGGTTTGTTTTCCTGCCTCAGGTTCTCTGCCAAAAATAATCAACTTTCAGCAGCTTTTATTTCCCCTCACTCGCCAATAGTTAACCTTAGTTAAACATCAAACTAAACAAATATACACACTACCTAATTTGGGGGGGAAAATGAGAAAAGACTAGCCCCTCTCCCCACCAATTCCTTCAAGCAAGAATATTTCATCTGTATCAATGAAACATCAACCTATGAGTCAAGCCTTGGGTAACATCATACAAAAGCGCATGCCATGGAGTTCTATTCAATAGGGATGGGAGTATCTTGTAATTCATGTTCTTGCAATTGAAGTCTGAAGCTGGGGCTGGTTTTGGTTGTCATGGTTTTGGACACCAATGCGCATTGCCATTAGCCTAAGACCTATATTTAACTAAAGCCTTTGATAGGTGGTACAGGTATGAGATCTGTTATCCAGGAAACCTGTTATCCGGAAAGCGCTGAATTACAGGAAGGCCATCTCCCACAGACTCCATTTCAATCAAATAATTCACCTTTTTAAAAATTATTTCCTTTTTCTCTGCAATAACAATACAGTACCTTGCAATAAGGGATAATAACTAATATATAAGTAGACCTTGTTGAAGGCAAAACAATTCTGCTGGTTTTGTTTAGTGCTTAAAAGATTTTCTGGAGATTAAGGTACAAAGAGCCAAATCACGGAAAGATCCCTTATCCAGAAAACCCCAGATATTAAGCATTCTGGATAAAAGATCCTATACCTGTCCTTGTAGAAAGCTGTAATCACCATATCTCTGTACTGGTGGCCAAGGAAGAAAGTATACAGGATCCCCAAAATTTCCATGGCAAGTAGCAGTTTATTAAAGGGAAACTGTCATGGGAAAACATTTTTTTTTTTTAAACATCAGTTAATTATGCTGCTCCAGCAGAATTCTGCACTGAAATCCATTTTTCAAAAGAGCAAACAGATTTTTTAATATAAAATTTTGAAATCTGACATGGGGCTAGATATATTGTCAGTTTCCCAGCTGCCCCCAGTCATGTGACTTGTGCCTGCGCTTTGGGATGGAAATATTTTCTGGCATGCTGTTATTTTTCCTACTTAGTGCAACTAAATCAGACTCATTGTGCTCAGTCATGTGACTTGTGCTCTGATAAACTTCAGTCACTCTTTACTGCTTTACTGCAAGTTGAAGTGATCTCACCCCCCTCCCTTTCCCCATCCAGCAGCATAAGAAAAGAACATTGGGAAGGTATCCAGCTCCCTAACACAAGATAGTAAAAGCCAAGTCCACTGAGACTGATTCAGTTGCACTAAGTAGGAAAAATAACACAGAAAAGTAGCCATCTGAAAGTGCAGGCACAAGCAGGGTTGCTACCCGCCCAATATTTTACCGGCCTGGCCAGTAAAAAAATGATGCTTGATACCAATGTTATTAATAGGAAAAACTTCAAGAATATAGGAAGGCCGGTTTTTTTTTCCAGAAAAGGTGGCAACCCTAGGCACAAGTCACATGACTGGGGGCAGCTGGGAAACTGACAATATGTTCAGCCCCATGTCAGATTTCAAAACTAAATATAAAAAAATCTGTTTGCTCTTTTGAGAAATGGATTTCAGAGCAGAACTCTGCTGGAGCAGCACTATTAACTGATGCGTTTTGAAAAAACATGTTTTCCCAAGACAGTTTAATGAAGGTGTGGGATGGTTTTAGAAGTAAGTGTGTGTAATGTATATGCATTTATGTTCCATAAATACAATTTAGTCATTATTAGGAAACACAGTAGCCCTTCTCTTCAGTATTGTGGAGTAGCTATAAAAGCCAAGTCTTATGTTCCAAGCTACAAAGGAATATAGTACCTTGGTGTACCTTGTTTACTTGGCATAGTAATAAAGTAAAGAAGGTAAAGTAACAGAAGGATGTAAAGGTTTGACACGTTCAAAGCCCCATAATGTATGTAGCATTGCCTGCTTTGTGTTGCTGTCCATGGCAAGGATCATGTGAGAGGAGGAAGAATGCTTGCAAGGCTCAAAGTAAAAACATTATAAAGAATTTACTGGTGATTTAACTAAATACACAAATCCTGCAGTTCAGAATGACATCACTTAGGAATGCACTGCTTGGTGGAACGGGATTTCAAACAACTCGATTTTTTGGATGGATCATGAGGAATTTGAACTTGAATTAGCTAGCAGTTTTATAAACCATATTTGGTTAAAAGTTTCTTTGGAGGTGTAAACAGAGGAAAAGGCGAGACGATGGCTCAGGTCACAAATATCATGATGCTGGCCTTAAACAAGCTCATGCCATTTAGTGCTACAGACCTTATTTTGGGAAACACACAAAAAAAGCATTAACAACATTAGACAATTATCTGTGAGTCTCACAAAGATTATTCAAATAATCCAAAACTTGAAAAATTATTTCCTTTTTTTCTCTGTAATAATAAGTACCATGTGTATGATCCAAACTAAGATATAGTTAAAGGGGTGGTTCACCTTTACGTTAGCTTTTACTATGTTATAGAATAGCCAAGTCTAAGAAACATTTCAGTTGGTCTTCATTATTTATTTATTTTTTATAGTTTTTTTATTATTTGCTTTCTTCTTGTGACTCTTTCCAGCGTTTTTATGGGGGTCACTCACCCTATCCAAAAAACAAATGCTCTGTAAGGGCTAGTCCAGACAAGAAGATTCGTCGACGATCTCCCCGAACCACTTCCCCCCCTGACTTTCAACTGCTTCAATGAAGAATTGCCTGCGCCTATTCACACGCGGAGCTGCGTTTTGATTGTCTAACAAGGCAACTTTGAGTGACTTTGGAAAACTTTGGGGAGATAGTCGCAAGGCGATTAGTCGCCAGGTGACGAATCTCCCCGAATCTTCTCGTCTGGACTAGCCCTAAGGCTGCAAATGTATTGTTATTGCTACTTTTTATTAGTCATCTTTCTATTCAGGCTTCTCCTATTCATATTCCAGTATGAATGAATATAAATCATTGCAAGGTTGCTATGGTAATTTGGATTCTAGCAACCAGATGGCTGAAATTGCAAACTGGAGAGCTGCTGAATAAAAAGCTTCAAAAAAGCTTAAAAATCACAAATAATAAAAAAAATGAAACCAACAGAAAATTGTCTCAGAATATGACGCTCTACGTCATATGAAAAGGTAACTGAAAGGTGCACAATCCCTAATGCTTATATGAAGCAGAACCGGTCTATTGGGTTTATTTTATGTTTAATTATTTTCTAGTAGACTTAAGGTAAGGTAATTATGGAAAAATTTGTTATCCAGAAAGCCCCAGGTCCCAAGCTTTCTGGATAACAGGTTCCATACCTTTACTGTGAATTCCACAGATCCAACTGCATGATTGTAAGTCTTTTTTCCACAATGATTAGCTAAGCCTTGAAATCAACTGAGCTGTCTATCAAGGTTAAAAATTAAAGGACCAATTCTAAATATATGATATAAATTTAACACTACAAATAATATACATTAAAGGGGTTGTTCACATTTGAGTTAACTTTTAGTATAATGTAGAGATTGATATTCTGAGACAATTTGCAATTGGTTTTAATTTTTTATTGTTTGTGGTTTTATAGTTATTTAGCTTTTTATTCAGAAGCTCTCTAGATGGTTGTTTTTACTCAACAAAAAGAGAGCGCGTACAAAATAATGATGAGGTGGTATTTCTCTCCTGATGATCAAAGATGTATCCACAACGTAGCCCGGCATGTTGGAGAGGGTGCCATCTTAGAGGTACCTTACGTACATCATATTCTGTGGGCATGCCCTAAACTCACTACCTTTTGGGCAGAAGTGATTAACCTAATAAAGTCGTCTCTCAGGGTTCTCGGTTCTCAGGATACCCCTAACTATAGAAATGCCACATCTGCTTCTGGCACTTCCAGTACCAAGGCTGAATAATCCAGCACAAAAATGGGTAAACCAAATAGCCACGGCAGTTTATTCTAAGTGGAAATCCACAGCAGTGCCCACAATCCAAGAAATTATATCCATGTTGTAAAAAAAAAAACAGAAAATTTGAAGAAATGACCTCCTGAATAATGCTATACAAAAACATAACGACATATGGGATAACTAATATGACCAATCTAACTGCAACGCCTTCAAATATTGGAAGGGTTTTTCAGACTGGGTATGTTCCTGGTTATTTAGTTTCTACTAAATCTACGTATCCCCATTGGTTATAGTATACTGGTAAGTGTTGAATACAATTGTGAATATGGGATAAATAACTTGAAGAGGCAAATTGTATATTGTAGTTACAAAAAAAAAAAAAGAAATTAATAGTTCCTACAACGTCCCAAAAATTACAAATTTCTCTTGGATGTAATAGCATCTTCACCGATAGACTTTCAAATGCCAGAACAATGCATTTATGACACTCAAAATCAAAAGGACCAAAGCTCCAGGCTTTGAAATTCAATAAAATATTTGAAGTTTTCAGTACAACCTGCCAGTGTTACATAGTTACATAGTTAAATTGGGTTGAAAAAAGACAAGAGTCCATCAAGTTCAACCCCTCCAAATTAAAAATCCAGCATCCACACACACACCCCTCCACTCTTTCACACAATCACAAACCATATATGCCCATAGCTATAATAACTGTAGAGTTTAGTATCAAATAGCCTTTGATATTATGTCTGTCCAAAAAATCATCCA
>CM044446.1:47774658-47785693 GCA_024363595.1 Xenopus borealis | reverse complement strand
TTCTATTTGTAAAAGTAGCTGGGCTTCATACTCGTCACTTATACGAGGTGGTTTATAGCAGACACCAATTAAAATTTTCTTTGTAAGTTTTTGCCCAGTCGAAATCTCTACCAGAGGGATTCCACACACTCACCAGTGCCAGCAATGGTTATTTCTTTAGTGCATGGCTTGATTCTGTTAAAATCACATCATTTAGCAGGAATGGCTACATTCACAGATTTATGACATAAATGAATGCAACACATTAATCAGCCTCAGCAAAATTTCTGGTCAACTGATGATCGGATTTTGTGTATGTGTGGTGGTGTGGTGGTGTGGTGGGAGATCACAGAGCTGCATGGCCAATCTAAATTAATGCAAGAGGATTAGTGGGAAGCCCTGATAATATAGGAAGGCCTACAAAGAAATGAAATACCAATACCACATCAATACCAAATATTGTGTGCTTTGCTGGCACTTTCTCATTTAGGAATATTAAAAGTAAGGACAGGCCGGGACTTGTTTATGGACTACGTGGAGAAATCAAAACAGTCATTGAAAACAGAATAGAGAGCTTCCTTAGTATGTTTACATTGGCCTGATTTGTACGACATGGTGTTTGTATATAATAACCTCCACTGATTATATTATAAAGAACAAGGCTGGCATTTAATAAACACAAGTTAATAACAACAGACACATTTATGCGCTGGCCCTTCAGAAGAATTATCCTCATCTTGGTTGAGTCAATAACAGTGCCATGCCCAGATCCCCACAAATTCTAAAGTTCATAAAAGGGCAAATGCAATGAAGTAAACATATCATAAATGTTTCTGTATTCAAATGACCATAACAAAGGACACACATGCCAACTGAAAGCCATTGCTTAGATTTGCGACTTTGGATTCTAAAGCACTGACCATTCAAAAAAGCTTAAATCCTGTATTTCCCTCAAATATTAGGGTCTGCCGTTAGTTAATTATGGTTTAACCTCAGAAATAGCATTTTTTACAAGAGAACAATGTACTTTACAGCTGCGACTGTCAAATATTGAAGGTAGTATAATTGAATGGACACGTCCAGCCCACGTTATCCTATATGCAAATATTAACTAGCAAATACTAACTGTATTTTCTCAACAATTGTACCTAGTAGTGCACATTGCATTAGAATTCTTTGGGAAAAGTGCTGCATTGGTATAATTTTGTAAAACCATTAGGCGGGGGTGCAATGAGGCTGTGACCACAAAATACATATAGACAAATAAAAGAGGTCCTCTGCACTCAACCCATTATCAATATATTTAAGACATTGAGACATTTTATGCTTACAACTACTAAAAAATGCCTTACCCTTTAAACAACAGGTATTGTTTGTCCATATATTGCAATATATTTAAGCTGGCCAACTACGTCAAAGTCATCCCATCTCTGGCCAGTCCTACTCTCAAATTGCATCTGATTCATTAAGGCATTTTTTAGTAGCTGACTTTGGTCAGTTACAGGCTTTGGGATAGTTTTTTATTAACTGGGGGAACAATTTAGATCTTCAATAAGCCCTCAGGTCATGTGACCTGTGCTCTGATAAACTTCAGTCATGCTTTACTGCTACACTGCAAGTTGGAGTGATATCACCCCCTCCCATATCACAGCCCATGAGCAGCCTATCAACAGAACAGCTAACCAGATAACAGCTATCTGACACATCTGCTAAAGGTTTTGTTTGCATTGCTAAAATTAGCCCCACCTAGTGGTAAACATGAGGATAGCACCGAAGTGCAAAACCCCTGCTTTTTTCCTGCTTGGGTGCTACCCTCATGTCTACCACTAGGTGGGGATAATTTTAGCAATGCAAACAGTAGGGAGCAATTTTAGCTAGGGAGCCAGGCCCAAGTGGGAATTCAGTGGGAAGGGAAGAAACAATAGCTTTCTCAAAGCAGTTCCATCCTGAAGTGCTGACTCCTTCTCAAAGCTCAAAATCAGGCACAAAGCACAGAGATGTTTCCTTCACACCAATATTACAGCTAAAAAAAATTTGTTGGTTCAAGAAAAGCATTTTAAATGGTAGAGTGAATTATTTGCAATGTAAACAGTGTTATTTAGAAATAAAGTGTAACCCATAACGAATCTCATTAAGGAGCCCAACCTGCAACCTATAAACTACAAATCCCGGCAGCAATAGGCTGGTAGAGGAACCTCCCTCTGATGTTCAATTAGAGTCAAGACAATTGAGACAGTTTAACTCCAAAATGTTAAAACCCACAATAATCACAATATGAATTAAGGCTTTTGTGAATGTAATGTTCTTTAAACGCCAGTTCAATTTCAATAATAATTCTTTCTGCAATTTCAGTTTCCTCTGCTGGTGTGACTCCTCCTCTCTGTCTAACACTTGTTACTTCGTATTTGATTCAGTTACAATAAAGGGAAGCTGTCATGGGAAAACATGTTTTTTTCAAAACACATCAGTTAATAGTATTGCTCCAGTAGACTTCTGCACTTAAAAATCCATTTCTCAAAAGAGCAAACAGATTATTTTATATTCAGTTTTGAAATCTGACATGGGGCTAGCCATTTTGTCAATTCCCCAGTTGCCCTGATCATGTGACTTGTGCCAGCACTTTAGGAGGGAACTGCTTTCTGGTAGGCTGTTGTTTTTCCTTCTCAATGTAACTGAATACTACGCAGTGGGACATGGGTTTTACTATTGAGTGTTGTTCTTAGATCTACCAGGCAGCTGTTATCTTGTGTTAGGCAGCTGTTATCTGGTTACCGTCCCATTGTTCTTTTGTTAGGCTGCTGGGGGGGATGGAGGGGTGATATCACTCCAAATTGCAGTCCAGCAGTAAAGAGTGACTGAAGTTTATCAGAGCACAAGTCACATGATTTGGGGCAGCTGGGAAATTGACAATATGTCTAGCCTCATGTCATATTTCAAAATGAAATATAAAAAAAATGTGTTTGCTCTTTTGAGAAATGGATTTCAATGCAGAATTCTGCTATTAACTGATGCATTTGGAAAAAAACGTAAAGCAATACAGACTTCAATTGAGTTCTATATACAGCTATGACTACATTTTGAATACAAAAATCACTGACCTTTAAGTATAAATGCATTACTTAAAATGTGAGCTCTTTGGGTCACACATGGCTTTGCACAAATATCTATATAAACATTACCCCTCTCCTTTATTGTTTATGCTACTCATTTCATGCAGGTCTCTTTATGAGACTATATTTTTATCACTGTAAAACATTATATGCCAGAATTGGGTAACCTGCACTCCTCTAGCTGTTGCAGAATTACAACTCAAAGTATACCCCAAAAACCATCATGTGAGAGTTGTAGTTGAACAAGCTCTAGCTGGCCACATATTAATTGAGGTTTAAATATACAAACAGAGATTTGTTGCCACATAAATATAACAATGTTACAAAAAGCTGTATTTAAAACAATTAAAAAAACACAAAGTGGACACACAAATATTTTCTTTACATAAATGCAGATTGCATGCAGATATCACAGCATATCCGTATGAAGCAAGCAATCATCCATTTAGAGCTAAAGCATTAAGATTACAATGAAATAAAATGCAGTAAGTGCAGGGTATCTGGTAAAGTTGCATGAGTAAAACTTACTGTGTGCTCTTAGTTCCAAGTACAGGGAATAAGTGAAACAGAGAGACTAGTTGCAGTAGCAATGAGCTCCTTGTCCCCTGTTGGCTGCCATTAGTAATGCAGGCAATCCATAGCATTACCTCTTTACAGCAACTTGTTACATCACTGCTAACTTTTTATAACATGCTGACCTTAAAACTGTGGTCCAGAGAGCAAAAATTTAGTACAAATTGCAGTTACTCTGCGTAATTCATTTCTATTACTTTTCTTGCAGCTCTCTTTGTAATTTACATTTTTACCTAGTTCTTATGGTTTAGTGTAGCCTATACGGTCCAACATTCTCATTTAAGCAGCACTTATCAAATAAAAGAAGTTGTGCATGGGCTTCAATAAATTTTTATTTGCCTTTTATATATGGTATTTTTAGATCTTTAATTTGTCTTGTAATTTGGTGCTAATTTGGTACATTTAAGGGCAGAGACACACACAGGCAGATTCGGGGAGATTGGAAGGCCAACGACAAATCTCTTCTTCGGGTTGAATCATTTCCCTGAACTGCCTCCTCGTGAGGCAACTTTGGAAAACGAAGCGCTCAGAGTGCCATCCCACCGGCTAGAATGTAAATCGCTGGCGGGATGGCAGGGTAAGGCAGTTCGGAGGGGTTTTGTCACCCCCGAGGTGACTAATCTCCCCGAATCGGCCTGTGTGTTTTTATTCTGAATCAAACATTATAAATGACCAGGGCCACTCCGGCTATGAGGCTAGGTGAGAATCTTGCCTCAGGTGGCACAGCGTAGCCAGTTACCAGCGGAGTTAAAAAGCCGCCACATCGGAACAGGTCGAGGAGGGGCCGCATAGCTAGCGCACTTACTGCACTAGCTATGCAGCCCCTCCTCGACCTGTTCCGATGCTGAAAATTAGAAGCACGGAGCGGGATGGAGGGGCGGTATCAGGGCTGCTGTCTCAGGCGGCAGCACCTGGAACGCCCCTGTAAATGACATCATAATAAGTATGTGTATGTCAAGTTAGATATATACAGTATATATATGCCAGGCAGGAAGACATAACCCAAGGTAATAACCACATAGCCAAAAGGTGCCATATTAAACTGGAGCCTCTTACCAGATTCCCCCCATGTTATGAAAAGCCTTCAGTTGTAAGGCTGCCCTGCAAGTTAAAAAACATTGGTGGCCAGGGGGATTTTTTTTTTCTTTTTAAATATCATTGGTGTTCAGTGAGAGGACTTCTTCAGGTCTATTCGCTGACTGCAGGTCTGGAGTCAAAATAGGCCCTGGCATTCCAGTACAGAGAGGCTCAATCAGCTCCCCACCAGCCCACTAAATAGTGACTTTCAATGGCATCTTATGGCAGCCCCTCTGGCATTTGCCAGAGCCCACAGATTGCCAGTCTGGGCCAGCAGCTTCTCCTTTTCTTCTGATCCATTGGCCGACCAACTTTAGCACAAACAAACGGTAATAAAATAATAGACTCTAGCAAACACCCTGCACACAGAGGAACAGGATAACCATCTGAACCAGTTATTTTTAAAGGGTGAGCACCTGGTCAAGAGATGCAACCCTCCCAAAGGATGTATGTACATCTAACTGTCAATCAAAAAATGACACCACCTAGTACATGAAGAGAGACAGGTTGCTTGGAGGGGGAGAGTGAAGATTTACTTCATAAATGGAATAGAATTTTTAATTGATTATATTTTGAAAATGTCCTTTTCGTGATAGATCCCCTTTAAGTAATAACTCTAAGAGGCTTTGTATGTGAGGTTTCTTGCTCAATACCAGTACCAACTGTTTTACAGCATGTTTTGATTATTGTTTGCTCCCTGTATAAACAGGGAGAGGAAATAAATCCAAAGGCTTCACTTAGTCCTGTTAACCAAACCACAGCAGCAAGAAGTCAAATTAAATATGCACAGAAAAGAGACATTTCCTGAAAGTCCTTCACATATACAAAATTGTACAGTAGTATAATGGATAGAAAGGGGGGTGAGTGATTTTATTTTACCCAGTAGAGTCCAGTGGCTCTTAACAATAAAGGTCTTTGATTGCACACAGGTACCTGCAAATGTTAAGCAGGTACCTGTAGAAGAAATTGTGAATATTCTCACCAGCTGAATCACCTTTGTGAAATGGATCCCCTTCACTAAAAGCCTCTCAGGGAAGAAAATAGCCGGAGTCCCTTTTCAGACTGTGGTCCCTGCATTTAGGCAGGCCTGAGATGCTGCTCTTGCTAAGCTGTCTAACTTACCATTCTTACAGGTATGTTATAAAAGAAGTTGCTATCCCTGTCTTTACTCACAGGGTTACAGCGCCCCAACTTCAGTATGGCAGTTGGTCACCTTAGAGCACCTTCAAGCTTAAGGGAAGACCAAAAAGGAAGCCATGTGCTGCCTCCAAATACATTAGCTATGAAGTGGAATTACTCACACAAGCCCCAGGACCAGTTGGGAAAGCTTCTACTGGTTATTGGTTACAGACCTGGAATGTTTTGATCAGTAAGAGGGAAAATACCCCATTGAGTCCACTACAGTAGCTCTGCTCTTCTCTGTATAAAACTGTAGACAATGACGTGGGGACTGCAGATGGACGCAACAAGGAGCGCTGTGGGACAACAATGTTACAATAAGGCTCTCTCTGGTGACAATGGAAGTGAAACTCAATGGACAGGTGCCTCCTCATGTGCATGATCACAATTGTAATAAATCTCAGCTTCTTTTTGCTGGCATTTTTAGAAGTGACTTCCATGTCTTATCACTTCTTCTGCAGTCATATAGACTTACCTGCTTATGAGGGGTTACTTAACTTATTAGGGGTTCATAATAGTAAAGAGGAAGCTTATAATTTAGACAAGTTAGGGTGAATGATCATTTATTATTTTAAAACTCTCTGCCGTTTTGTGTTAAATGACAGTTACCAGCCTATTTTTTGTTTTGTGCGGACTTCATTAAGCACTAAGTGGGATCCTGATTCAACAGCAAAGTGAAGCCCAAAAAGAGCTCTGCTCTGAAGGATTCCTGTGCTGCTCATTCCTTCTCCAGCCAGTATGGGTTACAGGGGTGTTTGTCCTCACTTTGTGGGAGACAGCAAAGAAGCAAGACATTTCCACTAGTAAGAAAAGTGATCAAGTCTGATGTTCTCCATCTTGTCTCATTGCCAATAGAAGAGAAGACGTATATCCTAGTGCAAGTGAAATTATTCTTCCCAAAGAAAATTCCTGTTGTTTTCCAGGGAAACGGAGCAATAAAAATGTATAGCAACAGTAGTTACAAATGTATTTCTTCTTTGCGGTCTCCCACACAGTAGGGACAAACACCACCTGTAATCCATACTGGCTCCACTGTTCTGTCAAATTAGAGCCCCACTTAGGGACCAGCAAAGTGGAGCCCAAGTAGAAAATAGCAACAGTACTTACTGAATCCAATAACAAAATTATTTTGTGGTCTACCCAAACTATTGTCAAACAAACATGGATATTATACACATACACACATGCTATACATCACCTTGTTGTTATGCCCCTGTTTACCCAGGATCTGCCTATTGTGCCCACCCCAAACAGACACCAAATAACATTACACACAATGTGTTTACAAGGAAACCCAGAGCTCTGTTTAAACAAGGGCTGATATTATTTGAATAAATAGTTTAGCAGGAAATAACATTATACTAAATGAGTTACTTAGAAATGCCAGATCACTATCAGAAGATCTGCTATTATTTAGTGGTTCCATGTTAACTGTGATGCAATCTTACAGGCAGAATTCCAGCTACAGGAGTAAATTAATACACTCATTACAAAACTGATTTTGTATTTAAACCTGAAGACATTAGGGCAAATTCACTAAAGTCGAACGCTAGCGCTTATTCACCAGCGTGACGTCATTTCACAACTTCACCAATTTAATACAGTGTTCCTGGCGATAATTTGCTAGCGAAGTAGATAGACTAGCGCAACTTCACACCCTTATGCAAGGCGAAGTTGCGCACTGATGAAGGGATGTAACTACGCTAATTCACTAAGATGACCATTTTACTGAACATTACCTCTTGTGCTAGACTTAACATTGCCAGGTCTGACCTGGTGAAGTTCAATACAATAGATAGGAGTTTGAAAAAAAAACTTGAAATTTTTCTGTAAGTCCCAAAAAAAAATTCTGGCGTCTTTTACTTTTTTTTAGGGTGATAGTCTGAAAAATAGGCTAATTTTTTGGGGGGCTACCCTCCTTCCCCCTACATTTCCTAACATATGGCAACACAACTATACAGGGGGCACATGTAGGGCAATAGGACAACTTTATTTTATTTATTAAAGGTTTCCTGGGCTTGTGTAGTGTAATGTAGTGGCTGTAACATATACTTCTATTAGACTTTCAACTTTGCGCCGTATGCAAATTTGGCATCGCTAGCGTAAAAGCACTTTGCCTGGCGAAGTAACAGTAGTGCAACTTTGCTAACGTTCACCACCCTGAGCACAAATTTGCATTTTAGTGAATTTGCTTAGCGCTGGCAAAACTACACCTGGCGAAGTGTGGCGAACGCTAGCAAAGCCCTCGCTAGAGCAACTTCACAGGTTTGCCTCAATGTGTGCAATTTAAGCAACATACATAGGGTTCATTGATTTCAGTTTGTCCTGCCAGTCTGTACCCATGGGAGTAGATGTCAATGCTGAAAGCACTTGTCATTAACAAGACATTCAACTTGCCTTTGCTCTAGTGATCTAAGTTACTGGTCCCTGTAGCAAGATCATTAGAAGGCTCCCCTAAACTTCAGGAATAAAACATTAAACAACATATACTGAAATTATTATAGTTATGCCTGATGTGTTTAATCACTGTCACAAAACTACAGCATGAACCTGATAAGAGAAATTGTACTTGTACAATGTATATAAGAAGCATCACAAACATAGCAATAGTAGTATACTGAATGAACGGGCCACTTCAGTTTTATATTCACGTTAGCATGCTATAGACAGTTGTATTCAAAAGCAATTTATAATAGGCATTTACTTTTATTTTTCATGGTTGTTGAATGATTTAAGGGTTGATTTATTACAGATCAAACTGGGGAATTAAGAAAGATTCCAGGCAGTTCAGTCTATTGCACAATTTATAAAAGGCTTCCTAGAGCCACAAGGAATCTATTTAGCATGTAAGGGCCTAAAAAATTGTACAATGAAGGATCCACCTGTGGAGTTTAGCTTGGGGGATACTCTATACTCAGTAGAATGGGCAAAGATATTATTTACAGATATTACTCACAGATACACATTCAGGATCTGATTTTGCAACTGGGCTCAGACTCCGGTACAGAGCACTGAACAGATTGAACATGTCAGCAGCAAATGGAAACCACATGTGTCTGTAAGGAACCTCAAAAATGAATTGTCTGCTCCACAAAGTGAAAAACATGTCAAGCAGCTGAGAAATTTTTGTTCATCGTTTTATATACTCATCATTATTTATATTCTGCATCTGATCCTCTTCCTTTCCATAATCCTTAGTGCATTCTTTAGAAGCTCAGCTACTTCTTTTTAGGCTTGTGCGTTCCAATGATTTTCTTTAATATTGTTGTTATTATTGTTATTATTCTTATTTATAGAACTGCAATATATTCTACAGCACTGTGGAACTTGCAGAGGGCTATAGGATATAAATAATGCTATGTTCATTGCTTCTGTACTTTCCAACAGAAACAGTAAAGATTCCCTCATCTCATTGGTTCTAAAGGAACTTGCTGAATTGATTGATATTGTGAAGGTGGAAAGCCAAGGATTGGAGTTGGCATGCTAGATAAGAGTGACATTATTTGACATCAGTTGGGAAAGATTCAGCCGAATACTGAACCAAATCCAAACCCTAATATTTTGGCTTGCTAGCACAGGTACAGATTGGGAGCAATATTTTGGGTGCTGCTGGCACAGAAACAGATTGGGGACAATATTTTGGGTGCTACTGGCTGGCACAGGTACAGATTAGGAGCAATAATTTGGGTGCTGCTGACAAAGGTACAGATTAGGGGCTGGCTGGCACACATATAGTTTGATTCATTAATGTGCTATAAGGTTTCTTTATTTAAGAAAAAGTGAATAGGTGGGAAATGGTCATACAGAACGGGGGTGGGGGGGCACTGATTGTACCCCTTGCCTAGGGTGCCAAACTACCTTGGCCCGGCCCTGTCTGAGACAATTTGCAATTGGTTTTCATTTTTTATTGTTTGTGTTTTTTTAGATATTTAGCATTTTATTCAGCAAACAAATTGTAAAAGGCAGAAAAACATTTTTAATAAAAACAATACTTTTGTATTGAGATTTGTTAGTCCCTGAAAGCAAATATTTGATAGCATGCAGGCTCACAATTCAGAAGGAAAATAAATGGAATAGCTTTTAGGTTAATGGCACATAGAGGCTGCTTGGGTTTTGTCTCTGCCCACTTAGTAGCCTATATAAATAGCAAATAAATGCCAGTAAAAAGAAGTGGAGGGAACGTAAAACATTTTGAAGAATAAACTACCAGCAAGGTGTCCAAGACCACTCCATGTGCCAATACGCTTAAATAGCAGTGGTTCCTAAGCTTTGTGGATGCTTCTCTGGGATTGGGGTAAGAGGCAGTGAAGTTCAGCTTCATGTACAGTTAGGGAGAGATTTAGGGCAATGTCCATTTGTTTGCCTAGACATTTCTGGTGGTATCCCAGACTTGAAGGTCCAGTAGGAATTGATTAATGATTATAAATATATAAATATGTAATTCTAATAATATCCCTGTTGGAAGAGGGCCACCTTATCAAATGGGATTTTTAAACTGTGGGCCAATAAGCTGCTAACCTGATCTGGAAGGGCAAAGTCAGAAGCTTTTATGGGCCCTTGTATGTCCAGTGAAAAGGACAAGCAAAGGTGAAATCATTGGGAGGGAGGTGGCAATGTTCCCCCGTCCAGTTTCCCAATTGACAAGTTTCTCTCTAAACAGAGCTCTGACCCAGGAAAAGAACTTCGCAATTGGGGGGGGGGGGGGGGGGGTGATAACCCCCCTGTACATTCGCCACTCCTGTCCATTAATAAATAGTTTGGTTAAGACTTTCAGTATCCCAAATATGTTTCCATTAGTCAGTATGTGCATTGCATATAGTGTCTATACAGATGGCAAGTGCAGATAAAAATACATCACTGTATGCTCTAGACTCTAGAGATAAAGGACACGGCTATTGATATTTCTACCACATAATGGCCTTTTGTGTATGTAGACTATTCTAAACAACCGGTATAGTTCAATATTTTACAGTGCAAGGGGATACAAGAATGATTTCTAAATTCCTGTGGTTAAATTTTTCAAACAGTTCAGGAATGGAGAAAGCATTTTTTTTTCAGCTGGACAAATGGACTGGATAGTTTACATTCTCCACAGACAGCTATTAGGCTCAACAAAT
>CM044446.1:47748322-47759946 GCA_024363595.1 Xenopus borealis | reverse complement strand
GAACTTCGTGCACATGCGCAGTAGTGCAAACCGGCAAATGTGTCCTACTGCGCATGCACCACCAAGCACTGACAGAAGAAGGAAGAAGAAATCGCTGTAGTAGCCTGGGAACCTGGCTGGAGGGGATCTGCACGGAGGGGTAAGTAGCGACTTAGGGGCATATGCCCCGGGGGAGAGTTAGGCCAGGGGAGGTTAGCGCGAGAGAGGTTGAATGACCCTTTAACTTTGAGTTAGTCAGTGACTTGAAGGGAGGCCACATGGGACATAACCGTTCAGTGAGTTTGCAATTCAGCTCAGATTCAAAAGCAACAGATATGGCCCATGTGCCCTCCTCTCAAGTCACTTAATGGTTACTGCCTGGTCACCAGTCAGTGAAAAACAAGAGAGCTGAAAAGCAGGTAGCGTTCTGTCATGTTAGACATCCAGTCACTCTTTACAGATTACATTTTTGGCTAACTAACTATATTAGAAACATTTTTAATTTTGCATTGTCTATCTATTTACCCAGTTTTTATTTTTATACTGAACAATTCCTTTAAAATAATTGGTTGGGATTCATAGTCTATACATAATTTATAGCTATCCAACCTGCAGGTCTCAAGCTGCTGCAAGACTAGAACCCCTGGCACTGAACAATTTCAGCTTTTGAAACAAGTTAGGAGCAGTAGTTCAAAAACTTCTGCAGTGAAGCAATATTAGAAGCCCTGATTTATATCAATAAAGGTTCTCTGCCATATTTGGGGACTTGAACCAAACATTCAGTTAGGTGCCGCCACTATTTACGTTTTATTTAGCTATACAAACAGTTTGTTTCAAACAAAAGTTTTCTTTCATTAAATGTTTTTGAGATAAAATACTATTTCTTTAGGATAAAGGATACTTGTGATCGAAGTTGTACCACAGTCTAAAGACCCATGCACTCTCAGCTTTTGTACTCCTGCGTTCACTTTCTGGAATTGCCTGAATAGGAAAAAAAAATGTCGTGGTATTACTCATGGCACAGTAAATTCCAGACTTAATGCAATATTGTTCTGCAATTCATCAAGCAGTGCATGATATACCAATATGATTCAGAGACTCCAGAGATTCACTGCTAGAGATTTATGGACTACATCATGCCAAGGCTAGGCAACCTGTTCTACACTGGCTGTTGAACGACACCAAAAAGATGAGCACATTCAGTTGGACTTAAAGAAGAATTCAACATGTGGGGAAAAAACCCGTACCCCCCCCCCACCCAAAGTAGACCCCCCCTCCCTCTAGGCTAACTACCCCCCCAGGGAAATGCTCCATACTTACAAATGTCTATATTTAGGAAGTAACACAAATGTCTAGTCTAGAATAAAAACATGGTCACTAGTCATTCAGAAGCACAATGAAACAGGATTTTATTTACTAAGACAGAAGCTAACTTGCACCAATGCAGTTTCCTTAAACAAACAAATTAAAATTTTGCTCCTATTTCCTACCTTGTATTAGACCGACCAAAATAAAGTACCAGTTGGTTTCTATTTGTAACTACTGAAATTTTACTGCAAGTAAGGTCTGTATATAATTCAAAAGAGATTAAATTACTGTATATACGTCAGTGGTATTTTCAATGTGATGAGATGTGACAAACCATGAGACAAAGTATGTGATAAGAGACTGCCACCCACACAGACCCATGGTTTCACTGTGAGCCTCTGAATTGTTAACGTGTAACATCATCCTTTGTTAATCCCTTCTTTACAGTACAGCCAAGTGTTCTTAGGAAATGTTTTCTCTAGTGGGAAAGGCATCTCCACGCCATGAAAGATTTGCCTGCTTTCAACATTAATTTTTAAATCTCAGTACTTCTAATTTGTTTCTCTCTTGACTTTTGCTAATCATATTTGAAATTAAAATTCTCATTATGGATTCCCTCAGTGCTGCCATGTTTTTTTTAATAACTTTAGTTTTTCTAAAAAGGACACCAATATACCCAAGTGTAAATGATTCTTGTACTCGGCTTGCGTTGTGCATCAGGTTTATGACACAGCTAAATAAAGGCATATTTATAATGGCAGAATTAATGAATTTCACATTATCTTTGGCACAAACATTAGATTTACAGACATAGAAGCATGTCCCAGGTCACAGTATGTTTAAGCATATGGCAATAAACCATGAAATGGCAGCCTAGAGTAAAGTGTTTATTTAATCATTTTTCTTTAATTGCTATACTCTTGGCATCTGATTTATTCAAAATGATTGAATCAACAGAGCTCTGCAAGGGGCAGCCTGCCGATAAGGTTGGTACTAGTAGCGAATTAAGTTTAGCTACGATTAGAATGATTTCATAGAGGAATTGGGCATAAATGCAAAGATTAATTAAATATGCTATTCTTAGTTTGGTTTAGGCAAAAAATTGGTTTGCCATTAACATCACATAGAAAATTCTGTCAGGTTCATAAGAATTAAGTCTAAAAATAAATATCTAAAACATATGCGAAAAATAAACTTGATATTCACCAACTGGTCAATTTCAGCATCCACGCCCACTCTGGAGAGAAAACAAAGGAAAGGGTAAATTGCAATAATTGTAAAACAGGCAATTAAATAGAAGAATCTAAACACAGTTTCTGAAGGTTGCAAATGCAGGGAATATATATATCAGGCATCAACAGTAATCGATTCTGGGACTTGAAGTCCTTCTGCTGTCCATAGTTGGTGGTGCACATTTATGGATTACACCCACATTAACTAAATGACGCACAAGTAAGGGGGCGGGACCCAGTGTGAAAAGAATGGCTGATTGCAGCCTTTTTTGCACACTACATTTTTTTCCATAAGTGACTCCATTTAAGTCCCAGAATTGATAGAAATGGGTTGTATTAGAGGGTGAGTTTAAGGGTGTGTGGGAACCCATCCATGAGAGTCTATCATGGTCTCCTTCTGTGGAATTAGGAATGTCTGTGTACATAATAAAAAAATTATTTATTACTCTAGGTTCTTGTTTTACACATCCTTGCTACATAAGCCCAACTGAATGAGCTTATATTTTTAACTACTACAGGTATGGGACCGGTTATCCAGAATGCTTGGGACCTGGGGCTTTCCAGATAAGAGGTCTTGCTGTACTCCTTTTATCACCAACCTGTTTTGCTTGTTTAAATGTTCAGCTCCCAGGTCTATTATTTTATTCTAATGTACAGTAGATCTGTAAGCATGAAAACACAGAGCCGACAGGTTGACTGAGGACTTGACATATGCTAAATAAGGTCCAGAGACTGAGGAGGCATTTTTAGTTTATTACAAGAGTAAACCATTTTACTGGGGCAATTATGCAGTACCTTTTATTGAAGTAACTCTTAATAACTTCACCTCTGTCTTTGTAGGAGACAGAGGTGAAGTGACACCCAATGGACAAAAGAGGAAAAGCATGATTCAAATTAAAAATGTACTTGGGCTAGTCAATTATTTTCACCAGCATGGAGCCATTTATTTGACACTTTGCAACCATGTGCATTCTTCACTAATATTTTATTTTTACATTCACAGGAAAGATAAGCTGTGCAAGCTTTAAGTTTAGCTACTTAGGTGGGTCAAATCTAAGATATGAATTCCTCTAAACTTACTTGGCTTGGCTGACAAGTCAAAAATTCTGAACTTACTTGCCTGAACTATTTCATATAGAAATGCTGGTATTGGTAAGAGCTAGTGATTTAAATTCATCACATGATCAATGAACCCCCAATATGTTTCCTTCAGAAAATAAAAAAAAAATCCTGAAACACTATTCATTATAGATACAGCTACAGAAGAATGTTGCAACTTTGAGAACTCTGCTCCTATGTTCGGAGGATCTGGAATTTTGAAATGTATTGGAATGTACCCTAAAAATATAGGTATATACAGCAGTTCTTACCCGATATGCAAGCAGGATAACATTGCTGTGGTGCCACCACCAAAAACCCACACAGTGAAAAACACAATCAGAAGCGTTGTGCTAAACATCATTTGCCGTGAATAAGTGGCAGTATCTCGAATTGCCAAAGCAAATGCCATTGCCCCGCGCAGACCTGGAGAACAGACAGACTTTTGGGTATTGAAGAAACAGAAGGCATACAATTAACACCATACTAACGCACAGCAAACTTAGTCCTATAATTAAGTAACATGGCATATGTTATAAAGTTGTGAGCAACTTGTGAAATGCCATAGAGGCTTCTGTAAGTTCTCACAGAGTGGCACCCCCAAGTGCAAACAGCCTTTCCTTCTCCTTTAATATAAATATTTTCCACTAATATACCTCAGCTACAGTAGGCACCACAACAGACATCTCATTGACAACTCATTTACCTGCAAACATCATCATGTGTTGGATGTTTGATCCAATCTTGTTTCTCCGACCGAGATTTAGCAAAAAAGACAGAGGATAAATATTAGCTGCTCTTCCAAAAAAAACTGCCAGCTGCAAGGTTATTCTGTTAAGAAGAAGACTCTTGCACACAGGCATATATTTGGAATATTACCTGAAGGTACTACTATATTAATATATAAATTTAACAGCAAATTATTATTTGTCTTAGAGCCACAATTTTCCATTTTACAATAACAGAGTAAGAAATTCTTTTGAAGCTGACACCCAGTATCAACCTATGAGTTGTCACACTGACGAGAACATACTAATCAAAATTTTCAAGGCATATTTGGAAACATTCAACATAGGCTATGCACTAGTAGAGGTAGGCTGACACTGTTGGATTGAGTGTTCTTAAGTGGTTCCTGCCTGCCACTCCAAGCGTTTGCAATAGGTAGAGCACTTCTGATGCTTTCAGAAAACAGTGAAAACTGAGGGAGTTTTGACTGCAATGATTCTATTGAAAGCAATATGGCAGTAACATCCCCACTTGCTCCATAACTCTTAGCTGTTGTTGTTCTGAAATGATTTAGATCTATAGCACGTGCATTTGAACTGCTATGGCAATCAAAGACCTTAGCTGCATGTCATCACTTTCCAGAGAAAAACTTGGGAAACACTGCCCATAAAACACACCGATATTAAAGGGGTTGTTCACCTTTACGGTAACTTTTATTATGTTATAGAATGGCCAATTCTAAGCAACTTTTCAATTGGTTTTTATTATTTATTTGTTATAGTTTTATAGTTATTTGTCTTTTCGTCTGATTCTTTGCAACTTTCAAATGGGCGTCGCCGTCCCCTTCTAAAAAAACAAACGCTCTGTAAGGCTACAAATGTATTGTTATTGCTACTTTTTATTGCTGATCCTTCTATTCAGACTCTCTCCTATTCACATTCCAGTCTCTTATTCAAATCAATGCATGGTTGCTAGGGTAATTTGGGCCCTAGTTACAAGACTGCTTTAAATGCAAATTGAAGAGCTGCTGAATAAAAAGCAAAATAACTCAAAAACAGTAAATAATAAAAAATTAAAACCAATTGCAAATTGTCTCAGAATGTCGCTCTCTACATCATACTAAAAGTTATCTCAACTGTGAACAACCCCTTTAAGGGGCAGAGTTATCAAAATGTGATATTAGAACTCACCACAATAAAACCCACTCACTTCCTATTCATTCCTATGGGATTTTTAGAATCATACTTAACAAGAAAGTTCACCGTTTGAAAAAATTGGATTTTAAAATCCTGGTGAACAATATTTCTACCTACAACTAGGGATACACCGAATCCAGGATTAGGTTCAGGATTCTGCCTTTTTCTGAAGGATTTGGATTCGGCTGAATTCTAATTTGCATATTGCGTGACTTTTTGTCACAAATGAAGGAAGTTTAAAAAAAAGTTTTCCCTTCCCACCCTAATTTGCATATGCAAATTAGGATTTGGATCAGTATTTGGCCAAATCTTTCGCAAAGGATTCGGGCCGAATCCAAAATAGTGAATTTGGTGCATCACTTTCTACAACCAACCCTACCTTGCCCTAACTGAACCCGCCATTCTGGTTTATATGCCTGTGACTGACCGGTCTCCTCTCGGACATGAACAGAGGTGTGGGACAGGTATATAAAGAAGCAACGCCCCATCTTTAGTGAGGTTGGAACAGTGCAGAGGGTCAGGGGACGGGCTTCAGCTGAATATGGGCTGACGCACCCAGGACCCACCTTTTTGGCCAATTGGCCAGCTAAAACCCATTTAAAATAGTCTAAATATAATAAATGAAAAAAATATGCACCATTTCTGAAAAATATATCAAGTTACTCTTCACAATCCCCCCTCAGTAATCTATTGTCATGCAGTTGTCCCAGAGCTGGTTATTTTGAAGGACAGTTAGAGGCAGATTTACTAAATTCACATGAATGATTCGAAAAATTCGATCGAATTTTCAAAAAGATTCAAATTCGAATTTTCGAACTATCAAATTTTGAAAATTCGATCAAATCGAATGATTCGATTAAAATTCTATTCAAGTAATCGAATATTTGACAGTCTAATTACTTGCCCTTTAAATTCGACTGCCTAGTTCGCCAGATTAAACCTACCAAATTGCTATTAAACTCTATGGGAAGTTCCCATAGACTCCCAAGTTTTTTTTAGATAGAATAAAAAAAAATCGATCAAATGGTTAAAATCATTTGATTCGAATGATTTAATCGTTCGTTCAATTTTTTTTTTCCGATCGTTCGATATTCGAATTTGATGGTTTTGAATTCGACCACAATTCGATTGGTCAAATTCGAGGGTTAATTTACTCTCGAATTCGACCAATAGTAAATCTGCCCCTTAGTGCTAATACACTGCCTCTTGGCACACACACAAATGTATTAGACATAACTGTCAATCAGAATCAGACTCTGAATACTGTATTTAGAGAAACAGATGACCTAGAGGAAGCCTCTCATTTTTCAATTAACAGGGATGTAAACCCAGTTTAAAAGGTCAACATACTTCCTTGTTCAACATAAGTTCAATGAATAGGTCATGTGCTGAACATGCTTTTTGTTTATTGGTTTAATCATAATAAAAAAGCTAAAAAGGGCAAACTGAAGAATTTAGGATATTTTATTTTTAGTGCTTAAATTAATTCGGTTAACAAATCAATAAAACAAAAAAGTAGGGAAGGGGTTGTATACTTGTGATCTAGGTTCATTTTGCCTGTTTGCCCTACATTTTGTGTGATTAAAATAGTAGGCAATAACTATTTTCAGAACAAGCCCTATTTAATTACACAAATTTCTTTGAATAAAAAGGGTGCATTGAGGAGACAGAACCCAAGATTATAAATAATGCAACTAAAGGCAATTGATTTCTGAAAAAGGATACAAAAGCTCCCACTATAAAAGTTGGGTTGAAGACGTGATTCTGGAAGGTAAATAAAGCCAGGCCCATATAAGAAAAGATGAAGTTTTCTGCTAAAAAGTTTAAAAGCTCAAACAACTAAGGAAAGAAAAAGAAAAAATGTTAACACGTGCAAAACAAATAGTTTTTTCCACCACTTATTTGTTCACTCACCAGGAGTGTAGAAAAATGCAATATTAACAGCAATAGCCAGTATAGGACTGGAATAAGACCTGTTATCCAGAATGCTCGGGGACTTGGCATCTTCTGAATAAAGGGTCTTTTTGCAATTTGGAGCTCTATAAAATCATTAATTAAAGAGCACATATCGCTAAAAAAAATCTACCCCCAACCAAAGGTGCAGGCTGATAGAGCCCGCATTCCAGTAGGGGATAACCGTACTTTTTTTTTTTTTTTAAACTGCCCCCCGCCATCGCAGGCATACTGGCACCGGGAGGGAGCTCCCGGTGCAAGCTGCCATGACACATGCGCAAATAGCATAAATGCGCATGTGTGTCCACTGTCATGGCGGCTTGTGCAGGGAGCTCACTCACTGTGTGAATTTGCCTGCGCTGGCAGTACGGTTATCCCTACAAGGAATGCAAGCTCTATCAGCCCACACCTTTGGTTGGGGGTAACTTTTTTTAGCGATAGGTGCCCTTTAAACCTCCAATAAGGATAAATTATATTTCAGTTGGGATCAAATACAAAGTACTGTTCTATTATTACCTGTATGGGACCTATTATCCATTCCGGGTTTTCCGGATAATGGATCTTTCCATAATTTGGATCTTAATACCTACTAGAAAATCATGTAAACATAAATCAACCCAAAAGGCTGGTTTTGCCTCCAATAAGGATTAATTATCTCTTAGTTTAGATCAAGTACAAGCTACTGTTTTATTATTACAGAGATAAAGGGAATCATTTTTAAAGCTTTGGATTATTTTGATAAAATGAAGTCTATTGTAGATGGCCCTTCCGTACATGAAAGCAAATCTAGAGCTTTGTAAAAATTTAAATCTATTATATTTTTACACACATTTAATTATTTACACACTGAACACAAATGAAAGATAACTGCTGAAACAAACCACATAGATAATGGTAGTTCCATTGTGATCATATAACCCTCAGAACATTGTGTATAAGAAAAGGACAAGATAGTCTGTTCCAGTTGTCCAGGACTAGGCCAGTATATTGTGCATGAGCATGGACCTGGACTAATGCAAGTTACTTGGAAACTTACAGATGTGCAGAACTATAGCTTAGGTTGGTGCAGTTTGTCAGTAGAGGAGCACAAGTCCAATGACCAAGCAATTAATCACTGGGGGTTCCTAACAGGTTTCCTATAGAGACAGTGGATTTGTTATCTGGAGACCTGTTACAGAAATTTTTGAATTACAGAAAGTCTCCCATAGACTCCATTTTATCCAAATAATCCAAATGCGCTTTTGAAAAATGGGTTTCTGTTCAGAATTCTGCTGGAGCAGCACTATTAACTGATGCGTTTTGAAAAAAACATGTTTTCCCACGACAGTATCCCTTTAAGTTATAAAGAGTCAAATTACAGAAAGATCTGCTATCCAGAAAAACACAGGTCCCAATCAATCTGGATAACCGGTCCCATACATTTACATCATATTTAAGTTGACAAGCAATGCACTGATATTATACATTAATTTGCACATTAATGAATATTATGGAAACGGTATAGAACAAATCTCCATTTAAACATCAAGAGTGTATGCATGACCAATAATCACTTGGAAATGCTGAAGTACCTGCTTTGTCCGATTCTGAGATTCAGTGGACAGGTTGTTATAGGTGTAATGTGCCTGCGTTATTCCACAGAACAGGACTGCAACCACTCCTGCAAACAAAGAACAGAATTACATAGCACTTTAGTGTGCATTCTAATGTTACTTCATTGCTCCTTGATATTTTAAGACCACCAAATTAACTATAGAAAAACCTTAAAAATCAGTTACACTTTTAGTCAAAACCGCTACTGTGCAAGAATAATAGTTTATAATACTAGTAGTAGTAGTATGATAAACAGTTAGGTAGAACAGTTGAAATCAACCACAGTACCCAAAACAGTCAGGGCATGTATAGCTATTGTATATGGACACAATCTTCAAAAAGCAGCACAGATTACTGTAGTGAAAATTCTATAAATCAGAAAGCTAATGACATATTCAGCTGACAGGTGCCTATTTACCAATTTTTTTTTGTTGTCCTTACAACAAAAAGTAATAACCCAATCTGACAAACCTGTGTAGCCACATGCTTCAGCAAGTAGAAATGTGCTCCAAGACATCAAGAAGAACAAACCAGTCTCCAGAAGTGGAAACTCTCGAAGTTTAGTAAATTTTGTTACGTAAATCATGGTCAAGGATTATAAGATATATGGTAAGCATAACCACTGTATATATTGGACGTTAGTTTAAAAATTGAATTAACACGTCAAAAGGAGACAGGTTTAGTTAAAGGATTTTCATGACAATCTGGCCACTGGAGAACACAGTTTAATTAGCCAATGTAAATCTGTTTTCTATGAAACTACATGAGTCTCCTCTAGTGTTTCCTTCCAGACAGGCATCAACTTCCTCGCTGCCTTTATTGATAATATTTTGCATCATTATTTACATTGGCAGGATTGGAAGTGTTGCGTTCCTTTATAGAATGCGGCTGCAGCAAAAGCTGTGGACACTGGTTAAATGGTAGCTAAAATCTGTTTTGTTCAAAGGATCATTCTAAGTCCAGGCCACTTTATTTTAAGTGTGACCTGAAGTAAAGCAGCACATAAGACGTTCACTATTGACAACACACATAGAAGAGTGACATGTAACATGAGTTTATGTAGACCTCACAGTAAGGATATCAATGAAGTTACAACTCCAGTTGCTGCCCCCATTGCAAATGATCCACTGAATATCCCCAGAAACATCCCTATAGACTTAAACATGGCAGTGAAATCGAACGTGTCTCCTGCTGGCTGATATGCTACAATGGAACTGAAGAAAAGAGAAAGTCATGTCAAGGTCAGGTTAATATTTATCTGTTATTCTATGAAAGACGTTCAAATCTTAGCAGAAAATGAAACAGCAGAACATTACAAATATACAGTTCTAGGCTACAAAAACACACACTACTGTCTCACAACATTCACAAACATTCCCAAACAATATAAAAGTATAAAGTCTTAAAAGTAAAGCGGTCATTTTAAGGGCCAGAAATACCAACAATTAATTTCACTTTACACTATTTATTCAATTTGTTTTCTTTAAAGCAAAGTTCTGTTTGGATTGCAGAGGGTTTACACTTTGCTGTATTCAGCCATCTATTTTTTATTGTCTATCTATTTTAGGGCAAGGCCAGACGGGGAGATTCGGGGGAGATCTGTCGCCTGGCGACTTATCGCCGCGACGAATCTGCCCCAAATCTCCCCGAATAGCTAGTTAGCGCTGCGCACCCGCTAGGCGTAATCGGGGAGATTCGTCGCGGCGATAAGTCGCCAGGCGACAGATCTCCCCTGAATCTCCCCGTCTGGCCTTAGCCTTAACCTGTTATTTTTCCAGTTTAATGGATAAATAGCTACATGATCGTGACTATTTCCGACAACATAGATCCAATACTGTTCTTGTGCCAAGACATTACAATCTCAATTACATCTCAATGACATACAGTTTATGGTACTAGAACATGTTGCAAAATTAACTAGGTGGAGATCGGGTCAAACTATTCAAATGTAGAGAGGTTTATTGGATAAATAGATTAAAAACTATGTGGATTTAACAACAATTGTGATATGTATGACTTTCTTAACTTTTTGATTTCTATTGCTAAATATATATTTTTTTTATCTTTTCAATAATTAATTATTGTACATTACATGCTTTACTGTGTTTTGTAAACATTTATTCTCAGTTATGTGTTTGACCCATAGACTATAATGGTCATGTGGTCGCAGCATGTGGTCGCAGCATGTGAACTGATGCAATTTTTAAATATTTGATAGACCAGACATTTATGGTGTTATAAGGGAAATGGATGCTTCTGAAATGTGAACTTTGTTGTCTGGACATTATATATATTGCTATTATATGATTTAACTTAATTAAAAGCAATGCAAGGAACAATGGGAGTGAATTATTTGTATTCTGAAGGAGTGGGCCCCTCCTTGTGCACTACAATATCCACAGTAAGTTTCTTTATACAGTGAACTTGTCTTGAACTTGTTACATAACCAAAATAGTTATGAACTGCCTCAAATATAAAAATATATTGCATAGAACAGCTATTATGTAAAACCCTGCTTCATGTAAATAAACCATTTTTT
>CM044446.1:47731917-47742676 GCA_024363595.1 Xenopus borealis | reverse complement strand
GAAATTAATCCACTTTAGGATTGTCATAGGAGAGCTGACTACACTGCTTGTACAGCCAATTGCCTTGTGACCCTTATCTAAGTTCTCCCCAACTTGGCATTAAACTTGTGGCATTACTTTTCTCCATGGCGACCTCACCCATACCTGTGAAAGAAGATCTAGCATTAGTGATTTGTAAGTCGGGAAAAACTTAACCTGCACCTGACCCAAACCCACAAAACCTTAACCAGCACCTGACCATAACCTGCAAAACCTTAACCTGCACACAAACCCTATCCTGCAAAATGTTGCCATTGTAGGATCCATACCTCCCTCGTCCTGCACCTCTGTTGCAAGACTGGGAATCAGAAGAGGAGCATATTTCCCCTGTCTAACTAGCACTCAACTGGAACCCACAATGGTCTCCAAAATATCAACCTGAACTTACCCGACCTGGGAGTTTTGGGGCATCCCCTACCATCAAAGCAATACTACAGTGCCAGATTGATGAGAATTTATATAGCTTGTGTCTGCACAGAAAATGCATTTATGTATCAGCACAACTCTTGTAATAGCCTTTTATTTGATTATGTAGAGCTAAATGGGAGCATCATTACTCTCAATAAATCCTAATGTTTCTAGGCTCAGGGAAACACAGTCATCTCAAATGCAGCCTGTATAGAACACAAAGGCTTGCTTTATAGTAAGTAAATTTGTAGTTATTTACACATAATTACAGCCCATCAAGAGTGCAGTGGTGATATTTTGCCTATAGCTGTACTTTGTATATCACAAGCCAGAACCATTCTGAAAAATAAAGACAATATTACTTCATAAAGAGCATGTGCCTTGCCATCTTAATTGTACAAAATGCAGCATAATTTACTAAAGTTCATATAAACAAGGAGTTATTAAAGGGTAACCCTAAAAACTCATAGTGCTGAATGCCAATATGGTATATGCATATCTCCCTGCATCAAATTTTATAGACAAATATGCAGTTATTTACAGACATCTGATCAAAGAATTCAGGAATGGCATCCATTGCCCAAAATAAAATGGAGCATACTTTAAAGGAGAACTAACCCCCCTTAGGTACAAGAGCCCCCCCCTTGACTACCTTCCTGCTGCCTCATCTCTCCCTCCCCACACAGTCTATTATGTAAAAAAAAAAAAAAAGTGTCCCATTTGAAAACCTGAGCTAAAAATGCAGAGCAGCGCAGCAGACTCAATCTTCTTTCCATTATGATACTCATAGGGGTTATTAACTAAACTCTGAATGCAAAAATTCAGACAAATTTTCGATTTTTTTGTAGAAAATCTGACTTAAAACATCATGAATTTTTCAGAATTTATTTTTCCCAGAGGATGGAAAAAGTGTGAATCCGAAAATCCGCCATCTAAACGTTGTCGGGGTCCTGTAGATATCAATAGCAAGGTTCCATTTCAATATCACGGTCTGCACTCTGTTTCAGCAAAAAAGATTTTTTTTAAATTGTGTTTTCCTGCCAAAAGTCCGACTTTGGCTGGAAAATCCGGCTTTTAGCAGGAAAATACGGATTTTTCACCTTTTTTCCCCAAACCGATTTTAGCAAGCTTCTTCTATGATAAATAAGATCCAATAAGCAATTCAGAGTTGCTCGGACTTTTGTCATAGAAGTAATGAGATACATTCGGACTTTGATAAAGAAGTGGGTTCTTTATCAAAGTCCGAATGTATCTCATTACTTTTATTTCTACTTCTATTTCTACTTAGTGTCTCAGCGCCAACCCTCAACCTGCTCATGCACAATTGGAGCTAGTCAGGAATCCGCTTCAACAGCGAATGCACCTGCAGGGTTTGTGTCACCAAGAAACCCCAAGAGTATTCAGATAGATAGAAGATGGTGCCTGGGAACTCGGCTGCTCTACTCTGCATTTTTAACTCAGGTTTTCAGACAGGGGAATGTTTTTACATATTAGACTGTGCAGGAAGGAAGAGATGAGAGGGGGTTGATGGAGAGAAGTGGAAGGGGGCTTTTGAACCTAGGTGGTTTTAGTTCTCGTTTAGGGCAAGGCCACACGTGGCATTTTTTAAAACGCTTCGTCAGGCGTAAATATGCCATTGAAACCACACGATGCGTTTTTACGGCGTTTTTCCGCATGTAGGTTTCTTTTCCCAACATGCACTTCTCATTGTTCTCAATGAGAATTTGGACTTCATATTTAAAATACGCTGCGTATTTATGCAACGTGTGGTTTCAAACATGCAGATCCCATAGAGTCTATTGATGTTGTAGTTTCTTGACGTATTGGCGTTTGTTAAAAAAAACGCCAATACTGGCGTCCTCTGGCGGATTTCAGCTTGCAAACGCCCTGTGTAAATTACCATAGTGTGTTTTCCATTATTTTCAGTGATCACTGTGCAAAGGAATAACAAATGGCTCTCCAGATCAAAACAGGAGCAATTATGGAAAATTCTAAAACATATTTATTCAGTATTAAAAGTTACAAGACAAGCACCAGTCAAGTTTCGCACACCATCAAGGTACTTTTGTCATGGATGCAAGTCTCAATAGGGCTAGGATATAAGCAATAATATACATTAACATATTTATTATTACAAGCAATAATATACAGTTGCATCTGCTTAACTATTATCCTTACAATATGCAATATAAAACATATGGAGAGCTATGCTGCAAATAATGCTGCCAAAACCCATTGGCTCCTTACACATTTTGTTTTACAAGGATCAACTATCCAGCAAACAAAGCATTTGTTCTGGTGTCATCCATTTCAGGTGGAATTTGACAAACTGGAAGATTTGGTTGCCAAGTGGTTTTGTTTAGAAATGTCTCTGCTACGGCAAGTTTATATCAACATACCCAAAACAAAGCATATTTTGCTTCTAAATGTGTCTTTCAGAATTACAGTCCATTAAACCGAAATTGCCCTTATTAATGTTCCTGATGTATTTAATCTCTGTAGATTAAGATGTGTCCAATGTGTAATTCCAAAATTAAACCCATGCTGAATTTTATTAACACATTTCACAACTTCAACCCATGTGTAAGTAAACATAACCAAGCCAGAAGTACGTGAGGTCTGTAAATAAACATAAGGACACCTAAAGGATCTGAAGTGAAGCATGTTAATAATAGTGGTAGCCAAAAAACGAACATTTTTTTTTTCACTTACCCTTTTTAAACTATATCCTGCATAAAAGATGATTGGGGGAAGTAGGATATTGAAAAAAACTTCTGGATCAAATGTAACCTGTGTATAGGATAAAAGAAATCTGATGTTATGCAACACATTCTAGCTCCTGCAGAAAACTTATTTGACAGTTAGGGGCAGCTTAACCAAAGGTCAAATAGTAAATTCAAAATTTCAAGTGTCAAAATTCACACATTCAAATTTTAATCCACTTACAGTTGTGCTCATAAATTTACATACCCTGGCAGAATTTAGGATTCCTTAACCATTTTTCATTGAATATGAATGATAACACAAAAACATTTCTTTCACTCGTGGTTATTGGTTGGTTGATGCCATTTATTGTCAAACAACTGTGTTTACTCTTTTTAAATCATAATCACTACACAAACTACCCAAATGACCTTGATTAAGAGTTTATATACCCCAGTTCTTAATACCGTGCATTGCCCCCTTTATCATCAATGACAGCTTGAAGTCTTTTGTTTTAGTTGTAGCTACCTTATCTTCTCAGATTGTAAAGCTGCTCATTCTTCCTGGCAAAAAGTCTCTAGTTCCCGTAAATTCTTGGGCTGTCTTGCATGAACTGCACGTTTGAGGTCTCCCCAGAGTGGCTCAATGAAATTGAGGTCAGAAGACTGAGATGGCCACTCCAGAACCTTCACTTTATTTTGCTGTAGCCAATGACAGGTCCACTTGGCCTTGTGTTTTGGATCATTGTCATGTTGGAATGTCCAAGTACTGTACGTCCCATGCGCAGCTTCTGGGCTGAGTGCAAATTTTCCTCCAGTATTTTTTGTATTTCACCTGAAGTTATTTGTGGGTTTTTCCTCGCATCCCAAACAGTTTTTCTGGCAGTTGTGGCTAAAATTTTACTTGGTCTACATGACCATGGTTTGGTTTCAACAGAACCCCTAATTTTCCACTTCTTAATTAGAGTCTGAATACTGCTGATTGGCATTCTCAATTCCTTTGATATTTTCTTATATTCCTTTCCTGTTTTATAGAGTTCAAATACCTTTTCCCGCAGATCCTTTGACAATTCTTTTGCTTTCCACATGACTTGGAATCCAAAAAACATGAGTGCAGCACTGACTGAATGATGCAAGGGTCTGTCAGGAGTCCAGAAAGTCATTGACCTTTTATACACACCCACTAATTACAAGCAAACAGCTCACAGGTGAAGATGGTTACCTTTAATAGCCATTCTAAGCCTTTTGTGTCGAGTTGTGTGCATGTTATCAGGCCAAAAAAAGAAAAGTTTTTGTATTATCATTCATATTCTCTGAAAAATAGTTAAGAAATCATAAATCTGCAGGGTATGTAAACTTATGAGCACAACTGTATTTACAATGTAAATTTGAATGTGAGATTTTTCAAACCTCGGCCATGAAAACAGTCCTATTTGTATATTCACCACCTAAAACCTGCCAAGTCAATTTACAAGTGTATGGTAGAGGTCTGTTGAGCCATTTGGTGTTAATAGCCTTCCTGGCATTCGATCTTATCCAAGACATTCTAATTTTTACTTAAACGACCTCCCATATAAATTGTGAGTATATTCAAATTAAAAAAATTCACATGAATTTGAAATTCATCCTTTGATCAATGGGCCTCTTAACATGCTCTCCTGCTCTCCTGAAACAGCAGGCACACCCCAACATTTCTTTTCAATGGTTTGCTCCATATAGATCTTTACGGAGATATCAAGCATGTTACACACTGATTAGCAAACCTCCATTTTTAAGTCTGTTGCATGATTCAAGTTCATATCAGTTCTTAAATGAGAAGAAAATATTGAATCACTGGGGAGTGCAAAGTTGCTAGGCAGTCATTTTAGTTGCTTACTACCCCAGGATAGCACTCCTCTTCTTCAAAAAATGCATAAGCTTGGAGAAAGTTTCCACTGTAAGCTGCTATATTGTGCTGATGTCCCAGGCATCCCCCGTGCTATATATAGCTGGGCATATGCAGCTAAGACATTCTGTATTGAGCATGAACTCACCTGTGGTGACACATTGAATGTCAGAACAATATGGCAGCACAGTGCATGGAACTTCATGCAAATGTTGCCAACACAGCAAAACTAAGATCTGTGGGGTATGCACACGATAAGAACTAATGGACTATTATAATGGAATGGGCACCAACAGGATAATTTTCTAGGAAGATATGTCATTTAAGCAACAGATTGTTTGTAATGCCACCAAATATGATCAAAACTATCTAACCAAGCTGGAATACATATTTAAGTAATTGTTGCCCTTTTACATCTTTTCCCCTCTAGCCCCCACTTTGTTCTAACTTTAACAGGAAGAAGTGTGGAAGCAAAAGACAAAAGTGTCTGCTAATTGGCTCATGTGACCTAAACATGTATAGTTTGTTTGTGTGCACTGTGAATCATGGGATCTCAGGGGACGACTGTTATTTCTTATTTAGTGTTACCCAATGGCATATATTATAGGTATGGGACCTGTTATCCAAAATGCTTGGGTTTTCCCTGATAAGGGATCTTTGTGTAACAATAAGAAATGATTATTCAAGATATTAATGTACATCAAAAGTTACCTATAGCTCATATTGCTCATTTTTCACTCATAGGGCTACTTTTGTAAGTAACTGTTACATGAAGTTCCTAAACCTGACTGTTTTGCCAATCCGACTGTCCCTTCTCAATATGTCAGTTAGAGTTCCTAATGCTAACAGACTGCTGAAGCTCAAAAAGGGCAGCCTACTCAGAGAGGAACACTAGGGATCAGATGGGTAATGTAAAAGCATATGTAAATACTTTTATGGCAAAATTATAGCTAGCATGTGAAGGCAATATTATAATAGATGTTAAAAAAATGGTTTAATTTCTGGTGTCAGTATCTCTTTAAGTCTGTGAACACATAGATTAAACATTAATTAAACCCAATAGGATTGTTTTGCATCCAGGAAGTACAAGGTACTGTTTCATTACTACAGGAAAAAAGGAAATAATTTTTTTAAATCTGAATTATTTGATTATAATGGAGTCTATGGGAAATGGCCATTCCGTAAATCAGAGCTTTCTGGATAATGGGTTTCTGGATAATGGATCCTATACCTGTACTAAAAAAGTAAATTGGTTTATTTACATGGAACAGGGTTTACATGTGAGCTGTTTTTGCAATATATTTTTATAAAGGCCTACTTTATTTGGGGGTATAGTTTTTCTTTAAGAACCTATTATCAATTATAAAATTTTTGACCATGAAATCAATGAATTTTTCTTATGCAGTTACAAACAAAATATGGGATATTTAGCAATTATGCTATTATTGTAAATGCCCAAAGTTCAGATCATGTTATCTTGTGAACTGGTTATAAAACTTCCTATTCTCAGCAACTCTTAAATTGGTCTTAGCTTTTGTACCATTTGCCCTATCTTTTTTGCCTCTTTACAGGTTTCAGCCATCCTACTTATATTCCAGTCTTGCTTTCAAACCACTGCTTGTTTCATAGGATAAGTTGGATTCTAGCAACCAGGCAGTGTCTGAAACTTCAAACTTAATAATTTAAAAGTTGTTTCCAAATATCTGTCTACAAAATATCTGTCTCCAAATATCTTCAAACTGGAGAGCTGCTGTACACTGAGCTTAATAAGAAATGCAGATAAAATCTGCAAATTGTCTTCAAGCTAAAAAGTTAATTTAAAGGAAATGTCAAGCCTTTTTTCTCTTTTACCATGCCTGTGTAGCCTACTTTATCCCAAACCGAACCGCATTATTTTCACTTTGAAAAACGCTTCCACTTCCCTGCACCGGAGCATTGTTTGCCTCTCTGTGCAATCATTAACCCAGCGGCCATTTTTTCTGGGTTGCGCGCTTCCTGTTAGCATTGCGCATGTGCCAATAGTCCCACCTGTCTGATGATGCGGCTGGATGTTTTTTGCTGAAGCGGATTCAACTCAACTGCGCATGTGCTAGATTAGTTTTGACAAGTGCGCATGTGCGTATCGCCAAGCTAAAGCGCTCATTCCGAAGGGAGGGAGGAGAGAGACAGATAGTGCAGGAAAGAAGCAGGAAGCAGAAATCAACAAAGCTGCTTACCGGATCGCTTTTCATGGACTGGAATACTTGGTATGTGAAAAATGTAATGAGGCATTTCACTGATAAAATTTTTTTTGTAGGGGTTGACATTTCCTTTAAAGGTGAACCATCATACAAGTCAATGGATGGGTTAAAATGAACAACTGCAGCAGAAATGACATGAGAATGGCCCTAACAATTTTCCCTAGGTTTTATACATATTTATAGTCACAACCTAAAAACTACCTATTTGAAACATCAATACTAAAAATACAAATTGTATCTTTACTGGCATGTAGATCCATCTATCCATCCAAAGGAAATTAGTTAGCAGCAAATCAATATTTCATCTCTTTAATACAAGATGGACTCCACACAGCACATGGTTTTGAGTAAGGACAGGGCTACACGGATGATTGCCCTCGGTTTTCAGCGGATGCGATGGTCGGCACGAAAACTGATGCAACAGGAACAAGGAAAGTAACAGAAAAGTCAGATGGTGTAGCAGGCAGGGCCGGAACTAGGGGTAGGCAGAAGAGGCCTAGGGCGCAAAGATGCGGGGGCGCTTGGCAGGTACCTATTCAAAAGTTTTCTGCCTACCCCTAGTTCCAGTGGCTCGTTCCTCTCGCCCTCCTCCTCTCTTACTTCAAGCACGCCCCCCTCTTCCGTCACTCCCTCTTCCATCACTCCCTCTTCCGTCACGCCCCCTTCCCTGCACTTCCTCCCCTGCCCTTCCACTTCTTGCTCTTGCTTTTAGCATGGAGCATACGCACTCCCACATGCGCGTAACTTCAAGCACGCGCATAATTACAAGCTTGCACGTGCGCACATAGGGTGGGGGTATCCGACCCGGTGTCTAGGGCGCCCTGTGGGCACAGCCCAGCCCTGGTAGCAGGGTTGATGCAACACAACACAACGGTCGGATGGAAATGCAGCACAACTGCCAGATGAAAATGCAGCATTTTCATCCGACAGTCGTGTCACATCAAACCTGCGACACCATCCGACTTTTCTATTACTTACCTTGATCCTGTCGCATCCGACTCGTGGCATCCATTTACATGCCGACTGTCGCATCCGCCGAAAACAGTGATTAATCATCCGTGTAGTCCTGCCCTTAGACTTCCCTTTAGTGCAGAATTAACCACTTAATTGTTAAAACTACGCTATGGCGAACAAGAGGAACTTCGAATTCTGCAAATGAAAATAGAAAAAATGCTTGCTTACCTTTCTGAGCATATCATTATCCTGAATATTATTGAGTGCCTTAGAATTGATTTCCCCCTTCAGTGTATACTCGTAGAACTTGCCGCTCACATTCACCAGCAGGGTAGCTGGGCTTGTCTGAATCTCACAGCTCATAGTCACATTGTTCACATCACTAGGAACATGAATTCCATACCGCAAAATCACACCAGCAATTAGACCTTAGGGAGGGGGAAATATTACAGCCGCACATGAACAATCCAGTTATATGGCCCACACAATTAACACTGGCATTTGCTAAGGTTACAAATCACATAGAGGCTTATCTGAAAAGGTGCTTGAATATTTTACTAAACTTAACTAGAAAATGAAGGCTGTACATTGCTCCTACCAGCCCAAAGTCACCACAACCCTTTAGCTTTGAAGAACTGTGCCCTCAAATATGCCCCAGTAGCTCCCCATCTTCTTTTCTGCTGATTCACATGCTCTGATTCACATGCTCTGTGCTGCTGTCACTTACTGAGCTTAGGGACTGACTCACAATATGTCACAATATAAGCCTGATAATAGTAATAATACAGATAATTTGTGTATTGCAGCACAGAAACCAGTACAACTAGCATCAGAATGTAATAATCAGCCTTGTAACATAAGCTTATATTACAGGCCAACCACATTTATTGCTTGATAATTAGTGACGATCCGTAAGCTTAGCTTTGCAACAGCTGCTCATAGCCCACTGAGCATGTGAGTTTCCAAGATGGTGACAAGTTTGAAGTCCTGGATCATTTCTGCTATTGAGACACTGCAACTTTAGGGTGGTGCAATAAGTTCAGTATATAAAATATGACATTTTCAGCCACTTATTTTTAGGGCTACGTTCTCCTTTAAAGGGGTGGTTCACCTTCAAGTTAACTTTTAGTATATCGTAGAAGGGCCAATTCTAAGAGACTTTTCAATTGGTCTTCATAATTTATTTTTCATAGTTTTTTAATGATTTGCAATTTTGTTCTGTTTCTTTGCAGCTTTCAAATGGGGGTCACTGACACCATCTAAAAACAAATGCTCTGTAAGGCTACAAATGTATTGTTATTGCCACTTTTTATTACTTATCATTCTATTCAGTCCCTTTCCTATTCATATTCCAGTCTCTTATTCAAATCAATGCAGGGTTGCTAGGGTAATTTGTACCCTAGAAACCAAATTGCTGACACTGCAAACTAGAGAGCTGCTGAATAAAAAGCTAAATAACTATAAAACCACAAACAATAAAAAATGAAAACCAATTGCTAATTTTCTCAGAATATCACTCTCTACATTATACTAAAAGTTACCTCAAAGGTGAACAACCCCTTTAAAGGTAAGTAAAGCCTGTAGTAAATATTGCCTTAGTATAGTATGGGAGGGCCAAAACATTTATGTAATAGACCCTAGCTCACCCCCCAACCTTCTGGGTTTTTCTGGCACAGCACTTATGCGCCTTTAAACTAGAATGTAAATCGCCGACGGGATAGAACTCGGAACAATTCGTTTTATAAAGTTGGTGAAGTGAGGAAACTTCGGGCGACTTCTGAAAGCCAAAGCAATCCGAGTGCCACCCCGTCTGCAATTTACATTCTAGCTGGCGGGAAGGTATTTACGGGAGATTAGTTGCCCAGAGAAGAGGTGATTTGTTGCTTGGCGACTAATTTCCCCCAGTAGCCACATCAGCCACCACCCTTAAAAGTAAGGCAAATAAAAAGCCCTTTTGACTGAAGTATCTGTAGATAAGTCACTTGACTTCTTTTACCTGAGCACTCCAAATTGTTAATGTTTTTCTTAGTAACAAAAAATGGATACAAAATCAAAGCTGTAATGTTGATCATTATCTTCATTTGACCAAAATAAATTACATTGCTCATAGCACAGGTAACACGATTCTATTCTTAAATTGCCGGAATTCTGTTCAGGTCTATTTAGTGTTAAAGGATACTGTAAAGTATTCTTTTAAGGTCGTTTTCTTACAATTCATTGTAATTCATTGTTACAATTACTACTGCTCTAGCAAGTGCAATTAAATATAGATACAAAATGTAAAAGCTTGTGTAATCATAAAACAACCCCCTTTTATTATTTTTATTATAATAATTTTTTTTAATTTCAGATTGATCACATGGTGGGTTCATACTTTGGCTAACATTCTTACTTAATTTCACGTTTATTGAGAAATTAGCCTTAAGCATCACCAAACAGGATACTAAAAGGGGTGCTAATGACTTCTTTAAAAAAGTTTAAAGGATCAGTAACACCAAAAAATTAAAAGTGTTTTAAAGTAAAGAAAATAT
>CM044446.1:47681563-47699687 GCA_024363595.1 Xenopus borealis | reverse complement strand
TTTAGTGGCCTACAGCGAGGGACACAGTCAAAGGGCTGTCTTTAACTGTCCTGAATACAGAATGGCTATTCTGAGAAGGTCAAAGGGACAAGCTACCTCATGCACTCACAAATGCACCATGCAGGGCTCCCACCTCAGCCCAGCCGATGTTGCACTCTTCCCTGTCCCAAAAAGATTTCATTTTTGACTCTTGCTCCCTCAAATTCTCTCTACAGCATAGACATGATCTGTACTGAGAAATGAGTAAGCTCATCACCTGTAGGAGGGCCACCAAGGGTTTTTTTATTCTCCAGCCTGGTCAGGGGGCGGCACCCTCCACACAGAAAAAGCCTCACAGTTCATTGCAAGTCCTGAAGCTTAGAGCTCAACTTCAGAAACCGTTCTCTCTGCCTCTTGTCCTCTGTCTCTGGCCAGAAAGTGTCCCGAGGTGCAAGGTGTTGAAGGAGGTCACCGTGTCATCTTCCTTCTGCGACAGCAAACTCATCCCTGGGCCTCATTAATTGTCCCAGCAGTGTTATCTGCTGTTGATATGATTTAAGCTGTTTGGCAAATCACTGTAATCCAGATTGGATAAAACCCTTTCTAGGTGCTGAATTAAGACTCGTTTTTTAAACCTGTAGAGCAAGATGAACACATATTGCAAAAGGTTAATAACTAATGGATAATGACCCAAATACATTTCCTTTACCCCTGGGAAAGTTTTCTTTTTTTAATCAAAGGGAAAAATAAATGGTTACAAAGAACATTTGAAACATCTGGTGAAACCGACTAAGTTTAATCATAGCTGTACGGCATCAAAACACAAAAGTAATTCTACCAGAAGCATTCTCCTAAAGCACAAATGTTCTGAAAGCCTTCTAAACAGTGGCACCAAGGCAGCAGCCCCGATGCTGCCCCCACCCCGCTTAAAAATCAGCATTGGAGCGGGTCAAAGGGAGGCGGTATCGCTAATGCATTGAACGCAATTGCGCTCTCTACACTACCGGAGTCGAATTTCCAGGTTAAAACCAGCTTTTTGCCGCCCCTTGTAACTGGCCGCTCCGTGCCGCCTGAGGCAAGGTTCTCCCCTTGCCTCACGGTAGGAGCGGCCCTGCTTCTAGAACTCCACCAATGAATGAGCATATACAATCTGAAAAGCAAAATTCATTTTTAGTTTCAGAGAAACATCCGTAATAAAAATATTTTGTCCATTTACCAACCTTGCAGCTTCTTTGATAGTAAATTCAATAAAGGTTTTCTGCACTTCAGGCGAACCTTGCACTTCCTCAAGGAGAGTGAATATTTTTTCGTAATCTGGAAAAGAGTGCTTGCATTGTTAAATAAGCAACACTGTATACAGAAGAATATGTAGGCAGACTATACTTCAGGGGACAAGACAGACTGTCATACTTCAGCAGCAAGTTTCCAACAAAGTTTAGCACAGAGTAGTAATGACAGGCAAATAAAAGATTTTTTACCACACCTGAGCACAGTACAGATAAAACACCCTGTGTGTCACGGGCCTTACCTTACAAGCAGTCTGAAGATTTAATATACAACTTCCAAGTCCCTTTCCCATCACTGCCTAAAGTACTTTAATACTACTAGACCCATATTTGCCCATCTGCCCCCCCCCCCAGCTAAATCTAAGTGCCATTAAACATTATATTTTGGTTTCACAAACCCCTTTACTTTCAGCCCTCATAAATAACTCCCAGAGTTAAATAGGTCCCTGTACAACCAACAACAGTCCCCTGCCCATAATTTATAGAAGTCAATTGTCTATCAGTAATCTACAGTAGAAGTAACCGTCACTCCCTCAAGACTTCTTCTGCTAAATAAATCAAAAGGAACAATATATCTCAAAGCTTGCCTGAGATCTGCTTTATGAAACTTCTAACATAAGAATGCGAGCTGTGATTCCATCCATGTTGGTCATAAAACTCTAGAGGACTAGTGACCATTTACCGTATTCTTCCCCAAGTAAGGGTAGTAACACCAAATTAGAAAACAACTTTATGTACTATATATTTCAATCATAAATGTGCAAAATTCTTCCCTATGAATTACGTTTTAATTAGTGTTCTTTGGTCCCTCTTTAGCTTGTGCTCACACACATTATTCTGTTGTGCAAGACAATTTGTCTAAACACATAATTTAGTATTTATCTGTACCAGTGATCCCTGCTCACCAACCCCCTGGATGTTGCTTCCAGTGGCCTCAAAGCAAGTGCTTTTTTTTTATTCCTGGCTTGGAGGCAACTTTTGGTTGCTTAAAAACAAGGCGTACTTCAGAACAGAGCCTCCTATATGCTGCCAGTCCACATAGGGGCTATCAAATAGCCAATCACATCCTTCATTTAGCACCCACAGAGTCTTTTTGTTGTCTTGTGTTGCTCCACAACTCTATATGGCTTCTAGATATATAAGGCTGGGGAAACCTGATCTGAACTGATATACAGTTTTCTGAAAGTGCCAATGATACACAGCCAAAATTATATTAGATATAGTGTTTGCAATCTGCTCTGACCGCTATATCTTATCAATAAACCCCTCAACCCAGTTCATTGTGCTCAGAATACAGATTCATAAACTGCAGCAAAAGCCATAGCAGGACAGCTACATGTATTAAATGAAGAAATATTGGCAAGTGCAGACTAAAGCTGCCCACACATGCCCAAATGTGGTCAAGAGTTTGAGCATATTCAACTATATTGACGGAGCCTTTGAGTAATACATGGGCTGGAGTGGGACAAACCATGGTGATCCTCTCGGATATCAAATAATCTATCCTGGCACAGAAGGAAGTGAAAAGGAGCTATGGTTAAGATCAGTGGAAGGAGGTCATGCACACACAATGCCAATTATTATTGTCTGTTCAGTCCACAGGCCAGTCAGTCGAATATCATGGAGGACTGGCCAGTGTTATGGACACTAAGCATAATTTGTAAATGTTCTTTCTTCTGCATCCCTCCATGTCAGTACACATGGGTATTGCCCCTCCCAGACCTGGAGGTTGGACCTATAACATAGCCAATCAAAATGAATCAAGACCTATAAGACCACATGACTTCCTCCTCACCACCGTTTTTTTTTTTGTCCTACTGGACTTTTTTTTTGGCGAATTTTGATAGAAGTCAAACACAAGATTCAATCTAGTGCTGTTTGGGAAGAGACACGGGTGTGGGCTTCCCACACTGTGAGCTTTTTTCCTATATATATATATATATATATGATAATATGGATTTTTCTGTACTCCACTAATTTGAACAAAACACCCAGGTGCAACTCAAATAAACAGTATCAATAGTCATCCAACAGGCCGATCTTTCAGTCCACCTCTAGGACCTTTATCCTTGATAAAGGTCCTAGAGGTGGACCGAAACTTCGGTCTGTTTTTCAATTAACAAACAAAATTAGAACTTTTACAAAATAACTTGAAGAATGGTTTTCAGCATTAAAGAGTGCACATTGTTTCTGTGGTTTGTACTTACTTCGTCCTGGTTTACGAACTTCTTTCATGACTTTAATTTTAATGTCTGCATTAGACCCTTCAGTCATACTGTGCGATCTCTTTAGAGTGTTTGGCACAGAGGCTCCAGAAGTGCATTCCTGAGTGTCTCCAGACTCTTCAGCAGGCATGTAGTTGTCGGATGGCCCTTTCACATTATTAACTGGCTTCTGGTCCAAACTATCATCACTAAAGCAATTTAGTTCCTCGGTTACAGTATCAAAGTCATTTGAGAGAACAACCTCTTCAACCAATGCAGTAGAAACAGTTAATGGAGGCAATCCATCCATTTGTTTGTCAACAGGCTGACCATTATCCAGTCTCTCTCCATTCCCTTCTGCAGGTAGCACATTATTGGCATCTACAAAGAACACCAAAAAATAAGGGTTAATTTAAAAAAAAAATATATATATATAAATTTAAAGTAAATAAAAGTTCAAATTTGTTCTCTGGTCCAGTTTATATAATGGAGGTAACAAAAACCATGGATAAACTGTATAAAGTGCAACACGAAAGAACTTTGTAATACTAAACTTTGCCCTCTCCGCCAGCCACTTCAGCTCTGTGCCTCCTTTTGGTCAAACGTGAAAAATAGGACAATACAACTGTGAAAAGTGTATTCTGATTGCGTGCACGGGACATATACCACACAATACACTAGAAACAAGATGACACGCTTGCATTAACTGCACCACTATTGGACTGGCTATGTGCTCCATACTAATGAAGGGGGGAAAGTTTTAAAGGAAAAATATTCCCCCAAAATAAATACTTAATCAACAGATAAGTTATATGGCATATTAAAGGGGAACAGTCACCCGAAAAAATTATTAAAAATTCTATTTTTATCACAGTCAAGCAAAATAAACTGTAATTACACTATACAAATTATTTGAATATGGTTTCCTTAATTCTGTGAATTCATAATTATAGCAATCAGACAGGAGGCATTTTGTGGACACTGTTATTAAGGCAAGCCTTGCATCATCTCAGAATCTTGTTTGTGCACCAGAATGGGGGACCAATGTCCATCCCCATGTCCTGGCTACACAATTAAATGGTAAAGAGAGAGGGGGACTATGAATGCTTTAATGAAAAAATGAATTTGGATTTAATACTTAATTTGAAAAGGACTTTTATTATACAGTTTTTTTTATGTCTGAGTGACAGGTCCACTTTAAAGAATACCACCAAACTGGAATACATTTTTAAACAACTATTGTCAGTTTATAATATCTTTTCCCTTGAGTCCCCATTTTATGATCTACTCTGTGCTGCCTCAGAAATCACCTGGTCAGAAATAATGCAACAGGAAGAAGTGTGGAAGCAAAATACATTGGTCATGTGACTCAACATGTGTGAACCTTGAATGTAGGATCCTAGGGGCAACGATTTTTTCTTAAAATGGCAATTTTATATTTATGTTAATATTTACCAGTCTTGTTAATACCATTAATACTTAAACTTACACAGACTTATACTTTTATACACCTGTATACCATATACTGTACCTATTTGGTCTAGAGAAGATAAATTAGCAAAAAGTAAGAGAATCTGAATGTTTTGTTAAAACACCAACAGAAGTGTTTTGGCCAATCATAATGCAGCACAAAGCCATGAAAGTTGCTTAACTTCAGATTGACCCATCTGGTTTCAATTTAAAATATCCCAGGCAATTGAGATATGTGTTGTCACCAAGGACAATGTTTAAAAACAAAATATATGCATATTTACATTGACATTTTCAAATACATCTTTACATGGTGCAAGGACATGGCCACGTCTTTCTTTTTTTCAAAGTTATTTCCCTTCACAGCTATGCAAATCCCTAGATACACCATATTACCTATATCAAATCCCCCCTGCCAATTCCATTTAATAAAGGCTGCATAACCACTGTTATTTGCCTCACCTTTGTGGATAGGAATTGGCTTGATTAGGTTTTGTGTAATGGAGCCTCCAGCAGTAGGGGGTCCCTTCCCTACAACATGGTTAGTGATAATTGGTGGAGTCTGGGGCCTGCGGAGCAACAATGGAGACATACTCCTTCTTCTCTTTAGAGATGCTGGAGTGTTCGACTCTCCTGAGCGCTTGATTTTATTCTGAGGCCCAGCAACAAACTCATCTGCTTCGTCAATCATCATACCCTAAACGTACAAAAAACATTAAACAAAACTGGGATCAACTTTAAGAAATTACCTGAGGATGAGAGTATAGTTCTAACAGATATACATTAAAAAAAAATTTAACATTTTTTTTTTACTTAAAAAAATACAAAAAACAGTAGAGTATTACAAAACTGTTGCATGAACATGTCATCAAAGATTGCCAGCTACTACTTAGCAAGAGAGCATCTATCTGAATAAATTATGGGCTTACTGTTAACCAAAGTGAGTCGTGAATGAACAACAGACCTTTTTGACTTTGAGAGGGAAGTTTTGTCCCATGTTACAGATAATTAGGAGTTTTTGTACCTTCTTATCCTGCTTAAAAGGGTTTCCAAAGGTGTGCAGTCTCTTTGGTTGATCTGGATCAATCTCTCGAAGGGGAGAGGGCATGGCTTTCAGATATTCCTGGTAGTTGCCCATCTGAGCTACTGGAACGCTGTGAAGACAATCTTAAAAAAAATTCAATACATTAATTATAGGAAGAGATCTGTTGGATCACTGGGGCAAGCATCCAGTAAAAGTATCATCATTCTTACCAGAATGGAAATTATCATTCAGGATTATAAGATTAAAACAAATTACAAATGCCATTTACCTTCATCCTGCCCAACGATAAGCTTATGTGTTTTCAGTAAATTGGTCCTCATCCTAGTCAACTGATCTAATAGGTTTCGGCGTGGAATGTCATAAGCATTTCTGTAGGTCTGGGGCTTCAGATCCTATAAATACAGTAAAAAAATATATAAAATGTATCTGGTCTACCTAAATTGGACCAACATTGTATCTTTTACTGTGCCTCAAAGTAAAAACTAGAAAGAAGACCTTAAACTTAACAGGATACATTACTAAATGAAAAAATATGCCTACAGATAAAAATGATGGTGTAAGGATGAATTGTTTTAAATAAATTAGAATCAGCAATGTCTATGAATTCATTTTCTGCAATGCTTTATTTGTGACAAAGCAGAATGCTAACAATGACAAAAGATTGTTAAGAAAAATATTATAGTACCATCATCCCCCCCAAACACCACACATATTAAATGATCCTGTTTAACGTGTCCTTGAAATTTTTATTAAAAACAACAACAACAAAAAAAAAAAAACCTCTATATTCTAACTAGGATTCCAGTAAAGCATGTAACATACCTTATTTAAAAGCCCAACTTGAAAGCCAGGGAATTCTTTAACATTTATTTCAGACATTCGGATAGATGAATCATTGCAAAACCCTTGTAGCAACTGTTTAAAGTCTCTGTTATGAACCAAAGACAGCCTGGTGGAGTTATTCTTTACTTTAATTCCGGTCTCCTGTGGGGCTTTCTTCCCTACAGAAGTGATTATTCTCTCAGATTCGATTTTTGTCTAAAAAGAAATTTGAGAGGTTTAAGTAAAAATTTAATCCAGTGAATTTTAAGGCTGTTTCTTAAAAGCAGTGGTTCTTTAGCCACTCCATAAGAGAGAGTTACTACTAAGGATGCACTGAATCCAGGATTCGGTTCAGGATTCTGCCTTTTTCAGAAGTATTCGGCCAAATCCTTGTGCCCAGGCGAACCCAAATTTGCATATGGAAATTAGGGGTGGGGAGGGAAATCACGTGACTTTTTGCCACAAAACAAGTAAAGGTTTTTCCCCTTTCCACCCCTAATTTGTATATGCAAATTAGGAATTGGTTCGGTTCGCAAAGGATTTGGGGGTTCGGCCGAATCCAAAATAGTGGATTCGGTGCATCCCTAGTTAAAACCCATTTGTAGTTTAAAGGCTGTGTGTGTAAAATGAGACTCGTGAATACATTCGTATGTAGAACGGATGAATCCAAAAAAATGTGTTCAAAATGTGAAGAAAAAAAGAGAAAATCTTAATTTATGCAAAACCTTATATAGCCGGCATTCATTTAAATTAGGTATTGTTTTCATACAAGCATGCAATGACTAATATTTTTTAAATACAAATTAAGAAAGTGTACCTGCTGACTGAGCTTTTTTAGATATGAAATGACACTGTAACTTAGACCACAGTCCAAATTCTCAGATATCAAATTTGGTGCCCCCATCATCCGTAGTGCCTTCTTCAGTGGCTACAATTAGAAAACATGTAAATATGAAGAAAAAAACAAACACTTTTCTGTATTTAAAGGTTAAATACCACAACTTGGGGTGCTTTTCTGAGCACTTTTGCAGCTTATTGATATATTTCCAATTAGAGCCAAACCTGCTATTAGTCTAAAACTGCCAATATATTAGGAACCACTTAAAATAGAAAATGAATGTAAGTTGAAAAAGCCACTCTGATTAAGTTTACACCACAGTCATATTTTGGCCTTAAATCCCCTTGAGGGCTGTTTTCTGTGTTCCCCTGCAGTGGATTTTTCATGCGTTTCACGGAGGGACTGCAGGAGTTAATGCAGCCTGTTCTTCTCAATAGGAATTGCACCAAATTCAGCATTCAGATCAGGATTCTGCCTTTTTTTTTTTTAAAGCAGGCTTTGGCGAAATTGAATCAAAATTCTAAAAATCATGTGACTTTGTCACACAAAACAAGGAAGCATAGAGTGCAGTTCTCTTTCTCTCCTTGTTTCCCTATGCCAATTAAGAGTTATTTCTTTATCCAGCTGAAGCCTAAAAATGTGGATTTGGAGCATCCTTTCTTTTCAATAAATTTTACTCACTTCCGCATCATTGCTGCTGAATGAGATTGGGCTGCATTTCTTCATGTGGTTCAATGCACCACAAGACAGAGTCCTGCAGTGAGTCAGGTACACACGGGTTACCCACAAAAACCTGCGGTACCCTGCTGGTTGCGGGTAGAAGTTCCGGATGTGGGTATAGAGGCGAATTGGCGGTTCTGTGGGCTTGAGGGTTGCAGGTCGGGTCCCGGGTCTTCTCAATAGTGATTTTAATAATATTTTCTGAGCACACCTACGTCTGATGATGTCACTTCCATTTACAATGACAGCACTTCCTGATGGTCAGCATGACAGCACTTCCAGATTCTTGATGGTCAGCATGACAGCACTTCCCCATTCTTGATGGTCAACAGGTCCGGGTTGCGGATAAGTTACTTGCGGGTCAGGGTCTGGTCCAGGTGGGTAAGAATGCAGGTTGCAAAAAATGGACCACCACATGACTCTACCATAAGAAACCATAACAATTGCTTGTCTGTAGGAGTCCTTAAGATCATAACTGTGATTTTATTTTAATTCATTTAACGCTAGAATTTTTTCATTTTATCACGGCCTAGTAATCAGGTATGCTGGACTCAAAGGAACAGAGTGACCAGTTAAAATTGGCAAACACAGCAAAGAACGCAAAAAGCCCATCATACTACTCTTTACAAACATACAGTTAAATAGTTACTAGAATGTGCTCCCTTGAAATCATTTAGCCAAGTATCAAACTTCCTCTTGTCTTTCCCCAGTGCTAGGCAAAACAAAGTGCAAACCCTCATATTTCCTATATCAAACCTTCAGCTCTATTTTGGATTTCTGATATTCTTGCACTTATTAATCTAAGTAAATAAAGAAACAAATTCATAAGCACATACCATTAAAAAGTAAGGGGGCATTGTCTTCAAGTAATTGTCAAAGGTCTGACGCCATTTCAGAGTTGGCTTTAGTTTGTGCACCTTGAACAATTCATCTGAAAGAATAAAAAAAAAATCTAAATTGGTAAAGAGGGATAAAAACAAATTTACTTGAAAAAAATATTGAAATAAAATGTATTTTGCAAAACCTTCAATCTTTAGCGGTTGACTCGTGATATTACTCCAAGAATGTCTTAACTACTGTGAAGCACACAGAATGTGAACAATAGCAATTTGACTCATTTGATTACACGATTAAGTGTCTAGTCTGTGCACTGCTCACATGCTTGGGGTAGGGGCAGGTGATCAAAATGCTAGTAGAGAACATACCTCTGGTTTATGTTTAAGTCCCACTGAGCACCTACAATATCACTCAGAATTAAGAAGAATAGTTTAGATGCACAGTGGGAGAGTAAAACAAGGATATTCAAAGGCCTAGTCTCAAAAGAAATTGCTTGCAGAGAAGCTGAACAAACATTCTCTTATTGTTTAAGGCATGGCCCCTGGATGGTACGGTTTCACTACAGTTTATTAATAAGTGATTTTTTTTATCCATGTACAATTGTTACATATAAATTTTCATGAAAACTTATCATGTCTCACTTACCAAGTAAAGGTAGTAATACTGGGTAGTTGTAGGGCATGACAAATAGATTCACACAGGTTAATGTGGTACTTGCTTTTAAATACCCAAATGGCTGACCAACCTCACTGTATTTTCCACTGCTGTTCACAAATACCTATGAAAAAAACATTTTAAGGCGATCACCAAGACTGTATGTGTATGTAAAAGTTGACTATTTTAACATAAAACAATGCACATACATAATATAGACCCTACCTGTACTGAAAGCTTTGAACAGTACATGTTGCTTCTGCTTGACGGTAAGTTGTTGCTAGGAAATACGGACTACTACATTTCCCAGTGCTAATCAACTGACAAGCAAGTGCACCCACAATAATTTCTAGACAATAGCTATTTAAATCAAACTGCCCATGGAGCTATTACCTATGTCATCTGCCAGTTTGAGACCACAGCTAAACATCACAGAGGTAAAAAAATGACAATAATACTTAAAAGGATCAGCTATCCCTGCCTGTCTTCCCAAAACATTAGCAATGACATTCCAGGTGAAATGATGCACATTCACTTCAGCAAACTCTTCTCCAAACCTAGCTTTAACAGACATTTTGTTGGGTAAGGAAATATTAGGTTTTTTATTTTTTTACTACTTAATGTATCAGGTGCAGAAGAATGTTAGAAAGATCAAAAAAATTTTTTTGAAGGGAATGCCAAACCCTCTTTAAAATGATATATTCTCTTAACAGAACGAACCTGCCAGCAGGTATGAGGAGACTTTCTTTCTAGGATGAACTGTGTTAGCGGGGATGGTTCAAGTTCATACTTGTCAAAAGGAAGCTTGTCAATAACCATGGGTTCAAAGTCCAAACATGAGAATCTCACCACAGGGTGAGCTGTGCGAGGTGGCTGCAAAAGAAAAGAGATAGGTGTTTAAAGGGAAATCATGCCCCTGAACATTGAGCATAAAACTGCCCATATGCTAAACACTGCTTTACCCAAATAAACCATAAATAAACGTTTTTGGAATTATTCGAATATTCGATGGTCGAATGTGCCTAATTTGCATATTCGAAATCCGAATTCGAATCTTTTTGAAAATTCGATCGGATTTCATGTGAATTTAGTAAATCTGCCCCTAACAGTTGCATTTAATGAAAATTATTATTTGTAGCTTTTCATTAAGCAGCTCTGCAGTTTGCAATTTCAGAATTCTACGAGGGTTCAAATTACTCTGAATAAATAGAAAGCCGAGTAATAAAAAGCAGCAATAACAATACACTTAAGAATAATTATTTTTTGATGGAGTAACCCTCATTTGAAACAGGCAAAAGAAGGCAAACAATTAAAAAACTATACAAAAGGAAAAATGCAGACCAATTGAGAAGTTGCTTAGAATTAGCCATTCTAGAACACACAAAGTTAACTACCCATATAAGAAGGTGAAAAATGAAAGGTTACATTTCAATATTAAAAAAAAAAAAATCACAAATAAAAAGTAATTAAGAAAAGTTTATTTCTCATGAACGGAAAGAAAGTGGGAGATGGTGAACAACTCTTTGAAGTACTAAACAACAAACATGACATTTCATGTTGCTTTATAAATAATGGTGATGACATGAATAGCCAACAGTAAGAAATTGCAAAGCACCCATAACAATATATAGACTTTTAATAGAGTATTGATTTGGCATGTTTTATACACATCTAACATCTTTCGCTAAATGGTTTTTCAAAACAGGGCAGTTTTGAAGCACATGACACATCTAACTTGCTATTTCTGACAGCAAAGGAAAAGCTTAATTCCAAAAAAAAACACTACTTGCTTACTTTAGGACAAGGAATGTTAAACTAAAGTAGGCTAGAAATGTTGTACATTAGGTTTTGGGATTCTATACCAAACCCAGGCAACCAAAGCCCTTTAGCAGTAGATCTCTGTCTCCAAAGATGCCCCAGTAGCTTCCCATCTTCTTTTCTGCTGATTCACTACTGCACATGCTCTGTACTGTTGTCACTTACTGCGCTTAGGGTCCGACTCAATATAAAGCTAATTAATATGGATAATTACGACACAAACCAGTGCAACTAGCATCAGAATTTACTAATCAGCCCTGTAGCATCAGCTTGTATGACAGGCCAACCCAATTTTCTGCTTGATAATTAGTGACGATCCCTAAGCTTAGCTTCTCAACAGCTGCTCAGAGCCCACTGAGCATGTGAGTGTCACAGACACTTTCCAAGATGGTGACCCCCTGTGACAAGTTTGAAGTCCTGGATCATTGCTGCTATTGACAAGCTGAAACTTTAGGCTGGTGCAATAAATTCAGTATATAAAACATGGCATTTTTAGCCCTATTCATTTTTAGGATTCTCCTTTAATGCTAAACATGCAACATTTATAAATGAAACAAAGGCAAATTTAGCATCTTGTTGCCAAAAAAAAATTAATATTCACACACATTACTTTACTTACTAGTGTTGGAGAGTTCTGATCAGGCCAGAATGACTCAGGAATTGGCCAATGTCCTACAGGCACACCAGTTTTTGGATTAGGCCTCACATATATGAGCTTATGGCAACTGTGCCATGCTTGCGGTGCAAAAGAATGAATAGGTCTGAGTGAATCAGTGAGTCCATCTACAATGTTAAATAAAAAAAAAAGTATTGAGAGAAGCTTCACTAACTGCAATAGTTCCCTTTGTTCTGTAATTTACAACACATATATAAAGTTATAAGACAGTATTATGATTTAGTAAAGTATGGGATGCTCATTAAGTCATTAAGACTTTTGTTTACATTCTGTGCATTAAAAAAATGTCAAGATAGACAATCAAAGTCATGAGCCTTAGGGCTCAATTTATAGCAAATTCCATTTAATGCTACTTGATTGCCTGAATGCAATTAAATATATATATATATATATATATATATACATACACACACTCACAGCCATTTAGAAGTTATTTAACTTTATTTTTATATTTTTTGGGGATGCTTCATGCATCACATATGGATACAATCTAGGCAACTGTGCAGTCAATCTTTGTTTTCTGAATAATTTCTTTCAAACTGGTTGTTACCTTTGGCAAGCCTAGTAATGAAAGGAGGGAGTGACTAACTCTTATTATCAATCTGATATACGCCATTCTGCCATTCTGACATCCAGTCCCCTTGCACGGTTGTTAAAGTTAGTGACTTTAGTCTACCTGATACAAATTAACACCACTAGTTTGTGTCTAGGGCTAAGGAATACTCAAATATATAACATTAACTAGCAAGCAATAAGGCAAGTTGTAACTCTTCAGTTTAAAGAAAACATGCAAGATAGAAGTGGGGCTATAACATTCACACTGCCCCATTGTCTTTTGGAAGAACTCAGACACAAATAAGTTCTTGTCATGTTACTTTGTATGCATGTATATTAACTTCCATTTTGTTTTTAAAAGGAAAATGAAAATGTAAGAATACTGTGATTTGCTAAACAATAGTTATTATGTGTGTATTTATATATATATATATATATATATATATATATATATATATATATATATATATATATATATATTGCATAAATGATCTGAAACACAATAAATCACTACCACAAAGAGATATATATAAAAATCAGACTGATACAGCAGTCAAATTCTAAGTTTCCTTTTTACTGTAATCTCTCTGCAAAGCTGAATACCTATTAAATCAGCACATAACCAGAGCTATAAAATATGGGCACACAAGCAAGATGGAACAAGACAGTTGCTTACCTTCACTGTTGGGAGTAGGGTCAGGCCCAGTCTTCTCAAAGTTAATGACAACTCCGCTTTGAACCTTTTGAACCAGGGACTCCAAGCACTGGTTCAACATTCTCTGTGTCCTGACACAGTAGGAACGACCTACGAAGATAGCATTAACCTTGTATTAAAGGAGAGGGAAAGCTACAGTGGCATTTTATTGCCAATAGATTAGCTGCAATACTGGAAGCTAGAATGCTATATTTACTCTGTAGAATGTTTTGCCATACCGGAGTAAAAATCTCTAGAAGCTCTCTGTTTGTTTAGGATAGCAGCTGCAGTATAGCAGCTGCAGTATTAGCTTGGTGTGACATCACTTTCCGCCTTAGTCTCTCCCTGCTAATTTCAACTGGTCTTATTTATTTTTAATCTTTTTTTTTAGTTATTCTCCTTCACTCTTTCCAGCTTTCAAATGGGGGGCACTGACCCCATCTAGAAACAAATGCTCTGCAAGGCTACAAATCTATGGTTATTGCTACTTTTTATTACTCCTATTTCTATTCGGTTCCTCTCCTGTTCATATTGCAGTCTTTTCTTTAAATCAATGCATGGCTACCAGGGTAATTTGCACTGTAGCAACCACACTGCAGAAATTGTACACTGGAGCATTGCTAAATAACTCAAAAACTAGAAATAATAAAAAAACAATTGCATATTGTCTTAGCAGATCACACTACATCATACTACAAGTCAACACAAAGGTAAACAACCCCTTTACATATTAACTAACAAACCTTTTGTATATCTAGGCCAGTGATCCCCAACCAGTAGCTCGTGAGCAACATTTTGCTCTCCAACCCCTTGGATGTTACTCCCAGCAGCAGGTTCTGATTTTTGAATTCCAGGCTAGGAAACACATTTTAGTTGCATAAAAACTAAGTATAGTGCCAAGCAGAGCCTCCTGTAGGCTGCCAGACCACATAGGGGCTACCAAATAGCCAATCACAGCCCTTATTTGGCACCCCAAGAGACTTTTTCATGCTTGTGTTGCTCCCAAACTCTTTTTACATTTGAATGTGGCTCACGGGTAAAAAAGGTTGGGGATCCCTGATCTAGGCCATAGACTTGAGAACAACTTTGTTACAATGATATAGATATAGGCTTGAGCATGTCACACACCTCCTGTTACTTCGCACATCTGAGATATAGCGGACTCATCTGAGGACACGCCGCCCACCTGCTCCGGCTCCACAGATGATGCCCCTGGAAGGCGAAGCACAAGTGCAAAAAGGCGCTGATCCCAACGGAACGGTTCTTTAGTAAGCTCACTTCCCGGTAAAGGAGAATTTAGAGGAAGATGAAGCTAAGGAGGAAAAAAAAAATGTGAAAAGTTTGCAGCCCCGAGTATCCTAGTAGCACTATATAAATAATGTTACATAAACACAGAAAAGCCATACAGGAAAATCTGATTTTGGTTGTTAAAGTGAGAAGTTTGCAAACAAAAAAATGTATATTTTTATGAAAACTAAACCTACGAAAATGAATACTTAAGCAAACGATACTTTACATCATAATAAATGGCATTTTAAAGAAGCTCACTAAATCAAGTAAATATTACATCTTTTGCTTGAGCCCCCATTTTATAATATTCTCTGTACTGCCTCAGAGATCACCAGAAATAATGCAGCTATAAAGGAACAGCTCAAAAATTAAAACTGGGTAAATAGATAGGTTGTGCAAAAAAAAAATATTTCTAATATAGTTAGCCAAAATGTAATGTATAAAAGCTGGAGTATATTTAATATAACAGAACACTACTTGCTGCTCTTTAACTCTGATATAGTCAGCAACTTGAAGGGGGGGGGGGGGGGGGGGGGGGGGGGCACATGTAGGGTTGCCACCCGGCTGGTAACACACCTGCCAGGGCTGGGGCCAGTATTACAAATTTACTGGCAAAGTAGCTGCCGGTAATTTGTAATACCCTTAACATAAGGCCTTGCTCTAGGGTGGAAACTTACCTTTTCTTCCTCATCTTGCCCTTGTGTGATGCGGCCCCGCCCCTTTTTACTTCACTGCTTTGCCCCTTTATTCCCACCACTGGCAGGTAACGTTATTTTTTTTTTTATATATAGGGGGCAACCCTAGCCACATGGTTCATAACATAAGTGAGTTTGCAACTGATCCTCAGCATTTGGGTCAGATTCAAAAGCAACAGTTATGACACGTGCCACTAATGACACTGACACCATCTAAAAACAAATGCTCTGTAAGGCTACAAATGTATTGTTATTGCCACTTTTTATTACTTATTCTATTCAGTCCCTCTCCTATTCATATTCCAGTCTCTTATTCAAATCAATGCATGGTTGCTAGGATATTTTGCACCCTAGAAACCAAATTGCTGACACTGCAAATTAGAGAACTGCAGAATAAAAAGCTAAATAACTATAAAACCACAAACAATAAAAAATGAAAACCAATTGCAAATTGTCTCAGACTATCACTCTCTACATTATACTAAAAGTTAACTCAAAGGTGAACAACCCCTTTAAGAATCTATATAAATAAGAGACTGGAATATGAATAGGAGAGGGCTTGAAAGTTGAGTAATGAAAAGTAGCGATAACAATAAATGTGTACCCTTAAGGTGGGCATAGACGCACGGATAATATCATATGAAACTAATTTTTGTACAAATTTTGGTGCGTGTATGGTGGCAAATAAGCAGACAGATAAAGACTTGGACATCGGTCGGCTCATCAATTGGATGAATGGAAAATTTTGATTGGGTTCCTTTAAAAGGCACACAAACATCGCCACTGTTCCTGCTGAATTTTCAGATACATATAGAACTTATTGTTTATACCGGAATATCGGACGATTCAGCTCTGCCTGTTGTGTTGAAACAAACAATCTTTGTTGGAAAAATCTTTTCCAAGAAAGATCGTATTAAAGGAACAGTTCAGGGTAAAAATAAAAACTGGGTAAATAGATAGGCTGTGCAAAATAAAAAATGTTTCTAATATAGTTAGTTAGCCAAAAATGTAATATATAAAAGCTGGAATGAGTGGATGTCTCACATAACAGAATACAACACAACATCCTGCTTTTCAGCTCTCTAAATCTGAGTAAGTCAGCGACTTGAGGGGGGGCCACATGGGACATAACTGTTCAGTGAGTTTGCAATTGAGCCTCAGCATTCAGCTCAGATTCAAAAGCAACAGTTATGACCCATGTGGCCCTCCCTCAAGTCATTGATTGGATACTGCCTGGTAACCAGGGTAACCAGTCAGTGTAAACAAAAGAGAGCTGAAAGCAAGAAGCAGTGTTCTGATCGGTTAGGTTAGACTTGCAGTTACTCCAGTCTTTATACATTACATTTTTGCCTAACTAACTATATTGAAAACATGTTTTATTTTGCACAGCTTATCTGTTTACCCAGTTTTTACTTTTATACTGAACAATTCCTTTAAGTCTATGGCCACCTTTACAGAGCATTTGTTTTAGATGGGTCAGTAAGCCCCATTTGAAAGCTGGAATAAAAAAAACGAAAAAATGAAGTCCAATTGAAAAGTTGCTTAGAATGTGGCATTCTATAACATTCTTAAAATCAACGGTGAACTACCCCTTTAAAAACGCAGCAACAGCAATGAGTTATTTGGTTTCCCTTTCTAAGGCCACTTCTTGACTAGTTAAAGGTAACTGTCCAACTACATGGTGTAATTTAATAATGAAAATTCCTAATCCATAAAACAGTACTCACCTCCTCCTGAACACCTGCAGTTGATGTCAACTTGTTACCATCTGTAATAGTAATTAAAATTGAAGGCTCCAAAAAGAAAGGATTTCTTCCCTAAATGAGGATTGCAATAAAATTGGATTAATATAATGCTTGATTAAGTTCACCAAAATGCAATATATTAAAACATATCCAAAGTGTGCATGATGTGTTGCTTATGCAAGCTTCATAATACAGCAAAAGCAAGATTTTACAGGGAAATTAAACTTGCTAAACATTTTGGGAAAATGACAACCCTAAGGGAAGAATTATTAAATAACATAAGCAGAGCTTCAAAATGCATGAAAACTATCAGAATTCCAAATATGGCTTGCTGAAAGAAAGTGGCATCAATCAGTTTCACACCTAATTAGATTGTATTTTGTACCTGTCCATAGTTGTCTATTCCAGATACCAATCTATTTAAATTAAGCAGATCGAAAGATGACCTCAGTGCCTGGCCAAGAGTTGTGAGCCCAGACGCTTGAAGATTCTTCAGCTCATTCATAAACGTTGCATGGTTTTCTTTCCAACCCGCCTTAAAAGATTTCAAAACAAATAATAAATGTTAAAAATATATGTATTTATTTTCACAATACACAACCCATATAAAAATATAACCATGTCATATTAGCATGATTCATAAAGTATTGTGCTGATCTTTTATTTAGGGAAAAAAAATCAAATCTAATAGAAATCTAATATAGCAGAAATATCACGGTTTTTAATATTCACACACCTTAAAGGAGAATTCAACCCTTATGTTAACCCCTAACCCCTCATCTCCACCAAGACCCCC
>CM044446.1:47664633-47675659 GCA_024363595.1 Xenopus borealis | reverse complement strand
AATAATTAGGATCCACTTCCAAGGTTTACAATAATGTGGTCTCCAGAGATATTTCTCAAGATTACAGCTAAGGAACAAAAGCAAACATATACATCCCCCAACCAAAATGGCACCAAATTTCCAGTGTATGGTTGCCATGGCAATCAAAATAAACATCTGTAAGAGTGCAGGGAACAACTTATAACGTGAACATCAAAACAGTATTCATTCTCACCATAAGGTGACACAGTAGTATAAATGTAACCAGGGTCAGAACTAGGGGTAAAGGACTCCTTGAAGTTCTTCCAAGGAGATGAGTGGGGGGTGCTTACCCTCAACCTTAGGCCAAGCACACTAAAGTGTATGATCATAGTAAAGAAAATTAAAAGCAGAGATTATAAAACTGAAAACAAAGGAAAGGCAAGTATCTTAATTGTATCATAAAATAAAATAGGCAAGCCATGATATAAAGATATTTCTTAATAGAGGCTTTGCGATTTTAAAGTCTCCCTAACTTCCTGGTTTTGCCAGCAAAGGAGAGACGGTTAAAGGAAAATTTACCTTTTTTCAGTTTCAACGCAATTTAGGTTTCCTGTGGTCATGTGTTTATTGGGGTGCCATGCCCCTTTAAAGATACACAACTAAGCAGCAGCCTTTTTGAGGAGAAGGCTAAATAGTAATCTATTATCTGACCTGGTCACATAAAGTCAAGGGAAATGGTTTTCAAAAAAATTTAAATGTTAAAGGCATCCCTTAATGTGATATGGTAGGTGTATTTTGCAACTTTACAAAATGCTGCCTCTACATGCAGAGTTGTAGGTTTGGTGTATTGCAGTCAGTGACAATTTCAGCTTCTGGTGGGAAGACAGAATGCAAGGGTGTATTATGGGAAGATTAGATAAACCGTTTAAGAAATCCAACAAATGGCATGCAAGATTTACAAACTTCTTAACAGAAAAGGGGCAATTTACTAATGTGGTGACACTGAAATTGAAGCAATTGTTGCACATATTGATGGAATTCATTAAATGCAGCCAAACATGCTATTTTCACTCCCACAGAGGTGTGCTAAGCACCACTGAATCTGTGCAGTCTGCTCGATTGAATCAAGTGCAAGTGCACCAGTTGATGTTGAGACAGCCCCTGGGTGATTTACAGACTATTTTCTGGCCATTGAAAAAGTACATTTTCTAGTCCCATGGTAATAATTACACTAGAGAAAACTTGCTGCCCGGACAATTAAAAGCAATCGGATACCACCTCCAACAATTAATATATTACACTATAAGAGGATCCAGAGCATTCTCAAAAATTATCGATTGTGAGAAAAAAAAAAAGTGCAATTCCTTATTACAAAAAACTGTTGGGTTGATTTTATGAACATTTGAAGCTGCCGATAGCAACTAATAAATTCATTTTTAGATGTCTACTCAAAACACATTGCACTTGTGCATTTTATCACCTATGTTGGTATTTAAACTCTCCTGTATTTGTCATTAAAACGAGTATTACCAAAAGCTTCCAATCAATTTGTAATATGGATCTTGTGTAACCTATAGTATGCAAAACAATGTACATATTACAATAGCTGTAGATGCAACAAACAAATTACTTTTTTGAATGGCTGGGAAACCGTCCAATTGCACAGGACTGACACTACAATCAGCTTCTGTTTCCACTGGTTGATGGGAACTGTTATGGGCTTTACCGAAAGGGTAGAAATTACAATGCATACATACACATTGCACATAGCAGACTCCCTGCACCATGGTGTTCGATATGATTTAGTTAGGTTAATTTGACTTATTGGGGGAACACAATTATTTGTGGTGAGAACAACACCCTTCATTAAAAAAAAAAACCTACCCCTCTACCTGCTCCTCTCCAGCTTAGGTCTTACCCTGGGCAAGTGTCCCTAACTTTTTCTGACCCCTCGTGGCAGTTTCAGGCATCAGAGTTCAAGGCGGCCTTCTTCTCCGGTAATGTTCATGTCTTCTTCCAGGCCTTTGGCAATTTCTGATCACTGAAACTGCTGCGAGGGCCGAGTGCAATGTAAGGGGCATTTGCCCAGGGCAAAAGCTACGCTGGGGGGGGGGTATGGGGAGCAGAGAGGGGCCTATTGGGGGTAGGATTTTTTTAATTGAGGTTTTAGTTCTCCTTTAAAATTAAGTAGAATTTTCTAGTACTACCACAGCACACAACTGTGGGACTGGAAAACAGAGTATGAACACTACTGTCAAACAGTTCTATCACATGACTTTTCAAAGCAGATTTTATCATAAACCATTGTCAGACCACAGCAATGCAAGTTTATTGGGGCTGATTTGGCTACCATATACACCATATTTTTGTCTACTTAAAGCCCTAACCAACCCATGTGACATTACCATAATTGGTGCAGTAAACACCCACGTGCACCTTAGTTCAACTGAAGTTAAGCAAATATGATATACATTATTTATTAAATGTGTGTATTTTAAATTGCTCAAACGAACACCAAAACAGTTACAGTGTATAAGAGTAATAAATGCATTTGTGCTCTGAACTTGCACTGTGAAATGTCTATTTTCTGCAGAAACTATAGTTTATACCAGTGATCCCCAACCAGTAGCTCGCGATCAACATGTTGCTCTCCAACCCCTTGGATGTTGCTCCCAGTGGCCTCAAAGCAGGTGCTTATTTTTGAATTACTGGCTTAGAGGCAAGTTTTGGTTGCATAAAAAACAGATGTCCTGCCAAACATTCTCTCCTGTAGGCTGCCAGTCCATATAGAGGTTACCAAAAAGCCAGAGCTCTTATTTGACATCCCCATTGACTTTTCCACGCTTGTGCTGCTCTCCAACTCTTTTTTAAATTTAAATGTGGCTCACGAGCAAAAAAGGTTGTGGACCCCTGGTTTATACAAACGTGCTGTGTAGCCATTAGGGTAGTCATTCAAACTGGAGGAAAGGCACTGGATAAACAGAAGATAACACACCATAAAACACCATTGTATTCTACAGAACATGTTATCTGCAGTGTGACCTGCCTTTACTCCAGCTTGAATGGCTGCCCCTGTGGTTACACTGCAGTTTGTTTATATTTTTGAAGCAAACACCTGTTACCGGTGAAGGGCAGCATTACAATACATTGCATTTACACAGATACGCTTCATTTATTGGTTTTTGGACCAGTGTTTTCTCTAGCTCGGTATATGGATCAAACATATTTTACACTGCACTTGTTCAAAGCCGAACTGACGCGAGGAAACTTGAAGTTCCCTGTTGTCTCCCATATGTTAATCCAGGAACTCGTTGACTCGTGCAATCTCCGCTCATTATTTATTTATTTTTGCCACTCATGGCGCAGCCCACTTCAATAAAACAGGAAAGGGCGGGGCCAACATGTCTACAATGGCCAATGGTTTCGCGAGCAGCGGTGACATCATATGCACCGCCCACCAACGCGTTCTCCCCCCGCCTCCATCTCGGGCGCCTCAGCCCCATACAAAAGCAAGATGTCCGCCATCTTCGGAGGCTGCGACCCGTCTACTCCCGCCGAAACCACCCCCTACACCCCGCCCGCCGCGGCCTGCAAGGCTCCCGGTTCCGCCCTGCCATTTTCCTACGTTCTAGGGAGGTTTCCCAAGGGCTCTTGTTACAGGTGCGGCTGGAAGCAACTAAAGGGCCTAGCTTTTTCCCACATACAAACCGCCACGGAGTCGGGGGGTAGTAGCTGAAATGCGTTTACCTTGATGCAGTATGGTGGCTCGTCATATGTAACCAGCATATACCTGTCGCCCCTACTAGCAGGATCCCGGGCACGCAGCTGCGGGGACACAAACATAAGGGAAGGCAGGGGTGAATACACAGTTATACAAATACACGAATCACCCAAAAATAAAATAAACCCATCAGCCCTCCCCCGCGCTGGGAGACTCCAACAATTCCTGTTACCTTCATAAATATCTCTACCGCGCCTTTGGCAATATCCAGATAGGTGGTACCCAAGTAAGTGCGCTGGTTCATAGAAGCGGACGTGTCTATCAGGAAGAGTAAGATAGGCATTTTCAGCGCATACTATAGGCGGAAACGGATCCGCCAGCCTGGGCTACCCTGGCGCTGCGGTGGTTTATTTTGCCCACCCCCTGGGGCAGCCTCTATGGAGTTTGTTTGGTGGGACGGTAAGATTGGACCCCTGTCTCAGTAGAGGGAAAGATATAGTGTGTGGGTCCCCGGCCCCCAAAAACGGGCTACCCCTTTACAGCTCACTTGAGCTCTGGAGTCTCTGTACCGTGTTCACTGATAGATAACTTCTCTTCCTAACCTCTACCAGCGCACCATGTGACCGCCCCGCCGCCCTATTGGCTGGCAACCCCCAGCCAAAATTAGCATATTCATGATTGTCTTTGCCTAAACCCGACCAGCGCAGCATGTGATCGCCCTGCGCTGCTGTTGGTTCAAGGCGACGTCCATGCGTTGCATAATAATAAGAAAGGGCGGGCGTATGTATTTATTTTAGCTCCGCGTGGAGTTTAGGGAAATGTAGTTCACACCATGCGGCCGCCATTTTTTTTATCTGACCTCTTGCGGGTGCTGCTGGGTAATCTGCAGTGAGCTGATTACTGAGTGAAACCGTCTCTTATCGGGAAGGTCATTATTGTTCCTGACGCTGTTGGTCAAGTTACGAGGAAAGCTGGGGAGCAGCATCAGCAGCCTGCACCATAGGATTTCCTTTGTCCTTTATTTACTTGGGCAAGTTGAAGCCCATTGAAGGCTGCTGATTCTTATCTGGCAATAAAATAAGGAATTATTTTGTCAGGTATGAGCTCGTGTGTATGGCAAAGTGAAATAACTACTCTGCAGTACACATTTCATTGAAACAATAGCCAAAAGCCACAATTAACTGCATTCTCCCAATTAATCCGCATTTAAGTGGATATATATTATCTAAAATAATGGCAGTGTTTGCCCTGTGTGTGATTATAGCTGGCCATAGACTCAAAGATCCACTTGTTTGTAGGGTTGCCACCTGGCCATTTTTTTTACCGTATACCTTTCTTCTGTTCAGCCGCAGGAAGTAGACACAATTGTTGTGAAGGGGGCTGTACTCAAACAAGACGCATGTAAGTGCCAAACTCAGGTGGGACGCAACATGTTGCAATCCACCTGAGTACAGCACTTACATGCGTCTGTACAGACCCCTTCACAATAATTGTGTATACTTCCTACGCTCCCCTGTGGCTGAATGGAAGAAAGCAAAAAAACACCCGTGCGTAAGACCCCTTACTAGGTGCTCAGCCTCCAGCTCCCCAGCTGTAATCCAGTTCAACTGAACCATAGACCCAGGGGCGTTTCTACCATGAGGCAAGCCGAGCACCTTGCCTCAGGTGGCAACTCCCCAGAAGTTACCAGGGCTGGCAAAAAACTGCTTCTAGCGTAGAGAGCACAATTTCGCTCTCTGAGCTAGCGATGAGGCCACTCCGGACCCCCATCAGCGATCTTAAGGTAAGTGTGATATGCAGGTGGATGCATTGGGAATACCAGCTTAAGTGGCGTTACATTCTGAAAAGCACCTGCATAGACCAGGTGGAAGATTTAAGAAAATCTGCGATTTATTGCAACAGGCTGTGGAAAACTCCCTTAATCTTAGCCTATGCATCAGGTTTGGTTTTCTTAAAATCTGGGATGCCCCCTGGTTTATGGTTGTGTTGAGAAACTCACCTCAGGCAGCAGCTCCCCAGATGTTACATGGGACAACGCCTGGTAACTTTAAAGATGTGGTTCACCTTTAAGTTAACTTTTTAGCATGTCATGGAATGGCTAAGTCTAAGGAACTTTTCAATTGGACTTCATTATTTATTTATTTTTTTTGTAGTTTTTGAATTGTCTTTTTCTGCTAACACTTTCCAGCTTTCAAATGGGGGTCATTGACACCCATCTAAAAACAAATGCTCTGTAAGCTACAAATGTATAGTTAGTGCTACATTTTATTATTTATCTTTCTATTCAGGCGCTCTCTTATTCATATTCCAGTCTCTTATTCAAACCAATGCATGGTAGCTAGGGTCATTCTGAAAATTACTGAAACTGCAAACTGGAGAGCTGCTGAATAAGAAACCTAAATAACACAAAGCCACAAATAATAAAACTGAAATCCAATTGCAAAATTAAAAAAATTAGCTCTCTGCACTAATGATGTGGACCCCCGCCAGAGCTGAAAAGGTAAGCGCAGGTGGGGAAAGTGTTGGGGCGGCAGTTCTAAGACATACTCTTACATCGGCCGCTATCTTACCTACTCTTGTGCAATGGTGGGAGGAGGTTGTTGTATGCTTGGGCCCCCCAAAGATTTATTGTGGGGGCAGCCCGGTGCACTGTCGTTACACCTCTGAATACTGTGTGCTGCAAGTACACTCACACTTTGCAGTTGATTAACACCTGTGTAAGTGAGAGGGCAACGTTGAGCAACACAATCTGCAAACTGCCCTTTGTGCCATTCCTTTGGACAGAACTACATGGGTGTTTTCTTCGGTCCAATGCAACGCAACAAAACGCAGACGTCAAGTCACTGCAACAACATCCAACATTTCTATTTACCTTATTTTCGCTGCATCCAACTCGACACCTGCGTTTTGTCGGTGGACTGAAAATGCCCATGTAGTTCTGCCCTGAAACAAACATACATGAGCTAATTAAATTTGCAGAGAAACTGAGTAGGCAGCTTATTAGCCAATGTATGATGGGCTTCCCTGATCAATATCTAGCTGAAAATCGTCCAGATATAGATTGGAAGGGTTTAAACATTGAGTTGGAGCAATGACTGCATTGGCTCACTGATGGGGCCCTCACTTGACATATCTCCTTCATATGATTGTTAGGGCCCAATGGATGATCAGCCCCCTTTCACCTACCTCAAGGTTGGAATACTGACGAAAGATCCGCAGTTCCTCACCAAATGAGGGGATCTTTAAGGGTTATTTACTAAAACTAACATTTTTCTAGTTACGTTTTAAAAGGGAAAAAAACTCCAAAAAACTCCAATTTTTAGACCTATACCCCAAAGCTGCAAACAATTTGAATCTAAAAGTACTCCATCTGTACCTGTCGAAATCATGTAAAATTTAATGGCAGATTGTCCCTTTTACCTTTGGAACATATTTTATGCCTTCATAGATGTCAAAAGTTTTGGGCTGTTTTTTGTTCGATAATCCAAATTTTTCAAGTTTTTCAGGCAAAAACTCAAAAACAAAGTTGAGTTTTCAGAGTGTCAGTTCAATAAAGTTTCACAATTAGAACTGACGCTCTTTTTTCTGCAGCGTTTTGTCACACCATTTTTGTTTCAAGAAAAATTCTTGATAAAGGGGAATTTAGGCTGATTTTAGTTTAGTTTAGATGGTAACAATCAGTTCCAATGTTATCAGTGTGTATTGTGGGGGCAATGCTTTTCCTTAAATTAAATAAATAAAAGATTTTTCACATGTACAGTAAACTTCATCAGAATAGATCTATAAAATTGTACACCTAAGATCAAAAGTTAGCAGTGCTCTTAATTTCCCAGGAAATAAAGCAGGGAGGTACAAGATGATGTCAGGTTCACCTGATGTACAGTCCTTTTCCTGGACTCAGAGTTCATACAACAAAGCATATTTACACTGAAAATACAACTTATACATTGGACTGAAAAAAATAGTTACTTATTACTCATTACCCATACAGAACCGAAAAAAACAAAGACGCTGCAGCATAATCCAATTTTGACACAATATCTAACACAACAATAAAAAAAACCCAGGTATACCTTTTACAGTTACTGAGGTTATCTTCCTACCCAAGTGTAAAATAGAATGTCAATAATGTAAAAGAGACCCTTGACAAGCCACATTTTCTATATATTGTCCCTGGAGATTTTTTTTTCTCTGCGTTGCAGGTATCACTGGACCCCTTCCAATCCATGCCCTACAACTGCCCCTCTCAACAACTTGTGTCTAATAAAGTGTGTAGTGAAGATTAAATCATACTGGGAGTGTTACATTATTTAAACTGGTTTTCTGTCACTTATAGTTGAGCTGTATAGCAAATAGTTCTGTGAGAATAAAGCTTGCCAGACGTGTACAGATAGTATAATATACAGTGAGGTTAAGTTTTACATTGTTGTTTTGTGCTTCCGCCTATATAATATGCACAATACCTTTCCCTGATTTTACATTTTCCTGGATTTTTCACCATTTTGTTTCTAGTCCCTTGAAAATGTAAAATGGGGGTTCTGCTGTATACATGTATGTATCATACAGTATTTGTTTTGCAGCCTAATGCTCCTGACCACTTGACCCTTGTATTGTATCTATCCTTTCAATCAGCAAGTTGATCAGTTGAATAGTAAGCAGTATCTAATAAAAACAATAGCATCTGCCGCAAACTGACATCCTAGCATGTCCAGAATGAGAACAATATAGGGAAATCAAGTAAAGGAAGCCAACACTAAGGGGCAGATTTTCTATTGGTCAAATTCGAGGGTTAATGTATCCTCAAATTCAACCAAATAGAATTTATGTCGAATTTTAACCCTTCGAATATCGAATTTGAAGGGTTTTAGCTATGTTCGATCGAACGAACAATCGAATATAAAAAATTAGATCGAACGATTAAATCGTTCAAATCAAACGATTTTAACCATTCGATCGAATTTTTTTAATTCAATTTAAAAAAGCTGAAATAACCCTATGGGAGCTGTTATACAGCAATTTGGTGGGTTTAATCTGGCAAATTAGGGATTTGAATAAAAATTTAAAGTAATTCGACCATCGACTGGTTGAATGATCAAATAGATTTTTATTCGAATCAATCGAATTTTTTGAATTCGATGGTCGAAGTGCCCAAAAAAGTTAATCGAATTTGAATCTTTTTGATCGAACTTCGAATCCTTCACACAGATTTAGTAAATGTGCCCTTAAGTGCTTACTGTAACTTGGGAGCTCAAGCACTCACAAAATCAAGGCTGAACATCAACAGATTGACATCCTGGGCCTGTCCTAGGTTCACTTTCAGCCGTCCTTGAATGAGTTTCCTTTGGTTCTTGCATCTAATTTGCAGTTTCTCATGGGCTGATCTCATTTACACAGTAACTTTAATAATCTTTCTGGTGTGCATCCTGTATTGTTTTGGAAACCCTGCCAATCCTGAAGCGCATTCTCAGTTCAAGAATCACACCCTTCTGTGCAAGCATTCAGTTAATTTAAATGAGCCTTTCAGAGTCTAACATTAGTTCTGAGAAAATTCCACACTTCTTACCTAGAAACCCTAATCCTAGAAGTGCTACATTGCTGCAATGGTTTGTAAAGGGGAATTGTTTCATTGTGAAATGAATTAACACAGGCCTGGGGGATGGATTCCTTCTTAATCTGAGGCACAGCAGACAATTTAATCCAAGGAAAACAATGTATAATGTATGACTGACAACACAAGAAAACACAATTTTCATTGTCAGTAAGACAATCCAAACCTTTCATTTTGTGATTTTTGCACTGCGTTTCTTGCAGAAAATGATGTCAGTATTTGCTCTTCGCTTGTTGGATGCAAGATTCATCTTTTATTTTGTAGTTGATATTTGTATCTGCAGAGCTCATTAAGCAAGGAGGAGAATTAGCAGATAGCCTGAATCAGCACTGGATCCTGTGTAGTGTGCATAACTCGCCAGTGCTTTTCTATCTGTAACCACCCCTGCAGCACTGGATATAAATTCCCATGGTAACACTGGGAAAGTACTTATTTACCTGCACTAAAAGATTAGACACCTGAAAGGCTCAAATTATAGCTAGGCACAAAGCATGTTTCAGCTGTTTTCTGCCTTTGCTGTTTTTACCCCAGGAGCTGCATTTTCTTTTTAGAAATCCTCAATAATGTAGTGGAGTGGACAAAACTTTTAAGCACGTAATACTGCTCCTATGGGATGTTTGAAACTTTTCAAAGTCTTGTAAACATGTAATAGGAATATTTGCTAGATATTTTGCTTTTATATACATCATCAATGTGTCACAGAAATATTGGGAAATAAGTAAGGGGTTATGCTATACATGTATGGGACTTGTTATCCAGAATGCTCAGGACCTGGGGCTTTCCAGATAATGGATCCTTCTGTAATTTGGATCTTCATACCTTAAGTCCACTACAAAATCATATGTTGTGGAGTTGTATGCAACCCGAATAAGGAACTGGTGCTACAGGGATACAAATGACTTCCTTTTAATCTGTGGAATCAGGTATTTTTATTGATCCCTGTGCTTATTTTGTTATTAGCATCTGTTTACAGAATGTATCAATTTGTAGAAAAAGTACAAATGTACATATGTACATATTCAATGTATATTTAGATTTGCACCTATATTTATAAGGGTACCAGTGTTTCTATCAAAATGTCATAAAATGTATCTAAGCTATATTATGTTTTAGATATTGATTATTTTAAAATGCCATTACTATTAATATAATAATAAATATAAATAAAACAACACTACAGTAACAATAAAGAACAGCCTGTACAATGACTACACAATAAACATTAAATTCCATAGTATGTGATTGCGGTGAGGAACCTCATTGTAATAAAAAAAAGGAGATCTCAGTGGACTCTGAAAGCAGGCAGGTATTTTAGTTCATAAAGAGTTCTACTTACTTGAACTTTATAAAATATGCAAAATGCCTTACTGATTACCTTGACATTACAAAAACATTACCACTTGCTGCCTAGGTCCAGTAAAACAAGTTTGTCAGCATGTAGTCTGCCATTATCCTCCCTGCTGGATCTGTCAACATGGCAACAAGCAAGATATAATTATACTAATACATGGTACCCTTTTATGAAAGTCTGCCGTATCATTTATAAATGTGTTGTTACAAATACTTGTATTCCTAAATAAGATAAAAGAAGAACTTACCTACCTCTTAACACACACACCAGTTGTATCACTTTTTGATTTTAAAGGACAAGGAAAGTCTATTTAACTTGGGGGTGCCAAAAGTTAGGCACAGTCAAGTGCATGTATTTACTTATCTAACACCCGGGCCTGTGTATA
>CM044446.1:47640253-47658535 GCA_024363595.1 Xenopus borealis | reverse complement strand
TAATGTATTGATCCCTGGCCCCTTAGTAACCTCTGCCTGTACTAACAGGTGTGGGGGTTTTAATTTCAGATTGTTGTAGAGCTTCAGCCTTAAAGGGGTTCAAGATATGGAACAGAGGGCACAAAAATGTTGTATTTGGCCCAGCACCAACTATATACGTTTTTGGAGTTAAAGGAACAGTAACACCAAAAAATGAAAAGTGTTTTAAAGCAAAGAAAGTATCATGTAGTGTTGCCCTGCACTGGTAAAATTGATCTGTTTGTTTCAGAAAAACTACTATAGTTCATATAAACAAGCTGCTAAGTAGCAATGGCGGAAATTGAAAAATAGCTACATGGCACAGGATAAGTAATGGATAACAGATAAAATTATGTTCTACAGAGCTTATCTGCTGTGTAACCTGAGCCTTTTCTCCTTTGAATGGCTGCCCCCATGACTACACAACAGCTTATTTATATAAACAATAATAGTGCTTCTGAAGCAACCACAGCAGTTTTACCCGTGCAGGGCAAAACTGCATTATATTTTTATTTAAAACAATTAAATTTTTTTATGTTACTGGTCCTTTAACCCTGACACCCCACAGATTTGTATAATGACCTGTAACCGCTTGGCACTGGTCTGTTTTCTTCAGCAGGTAAAAGTGAAGAGGATTTGTGATTTTGTGAAATGAAGTCCTCCCTGGCATCTTCACAGGCTTGGCTTAAGGGGTTCCCTAGGGACACCTTGCATGTGTGTATGTGCCTGAATACATATTGCTTGGGGTGCAGGTGGTTTGTTGGTGCCATTCAGTTTGTGTCTTGTCATGTGTATGCAACCCACTGCTCTAACAAAGGCATGCTGGAGCAATAAAGTATTCAACTATTAGAAAGGTTGATAGAGTAGTCTGTGGCAAGGACCCTAAAATTAAAGTAAATTAAAGTTCAATCCTGATTTCAGAGTTGTACCAATTCTGCAGTGAACCAGAACAGTTCTCTTTATTGCAGTTATGGAACATTTGTTCAGTTTTCCACACACTAATGACCCAGGTTATAATGTACTTTCACAAAGTTGCATTTCTTTTGTAGTCACATAAATAGTGCTGCCTGTGACCACAATGGATTAGAATGGGAATAAAAAGCTGTATTTCACAAATAACAATAATGTGTCTCGTTAACTACCACCAACATTAAATGGTCATATATATGCAACCATATACAACTTTCCTTTCTTATATTAACCCTACTGTCCATCCAAATGTTTATAGGTTCTAGGGCCTCTAGAGGTTTCTCTTAGAATCTTCAAGAGCATAGGTCCCCAACCTTTTTTCACCCAACATATTTGGAGAGCAACATAACCATGCAAAAAGTTCCTGGAGGGTCCAAATATGGGCTGTGATTCGTTATTGGTAGACCTTCTGTGGAAGGGCAGCCTACTGCAACCAAAACTTGCCTCCAAGCCCAACATTCAAAAATAAGCATTTGCTATGGGAGCAACATCCAATAGGTTGGTGAGCAACATGTTACATGTGAACCACTGGTTGGGGATCACTGTTCTAGGGATTCCAAACAAGGCACTATTGGAGGAGTTGCTGCCCTCTTCAGGATGATCCCCATTGTAAATGATTGATGAATTGACATTACAAGATAGCACCAAGCATGTGATTCTATTTGCATGGTGTAACAATAGCCTTAGCCTAGCAGCTGTGCTTTAGGATGCACAGGTGAGACAAGCTGGTGGTGGGCCAGAATGTATGTGGACCAGCAGCTAACCCCTCATTGTGGAATATGATATTAAGCAATTCTAACAGCTTCAATCAACTTTGCTTTATTATATGACTCTAGAAAAGCTGCCTTTTGTGGTGCGCTGTTTTAACAGGTGACTGCTATGAGATAAAATCGTATCTCTGTTGTCAAGTTTGCTCAACTTTCAGACTGCTACAGTTAAAGGAAGGGCTTAGCTATAAAGTTATCAGTGAGAAAAGTGACGTAATCAGCCAAAGAGGTTTTGATGTGTTAAATAAGAAAGGGAGGTTGGATCTGATTGCATTTACTCTACTGTGTGACAAGCGTTGCTGGTAAAATAAAAACTTACTACAGACAAAGAGAAACATTATACTTATTCGTTTAGTACCTCAGAGGTCCTAAATGACCCAGTTATAAAGAAATACCATGCCCAGATTTACCTCACAGGTGCCCCTAGGCTGCATGGTCTTAGCTCTCATCTGACTTCACTCACAGCAGACCACCCTGCCCCCCAAGGGCATAATCATACGCCAGAGTATTGAGGACGAGATTCCCTAGAATGGTGCCCTAGGCCCAGGCATTTGTGGCATCTCCACAAATTCAGGCCTGAGAAATACTGCTGCTTACCAATGCACACTATGCTTCTGAATCTTTAAGCTGAAAGTTGTGCAGGTTCTAAAACTCCAGAGAATTCAGTAAAAGACATTTTCTTATTTGCTAGTTCAAAGTTGTTATTTTGCTTCTGTATAGCTACAACTTTTAGCATAGTTTGCCTCCCAGTCAGTGATGGGACATGTACACCAGCTATAGGCTGCAAGACAGACACAAATATAAAGCCATGTTGTTTACAGTCATATGAAAAAGTTTAGGAACACCTCTCAGTCTGCATGATAATTTACTCCACATTCAACAAAAAAGATAACAGTGGGGTGTCTTTCATTTCCCCAGGAACATCTGGGTACTGGGGTGTTTTTGGAGCAAAGATATTTTGTAAATCAGTATTCATGAAATTAAATTAAATCAAATGTGAAAAACAGGCTGTGCAAAAATGTGGGTACCCTTGTAATTTTTCTCATTTGAATGCATGTAACTGCTCAATACTGATTACTGGCAACACCAACTTGGTTGGATTAGCTTGTTAAGCCTTGCACTTCATAACCAGGTGTGCCCAATCACAAGAAAAGGTATTTAAAGTGGCTAATTGCAAGTTGTGCTTCTGTTTGACTCTCCTAGAAGAGTGACAGCATGGAATCCTCAAAGCAACTCTCAAACGATCTGGAAACAAAGATTGTTCAGTATCATGGTTTAGGGGAAGGCATTAAAAAGCTATCTCAGAGGTTTAAACTGTCAGTTTCAACTGTAAATAATGTAATCAGGAAATTGAAGGCCACTGGCACAGTTGCTGTAAAACCCAGGTCTGGCAGGGCAAGAAAAATACAGGAGTGGCATATGCAGAGCATTGTGAGAATGGTTACAGACAACCAAAAGATTGTCTCCAAAGACCTGCAAGAACATCTTGCCACAGATGGTGTATCTGTACATCGTTCTACAATTCAGTGCAATTTGCACAAAGACCATCTGTATGGCAGGGTGATGAGAGAGAAGCCCTTTCTACACTCATGCCACAAAATTTTGTATGCAAAAGCTCATTTAGACAAGTCACAGTCATTTTGGAACAAAGTTCTTTGGACTGATGAGACAAAAATTTACAAAAAGCAATTTGTATGGCGGAAGAAGATCACCACATTACAAGAAAAACACCTGCTACCTACTGTCAAATTTGGTGGAGGTTCCATCATGCTGTGGGGCTGTGTGACTAGTTCAGGGATGAATTCAACCTAATATCAACAAATTCTTCAGGATAATGTTCAAGCATCAGTCACAAGGTTGAAGTTATGCAGGGGTTTGATGTTCCAACAAGACAATGACCCTAAACACACTTGGAAATCTACAGGCATTAATGCAGAGGGAGAAGTACAGTATTGTGGAATGGCCGTCACAGTACCCCGACTTGAATATCATTGAAAATCTATGGGATGATTTGAAGCAGGCTGCCCATGTTAAGCAGCCATCAAATTTAACTGAACTGGAGATATTTTGTATGGCGAATGCTCAAAAATATAGCCATCCAGAATCCAGACACTCGTCAAAGGTTATAGGAGGTTTATGGAGGCTGTTACATTTGCAAAAGCAGCCTCAACTAAGTATTGATGCAATATATCTATTGGGGTGCGCACATTTATGCACCTGTCTAATTTTGTTATGATGCATTTTGCATATTTTCTGTTGATCCAATAAACTTGATGTCACTGCTGAAATATTACTGTTTCCATAAGGCATGTTATATATTAAAAGGAAGTTGCTACTTTGAAAGCTCAGCCAATGAAAAACAAAACTCCAAAGAATGAAGATGAGGTTCCCAAACACTCAGGTGCAGGCAGGTACAGTGGATTTTTGTGCAAAATACAGAATCCTGCACTTCAGTGCCCAAATCAACCATGTCTACCAGAATCTGAGTTGACGTAATGCTTCCTGGTGCAAGTATAGCAGGCAGAAGGAGCGGATTCTTGGCCTGTGTTTCTTCACAGGCTGCAATCCAGCTCATGTGGACAAACCTATGTGTGTGCAGGAGCAGTGCAATCGCTGTCATATACATATGAAGAGTCTGATTGTATAAGCAGCGGAGAACTATGCATGCCCATGGAGATACACAGATTGTATCCATTACAACTCATTGCAGAATTTCTATGGACAGATTTACTAAGGCTCGAATTGTCGAGGGCTTTAAGCCCTCTTATTCGTGTATCGAATAATTGGCAAAATAAAATATTCGCCGGTTTTCAAATATTCGCCAAAATCGTATGATCGAACGATTTTATGAAAAATTTGTAAAAAAGAGTTCTCTTGTTTGAAAAAATCGTACGAATTGAAGGATTCGAACGGTTTGAAGCGTTGGATCGTACGATTGCAATTTGGGAAAAGACTTAGAAAAAAAGCCTATGGATGATTCCCATAGACTTCTTTTGCAATTTGGTAGGTTCAATCTGGCGAAGTAGGCAGTCGAATAGAAATTCAAAGGGCAAGTTCTTTGACTGGTGAATAGTCGTGCGCTCAAATCTATATTTATGTGATCTATTCGATGCGACCGAATATTCCATATTCGATGGTTAAAAATACTTAATTTGCATATTCGAATATTCGCACAATCGAAAATAGACTATTCGAGCAAATTTTCTAATCCTTCACACGTATTTGATAAATCTGTCCCCTAGTGTAAGCATGTGGTTTGGTTTTGCTAAATTATTTTTTTATTTTCTTAACAAGGCCTATATATTTACCTTTTTTTCCTATTAATAACATTGGGATCAACCATCAACAATACCGGTCAGGCCAGTAAAATACCGGCCAGGTGGCAACCCTAACAAGGTCTGAGATAGATGCAAGTAGTCTCCACTCCAGCACTGCTTATGTTAAAAACCAACAAAGTCCACTGGAGAGCTAAATATGTGAAATCAGGAGAAAATGCTTAGCATTACATGTATCCTCTTTTGTACTTTACAGAACAATAGATAGTGAGGCCTTCTAAAGCCTTAAACCCACATGCAATACCTAGTCATGTGACATAACACACCAGCTCCACCTGTTGGCCTGGTACAATTATTACCATAGCACTTAAATATTAGTCATTACTACCAAGCAGATTAGTAAAAAAAAAAAAGCACCACCGATTAATCTCCAGTGGACTTTAGTGGATTACATGGCATACCTATTCCACTGTACAAAGAGAACATAATACGGATTAGATATATTGAGCTTTGTTGTTTGAATACACAGTTGAACTGTGAACAATAACACAACACATGGGTGAGCAAAATAGTTTGCATTGTTTCACTGAGAAAAAAATGGCCATAGACTATAAAAGATAGTTGAGCGATTTTAAAAAATGTTACGTGGTTTGAAAAATTGTAACAGGACACAACTTTTTTGCTGTTTCTCAAATTATTGGCAAAACTGGTTTGATTCCCAATCACTATGGAACCTGGACTTGTTGGCATAATGTAAATTATAATTATGTGCCTGGACAAACACACACAGAAAAAAGCATATGTTCACCTTGAAACTGCTTTTTAGTATTTTGAACAAAGGGATTGTGATATTCAAAGACAATAAGCAGCTAATGTTAAATGTATTTGTTTTCAAGGATTTTGAATTAGCATTTTGTTGTAAATTTGCCAGTGTAAACTGGATTTCACTGATTTGAGTAACTAGGTAGAGGAGAGGGGCTGACTAGAGATCTAACTGCTTACTAATTATATGGTAATGACAAGAAAAATCTAGTCACAGAATGGAGTATCTTGGGCATGATTGCCACAAAAGCTGCAACAAAGAGTTTGAAATTTCTGGTTACAAAGAAGCAGAGTAGAAAAGAATAGAAGACTTTTTTAAACTTAAATATTCTGTAAGTATAACTACAATTCAGTTCAATGATTTATACTATACAAAGGTGTAATGTTTAAGGTTCAGGCCATGCGGGGCAATATTTCCCATTATAAAATAGGCAAATATTTACTTTGCTTTGAAATACAGATGTCATACAAAATGAAAACCAATTACAAATAATCTCAGAATAACAGTATCTAAAAGTTAACTTTAGAGAAAGAAAAACCCTCCCCACAACTCAAGTTCTCCTGCACCTTTTCACCTGCCTCTCTTCAACATCTCTTACTCTAAGGGGCAAATTTACTACAATTCCTCAAAAATCCTATGAATTAATTCGATATGCATTCGAGTATCGAATGCTTATAGAATAGTTTTAGGCTATCATTTTGCTCGATATTCGATTTCTCGATTAGACAGAGCAAGGCTTTGTATGAATTAAAACTAGTGCAATGCTCTGTTCCTGTGGTTTCCAGCATCCCAGGCCATCATTACATGGTTTCCTTTGTGCATAGATGGTTGACCAGATCAGGCCTTGAATGTTTTAAGATATTGCATGTGTAAGGAGATTTGGCCAGGAAACATCTATACAAATCACCCTAGTGTTGCTCAGTTATATGAAGTTGTATGCACACTCCTCTAAATAAGTCAGCAAACTGGTGCTAAAATCTGTGCTTGGTAAGCTGCCTGGTAGGCTGGGACTAAAACTGGCTCTCTGTATTTATCTGTTTTTATTATTATTATTATTATTATTATTATTAACATGTATTTCTATAGCGTCAACTTGTTTCGTAGCGCTTATTTATAAATGGTTTTGCATCATACTCTGTAGCACTGTATGCTGGAAATATTCGATTCTATTAATGGGGTATTGTAGTGATGTATATAGCAGGACAAATGACCCAGAACCAGATAAGTACCAATGACAAAGTAAGAGGAGAGGGAAAGTCTTTAAGGATGATTTTAAAAAACTAGGTGAAAAGTTGAGGGAGAGGACTTCCAAGGTAATTTTCTCACAGATATTACCTGTGCCACGAGCAACTTTAAGAAGACAGCGGCTTAGGGAGATTAATGTGTGGCTAAGAGAGGTTTAGGAAGGAGGGTTTTGGGTTCTTGAAGAACTGGGCTGATTTCTCAATCCACTACATGCTCTTTGGCAGGGATGGGCTGCACCTCAGTGATGATGATCTAGAGCAGTGATCCCCAACCAGTAGCTCGCGAGCAACATGTTGCTCTCCAACCCCTTCGATGTTGCTCCCAGTGGCCTCAAAGCAAGTGCTTATTTTTGAATTACTGGCTTAGAGGCAAGTTTTGGTTGCATAAAAAAACAGATGCCCTGCCAAACATTCTCTCCTGTAGGCTGCCAGTCCATATAGGGGCTACCAAAAAGCCAATCAGAGCTCTTATTTGACATCCACACGGACTTTTTCATGCTTGTGTTGCTCTCCAACTCTTTTTTACATTTAAATGTGGCTCACGAGCAAAAAAGGTTGGGGACCCCTGATCTAGAGGGTTGGAAGAGATTTTAGGGCAGGACTACAAGGCAGCTGCATTTCCATTCAGATCAGATGCTGGCCGACAAAACGCCCACATCAAGTTGGATCCAACAGGAACAAGTTAAGTACTAGGAAGTCGGATGGTGTCGCAACAGTGATCCGACGTGACATGACTGACGGATGCAAACGCAGCATCCAACAGTCACGTCACGTCTGATAACCATTTGACTTCCTATTACTTAACTTGTTCCTTTCGGATTTGGCTTGATGCAGGCTTTTTGTCGGCCAGTGTCGGATACGACGGAAACGCAACTAAGTCCGCCGTGTACTTCTGTCCTTAAACTACGTGACTACGTGTGTGTGTGGGGGGTGCAATGAAGGATTCTGTGGAAGACAGATTACATGAGGTAGTGGTCATAGAAAGGGAAAGTAGGGGAGGAGATTTGATTGGAGGTACTGTTAAGGACAGGGAGCACCAAATGTTGTATTTACAAAATTCTCATGCTGGTACCAGTGTTAAATTTATGTTTTCAAATGCAAGGAGTCTGACTGAAAAAATAGGAGAGTTGGAGTTGCTGGCACTGGAGGGGAAATATGATGTGGTTGCAGAAACATGGCTGAATGAGTGCTACAATTTGTTTTGGAGGGTCAGATGCAGTAGAAAATGAGTTGGGGTATGTCTGTTAGGCTGAAGCCTAATGGGTGGAGAGCTTCACTGATTGTAAAAAGACCAGCAAATCAATTGTTGGAGTATGCTATAGACCCACTAATGTAAGGAGGAGGAGGCTTAGCTCCTGATGCAAACAGAAAAGGCTATTAGCTTGGGGAAAGTAATGATAATGGGGAGTTTTAATAATCCAGATATTGACTGTAACAACATTACTGCCAGGACAGTTTCTTATAATTTTATGGCACAGGTTGTTAAGGAGCCAACCAGAAACCATGCTATACTGGATCTAATGATCTCTAATGACCCAGAACAAATCAGATCAAATGTGCAAGTAATTGAACCCCTGAGTAGTGACCATAATGTGATCTCATTTACTGTTTGGTGCAAAAATCATTTATACAACGGGGCAACAAAAACCCTGAATTTCAGAAAAGCTCATTCTAGCTCCTTAAGGGCTGCCCTACAGAGGATAGATTGGGGCATTATGTTTTCATCTTAAAACACAGAACAGTAATCGTCATTTAAAATGATATTAAATTGTTACTGTTCTGAATTTTTAAGTATAAACGCAGAAGAACTAATAACCACCATATGTGGCTAATTACAGCAGTAAAGAAGTTAATTGGAATGAAGAGAAAGGCATTAAAAACCTAAGGGGGAGAATTATAAGGTTGAATAGTACATTTGAATTCAAAATTCGAATTAGCGATTTTAATTTGGTGTCAAAATTCACACATTGCAATTTTAATCCCCCGATTTGAATGTGGGATCTATCACACTTTGACCATGCAAACAGTTCTAATTCTAATTGAACCATTTGAATATGTTAATAGCCTTCCTGACATTCAAGGAGGAAAATTCGATCTGAGTTTGGTTCGTATTCTATCCAAATAGGAAAAAAAATTTCAGATCATTCCCATTCAATCAATATTCAAATTTTTTCATAAATAACCTCCCATTCAAGGTGTTCGTACACTCAAATTTATTAAAAAAAAATACACATCAATTAGAAATTCAACCTTTGTTAAATCTGCCAATAAATTATATGGGGACAGAAGCTGCATTTAATGAACATAAAAATATAATATAAAATATAAAAGTATAATAAATTCTGTAAACCGGAAGGCAAAGAAAGAAAATGAGAAATGCATTGCGGCAGAGGCTAACCATAACCATAAAAATAATTTTTAAGTATATTAATAGTAAAAAGATGCAGATTGAGAGTGTGGCCCTTTAAATAATTGTACCAGTATGGCTGTAGCATATACTAAAAAGATATGTGCTAAACTCAGCTCTTTTCTTGAAGTTCCTAGACCAACCACATATCTGCACTGTTGGCTCACCTCAAACTAGTCTGTGGCTGACTCAGGATATGGTACATAAAGATTTACTAAAAATTAAAGTGAACATGGTACCAGGGCCAGATGGAATACACCTTTGGGCACCAAGAGAGTTTCATTCGGTTTAAGACCGGCTTCTATTTATGAATTTCTCAGATTTACTTTCATCTGGTTTGGTAATTGTGGATTGGAGGAAAGCTGATGTAATTGATATATTTAAAAATGGACTACAATCTCAGCCTGGCAATTATAGGCCAGTAGGTTTGAGACTTGTGGTGGGCAAATTATTGAAAGTTTGTTAAGGAATCACATTTGTCCTGGTAATGACATTATGAGCAACAATTGGCATGGCTTTATGAAGGATAGGTCATGTCAGACATCATGTTTTGGGCTTCTATATTAGCCCAAGGCAACCACAGCCCTATAGCAGGGAAGATCTGTGCCTCTGAAGGTGCTTGTCCCTGTTTTCTTTTCTGCTGATTCACTGCACATGCTCTGTGCTGCTGTCAGTAACTGAGGTTAAGCTCCCCATAGACGCAACGATATTTCCCTGCCGAACGACCGATCTTAGGGAAGTCTGACCAATCTGTCAAATTATCGTGCGGTTAGTGGGATACAAACGATCGTTCGTCTTACGATTTTTCGTCCGACATCGGTCTGAAGATTGATCGGCCAGGTTAGAAAATCTTTATCGGTCCCCACGCAATCTACCTATGTTTGCAGAGCCAAGCAGGCTGTGATCCTTCAGTTTTGCTGCAATATCACCTGAAATGGTCTTTTTAGTTGATGGACACATCAGGCATTTAAAAGATCGTTTTGAGACAATCGTGGTCTCACGATAACTATTGGATCTTTCAAAAATCTTAACGTCTATGGCCAGCTTTAGGTCCCCACATTACCCATAGAATACAAATGTCACAATATAAGGATGATTAGTAATTAATACAGATTTTTACTATTTGGCAGCACAGAAACCACTGCAGTTACCATCAGAATTTTATCATCAGCCCTGTAGTATTGGCTTACAGTATATTACAATCCAGCCTCATTGTCTGCTTGATCATTTGCAACGACTCCTAAGCTTAGCTTCTCAACGGCTGCTCAGAGCCCACTGAGCATGTGAGTGTCGCAGACACTTTCCAAAATGTAGTTTGAAGTCCTGGATCATTTCTGCTATTAAGAAGCTGAATCTATAGGCTGGTGCAATAGGTTCAGTATATAAAATATGACAATTTAGGCACATTTGCGTTAAGAGTGTACTTCTCCTTTAAAAAGAGGGAAAAGAAAAATACTTTTCTGTGTAGACTTCAGCGCCTGTGGCAACGGGAAATTTTAGAAAAAACAATATAGTGTAGTGTTTTTTGTTAATTAATGACAGTGTGTGTCACCCTGTGTTGATTCTAGATTGACAATAGGGAAGGTGCTTTCTTCTCCTTAAGTGTCAGTCAGTCTCCTTAAGTGTCAGTCAGTGTAGCCGGCTTCCTCTTAAAGTTTTCCCAGCCCTCACCCAAACAAATGACAAACATGATACTATAATTTCATTAGCAGGATTTTTTGATTTTATTTATTTATTGTGTTTTGATTTTGCAACACAGACACAAATAAATAGCATGACAACAGAGCATTCCTCAGAGGCATGCCTCTGAGGAAGCTGAGAGTATCAGCGAAACGCGTTAGGACAGAGGGGGGAGCCCATACGGACCCACAGAGACTACCACGAGGAAGCCGGCTACATTTACCTCAAAGACTCTGAAGGGACTAAGTTGAAACATTCCATTTTGCGAGCACCCCCTACATGTGAGTGCGACATTTATTTTTATTTTGAAAATTTTTAACATTAAAACAGAATTACACTATTATTCTGCCATTATTTATATCGGAGCCTGCAGAAGTTGAACTGCTGGATGAGGAGAACGCCACGCTGATTAAATCATATCACAGGTCTGTAAGTAGGCACTGCAGACAGTCGGTGGAGGCACATTTTTGGGGTTAAAACACCTAAAGAAAAGTGTGTGGCTGAACACATTCCACCCTCCACCCCCCTCCAAGGGTGAAACATTTTTTAATAACAATAGTGACATGGGATATCACTGACACTTAAGGAGAAGAAAGCACCTTCCCTATTGTCAATCTAGAATCAACACAGGGTGACACACACTGTCATTAATTAACAAAAAATACTACACTATATTGTTTTTTAAAAATTTCCCGTTGCCACAGGCGCTGAACTCTACACAGAAAAGTATTCTGTATCGATTGTGAACGCAGTGGAGAGACTGCGAAGAGATCGGCAGGGAATCAACAGTACCAACATCTTTCCTTAATTGGCATATAACCATCTGCTAATTTTTGTTCTGTAATCCTTTAATGAGGATGTCTGCACATGGATAGGAAACAAGCTACAGGATTGGTTACCCTGGGTGGTTGTTATTGGTACAGTCTCTACTTGGAGTAAGGTTTTTAGTGGGGGTCCCTCAGGGCTCTGTATCAAACTTTTTTTTTACTTCCTCTGGATGAATTAGCAGCTAGGCAGGCTTTTTACAGACTAAGGCTGGGGACAGACAGGGAGATTCGGGGAGATTCTGTCGCCTGGCGTTTAATAGCAGGCGACAATCTCCCCGAACTTCCTTCTCCCTGTCCGTCGCTAGTTTAAATGGAAAAGCGCCAGCTCTGTGCACACGCGGCGCGGCGATTTCCGGAATCGCCCGAAGTTTCCTCACGAAGTAGTAGCGACGGACAGGGAGAAGGAAGTTCGGGGAGATTGTCGCCTGCTATTAAACGCCAGGCGACAGAATCTCCCAGAATCTCCCTGTCTGTCCCAGCCTAAAAGGTTGAACTTGATGTACGTGTGTCTTTTTTCAAACCAAACTTACTATGTTACCATGTTACATTAAATAATGTACATATCCTGACTGCGGATGTGCTTTTACATAATTTTTTTTTTTCACTATTGTCACAGTTGTTATTCCTTGCTGTGTTACATAGTTACATAGTTAAATTGGGTTGAAAAAAGACCGAGTCCATCAAGTTCAACCCCTCCAAATTAAAAACCCAGCATACACACACACACACATTTCCACTCTTTCACACAAACCATATATGCCCATAGCTATATTAACTGTAGAGTTTAGTATCAAAATAGCCTTTGATATTATGTCTGTCCAAAAAATCATCCAAGCCCCTTTTGAAAGCATCAACAGAATCAGCCATCACAACATCACCCGGCAGTGCATTTGTTGTCATGCTATTTATTTGTGTCTGTGTTGCAAAATCAAAACACAATAAATAAATTATAAAAAAAAAAACTTGCTAATGAAATTATAGTTTCATGTTTGTCATTTGTTTGGGTGAGGGCTGGGAAAACTTTAAGGGCTCTTCCAGACGAGGTGATTGCAGGGAGATTTGTTGCCTGCGACAAATCGCCGCATGTTTGGGGCAACAAATCTCCCTGCAATCTCCTCATCTGGAAGAGCCCTAAGAGCCAACTGGAATAGTGGTATAGGGTGAAGTCTGTTTCAAATGGTTTAAATAAGTATCTGTTTTCCTTTTATTCCTTGATCTCGGGTAGGACCTGTTTCCCTGAAGCTGGGCAGGCCCCATATTAAAGTATTTGTCAATTGCCCCAGGATCGGACTTCAGCAGTGTTTATGGCCCAGACGGCTCAGTGATTGAAATGCAAGTGAGAAGTCAAGGGATAATTATGATCACTCTGTTCCAGACAGATTGCAGCAGAACTCTGTAAACATGATCACATGACTAGCCACGTGGAGATGGGGCAGAGGTGGAAGGGGAGGAGGGCTGTGCAAGAGATACACAGACATGGAGAAAACAGACCTGATAGCAGGCTGTGAATGCAGTGAACAGCACAAACACATGGGATGGCAGTTTAACCAATTGCTTGCTGGTGAAAGGAGGAATTGAAACCATATTCAGTCAAGATCTTAATATGATGATTTTGCACTGCTACAGCTTACACATTTGTCAGAATTACACACACCATTATTTAAAGAAAAGGATCTGGGTTTCATGTCTAATTTGGAAAGGCCTTTTATTATCTGGGTGACAGGTCAACTTTAAAGTTTAAGGAAAGGCTGGATACACTTGGGGGGGGGGTGCCAAACATTAGGCACCCAAGTGATTATAGCGACGTACCTCAAACCCAGGGTGTTGATCTCGGTGTGGTGCTCGCTTCTATTACCCGGGACCGGTGCAGATTTCTCCTGATAGGAGCACCAACCCTGGGTTATAGAAGCGAGCATCACGCAGCGATCAACACTTCCCCGTTCCCCGAACTGACTCATGCACATTTAAATGAAAAAGACGATTTTAAAGTTAAAGTTTGGCTTTTCGTTCTAATGCACATGCGCAGCTGCGCAAAGACGGAAGTAAGATCTCTGTGTAGTGCTCGCTTCTATAACCTGCAGATTTCTCCTGATTGGAGTACCGTCCCTGGGTTTGAGGTACGTTGCTCTAATCACTTGGGGGTGCCTAACGTTTGGCACCCCCAAGTGTATCCAGCCTTTCCTTCTGCTTTAAGCTGATTTCCCCCAAGACCAAGCGAGCAGTTTCTCTGCCTGTGGTGATGTGGCCCTCTCCCAGCAGGCCAGCATTGGCCCCTGTGATTGATTGTTGGTCAAAATGCTCCGATCAGCCTGATCTAGCCATGCGCATAGGTGGTAAAATTGGGAAAGGCTGTTTGGCTGCTTGTTTGGCAAGCTAGCCACATAAGTTGATCCTTATGTGTATGGCCAGCTTAGGTGGAGGAAACATGTCCTTTGACATATTTTAATCATTTTTTAAACTGCAAGGCTTTCTGCAGATTTTGCTTTTGTCCTGACTAATGGGTGCTATAGAGTGTGTGTGTTAGGGTTGCCACCTTTTCTTTAAAAAAATACCGGCATTCCTATATATTGAGCTTTTTTCCCTATTAATAACATTGTGATCGGACATCTAAAATACCGGTCAGGCCGGTAAAAAACCGGCCAGGTGGCAACCCTAGTGTGTGTGTAATTTCCGTTTGTGACATTAATGGAAACTATCATTTGCTGGCACTTTTGTAGCATTCATATATAGGGTTGGCACCTTTTCTGGAAAATATACTGGCCTTCCTATATTATCTTTCAACCCTATTAATAACACTGGTATCTAGCAGCATTTTTAACAGCCTGAACAGTTACGTGGCAACCCTATCCATAAGGCAGGTGGAGGATAAGCTGTTACTAATGGGCACTGTATAATTTTCATTGGCAGTAGTAACAGGGAATAAAAGCACCTGTAACATTATTTGCAAAATGCCTTTTATTGGTAAAAGAGAATTCCAAATGGTTAAGGGGGCCACTGGCCAGTATCAGTGAAGGGTCTGGAATTCTGATGCCCCACTGAACAGACAGGATAAGTAATAATTATATTAAAGCAATATGTATTTTCCTGCTTAGCTACTCCCTCGCCAATCCCTTAGGACTAGGTGATACATTGTCCTGCTACTGAAAATGGCCCATTGTTTGTGACATATACCATTTAAAAAAAAAAAAAAAGTGCACTTTTTTTGCTACTAAAACTTGTCTCTAGGCCTGGAATTCAAAAAGAAGCACATTGTTTGAAGCTCCTGAGAACAACATTTAATACGGCTACTGCATACCTCCCAACTGTCCCGTTTTGAGAGAGACAGTCCCGCTTTGACAGCTCAACCCACGGTCCCACATTTGTATGGAAATGTCCCAACCTTCCCTTGCACTGAACAACAATGTTACTTTTGTAAACATTTTGAGATAAGCAAATAAGTAATTGTAACAATTAGGATAAACAGTTCTCTTGGGAGAAGTTATGGCAAAGACACATGAAGATCAGGGAGATTAGTCACCTAACGACAAATCTCTTCTTCGGGCAACTATTCTCCCCTGCCTTCCCGCCAGCTAGAATGTTAATCGCCAGCACTCAGAGTGCTTCGTTTTCTGAAGTCGTCCAAAATTGCCTCACAAGGAGACTTTGAAAAATGAATCACTCCGAATGCCATCCCGACGGCAATTAACATTCTAGCCGGTGGGAAGGCAGGGAAAAGTAGTTCAGGGAGATTAGTCGCCAGGGTGACTAAATCTAAATCTCCCCGAATCTGAGCATGTCTCTGCCCTTAAGGTGGCCATACACAAGCCAATAAAAGCTGCCGACAGACCGAGTCGGCAGCTTATTGGCCCGTGTATGGAGCCCTCCGACGGGCTTCCCCCATTGATATCTGGCCTAAAGTCATTGATTCGGTCACGCGATCCAACCTACCGCTCCCAATCGGACTACCTCATGGTGGGCATATCGGGGAGAGATCCGCTCGTTTGGCGACATTGCCAAACGAGCAGATCTCTCTGTGTATGGCCACCTTTAGATTCTCAGCTTAAAGGCAATTCACCTTCATTAGCAAAACTCTGATAAGTGGGAAAAAAACACCCAGAAATGTGTTCATACTTTCATAACCTGCCAAATTTTGTAAAATGAACATGGTAAGTGGCCACAAAACTGGGCATGGTCAAAATTTCCACACACACAGACAAATATGTATTTTGCTGGTGTAAGTTAATACACTAAACATGAGTTCATGTATGAGCTGTGGAAATCCCACACTGTCTTTCCTCACCCTGTCTGCCCCACACAGAGAAGGAGGCGGCAATAGCAGTAGGAGCCTGAGCTCAGAATCGGCAGCAGGAGCTGTGACGTCAACGTTGTGTGTTTCGGGGCGGCTCTGAGGCCAGAAGCTGCTTCTGACAAAGGGACTGTGTAACCGGAGGGGCTCGGAGCAGAGAGGTAAGGACACCGGGCAGTGGGGGAGGGCAGGCACGGGAAGGGCACTACACATAACACCCACAAGCTGCCGTCTCATCATTTCATTCCTTTCTGCCTTAACCCAGGCTACAGGAGAAACAATATAGCGAAGCAGTTATGTAGATCCATATACACACGCACCAATCAGGGTACATGTAAATAAACACGTCATATACAGGTTACAGACTAGTGTCATACACTGTGAATATAGTCTCTGCCGCCCTAAAACAAGCAGCCGGTGCATGAATGGCTCCACACAAGCAGCCTCCATTGCTGTATGGGCAGCTGCAGCAGGCAGAGTTCTAGCCACAGCCACTCAGCCAGGAATGATCAGCTTTGGTACCTCAGGGACAGCAGGCGGCAGCTGGGGGCTATTATACAAAAACTACGGGCTGTTTCACATTGTGCTATTAATATTATTCTGTATATCTATAGCTTGCTCAAATACTCTCCAGAACAATCAACACGACTAGTATATTCAGTATATAATACACAAAAGCCATGAATATCCTGTAAATTATATATTTATAAACAGTGACTAATTATGTCATTTTAGTCACAGACTCACTAAAACATGTGTATTATAATAAATACAGAACCCCTTGTTGGAAAATACGAGGATATTAGAAGCAACCTCAGAGTTCCATGACCTCTATAAAATGATCATGGAACTCCTCAGTGACTTATAATATCCTTATATTTTACAACAGGGGGTACTATATTCAGTATATATTCATCAGGTGCCTACATGGCTTTGTTGTGAGGCAACTTCTGGCTACATCATGGAACAACATATAAGTTCTAATATATAGTTCCGTTAATGAGCATGTGTGTATAGAGAAAGAGACAAACAAATAGATTGATATACATTGTTCATTTGTGAACAAGTGATAAACAATATAACCTTGCTGAGTATTCAGTATTACTAAAAATATATCACATTTGGTAGTTGTAAATGAGCCATTCATACAGACAACAGTACCCTTGTGAATCAACATGATCTGCTTACCATGTAGCAGCTGTTACACTCCCAGTGAAGGTGGAATGCAGTGGCTCATATCAGGAATGTGGTGTGTGTTTTGTCAGCACTGAGGCAGCTCCTTAAGGGCTAGTCCACACGGGAAGAATCAGGGAGATTTGTCGCCTGGCGACTAATCGCTGCTTCTTTGGGGCGACTAATCTCCCAGAATTGCTTACCCCTGCCTCATACCCACTAAAATGAAGTCACCCTATTCACACACAGTTCTGGTCGCTGGAAATTGCGCAGACGACTTTTCATTTTAGCGGACAAAAATGGCGACAAATCTCCCTGAATCTTCCTGTGTGGACTAGCCACTGGGGGATTCAGAAAATATCCAATCAGTGCTTATTAAGGATATATTGATTTACTCTGGCACACTTAATAACATGCCCCAAAGAGCTAACTGTATTACCTGTAGGGTCACTGGAATATTTTACTATAAACTAGCAATTGAGCTAGAACTGAGCCTTCTAGTACAAAATACTCCTGACTATTTATATATGTATATATCTTTAAGATCCGCACCTGGGTGCTGCTCTTGGGACATTCTCTATACAAATAGATTGGGCAGCGCATGCCTGTGATTTCTTAAAAAATGAATACTTTATTTTATTATGGTACAGGAATCAACGTTTCGGCTCACATCCAGAGCCTTCTTGAGAGAATCTTGATGCTCTGGATGTGAGCCGAAATGTTGATTCCTGTACCATGATGAAATAAAAACGTTAATTTTTTAAGAAATCTCAGGAGTGCGCTGCCATATCTATTTATATATACATATATATAT
>CM044446.1:47566417-47577833 GCA_024363595.1 Xenopus borealis | reverse complement strand
TTTTGAAAAAACATGTTTTCCCATGACTTAAAACCTCCTGCTTTACAGTGACCAACACACTTTATGTATTTTCTATGTAAACATATAAAAATTGGATTCTGCATGCAACACTAAGGGGCAAATTTACTATTATTCCATAAAAATTCCCTCGATCTTACTCGAAATTCCTTAAGCATTCGACCATCGAATGCTTATCGAATTGTTTAAGGCTATCATTTTGCTCGATATTCGATTTCTCAATGAATTCGTACGAGTTCACGAAAAAAGGTTAAAATTTCCTTCAAGTCTCTGAAAAACTCATCCGATTCAAACGATTGAACGCTTCGATTATACGAATGGTATTCGAGCAGGACTCAGAAGCCTATGGGGGGTTTCCCTTGGCTTCTATTGCAATTTGGAAGGTTCAATCTGGCGAAGTAGGCAGTCGAACAATTTTTAAATCTTGATTCCTTCGATCATCGAATATCCGATCATTCGATCTATTCGATAATTCGGTATTCGATGATCGAAGAGGCCAAATTAGAATATACGAATATACGAAAAATTTGTATGATCGGTATTCGATTGAACTTCGATCATTTCACGTGAATTTTGTAAATTTGCCCTTAAGTTGTAAGATTTTCATGCACCTTATTGAGATTCTGCCTGTTTTGGGCTTGTATATTGCTGCCCAATGGAACTAAGAAATGCATAGCTAGATTATTACAATGAAAGTGTTCCAATGACTTTATATTTTCTTTTTATGACTGCTGTTCTAATATTGAAGTGCAAACAAATGATTTATGCTTTCAAAGTTGGCCACAGGGGGCTGTCATCTTGTAACTTTGTTATACATCTTTGCAAGACTAGACTACATACACATGCTCAGTGTGGTCTGGGCTTCTTAGGGATCGTCATAAATGATCAAAAAACAAAGCTGCTTGAGTTCTGCATGGCTGGTAAGTAAGACAGGGGCTCCCCCTGCTGTTCATAAGTATGATTGTTTCCCTGCCAGAAGTTAGGGATCGTCTGACAATTCCTATCCACAGCACTAAATGAAGGGAGAATTTCACTGCATACAGTCAGGTTTCTTCTAAAAACGGTACACATTTTTTAACTAAAGTATATTGGAGATAGATTTCTTTTTCATTAAAGAAAGTAAAAATGGGATTTTATTTCTTTGATTTTCCTTGCCCTTTAACAATAGTGATGGGCGAATTTATTCGGCAGGCACGAATTCGTGTAGAATAAATTAGTGAAATTCCAGCGAAAATTCGCCTGCCGAAAATTCTCTGGCGTCAGAAAAAAAGAGCATTGAAGTTGACGCAACCCTCATTGAAAACGCTGCGACGTGCATCAAAAATGTGACGCGCCTCGTTTCGTGAAGTTTTCACCAATTTGCGAATTTCACTGGAAATTCGATAATTTTTCGGCGAGGCGAAACGGGATAGATTCGCCCATCACTACTTAACAACTATTATATCTATTCTAACATGTTTAATAAAACATAGTGATTTGCTCAGCAGGGAAAAAGATAACAAATGTATCAACTAATTGTATCAGTTTAGAACAGTTACACAGAGTAGTGCCCTGCTCTGCCTGCGTGTGCCCTGCTCTGCCTGCGTGTGCCCTGCTCTGCCTGAGTGTGCCCTGCTCTGCCGGTGTGTGCCCTGCTCTGCCTGTGTGTGTGATATACTCTGCCTGTGTATGTGATATACTATGCCTGTGTGTGCCCTGCTCTGCCTGTGGAACATAAGCCTGGTATTTATCCTGGGGGTGTTAGCATTTGAAAATAAATCATTGTTAAGGGCCCTTAAGGTGTTTAATCATGTGCTGGGGGAAGAGGAGGCATATGGATTTAAGGGTATGTCTTAATATGACAACTTTTCTTCACATTTGTTTTGTTTTTTGTGTGCTACCCTAACTAATATGAACATAGTCTTGTGGTAACGTGGGTGTGCTTTAAAGTGGGTTTAGTTTAAAAACAGGGGGTGTTCAAATTGTCTTCCATAATCGGCTCTCCCCTACGTAGGCCAAAAACTTTTAGCCCTCGATACCACAGACGTTGGACAGCACTGTTCTATGTGATTTAGTTGTATAAACTTACTTCACAGCACTGCAAACATTGGTGCTGTATAAATACATGTTAATAAAATAATGTGTGTATTGTTCTGTAACCCAAATTTCCATTATGCATCTACACTAGGAATGTACTGAATCCAGGATTCGGCCGAATCCTTGTACATGGCTGAACCAAATCTGAATCCTAGTTTGCATATGCAAATTAGGTGTGGGGAGGGAAATTGTGTGACTTTTTGTCACAAAACAAGGAAGTAAATATTTTTTCCCACATTTTCTTTCCAATACCTAATTTACATATGCAAATTTGGTAGGGGTGCACCAAATCCACTTTTTGGGATACCAAACCAAATCATAATTTGTATTTACAAATTAGGGACTGGAAAGGAAAATGTAGGAAAAGATTTCACTTCCTTGTTTTGTGACACAAAGTGACGTGATTTCCCTTCTCACACCTAATTTACATTTGCGGATTAGGTTCGGCCAGACACAAGGATTCTGCTGAATCCAAATCCTGCTGAAAAAGGCAGACTCCGAATCCCGACCCAAATCCCGGATTCAGTGCACCCCTAAAATTAGGCCAGTTATTCTGACGAATGTTTCATAAAGGATTCAGTCGAATGTCAGAGAGGATTTGATGGGTCCCTAATCTACACTAGGCACTAAAGGGGTTGTTCACCTTTGAGTTAACTTTTAGTATAATGTAGAGAGTGATATTCCGAGACAATTTGCAATTGGTTTTCATTTTTTATTATTTGTGGTTTTATAGTTATTTAGCTTTTTATTCAGCAGCTCTCTAGCTTGCAGTGTCAGCAATTTGGTTTCTAGGGGACAAATTACCCTAGCAACCCTGCATTGATTTGAATAAGAGACTGGAATATGAATAGGAGAAAGACTGAATAGAATGATAAGTAATAAAAAGTAACAATAACAATACATTTGTAGCCTTACAGAGCGTTTGTTTTTAGATGGGGTCAGTGACCCCCATTTGAAAGCTGCAAAGAAACAGAAGAAAATTGGAAATCATTAAAAAACTATGAAAAATAAATAATGAAGACCAATTGAAAAGTTTCTTAGAATTGCCCCTTCTACAATATACTAAAAGTTAACTTGAAGGTGAACCACCCCTTTAACGAACAACTTGCTTGTTTAAATGTGGGCTCATATAAACTGAATTAGCAATATAATTTAGCTGCAATTAGTAGAAAACAGCTGCTTTTGATGGTTGCAGTCACAATAAAAAAACATACGGGAACTAATAAAGTTCCCGCTCAACAAAATCACATAAAGTAAAAATAGAGATTACGGGCTTGTAATTGTTCCCAGTGTGTTTTAGAGGCCGTAGTACAGGGCTGTACCTGTTACAGGGACTTTGGGTTGTGTACGCATGCGCCGCTCTCTCAGGGCAAGTTATGCTGCAGGTTTGGGCCTGAGCTGCTACTTTGCTGTTTATCTTTGGAACAGAATAACGCGGGAGGAGGGGGCGTTGGCGGGGTTACGCGATCCGTCAGACGTTCCCGGGCTATGGGGCCCTGGCTGGATTCGCCCTGGAGTCTCTGTTCGGTCGGTGGGGCCTAAAGCTGCTGCCCGAGGCAGGGATATGAACCATTGAGGGAAGGAGGGGAGAAGCCCTCGCTTCAAACCCCCCCGATAAGCGACGCTACCATGGCCCAGGAAAAAATGGAGCTGGATCTGGAAATGCCGGGGCCCCAGAGTGATGGGAATCTGAGGAGGTCCAATAGCGCCCCTCTAATCAACGGACTGAGGTAAGGACAAGGGCTTGAGCACAGGGGGAGACACTGGCGGGAGAGACTGAGTGCTGGTAGTAACCGTAGGGGGAGCACATGAGAGCAGCTCATCTTCATAAACACACAGTATCAGCAGCAAGTAGCAGCCTATTGGCACAATATGTGAGCGGTAACTGGGGCTGCTGAGCACTCGCTGAGTGACTTAATCACAATATTCAAAGTGCAACTGGCACAGCCCACAATTGTAACCATGACATGAAACCATGCCTGGTTAATCTGGCTCATCTCTTGCCAATAGCTGGGATGTGCATGTGGTAGTGATGTACTGGTTAAGCAGGTTCTGTAGAATGTGGCCAACCATTGCAGGTTAGGGTTGCCGTCCTGGCCTGTAAAAATGATGGTTGATCCTGATGTTATTAATAAGGCAAAAAGATAAATATATAGGAAGGCTGGTATTTTTTTTTCAAGAAAAGGTGGCAACCCTAGGTGTGGATCAGACTGTGGAAGTACACTCCTCCATTTCACCCCAACATTCCCTGTCGTGGAATCGGAGAGACACACACGCTGTGTAACAGGGTGCCATAACCGTGATCGGATTACCATGCTGCAAATAGTCTCTGAAGGGTCGTGGGACTGCATCCACTTGTCGATGCTGTCCTGGATCCAACAAAAAAAATCAAACGTGCCAGATATCAATCAGGGAGGACCCATCGGGAGCCCACATGGGTAGATAAGATGCCGAATCAGTCTAAAGGAACAATGTTGGCAGCTTTAATATGCCCTTGTATGACCTTTTAGGTAAGGCTGTAATGGAACCCAGATAGAATGGTTGCATATATATCAAAGTTGCGTTATACACGGTACTTTCCAGTTGCATGAATGGATGTGTGAAGAGTTCTGAAACAGCTGGGGTTTCATTCATCCAAAGAATGGTTACTCATTTATATTCCAGGTATTAAGATCAATATACAATGTATAATATGTTCAATCAAACGTATATGAAGGTGCAAGCATACTCATTGCTGGGTTTATTAGGACACCTTATTAAATCAGTGATATGACAGATTTAATGGGTAACCAATGCAAAATGTGTATTTTTGGTTTGTTTCGTTTTACTTGAAAAGGTTAATGAAAAAGAAATAAAAAAAAAAAGAGAGGAGCAAAGGCAGATCAGAACACATACAGTGGCAGAGTCAAGTGAGAAGCAGGGTGAATTGAGAAACTCTCCTCAGACGACAGTATCCCTCAAGTTACTAGTAACTTAAAGAGCCAAAATTCCAATTTTTAAATCAGAATTCTGGCTCTACTAGTGCAGAGCGCGTAATTCAGTTGAATTTGTTTGGTGTAAACCGTTTTTATGTGGAGCTTGTTTTTAAACAATCTGCAATAAAACAATTTGCATCTATGAATCCAGTGCACTCATCATATACTAAAGAACTCTTAAGAAAAGTGTTGGTTGCCAAAATGGCCATAAACTAGTGAATGGAAATATGCATTTTATTTTTTTAAGATAACTTATTTATTTCTTGTTTAACACTTTCAGGTGGTTTTATGTATAAAAACGTCTTTTAATGTTTTGTTTTTTAATCCCTAAATCCTTATTGCTTCTGACAGTGTTTGTGTCTTTCAGTGACAATTCACAGGTATTTCAGACAGATGTTATAAGAGCACGTCGGAACAGTGCCACAGTAGTGAATCGACAGAGTCTGGTAAGCACTGCGCTAATTTGTAACATCTGCTGCCTATTTCCATAAAAATATGCATTTCCAGATAGCTAGCCAGAAACACACTTTTGTAATAAAAGTGACCATCCTTTGTCAAGCATAACAAAATAGTGATATTAACGTTTTTTATTTTTTGCCAATGTCTTATTCTTAGCTAGTCAATTTAACAAAAAGGACTTGGTGATACATGATTTGCCTTGCAAATTTAGAATTTTGAAATCACAGGCCCAGGCAAAGTGACCTAAGATGGCTGCCCACACACCAATATTACAATTAAAACAAAACACTTGCTGGTTCAGGAATTACATTTTATATTGTAGAGTGAATTATTTGCAGTGTAAACCGTGTAATTTAGAAAAAAAAAAACTACATCATAAAAATCATGACAGAATCCCTTTAAAGTGAGAGGAGAGTGTTTTGAGCAGACAATGGGACCGTAACATGTGACAGGAAGGACAGGAAAGAATAAGAGTAGTCGTGGGACAGGCCCAGGTCAATACCAGTCACCCCACTAGACCACCAGGTATCTTTACAATTACAGTTTATAAACCTCCTTCTTTTTGCATGGTTGTGATTTATTGATTTATTTGTTAGCAGGAGTCCATTATCGTGGGGGATTGGTAATTGAATTTACTTTGCAAGTTACCAAACATGGAGCAGCTTCATTTTCAGTTTGCTCTCTTTAGCTCAAGAAGTAACCAATTATAACCAAAGTATAGTCAGTGTATTTGTAGCTGGAATTCACCACACCAGATTCTTTTATACTGGATGCATGTCCCACTGTGGTCACGCCACAGGTCATTCAATATTGGGTAACTGCACTACTGCACTCCACATGAACATCTTCAGATAGCTAAAATACTTTTGTCAGTTTGGCACAAACTAGCCAAACATGGTTTATGTTCGTTTATGTTTTCACAGAATATTACCGTTCACATCTAAACATACAGACTTTACTAACTTCCGCTGTTTTAATTGTTGTTGTAAGCCTGCTCAGTGGTCAAGGCTTGTTTGTTGCAGTTTACATTCAGACTAATTAAATCCTGCTTCTTATGCTGTCACAGGAAAAATGTTTTGACTACTGCTTTCATTTACTATGATTCTGCTAATAGTTAATATTGTTTCACAGATGCCAGCATCTTCCCCAATTCGCATTCCAAGCAGCAGACTTTATCAGCTTAAAAGGGTGAGTTTTGCAGAGACATAGTTACATGTTTGGAGGGGTTGAACTTGACCCCTCCAAATTAAAACCCAGCATACACACAAACACCTCCACTCTTTTCACACAAACCATATAAGCAGCCTAATCCATGTACTTGTTGATTTGTAACTAAATATATTGATCTCGTGCTGCCAAACGTAGTCAAATTCACCTATAGAGAAGCATATTTTTACCACTGTAGTTTACCCTACCAGTCAGTCTAAAGTTTCACATTCTGTAAACTACACCAGACTAAATAAAGTCGATACTGGGTTACTGCACTGGTTCAACAAGGTACATATGTTTGTAATTGAAAGTTACAGTACATCAAGAAAATCTGCAATAAATTTGTCAAATCAGAGATTTGGACACATTCTAGAATGCTGTATAAACACATATATTACCACTAAAAAATACACTTGTTTCAGGAATAAAATTGTATATTGTGGAGTGAATTATTTGTAATGTAATCAGTGTAATTTAGAAAGAAAAACTACACCATAAGTCATGACCGAATCCCTGTAAGGATGTGATAAATCACCAAGGAGTTCCATGGCCATCTAAAGACACAAAGCTAAAGGCCAAGCGCCATAATGCAGGCCATGACTTGCTGAGGTAACCTCTATTATTCTTATATTTTATCAAACTGGGTAAGTTCAGTATGTCATGTGACACAAAATACATCACTGAACACTGACTATAAGGATCACATCTCTAAGGACCACTGATATAATGAATAATGTACCCGTTATTGTTAAATATAAGGATATTTTATGTCACTGAGGTGTACCATGAAATAAAGACACAAGGTTGAAGGTGACTTTTAATACCCTCCTATTTTTCAACAGGAGGGTATATTATTTATTATAATACTATTATAATAGTACTGTTCATAAGGATGTCCTTTACAGAATATTCCACATATTCATTATACAATATTTTCTCTCTTTTCAGGAAGAAACATTGGATGTCATGGACCGAGAAACAGCTAAGGAAAGGTAGTCTATTCTCTGCCATAATGTTCATGGACATGCTAGACCAAGACCAAGTTAGATCAAGTCTCGTATTTTTTTTAAAATAACCGTTTAGTGAAACGCTAAGTGTTATGATAAAATCTTTAAAAACTGTAATGTAACTTATTTTTATATCTTCTTTAAAGGGAAGTGCAAACATCGATGCAGATGATTGTGTCCTGGGAGGAAAGCTTTAACTTGGTAAGTGTCATAAACTGTGACATTTTTTTTCTTCCCCTGATGTAAAATGTACCAGCCCAAGGCAACCACAGCCCTGTTGTCTAAGCAAAGTCCTACCCTGATCTGTTTAGTATGCAGTTCAACTTTAGATAAAACCTATACATGGCTTGCCCCCAAAACCCATGCCTGTTTAAATATGTAAGTATAGTACTTTCTGGAAATGAAGCTGAAGTCTCAAAACTAAGCGAACAAAGTGCTTTCAGAGCATTTTCTCTTTTTTTAGGGGGGGGGGGTACTGGCACTGTAATGAAGGAGGGCCTCTTAACTTTGCATCATACTGACCATCTTTACATAATTCATGTTTATGAATCTTTATTATGACAGAGTGATGGTGATCTTGAAAAAATTGAAAAAACTTCCTCTCCAAAGTGCATTGACTTTATCCCAGTGTCTCCAGCTCCTTCACCTCCAAGAGGAATTGGAAAGGTAAGAAACATAGAAATGTCAACCATTACTGTTGTTCCTAAAACCGGCTCCTTAGCAAAAAAAAATTAAATAGAAAATCTTGTAAAGAACAGTGCAGGTAAATTTTTTTTTTTTTTTGTCTATCTTATGCATGTTGGGGAATGCGCAGTATTCCTGCCTTTGTGGAATACTGTTTACCCTTTGCATGCAATATTATATAGCTAAGGAGTTATCAGGGCTGCCAGCTGTTGAGTACAGGCTGAGTGGTAGTATATTACTCCCACAATAAATCTAATTGTTGTATTTTTTATACAGTTGAAACTTAAAGACTGATGTTATATAAATATATATTTTTTTTCTCCAATATGGATATATCTTAAGATTCTTTTAACTGATTTTATACCTGCCATTTCAAGGAGAAGCTTTATTCAACTGTCATTTCACATTAAGTTTATTGAACGTTTAGTTTTAGATTACCAGTTCCACAATTTTTCTTGTAGGGAGTTAACAGAACTCTTCCATAGTCTTAGTGCTGTGCCTATTGGAGTTTATGATTATAAAGGGGTGGTATACACACATATAATTCCTTTGTATATTCAGCACCTGTCTATCTGAAAGCCTGAACAGACTGAGGCTATTAGAAGGGAGGGGTTTATTTAACTTTAATCAACAAACTATCCTCTTCACAATGAGAGAAACTAAAACAAAATAATCATTTGTTCTTCTCCATGCTTTATAGCAGAAAAAATATGGGTTAGTTTAATAAAAAAAAGTGTAAGTGTATTTAGGCATGTGTTGGCACTTTATAAATACCTGTTAAGACTTCTGTCCTTTTAAGGACAAAGATAAGATAAAATAAAGAGAAAAAGCGCTCAGAGAATCCAAATGTAGAGGCACTAACCTAGTTGTAAACGTGGTTCAGGTGTACCAGCCCCAAACCCTCTGCACTGAGAAGGGCAAACTGTGAACAGTAGCTGCATGGGCAGTCAGGAACTCCAAGGATTTCACAAAGGGTCAAGAAGTATAAAAAATAAAAAGTTGCATTATAAAGTCAACATCTCCATCCACCGTATGCTTTTTGTCCAAGGGCCACCTATTCAGGGGCAGATAGATTAGTTGCCCTGTGATTAATCTCCTAGGATGACTAATTTTCTCTAAATGCTTCCCCTGCAACTAAAATGCAAACTGCTTTATCAAAAAGGTATAAACACACCAGTAAACCCTCAAAGTAATGCTGCCTGAGTCCTCTGTCAATAGAAACACCACATTTCTTTCCTTCTGTTGTGTACACATGGGCATCTGTATCTGACTTCCTGTTTGCATCTTAAACCTCCAGGGCTAGGGCTTGAGCATGCTCAGTTTGCTCATCTCTCCCCTCCCTGCTGTAATCTGAGCCCAGAGCTATGGCAGCTGCTATCCTAAACAAACTAGTTTGTAGTGTCTAGAGCTGTTTGCTCGGGTATGGAAAAGCATTCTAAAGAATAAAAATTACTTTCTAGTTTGCACATTTGTGGCTAATCTATCTGCAATAAACTGCCTTGGTAGCTTTCCTTCTCCTTTAAGTAGACTGTAGTACTTCAAATAGAGTGTTTCCCCAGCGGCAATTTGCATTTTGGCAACAGGAGAAATGGGTTGCCAGGCCAGAGGAGATTAATTGCAGGGAGACTAATCGCATTTACAAAGCATCTCTGAAAATGGCAGGGTCATTCTTTAGTCGGTAAAAAGAGCTCCACAATTGAGCAATTTTCCCTTTATTATAAGGGGATTCAAAACAATTTATAGCGTAATATTGTTGCACTCTGTTATTTTTGCTGGCGCTTCTTAAAAGTGATCTAACATGACTGCTGAAAAGTAATACACTGTGCTAGAGGTGCTTTAGCAGGGCTTTTTTAGTAGCAGTCTGTTTTTCTTCCATAGCAATGTTTCTCTCCATCTTTACAAATGTTTGTGAGCAGTAATGGCCTGCCCCCGAGTCCTATCCCCAGTCCTACAAGGCGTTCCTCAACGTAAGTGCTAGCTTGTTTTGTTTAGTAAGCCATTTTACTGCAGTCTGTCATATAATGCTAATTCCTTCAGATATATAGGTTGGGATAAAAAAAAAAAACTGAAATAACTACATCAAAGGGAATTTTCTAATGCTCTTCAGAGTTAAGAGGCCTTGTTCTTATTAATACTTTTTTGCAATCTGATTAGTTAGAAGTGATGTCCCTATTTAGAAATCGCAATCCCATGGGGGTTATATGAAAAAGCTACATCTATAGTACTGAAGTTTGACAAGGAAGAGTATGTATCATAATTGGTTATTTGAATTAAATTATATATTTTCAAGGGAGTCCAATTTAGAGTAGATGGGAAATGGGATCATAAATGCTTTCTATAGTTTTTGTTTTTATTATTTTTCAGCAAAAGAAGCCGGAGTCCGGTCAACTATATACGCCCAAGTGCATTTGGTCCTATTAAAAGAAAAGGTAATCTAAAATAAGGTTAACTTTTAAAAAGTAGAGCATAGGAAAAACATATTTACAGTGAGTGTCTTAAATCACCTGTAATAACTTATAATTTTATCTCATTTATTGGTGTTTTTAATGGACATAAAGCAAGATTTTTCTCCATGTTCACAGAATAATAGAATAAAACAATTGAATATAAGATTGATACATGTATGTGAATACATAGTAGCAATACTATTCATAGTGAATACATAGTATGAATACGTACATAGTATGTGAATAATTAAAGTAGCCTTGGTAAACTCTGGGACAAAGGGACAGAAAGATGTAGTAGGGATGCACCAAATCCACTATTTGGGATTAATTGTTTGTGAAAGATTTGGACGAATACCAAATCCTTATTTGCATATGCAAATTAGGGGCGAGAGGAAAAAGTGGGAACTTTTTTTCACTTCCTTGTTTTGTGATGAAAAGTTACATGATTTACCTCCCCGTCCCAATTTACATATGCAAAGTCCAGGATTCGGTACATGAAGGGCTACTTACAGGCCCGCCATCAGTGGGGGGACAAGTGTCC
>CM044446.1:47540523-47554025 GCA_024363595.1 Xenopus borealis | reverse complement strand
AGCTTACTCACAAGAACACAGCCTTAGATGAGCTTTAATTCCTTGATGTTTATTGATGAAGCGATACAAGAAATTGCAATCCAAAACAATGTATCCTTGAAGTAAACAGAATACCTTCTCACCCTAAGCTGAACAAGGTACAAAATGGCTGCCACTCTGAAGGGAAGTAACGACTGCCCTATGATCATATGACTCACTTGAAATCAGTGGTAGTGAGGCATTGGCTAGCTAGATATACATGCTACAAGCTAGCAAGTTTAAATAAATGAAGTAACTAAATTAAGAATGTACATGGACTTGTTCCACATTTAAAGCATAAATTGTCCATCTTAAGGCACATTGAGTGCAGTCTGGCTGGTGTGAATCAAAGGTTTTCCTAATGTCCAGAGAAACTACCACCCCTGGGTATCACCCTATCTGGGCTAAGTCGAGATTTGTGTAAAATCTACGTATATTAATGTCAGTCGCCCAGCCTGGCATGAAGCCCGACTGGTCCAGGTGTATTAAAGTAAGGATAACTTTGGTAAGATGATTAGCTAGGACTTTTGCAAAGATTTTAGCATCGGTGGACAGCAGGGATATGGTTCTGTATGCAGCAGTCTGTTGGGTGCATGCAGCTTATTTTCACGGATACCGGCATGTTCCTATTTTTATAGGAATGTGTCAGTAGCACTTAGATGGTAGGTGAAAAAAAGTGCCATATTGACATATTATGTAGTGCTTCTCTTGTGAATCTTGTATTGCCTTCCATTCTAAGAGAATTCTGAGAAAAATCATTTTTATATAGAGTTTTTCTTCATACTACACTGTACTTAAAGGTGACCCTTCACCCAAAAAAATATTCGAAATCCTATTTTAGTCAAGTGAAGATGGTGAAGAGAACGGGGGAATGTGGGAAAAGCAGCGACATCAAGGAAGTGCTGAATGGAAAGTGAAAGTAATTGTCTGCCCCGCCTCAAAATAGAAATTGGATTTCGTGTTTCATTTGAAAATGACTTTTATTATACATCTTTTTGTGTCTGGGTGACAGGTCCACTTTAATTGAACTATAAGCGGTTTTCTTTAATAATAACAAGGGTTTTTATGACTTTCACAAATCCATCAAGGTGAAAGGTGCTCTTTTGTACTTGCGTTCTTTATAAGGATTGGATTCCAAACTAAAATATAATTTATTCCTGCTTCTAAAAGAAATTAAAAAGTTCCATTTATGAATTAAATATAATCATATACAATTGGGAGTTAGGAACAGGGTCATAATGGAACACATAGCAGTATCAGAATTTTTTTGTATCCCATTCAGTACATAAATATATCAAACAACATTCCAAGCCATATTCCAAAGAAGTGCATAGTCTTAGAAAAAGTGATGTCAATTAATATTTGCTATAATTTTTTTTTCTGGCTATCCATGGCAACCTTCATTTGAGCTTATGCTGTCTTCAACCTAAATATAGAGCTACTCCCTTACACCTGGAGTGTCTTGTAAATAAGCTTATTAAACAAAAGGAAGGGAAATGTAATCAAGTCTTTTGTCTCGTCTCCCACCATACATGCACCAAATATCATACAAATTTTGTTTCGTATGATAATATTGGTGCTTGTAGGGCCATCAGTTAATAGTGTTGTTCCAGAAGAATTCTGCATTGAAATCCATTTCTCAAAAGAGCAAACAGATTTTTTTATTTTTAATTTTGAAATCTGACATGAGGCTAGACATATTGTCAATTTCCCAGCTGCCCCAAGTCATGTGACTTGTGCTCTGATAAACTTCAATCACTCTGTACTGCTGAACTGCAAGTTGCAGTGATATCACCCCCTCCCTTTACCCCACCCAGCAGCTTAACAAAAGAACAATGGGAAGGTAACCCAGCTCCCTACCACAAGATAACAGCTGCCTGGTAGATCTAAGAACAGCACTCAATAGTAAACCCATGTCCCACTGAGTACTATTCAATTACATTGAGAAGGAAAAACAATAGCCTGCCAGAAAGCAGTTCCCTCCTAAAGTGCTGGTACAAGTCACATGACCGGGGCAGCTGGGAAATTGACAAAATGTCTAGCTCCATGTCAGATTTCAAAATGAAATAAAAAAATCTGTTTGCTCTTTTGAGAAATGGATTTCAGTGCAGAAGTCTACTGGAGCAGCACTATTACCGGATGCATTTTGAAAAAAATGTTTTTTTTTGGGAGGGGGAGTTAGTCTAGTGGTTATTCCAGTGACTTTGTTCTAAAACTTGTTAGACCTTGTTCCAGAAGAAGGGTGCTAATGTTGGGCCTGCCTGATTACATCTCCAGCAGGTTGTGGGCACTGATTATACCATCTTTAGAGTATTTTCCTTTTGATTTTCCACATGGTTTTTTGTAATATATGAAGGATGAATTAGCTGCCTGGATCTAGTCATTCTTAGGGTATGTTGAGCATAAATCTTGTTCCCATCTCAAGATGTGGTTTTGTTTATTGGGCATGGAGCAATCAAATAGGATCTTGTATATTTTTGAGAGGCCTTTCCGCCTTGGCTCATGTTTTAGTAGATAGTATTGTTTTGTTAGATCTTCAAATGATTTCAGTAGGTTCGAGTTGAGTAGCTGTGCTATGTTTTTCAGACCCTTGACTTTCCAGTTTGTGGTTTTGAGTCCTGGGAACATTGCTTCGAGGACATTGATGGGAGTTATTGCACTTATTTAAAGAAGGGAGGCAACAAATGTTGCACATGCTGTTTATAGTGCATTTCTCTCTGAAAATCTGAGTAAAATGGGTCGTTCCAGACAGTGTTCAGAAGAATGGTGTACTTTGATTAAAAAGTTGATTGAAGATGGTAAAACACAAAAAGTAGTTCAGGAAATGACAGGCTACTTCGCGAAAATGATATTAAATGTTTTTAAATGGTAACCAAAACCTGAAAGAGGAGGAAGAAAATGGAAAACTCCCATTTGAATGGATAGAGGAATAGTCAAAATGGCAAAGACTCAGCCAATGATCAGCTCTAGGCAGATCAAAGAAGGTCTAAAGTTACCTGTGAGTAATGTTACAATTAGAAGATGCCTATGGGAAGCCAAGCTATTGGCAAGGAGCCCCTGCAAAGTCCCATTGTTGAAAAAAAGACATGCTGAAAAGGTTACAATTTTCCAAAGAACATATTGACTGGCCTAAAGAGAAATTGTGCAATGTTTTGTGGACTAATTAAAAACAACATTGTTCTTTTTGGGTTTAGAGGCCACAGACAGTTTGTCAGACATCCCCCCAAACACTGTGTTCAAGCAACAATACACTGTGAAGACAGCGAAGCATGGTGGCTCCGTTTATACAGTGAATGTTCGAGTTTGTAAAGAAGAATGCAGTCACTGCTATTTTTATTTTTTGGAACGGCCTAATACTCAATCTTCTTAGTATGTATAAAGGAATAACACACATTTGGTACATTTTTTTCCATGTTTTGATTTAGAATAGAATGTGCAGTGTTCCCAATGCATTTGTGTTTATGGAAATAAAAACCATTATAAGGATTTTGAACTTTTTCACTTTTTTAAACACACTGCTATTATTCTGAACACAGCTATACATTACACCAGCAGCTAAAAACCACACTGCAACATTACTTAAAGCTACACTGCAGTACTACAGTAAAAGCTACTTTACAATAACACACTGCAAGAAAAGCTACAGCAGTCTTAGGTATGGTATTTAAAACTAAACTGCGAAAGCAATACATTCTACCCCAGTAAAGACTGCATTAATAGTCAACTTCTTCATCAATACTACTTTTTAGGCATAAACAATTACTATTTATTCTTATGATTTTAATGCACAAGGGTGATGCTCTTGAAAAGAAGAAGCAATTTGGTTGTCCAAGTCCATTTAATGGTTCTCAAAATGACCTGTCCCGCAGCACTTTCTCTTAACTATTTCTTATACAGCCATGAACAATAACAGAACATTTTGCAGTTCTATTTTTGATCAAATTCTCAGACACAATTACCAACATGCTGTTCTAATAATAGAGTCTTTAGTAATACAATCTTAATCTTTACCTGTAGATGTCACAGTGGAGCTAAACTATTGGCAATGTCATCTAGTGCAATGCGCTTGTGAATGTTTCTATAAATGCATGTGAATAAATGCAATGCATATTATACTGCCAGGAACTGTATTAGTAGTAAGACCTTTTAACTCCCAAACCTTGCTCAACAAACAAAAAAAATGCACACCACCAAAGTAATTATGTTTGTGGCAAAATAAGGCTGAAATATTTGTTGAACAGACCAAGATGGGCATACAAACAAGCCGATTTATAGATTGCTTCCACAACTCTTTGGTCCTTCCCAACAGAACTTACCTAGTTCTCAGTTGGCTTCAAAGAGATTTGAACCTTGATGGATTGTAAGGGATTGATTCAACATATATCCATTGTTATTGAAGCCTTTACTATTTGTTATCCCAGACTCATAGAAAATGTTTGCTGCCTCCCACTACATTTGTCCTGAATACTGATTGCATCTCCTGCTGTTCATCTTCCCCTGTTTCCTGATCCTCTCTGGTCTTCACTTTCCAGCTGCCTGAAGGGAGTCCAAGGCCAACCTAAAAGGGTGCTGGCATCTGCAAAGCTCTCCATCTCTTTCAATGGTGGTAGGGTAGTTAATATATATCTTTAATCCTACCATGTCAGTAGGTTACTAATACAATACAGTTGAACAAATTGAAAATGAAGAGAGTAAGGGGCAGATAAGGATTGCACCATCACTTTTTTTCAATATATTTTCAGCAATATATAAGTGCTTGTCTGTATTGCACCAACATATTAATGAGATCCATCCAAACTCCTATTCCCGACTGATGTCTTCAGCAATGCTTGCCAAGGCAAGGGTCAGGATACAGAAGTCAGGATAGTCAGAATCAGGCAGGGGTCACAACAAGTTGTCAAATCACATATAATCAGAAGCTCAGTATAGCGCAGAAGCACCAGGAATAAGTTCCTTTCATGGGCAATGAGAAATACATAAAGGTCTCTTTAAATAAAGAAAGCGCACTAAGAAGCCAGCGCTGCGGAGGAAGGATCATGCTGCGGGCGTCCCCGCTGCACAGCTAGAAAACCAGGGTGAGTGCTTCTCACATTACCCCCCCCTTGAGGAGGGGCCACGGGACAGACAGGGCACGAATTCACAACATTTTTACCATCTTGTCTAAATGAAGGCCACCATACATTGTCAGATAATACAGATAAGGTTTCAGAAATACCAGGTTGTCCCGCCATTTTAGAATTATGAGCTTCACCCAGAACCTGTTCTCTTGAGTCTTCAGGTACTAATAACCTCCCAGGAGGCGTATTTACAGGGGCAGAAGATTGTACAGAAGACAGTAGTGTGGCAAGATATGATCCCAGAACTGCCACAATAGACTCACCAGGAAAATGGGAACACACTCACTAGGTTCAGACAGATTAGATTCAAAACTCCTAGAGAGTGCATCTGCCTTAGTGTTTTTGGAACCAGGCCTGTATGTGATAGAGAAATTAAACCAGGTAAAAAATAATGCCCATCTAGCTTGCCTAGGATTCAACCGCTTTGCAGACTCTATGTATAGGTTTTTGTGGTCAGTATAGACCGTTATGGAATGTTTAGCCCCTTCCAACAGATGTCACCATTCCTTAATATTGGTAAATGGAGGGCACTTAAAGGAGAGGTGCAAGACTACCCAAAAAATGCTTCCCATATAGAATTGAGAACAGACAATTCTGAATAGAATTCCCCTTGACAAAGGCTATTACGCCGAAACGTTGGGGTTAATTCTCATGTCTGGCAAGTGTATCCGCTGCTTGTAGGTTCTTTTTCTACTTGAACTAACACATTGTGTGGTATGTATTTGCTGCCTATAATTTTGTATATCCTTGTACATTGTCTGTAAACAATGCTTGAAACTTATGTATACATTGATTGAAAGTTCTTATATAAAGTAAAATTCTTTTATTACATACCACTGTGTTTTTGCTGTTTTTGAGTGTGCAAACCCAGTATTTATAAAAAGATTTCACCACTCCTCAAAGGTCCATTTAATAGCCAACAATTCTCTACTACCAATATCATAGCTGGCTTCAGCAGACGATAATTTTTTAGAGAAAAATGCACATGGATGCACTTGGTTATTGGATGCCTTTGAGAAAGGACTGCCCCTGCTCCAACCTCTGAGGCATCAATCTCTACAATAAAGGGTAAAGTTGTATCAGGGTGAAATTCAAAAGCCACATACTCAGCACCTTTCTTAGTTAGATCTGTAATTGGAGATACCACCAAGGAAAAGTTTTTTTATAAATTGACGATAACAATTGGCAAAACCTAAGAACCTTTGGATTGCACATAAGGAAAGAGGCCGAGCCCAGTCTAAAACGGCCTTAACCTTCCCAATATTCATTTCTAGACCCTTACCAGAGATATCGAACCGCAAAAATTGAACAGAAGAAACTTCAAAGGTGCATTTCTCATGTTTTGCAAACAAATTATTTTCACTTAAAGGGGAATTCAATCCCCCGGGCACTAACCTACTCCCCCCATCCCCCCTCCCTGGCCTACCTCTCCCTGCTGGCAAATGCCCCAAAGTGGCTACTTATCCCTCCGTGCAGGTTCCTGGCCCCATCTTCTTCAGCAAAGTCTTCTTCCTGGATCTGTCGGTGCTTGGCGGCGCATGTGCAGTAGGACTCATTTGCCGGTTTGTACTACTGCGAATGCGCCAAAAGTTCACAAAGTTTGCTTGCATTTCGTGGACTTTTGCATGCGCAGTAGTACTAACAACTGCGGTTAGCACCCAATGGATTGAATTCCCCTTTCAACCTGAGCAAAACCTCCTGGACATGCTTTCGATGGTCATTAAAGTTAGATGAGAAAATTTGAATATTGTCAAGATATACCCATACGAATAGCCCCAGCAAGTCCCGGAAGATGTCATTGACAAATTCCTGGAACACTGCTGGGTCGTTACAAAGACCGAATAGGATTACCAAATATTTATTGTGGCCCTGGTGTTAAGGGTTGTTTTCCACTCATCCATTTCCATAATGCAAATATGCACCTCTAAGATCAAGTTTAGTATAGATGTTAGCATTCCTAACCTAATTGAATAACTCAGAAATCAGAGGAAGGGGGTAGCGGTTCTTTACGGTAATTTTATTAAGGCCCCTATAATCAATACATGGGCAAAGACCAACATCCTTCTTACCCATGAAAAAGAACCCAGCACCGGCAGGGCAACTAGAAGGCCTAATAAAACCTCTTTCGAGATTTTCCTTGATGTACCTGAAGCCCAAGCAATGAAAGAGGAAATGTTCTCCCTCTAGGAGGAGTAGACCCAGAAATGAAGTCAATTGGGCAGTCATAATGCCTATTTCGGGGTAATAAATCAGAGAAGTCAACATGAGCCGAGTGACTGTCACAAATTGAGGAACACTTAAACAAGAGCCCATACATTTTTGACCCCATTGAATAATCTTCCCAGTGAACTAATCAATATGGGGATTATGGATCTGTAACCAGGCTAACCCCAAAATTAAAGGAGAAGAAAAAGAACCTTTGATAATATAGAAAGACAACTTTTCAGAATGCATATTGTTGGTGCACACTGTTAACTCCACAACTTTTTGGGTTATTGAACTAGACCCTAAGGTACTCTTATCAATGGCCAAAATTCTCATAGGAGGAATGAGGGGTGTTAACGGAATATTATACCTTACTGCGAAAGCACCATCTAAGAAATTCCCACTTGATTTGTAAAAGTAAAGAAAATGCACAGAAAAGAGCTACAATACCAATGGGATAACCAGATGGTGCTATACTGTACACTGGAATATACTTATTATTATATTATTATTCCTACTTACTGGGCAATGGGGCAGAATCCCCCCTCCTGCCTACTCCTATATCCTTTGCAACATGACGTTTCCTCTAAACCAATCGTTTCAAGCTGGGGCCGCAGGTTGGACACCCCTGCATTAGATCATCCAGAGTGGTAGATAGAGGATAATTAACCTGGCTGTCTTCACAGCTTCAGACGTCGTTCCAACCAGTCTCTACAGACCACAGTCATAACGCCGTACAGTACTCCTCTACTGCCCGTTTCCCCTGGCGCAGCTTACAAATTGCTGAATTGGCAGAGGAAATATGATCCGAGTCAGCGTAAAGCATTGCCATAGCACTAAAGAATGTTTCTAGGGAGAAACGGGCAGGGTCAGAGGGTGGCATCCTTAGGGCCCAAATTTGTGGGTCACCTAACAGTAAGGTCATTACAAACCTTACTTTTTCCTCCCTGCCGCACCGCTAGACCACCAGGGTGAGTGCTTCTCATAACTGTTTTTTTGTGATATCCAGCCATAACTTTTTTGCTGGCTTAAATAAATTGCCAGAAAACCTCTGTATGGAAATTCCAGGCCCTTTAGACAATTCATAGGACAAACATGCACAACTCCCAAAGAATGCATATAGTTCTTATTTCATACCAGCAGTGTTAATTTTGGCTTGATTTCGAGCAGAAAGAATTTTCAAACAATGACATCATCAATATATCATGTTTTATATTCTTTGAACTTTGGAACCTACAAAGAAGCAAAATATTGCAAGTTTGATTCTTGGTTTGATGCAGTGTTATTTTTAGCAAAGCTATGTCTGTGGGACTTAAATGTGCTGCACGTCAACAACAGGAAGTGTGTTCTTTTACAGACATTGTACATACCTCAGCTATTGTTGTGCTGTAGGATTGTACGACCTTCCTCCCCTTGGTATGTTTGAGGAATACCCAAAACAATGGTAGGCTATGGAGCCTCACTTTGCACTACCGTCCAGTGAGATATCTCCAGTTACCAGGAGATTAAACTACAAACTGCAGTCTAGTCTGCTTCCATGGTTTTTACTTATGTCTTTGCTATTTACTGATGGCTTAGAAAGAAACTTTTTATTTTTTTTTATCTGGGCATTGTCCCCACCAGGCAACCATGACAGGATTAAGTTTAGCTTGGGAGTCTGAAAGATGTAATGGGACAGCCTACGGCGCCATACAAAGTCGCCAAAAGGGTTCCACTGCCAACTGGCTTCCTAGAGTTGGATAGTTGGTGGGGGTGCTGTGCAACAATAAGTTTGTCTTCATGGGGGTAGGGCAAGTTTCTAATGGCGGCCCAACTTACAGTCATAGATAAATGCAGCAATCCTTACTGGATAGTGCCAATTCTTTCCAGCCTTCAGCCAAAAAAACCCGGTGGGCCTCGTTCTCTTGTGGGGCCCGTCGGCTCAGAACCACCCTTTAATGCCGCAAGCTCCCTTTTTCGGGAGGTAGCAGCAAAGAAATTTTGTGCGTACTTGGCACAAACGCGGTGCTGCACACATGTGTGCATGCATATTAACGCATCGCTGTGTGCATGTGCATTAATGCAGCACCGCAAACAAAATTTGCTCATGAAAAAGCATAACTTTTCGCATTGCAAATAGTTTTTTCCTTTCTGACGTTTTTTACATTCCCTGTAATGTCTTAAAGTTTGACATTAACTCTCCATAAACATATTTGTTAGTACCTTCACACTTTATCATTTTCTTTGGAGAACAAAATAAGTGGCAAGTTTTGCAATAGCTGTTTTTTATACAATGCCAGTCTCTGTTGCAGCCAATGGAAAGGAATCTAGAAGGAAAAAAGAAGCTAGTGCTGACACTGGGCAAATTATATTTGGTGTCAGATATTCATTGTCAGTTACATCCCCCTATAAATTATATAACATAGATCTAACTGATATATTGTCTGGTATTGTCACCAGCAGGATTTCACTGACCCCTCTGGTAAGGTTTCACAATCTCTTAAATGCTGTACCGAGACAGGAAAACATATACTTGTGTTAGAGTATACAATGTCTGAAAACTTCCTTGTATCAGCGATATTATAGATAAATACATACATTTAGTAATACCAGAGTTATATATTGCTTACTGGATTCCTTAGCAACACAAAGGCATAAAAAAGTATCCTGTTCCTGGAGAAATGCTTTCCATGGCCGTACCCATGATACTTACGCTATTAGCATTACCAGGTCATGGAACTTGTTTTTTGGGTAAATGCATGCAACCTCAAGTCGATCATCAACAGTACTTGTTCTGTGTTTGTTTTGATTCTCTATGGCAGCAGTTTAATAAGATATCCCTGGCCTATTCTGGCAAGAGGAGGCCACATTCTGGGGTTGATTTACTAAAAATAGGTTGCACTAGTGAATCCGTCAATATCAATCTATCAGCAATTAGTTTTGCTCATACTACAAGTTAAGGTCTTATTGGGTGGTAGGGGTAGGCACATGCCTAGGGTGCAAAGCAGGGGGGGCACCAGGCACGCACCGTCTCTGCTTCTCCTACCCCCTAGTTTGGTCCCTGATCACCGCTGTGGCCGGTGTGCACAGTTCTCTCCTTTTCCGTGAGTGCGCATGCATGAAAAGACGTGAGAATGCATGCATGTTTGCGTCTTTTTGCGCATGCACGCTTGCGTCTTTTCGCACATGCTACTGGCGAGGCTGCCTAGTGTGCCTGGCCAGGTTGACCTGGCACTGACTGGTTGCAGTGGACAACTGTACTATGCAATATAGCACCTAAATTATTAAATCGGTGTCAAGGTGTAACAGGACTGTGGTGATAAGCATTGTCAACACTAAGAATAATAATAATTTAAATTCCGTGCCAAATTTGCCACCTTTAGTCTTTGATACAAATTCTATTTGTACGTACTTATTTTAAAGGAAAACTATACCTCCAAACAATGTGGGTCTCTCTCAAAATATATTGCATAAAACAGCTCATATGTTAAACCCTGCTTCGTGTTAAAAAACATTTTTATAATAATATATGTGCCATTGGGTAATCCTAATTACAAAATTACAAAATACAAACTAAAAATGTTAGGTCATATAAGCCAATTAAAAGTTCTGTCTTTTGCTTCCACACTTCTTCCTGTTACAGTTAGAGTTGTAGTATTTCTAATCAGGTGATCATAAAATGAGGGCTCGAGGGAAAAGACTTCAATATATATACCAGTTTGGCAGGATTCTTCAATATGCCACTTAACATGATGTAAACTATCTGTTGCTTAAGTATTCATTTTGGCAGTATAGTTTTCCTTTAAAACAACTGTAGAATTCATTTCATCAGGTGAATATACCTGAATGTACCCTACAAGCTACGTGATACAAAGAGACTATTGAATTACAGATAAATAATTAAGATGTTTATAAGACAGGTGCCTTGGGCTGAGCAAACACTGCCATAAATACATCTGCCTGTGAGATAAAGCAGAATAATATCACAGTCGGACTGCAGAACAATCCCAACAACTGGTTTTACTGCTCACAGGAATAAGCTTTCACATATGTCTGCAGACCGCGAAATCTGAAACAATCCACACCTGTCTGCACAAAATAACACTTCCTCGGGTATTTGCCTTGGCAAAAGTAACTTCTCTCTTATTTGGGAGACTGCGGTGAAAGGATATTGAGTCAAACAGCTAGCCTGTTGACATATTGCTCCAGGAAATTCTTCCAGGAAATGCAAGAATCAAGCTTGTTTGAAAACATGGAACAGAGAGTTATTAGTGCAAAGAAAATTAAAAGGGCCATGAGAACTAAAAAATATTTTTTAAACAACCTGCATTCCATTTTATACATTTTTACTTAAAGGGATACTGTCATGAGAAAACATGTTTTTTTCAAAATGCATCAGTTAATAGTGCTGCTCCAGTAGACTTCTGCACTAAAATCCTTTTCTCAAAAGAGCAAACAGATATTTTAATATTCACTTTTGAAATCTGACATGGGGCTAGACATTTTGTCAATTTCCCAGCTGCCCCTGGTCATGTGACTTGTGCCAGCACTTTAGAATGGAACTGCTTTCTGGCAGGCTGTTGTTTTCCTTCTCAATGTAACTGAAGGAGAGGGACATGGGTTTTTACTATTGAGTTCTGTCCTTAGATCTACCAGGCAGCTGTTATCTTGTGCTATCTGGTTACCTTCCCATTGTTCTGTTGTTAGGCTGCTGGGGGGGGGGAGAAAGGGAGGGAGTGATATCACCCCAACTTGCAGTACAGCAGTAAAAAGTGACTGAAATTTATCAGAGCACAAGTCAGATGACTTTGTTGCAGCTGGGAAATTGACATGTCAAATTTTTTTTAAATAAAATATTACAGTGCTCTCTTAGCAGAAAACTGGCCTGGATTTGTGGGCATGCTACAAAGGCCTGGGGGTATCTTGAAATCCAGCCCTGGCTGCAAAATTGCTTTTATTCTATTATGTGAATTTTTTTCATGTACATAAACAAACATGCTTCAAGGTTGTGAGGTAAGAGAGCAAAATACTTTCATTACTGTCAGGCTTACTAGAGAAGTCCAACGATGGAGGAGCAGCACTCTCATAGAAGACCATTCACAAGCGTTTCACACAACAGAGAACCCACCTGAAGTGTGTACAGGGAGCCAATGAAGTGGAAGGTAGCTGGTGAGGCTATGCCAAGGCATGGTATCAAGGGTTCAAGCACACCTGAATTCACACACCTGCCCATAAGCTGAGAGGACCAAAGGGACCACAGACCACTGGGAAGCAACCCGGAGACAGGAGAGCAAGCCCAAGGATGCTGATGCAATTTAATCAAATCTTTTCATTCAAGACTAAGTTAAAAATACATGGTTCACAAGCACCAAGACATTTAGCAAAAGAAAACATTTTCCAGAATGAAAGTAAGTCCTAAAAACACTTTTTAATGTTGCCCGTATTGCCATATAATTAATGGTTAGCCTATTCATATTTACATCACAACAGGGCGTCATATGCAACTTTCTAAGGAATGGCACCCAAAACACATAACTTAGACTAACTTAGCCATCTGTTAGTCAAGGAGCTGTTGTATACACATTGTATTATTGCTTATCTATTAGAGGCATTTGCGTTAGGGATGATAATGACTGATACAAAGCCATGCCAAGCATCAGATAGGCTCTGCAATTCCAGTGCCACATAAATAGATCCCCAATTAATGGCAATGCTAATTCTACAGTATTTTACATATTATAAATGTATGTATATCTTTAAGTTCTTATTAATCATACTAATCACCCTGACAAACCAATGAAGTACAGGTTCTTATGCAGCACCTGTACAAACATTTAGCTGGCTTTGCTTTAACCACAAGACATTATGTCAGTAGCCAACAGTAGCAGATATTCTTCACAAACTCATAATAATTATACTAGAAACATAGTGCTGCCAATTCATCTATTTTTAGACATAGCTTGTATTCAAGGTATTTGGGGATTTGTATTTTTTTTCAGGTAGAAAATAATGACTAGTAGATGATGTATTTACATTTTAAAGGATATGTAAAGGCAAACAAATAAAATCCCATTTTCACTTTCTTTAAAGGACAAGGAAAGGCAAAAAAATAAAATCCAATTTTTACTTTAAAGGGGTTGTTCACCTTTGAGATAACTTTTAGTATGATGTAGAGAGTGACAT
>CM044446.1:47496524-47527452 GCA_024363595.1 Xenopus borealis | reverse complement strand
TCCAGACAAATAGGAAGCATATTGTTTTGCGGAAAAAATTCAGAGCTCTATATAAAGGGAACTTTATATATCACAAAAAGGTTTACACACTTTTTAAGATTGCCTTTTTCTTAGCTTCATGTTAAACATATATATTGAGTAAAGTGAGAAAAATCATTCTTAATTTTCTGTTGCATTGTTTGCTTACCTCTCTATAAACATTGTCTAAATCATTAGAAGGTGGGGGATACCATCACATAGGGAACCTTCTGCTGCAGCTTCAGATGTGACAAATTGTCCCACAAGTACAATCCCATTAGTGTTTTGGCACTACCCATGTTCTGCTACAAGCAGAATGATAGATTATTTACAGTATTTGTAATCCTCTACTGGCAGCAGTCCAATTTCTGCTTCTTTCTGGAGCTCGAACTGGTGCCAAAAAGCCATTTTATGATCGTTAAGAACAATCGCAAATATCATCAAGGCAGAACTAGTAGATTGGTTTATTTTTTTAGACATTTTACTGTTATCAGTAAACTGTCAGGAAAATGATGTAAAAACATCAACCTTTAAATTTTTATCAAATAAGGGAATGGGTTTGCATAAAATATTCTTATAGGGAAGTCATTTTAGCAGGGATTTTTTTTACATACATTATAGTTCATATATAGTGTAGAATGTCATTAAGCATGACTGCTGTAATACCTCTTTTTGAAAAGAACAGATATTGCTGGCTTTTAGAGAATTACTTTGGAGGTTACCTCGGTGCATTCAGTTGCTAGAATGATATATCTCTCAATATTGTTACAGAATTTTATTCAGCTAAAACTCAGCAGTAACTTGTCCAAAACGGCAGCAGTTAGCAAATTTTTATACGTTTTGCGAATTTCCTGAGAAATTCACAAAAAATTCGGCCAAGCAAAACTCTGCAGATTCGCCCATCACTAGCGGTGATATTTGCTCCCAGCAACATATATGGACTCATATACAACCACAAGCTTTTCTCTGCAGTGAGTTGTGATTAAGACAACTTTTACTAAAGTACTTGCATCAAAATGCACTCTTTACAATTCTATATACATCCCTGTGGTCCCAGCAATATTTAAATGTATAATTCCTGATTTTACACTTTCCTTGCTTTTCTACTGTAGTTCATCTGTGTTACATGTGAAGGCCTATTTATTTAAGGTCAAATTTAATTGGGTTTTTTGAAACCACAATTAAACGCTATTTCTCTTAAACCACAAATGCCATGAACGTTATTAAAAGATCCAACTATTCAAACGTATGATTGAAAAAACTGCTGAACAATGCGCTACAACATTTTTAGAGATTAATGAAAAAAGAGAACACACATCACTCACACACCAAACATCAGAACTGACACCATACAGACTTTAAGAATAATTGTGCCCAATTTGCAACTTTGCACACCTGCAATTGTGTTAATTTTGACATATTGAGCACCACAGAGCTGGGTGCAGCAAAATTTCATCAGATTTGACATCCCTTTCCAGCAGTAATGGTGCACTGGTAGACATAAATTAATCCTATAGGGAATATTTGCTCTGCAATAAATAAAGCTTGACAGAATAATTACATAGGAATTTGTATTACAAATATACCAAAGTGCTAATTATTTTATTCTAGAAACATAAACATTCCTATTTATTATAGCCATTCATTTGTAACACACTATTTATATATATATATATATATATATATATATATATAATATATAGCAAAGGCTGCTTAATAGTGATTTTGCATAAATGTCCAAAAAGTTTAGTTGTACGGTTGTTTCATCACTTGGATAAATGTTTCTTGTAGTTTACAGATCACTGAAAAAGGAACAAACAGGAAATTATTACAGTAAACGGCACGTTGGTAAACGTTAATGTTAGGAAGTCTACTTCATGAGAGATTAGCAATGGCTCCACTCAATACAGGAATCTTGAAAACATTTACTGATTGCGGATATATTTGATACAAAGTTATTTTATTAAATACAACATGCTACTAAATTCAACAAAAGAAAAAACTCAAAGTCAAGCTCTAAAGGTTTTCAAGTCCTTGTTGCAGCTTCCTCCTCAGAGTGGCAGGTCTTCACCTGGACCTCCAAATAAATGTCCAAACAAAAGTATCTAAAAAGAAGCGCATAACACAAAACTAATAGTGCAGTTCCATCTATATATAGTAGAATACAAGGTAAAAATGTGAACTCCCCTGGGAGACCTTCCTCTGGAGGTATTATCTGTGCTTATCGTGCCAGGTCCCATGTAAGCGTGTGTGCCGAAAAATTGCTATTGATGTGGATTGGTGCACTCACCATTTACCATGTTATGAACCGGTGCTAGAAATTTCCTTCATCTTTGCTGTGTATAATGTAGCCAACAAACCCACATAGATTTTTTTAAATTAACATTGTTATGTAACATTAAAAACTAATTATATCCAAGTCAATAGCGTTCATATAGATAGCTCATTTACATATGTCCCCATAGGTAATTTACATATGCATACCCACAATTCCTGCAGGTAGCTCATTTACTTGTACATTCCCATCATGGAAGTGATAAAAACACCAGGGTTTTGAAGAAGTTAATGATTAAAGGCTGCCAGATGCAAGCCTTTATTTAGCCCTTTGGGACTTAAAGCACAATGTTAATAAGGCCAAAAAGTCTCCCTCTGTCTAAGTTTCTGAAGTCTGTCTCCTCCTTTTAATTTACTGTCTATATGTTCAATGACTACAAATTTTAATTCCTTACTGCAACCTTCATGGAACTGGGTGAAATGTCTTGGGACACTGTGATTTTCTTTCCACTTATACATATTATATAAGTGTTGAGATATTTTTCCCACTGCTCTGATTGTTCTTCCTACATCTATCTGCTTGCAACTGCAAATCAATGCATAAACAGCGGACATGATTTTGCAATTTCAAAAGATGTTTGGTAATGGTGGGAAATCACATGGGGCCACAAACTTGCATATTCTACATCTCTTACCAGGACAATTGAATGTACCCTTAGAGGCACATTTATCAAAGGTTGAATCTCCCCAACTCCCCAAAAACCCCCCCAAAAAAATCAACCAATCTAAATTTCTTTACAAAATCAAATGTTTTAAACTCGAATCAATTTCAATTGTAATTTTAAAAACTTGATTAACGTTTTCTCTCAGAAAAAAACTTGAACGTCAGGAAGACTACAAACAACTCAAGATTGATCCCTGGACCTCTCCCACTGACTTTTAAGCTGGCCATAGACGTAAAGACTTTTGGAAGATCCAATTGTTATCGTGAGACCATGATTGTCTCAAAACGATCGTTTAAATGCCTGATGTGTCCATCAACTAAAAAGACCATTTCAGGCGATATTGCCAGCAAAACTGAAGGATCGCAGCCTGAAAACCATCCAGTCAGCTCCGAATTACGGAATGGCTGTCTCCCATAGACTCCATTATAGTGAAATCCAAATTTTTAAAATGTATTTCCTTTTTCTGTGTAATAATAAAACAGTAACTTATACTTGATCCAAACTAAGATATAATTAATCCTTATTGGAAGCAAAATCAGCCTATTGGGTTTATTTAATGTTTACAGGATTTTCAAGTAGATTTAAGGTATGAATTTCCAAATTACGGAAAGATCCGATATCCAGCAAACCCCATGTCCTGAGCATTCTGGATAATAGCTCCCATACCTATCCTTAAATTCAATCGATTAAAAAAAAATTCAAAATACATTTTGGTTGGTCTGCTTTTTTTCCAATTTCAGCTAATGGGATTTAAAAAAAAACAAAAACTCCCATCACCTCGATATTCGACCCTTGATAAATCTGCCCCTCGACCATCAAATTTTTTGGGGGGCCATTTTCGAATCATTCGAACGATTTTCAAAAAACTTTTCAATTTTCCAGGAATTGACAAATAGTCAAATTCGAATTTTAATAAAAAGACAGTACTTCGAAATTCGAATCGAATTTTGGGCTATTCAATAATCAAAGTAGCCCAAAATTAATTTTAAAAATCCAATTTTATTCAAAAATTCACTTCGACCTTTAGTAAAGGTGCCCCTAAATGTTGCTAATGTGTTTGTACTTTTTGATTTTTTCTGTTAATCTGAGCGTGCCAGCAGGTTTTTCAGACAGGTATTTTTTCTAAAGTATATAGTAGTCTTCTATATGTGGCCCAAGAACTGTGTCTGATGCAATTATCTGTTGTTGTGCTGTAATAATGTTTTTATTGCATTCGATTTTGAATTAAACTTGGTTATAAATGTTACATTTATTCTGATTTCGGTTTTTACTGCTTTTTCCTTATGGATCAGTTCATTCCTTGAGACCTCTTTTGCTCTATCAATAGCACCTCTACTATTGCAACCTCTACTATTTTATCTTTTTATCTTTAAATACCCAGTTGTTCCTGTGTGTCATGTGTGCAGTTCCTTTTGGTCCACATGGATATTAGAGCTCTATTTCCTGTTATGTCCAGTGGCGTAACTACCAGGGGAGCAGGGGGTGCAATTGGGCCAGGGCCCGCACCCCCTGATGGCCCCCTGGCAGCTCAGGGGGTGGCCAGAATATTGCAGATTCCATCGGAAAAATTGCGTACGTAGGGGGGGTCCGACTGCACATCCAGTGCCAGGGCCCACCCCCCGCTAGTTACGTTACTGGTCATGTCCATACTCGGCATGACAGTTGAACAAATTCCACTAAATACACATGCACAGCAGTGGTAAATGAAACTTCTAGCACTGGTACATAACATGGTAAATGGTAAGTGCACCAATCCATGACATTAGCAATTTTTCGACACGCATGCTTACGTGGGACCTGGCATACTTCCAGAGGAAACCTGCATAGAGGAGAGCTCTTTTATGGAATTTTAAGATTTTAACTAAACTCGACTACATGGATTTCTGATTAACTGTTTGACACACATATGACTTTGATGGTGTTTGTGAGTAGCCACTTTTCAACTTTTGTGTTGGTTACCGCCAATTAGGGTTACCACCTTTTCTGGAAAAAAATACCGGCCTTTCTATTTTCTTGACGTTTTTTTCCTATTAATAGCATTGGACTCAAACATAATTTTTACTGGCCAGGCCGGTAAAATACAGGCCAGGTGGAAACCCTACTGCCAATAAAACAGTATTACGCTATTTTACTTTCTGCACATTTATGCTTCTGACTTTATTCCAAAGTACCTGGACACTTTATATAAAGTCGCCTATAGAGAATGGAATGATCAGCTGTGTTTAGAAAAATGGAACCTGCTTAAGTTCCCACAGTCAAGCAGCAAAATATATAAATGGTGTCATTAGCAAATCATATACTATGAGTACTATGAATAATACTAAGGGGCAGATTTACTAATGGTCGAATTTCGAATTAAATTTTTTTGTATATTTTTATATATATATAAAATAGTACAATTTAAGTGGACGCACTCCTTCCGGACTTGCTTCTCTAGATGGTGCGTTGGTCAAAATTCATTCATCCATATTTTCAAAAGGACCCGCACTCAAAATCGTTGTTGTGAACTCAAATGTGTTTTATTAAATAATGCATATCCAACGTTTCGGCCCACGTTGGGGCCTTTCTCAAGGCCGAAACGTTGGATATACATTGTTTAATAAAACACATTTGAGTTCACAACAACGATTTTGAGTGCGGGTCCTTTTGAAAAAAATAAAATAAATATATATATACTGTATATATATATATATATATACACGCAGATCCTGTATAGTAAGCCAATGTGTTTCCAACAACTGTGTTCGCTTTGTACACTTTGTTCCCTTCTGCTGCTAGTCACTCAAGCAACCTTTAAAGGAGAAGCAAAGCTTCTAGTGCAAGTGCAAGCTAGAATGCTATATTTGTTCGGTAGAATGTTTTACCCTACCTGAGTAAAAAGCTCTAGAAGCTCTCTGTTTGTTTAGGATAGCAGCTGTCATATTAGCTGTGACATCACTTCCTGTCTGAGTCTATCCCTGATCACTTATAGCTCTAGGCACAGATTACAGCAGAGAATGGGGGCGGGGGTGGGAAGAGGAGCAAACTGAGCATGCTCACGCCCAGGCCAAGGAAGTCTGATAAAGAAGCCCATGTGTACACAATAGAAGAAAAGAAATGCCGTGTTTCTTCTGAGGACTCAGAGCAGAAGTACTTTGAGGGTTTACTGGTATATTTATATAGACCTTTCTAATAAGGCTTACTTAGTTTAAACCTTTCCTTCTCCTTTATTGCACTCACTGCAGCAATACTGTTGCCAAATGTTTCTTAGAAGAAAAGTCTATTACTGTTAGGAGTGTGACAAACACTAGTTTTATCTGTAAAAACAAAACTAAAAAAATAAATGCAGTAAAACTGGGTGAACTTCTACAGATGATTTGTTCTGGAAACTTTGCAATCTTACACATAATTAGGGCCACACAGACAGATCTGCCTGTTCAGCCCATTCCATAAATAAAAATATCTGTAGCCAATTTGGCAACATACATAAATAGTAAATTGGCTGTTAAAGGCAGCAATCTTTGTCACCAGACTACTAAACCACTTGCTGTGATCCTGAACAGATTTGTGCAGTCTTCTCCAATGTATGTTTCTAGAACAATAAGAGATTACTAAACCATTTATCACTTTATGTCTTTAAACTGCCTTCAGCAACACGTTTTGGGATCTCCCCAAATTGGATTTCAGTTTGTCCTCACTATTTAACTCTGAGATTTATGAACTATATTGTACAACAGCCACTATTGTAACATTTCTGCTAAGCAGAAATCTTAGGCCATTTAGGCTCTCTGCTTTTGTCTTTCTAATCCAAATCCTGGTTCAACTGTTCATAACAAATGCTCTGTTTCTGCTTTAACTGCTGAATGCCTCTGGAGAAAATCTGAAAATGCTGCTAATTTCCTCAACTATAAATTTTATTTGGCCTGTTTTATACCTTTCTTTATGCTTTTTTTATTACCTCTGAGATCAGGCCTTACACCTTCAATTTGTGTTACATTTATTAATTCCATAATACAATAAGGAACACAGTCCAAGACTATAGCATATAGAATTCTAATAAGAGAACTAAAGAAATTCAATGAAATTACATGACATAATGTATTTTTGGCAATTTGGCTCTCCACATCATTTAATTAGATGACAAAGTATAATGTATATACTTATAATAAGCCTGTTACAGTCTATAGAGATGGATCTAGCGATGTTACTATTGTATGAGTATTTTAAATCTTGAAGGAATTATGTTCTGTCAATTGTAAAGCAAATATTCTTCACCTGATATTTTATAACAAAACATTAGGAGATGATTTATTACTTTTACTGATATTTATAAAAACTTTCTTTATATGGTCATGGAACTCATGAATGTTAATACTATCAATTACTATAAATTAACTATTAATCTGCCTTATAATGTGACATTTTTATTATGTATACAGTACAGTATATTTTGAGTTGGTCCCTAAGCTCAATAAGTGACAGCAGCACGGAGCATGTGCAGTGAATCAGCTGAAAATAAGATGTATGTACAGTATGTATGTATAACTTTATTAGTAAAGTGCTATACAATGTATACAAGTACAATATATATATATATATAATAGTATACATTGGGAAGATAAATCACACAATAAATATACACACTGCTCATAGACAAAGAGCTTAAGTGCTATGTAGTAAGAGACACAGTGGAAAAGAGGTCCCTGCTCTATAGAACTTACAGTCTAAGTGGATGGGAGGCTAATATACAGGCATACATTGAAGATGAAAAAGTGGACAAGGTAAGGCATAGCCCAATAGATACAGGACTAGGCTAGTGCTCCAAGTAGACTCTTAGTTTTTTTCTTGATGAGATTGAGAGATGATTCCTTACAGAGGAATTCAGGGATGGAATTCCAGAGGAAAGGAGCAGCAAGATAGAGGGGTTTGAGACAAGAGATGTCAGTGGATGTGGATGGCAGTGGATGTGGATGGTGTGAAGAGAAGGTGGCTCTGAAAAGAGTAGAGAAGAGGACCAGGAAAGTAAAGTAAGACAAGAGAAGTAATGTAGTGAGGAGCAGAGGAGTGAAAGGCTTTGAATGTTAGTAGAAGGGTTTTATATGCTATCCTTTGCTTAACAAGCCATGCTGGGGTTTTTTGTTATGGTTGAGCAGGTTCCCTCTTAGGAGAGAGCAGAAGCATCCTAGTAGCAGAAGTTAAGATTGATTGAGGTGAGAGAGATGAGTGTCAGGAAGACCAGTTAGTAGGAGATTGCAATAGTCTAAACTGGATAAGATAAGGGCATGGATTAGTGATTTTGCTGTTGAAAAGAAAGAAAGAAACAGGCATACCTTGACTATATTGTGGATGAAGAAAAGTCAAGTTCTGACAGTATTATTAATATGATTAGAAAAGAAAAGGAACTGGTCAAAGACGACACCCAAGCAGCGTGCTGAGTTAACAGGGTTAATGGTCATCAATAGTAATGGTGAAATGAAGAGATGGGCTAGGTTTGGGTGGAAAGACCATGATCTCAGTCTTGGCCAGGTTGAACTTAAGTGGCTTTTGTTCATCTAGGAAGAGATCTGTGATCTGGGTCTGAACATCAGAAGTTAGTGAGGAGGTGTCTAAATATATCTGGATGTCATTGGCATACAGGTGATATTTAAGGCCAAATGACTATATAAGGTTTCTTAAAGAGAGAGTACATGGAGAACAACAGAGGACCAAATACAGAACCCCCACATTAAGAATAACAGGGGAAGAGGATTTGTTTGCAAAAGTAACAGAGAAGAAGCTGTAAGAAAGGTATGAAGAGAACCAGAATGCAGGTTGATCTCAGATACCGAATGAATGGAGACCTTGCATTAGAACAGAAACGTTAACAGTAGCAAAAGCAGAAGATAAATTCAGGAGAACTAGAATAGAGTAATGCCCTTTGGCCTTAGCAGTCTGGAGATAATTTGAAAATCTACTTAAGTCAGTCTGTGGAGTGTGCAGGTTGAAAGCCAGAGTATATAAGGTCAAGCAGAAAGTTAGTAATAGGAGAAAAGATGAGACATTTCAGAAGTTTAGAGGTCAGCAGTAAGAGAGACACAGGGTAGTTAGACAAACAGGGTCCAGTGTAGCTTTTTGTTAGAATAGGATTGATGTAGGCCTGTTTGAAAAATGAGGGCAAAGTAGCAGAAGTTACTGAAGAATTATATATGATAAAAAATATGAGTGAATACTTGAGTAAGGACAAGAGAACACAGTTTTAGTAGAAGTGATGGGATAGGATCAAGTAAGCAAGTTGCTGATGGAGAAGACAGGATAAGTTTAGAAATTTCTGGCTCAGTTCTAAGATCAAAAGAGTTTAAAAGGGAAAGAGGAGATTAAGGGTAAGGTCACACCTGGCGATTCTGAGAGATTAGCAGCCTGGCGAACTACTTCCCCCTGTCTTGTGCCGGCTATAATGAAAACTTGCCTGTGGCATGCCACATTTGGCGCTTTGATTTCTGAAGTCGCTCGAAGTTTCCTCATGAGGCAACCATTATATTATTCCCTTTCAGTACAAAAATCATGTATTTCTGATTTGGCAGGGCAATATGGATTCATTACAACAGATGGCTGAATCACATAGCCAGCTGGAAAGTCCAATCTGCCTTTCTTTGAGTGCTGATGAAGTCCCAGAACAGTTAGTTCCTTGGGATAGATATTGTATTGTATCCTAAAAGAAAGTCCAAACATAATGTATTGTTACAAACATGCCATACCCCCCAAGCTGTATAAGCATCTTATAATATTCCAAGGTTAAGGTGTTAAAGAGTGCAAAGAGTTAAAATGGCAAAGAGTTTGATAGATAGTAATCACCTAAAATTTGTGTTTTTTTACCCAATTTTCTTACCAAATATGCCACTGGCTTAGTGCATCTCTTAATGGGAATATTGAAGGGACAAAATCTCAAGGCTGTGAAACAGACATGTTCCATTAGCACCTTTGGGAGAATAACACCTAGGGCTACTTTGGTGCCCAGTGGCACCAACAGTTTGCTTGAAATGACTCCCCTGTTGCCTGCTACAGAAATTTCCGGAAGATGCTAGTGCCTACACTTTTCAGCCACATGTCCCTTGGAAATATGGCAGTCAACATCTAAGTAAAAGTCAGAGTATCTCTTAAAAGATGTTTGGACAGATGCCAATATATTTCATATGCTACATATTCTACTATACTATATAGTAAAAAGATAATACGGAAATTGTAACACATGTAAAAAAGATCCCACTATAGTATGCTGAAAATATAAAGAAGGAAAAGAAACAGATAAATTACCTTTCAGGGTAATTTATCGCTAATCTATTCTATTCCATGTGGTCTGTCTGTGTCTATTGTCTGTTTTGCATCTCATCTTGAACCTTCTGCAATTTCCTGTACTTTTCTGAAATGTGTCATTCAAAACTTATATCTTATCCAGTGATAACTGGACACAAAATGGTTAGTACAGTTAACAATAACAGCTGTTGTATAGCCAGATACAGTAGATAAGTCTATGTTCATAAGTGTGACTGTGTAATGTACAAAAATGATCAATCTGCTAGTAGGAGCGTTATTTACTATAGGCTGTCATTTATTATGATAAAAAATGTAAAACGTAATTTGTTTTTACTTTTTGTGGGGTGTGCTGGCAGCTATGGGGTTTGGCCCTAAATTCATAATTTGGACACAGCTGCTATATGCTAATCCAACAGCTAGAATCCGAACTAACAAACTGGTCTCTGACCCCTTTGAGTTAGGCAGAGGTACTAGACAGGGGTGTCTGCTCTTGCCATATCTGTTTGCGCTGGCTATTGAGCCCCTGGCAACTCTGATACGGGCAAGCCCACAAATCAATGGTTTGCGCTTTGGTGGGGTGGAGGAGCGGATTTCCCTATATGCTGATGATGCCTTGGTGTTCTTAGCATATGGCAAGCAGTCACTCAGGGCACTCCTTAGGATAGTTGTTCCTCCCTATACTCGAGGAAACTCTAAAGCTGGCCATAGACGTAACAATTACGATCTTTCTCGGGAAAGATCTTTCCAAGAAAGATCGTTCGTTTCAACACACACGTGTAGAGCTGAATCGTCAGATATACAGGTAGAAACAATAGAATTCTACTTGTATCGGACGATTCAGCACTAACAATGGCCGATGTTCAGGGAGCTTTCAAAGGCATCCGATCAAAATTTTCCATCCAGTCCGATCAACCAGCCGACCGATATCTTAATCCTCTGACGATGTCGATCAAAATTTTCCATCAGTCCGATCAACCAGCCGACCAATATCTTAATCCTCTGACGATGTCGGTCGGCTCATTTCCCACCATACACGCACCGAATATCGTACGAAAATACGTTTCGTACGATATTATCTGTGCGTCTATGGCCACCTTAAGGTCACCAAAGCAGGGCAACCCCTATGCAACATGTCATAATAAGTGGGTGCAGGACATACCACACCTGGACCTAGACAACTGGGATGATATTACACACTCATATTTGCCTTCGGTAATTGGTAGCAATGATATCTTAATACAATATCGTACGATACACAGAACCTATTTTACCCCCAGTGAGGCTGCACTCCATGGGCATTAAAGCAGATAACACAAGCTTTAAATGCGGGACGGATCTGGGTACTTATCTGCCTGCAGATGGTCAAATTCTAGGACAAAGTGGTGAACTTTGTAACACTAACTCTCAATATAGCGAGTGTGAGGAAACCGGAGGCATGCCTCCTGAGCTTGGTGGAAAGCATTACAAATACCAACGTAATGTTGCTTTATTGTTATGCAAGGAAGGCTCTAGTTTGGAAGCTGCCGAGAAACCCCTCCCGAAAAAGGTGGAAATCTTTAGTAAATGAAGCTCTTCCCCTATACATATTAACATACTTGACATTCCTTGTCATGCGGAACAACAATGAGCTTTGTTAGCTATGGTTTAGACACTGTTTCTTCCTCGTATACCTTGGAGAAACATTAATTTATCCTTTAGATTTTGATTCAGGAGCAGCTCTCTTTTTACCTTTGGGAATGATATGTAAACTTGATATATGTAACAGTTTTCTTAATAACTCATTCTTTCCAAGAAGAAGACTTATGTGGAGATTCGCCACTGCCAGTCAATACGACTTTTAAAAAACTTGTTGCTGCCTGCCTCCAGGATGAATTGCGGTACTTTGTGGTTTGTTTCAAAAATTGTGGAGACAAATTGCCTTGTGGTCTTTGCGTTTGGAACCACCATTCCCTGACTCTAAGTTTCCCATCAGGGAGGTTGGTCTTTGCCCTTAAGCACCTTGAGGCATCCATCTTATTCCAAGGTTCCTGCTGTTTGTCTTTGTAATCATTAAAAATTAAAAGAGGTAACAACTTCAAGTAGAAGCCGGTTATATGGCTGCAAGATTACATTGCAAGGATAGAATAATATGTGTGTTAGAGCAGGATAATGAGTGTATCTTGCTGAAACTTCCAGCTGAAGCGATAGAAAAGAGACATTAGCAGGGGCATAACTATAGAGGAAGCAGACATGTGGCTGAAGGGGGGCACAGGAGGTATAGGGGCCTCATGAGGTCCTAATTCATATACATTTTGAATAAATACAAATTATCGAATACAAATTCGATAATTTGATAAATGGGTTTCCTTCCTTGTAGCTATAAGAGTCTGAATAACATTTTCAGATACTCCTTGCACTTGCATCATTGTATGCTCAATCTCCATTAAATTGATTCAGTCTGGATCCTTATATAGAACGGTAGCACAGTACAGTGGACTGGCCTGCAGTGGGGACTTGAAACAGTGATCCACCGCAACCATTGAGCTTGACTGGGCAAACCATGCTGTTTCTGGCCCCACAGAAGAATCACATTTGCTTCCACTCTGATTTTGTGCTGAACATATGAGTAGAACAATATCAGCTAGATTGTAAGTCCAAAGGAATCTATGTGAGAATCTGGAACAAAACTTTGGTATATACTGCTCTAGATATCATATCTATTTTTTGCAGATCTCATTTGTCTGTAACCTAAAGAATGATTCAGTTGTCATTCATTCATGTCCAAATTTAAAAAATCTGCTTGCAACATTGAGTTGACCTGGGAGATGAATAGATAAGATGTCCAGAAGAAAATCCTGGGTATAGACAAATACATACATGTAATAAATTCACTAAGCACCAAAAATGCCCTAGAGTGTAGTTTTAACAGTGAAACGCAAATTCACAAAAATGCAAAGTTGCGCTCAGGGAGGTGAATGGCTGTGGAGTTGCGCTACCGTTCCTACGTCAGGCAAAGCAAAGTTACGCTAGCGATGCCTAATTTGCATATGGTGCAAAGTTAACATATAATAGACGTATATGCTGCAGCAACTACATTACACTAACCAAGCCCAGGAAACCTTTAATAACTCAAATAAAGTAGTTCTATTGCCCTACACATGTGTCCCCTGTATAGTTGAGTTGCCATATGTTAGGACAGGGGTCCCCAACTTTTTTTGCTCGTGAGCCACATTTAAATTTAAAAAAAGAGTTGGAGAGCAACACAAGCATGAAAAAGTCCATGTGGATGTCAAATAAGAGCTCTGATTGGCTTTTTGGTAGCCCCTATATGGACTGGTAGCCTACAGGAGAGAATGTTTGGCAGGACATCTGTTTTTTATGCAACCAAAACTTGCCTCTAAGCCAGTAATTCAAAAATACGCACCTGCATTGAGGCCACTGGGAGCAACATCCAAGGGGTTGGAGAGCAACAAGTTGCTCGTGAGCTACTGGTTGGGGATCATTCAGCCAATCACCCTTAAAAAAGTAAAAGAAGCCAGCGTTTTTTTGGGACTTCGAAAAAAAAAGTCACTTTTTTTTTTTCAACCTCCTATCTATTGTATTGAACTTTGCCAGGTCTGAACCTGGCAAAGTTAAGTCTGACAAAGGGGGTAGCGTTCAGAAAAAAAACATTCCCCTTCGCCAGAGTGCAACTTCGCTAGCATTAGTGTGCAAAGTAGTGCTAGTCTATCTACATCGCTAGTGAATTTACGCCAGAGTTGGACTTGGTAAATCGGTGAAGTTCCGAAATGACGTTACAATGGCGAATTAGCGCTAGCCACGTTGCGCATTAGTGAATTTGGCCCATAAGCAGGGATACTAATCTACTTTTTTAGTGTAATGAAGACCAGTTGCACCCAAACATTGTGAGCCCACACAGCCTGAATCCTGCTCAATCTCCATTTTTTAACAGATCATGGAACTCACCTCATCTCAGTAGGTTTTGTCTGAGTTATGTCTTTCTATGTTTTTGTTGCCATGTAAAAGCTGTCTTTAAGCACCTTTTAAAGGAGAAAACAATTAAAACTAAAGAAGTAGGGCAGAAATAGGGTGTGTGTATATATATATATACATATATATATGTTTTGGGTTTCTGTACCAGCCCAAGGAAGCTACAGCCCTTTAGCAGCAAAGATCTATTCTTTCAAAGAGGCCACTGTAGCCTCATCTTTAAAGGAATACTATACCCCCAAACAATGTAGGTCTCTATAAAAAGATATTGCAACATATGTAAAGCCCTGCTTCATGTAAATAAACCATTTTCATATAATATACTTTTTTTAGTAGCATGTGCCATTGTGTAATCATAAATAGAAAATTGCCATTTAAAAAAAAATAAGGACAGCGCACACAAACATAACAAACAAACTATAAAGTTAGGTCACATGAGCCAATTAACAGACAGACAGAGTTCTGTCTTTTGCTTCCACACGTCTTCCTGTTACAGTTAGAGTTGAAATATTTCTGGTCAGGTGATCTCTGAGGCAGCACACAGACCATCACAAAATGGTGGTTCAAGGCAAGAGATGTAAAAGGGCAATATTTACTTAAATATATATATATACCAGTTTGGTAAGTGTCTTTAATATGCCACTGAATTTGATATAAACTATCTGTTGCTCAAGTATTCATTTTGGGGGTATAGTTTTCCTTTAAAGGTGGCCTTAGAAGGGCCAATAAAAGCTGCCAACAGACCAAGTTGGCAGCATATTGGCCCGTGTATGGGGCCCTCCGACGGGCTTTATGATCGATATCTGGCCGAAAGTTGGCCAGATGTCGATCGAGTGGGACTAAAAATCCCGGCCGCATCTGTTTGTTGATGCAGTCCCACGATCCGGCTACCTGTACCTCTAACGAGCAGATATCTCTGTGTATGGCCACCCTAAGGCTGATTCACTGCATGTGACGTATAAACATGGCAGCCAAAAAACAGCACATTTAGCTGGAAAATTTAATAGTCAGCCCTGTAGAATCAGCTTATATGACAAGTAAACCTCATTTTCTACTTCCACTTATGATTTGTGACAAAGCCTAAGCTTAACTTCTCAACAGTCACTCAAAACACACTTGGGGGAATGTAATAAAAGTCACAAAAAGAAAAACAATTTGCACAAATAAGAATACAAATTTGCATTTCACAATGTAATATTCTTCCATAGACTGTTATTGCATTGCGAATTTTAGTTGTGCATTGCGCACTTTTTAAGAAGAGCTTCAATGTGTCATAAGCTTTTGGAGCAAACATAACTTTTTCAGTACAAAGTTTCATTACATTCACTGCACACTGGTGCAAACTAGAATATTTACACAGTTTCTGGGTTCGCAACACAGATATTAAATTCATGCAAAGGAAAATTTGTTTGTGCGCAGGAATAATTTTTTCTGTTGGGAAATGTTTTCTGTTACTGACTGCTGTGTTGAATGGAGGTTCCATAGCAGATAAAAGCATTGAGTATCATATAGTAAAAATTTTTTGGCATAGGCAGCTCTGAGAGCCAATTCTATATTGGTTCTTACAAGGAGTATGGTGATCCCATGGAATTGTGTTCAGATGGCCTGCCTCAGCTGGAGGTATGAAAAACAAGGTGAAAGCCTCTTGGGGTTGGATGTGTTTTATCTCATTCCTTGGAAGGACAGTTCAATCCCCTTGTAAGTCTCCTAACAAAATGTTGTACCCTACTGTGTTCTGGGGGTGCTGTAGGAAGGTGAGGTGGCACTAGGGTGCACACTTTTAGTACTGCCAGTGCTCAGTGTTTGCAACAGATGATATATTTAAAGCAGACCTGTCATCCACAAATAAAATATTGTATAATGAAAGTCCTATGTAAATTAAACATGGAACGACAATTATTTTCTTCATTAAAGCAGTCATACTTGTTATAAATGTGTCTGAGCTGTCAATCAAATATTACCAGCCCCACCTATATGCTTAAGACATAGAGGTGGGGCAACATTTAGTTGATACATTTCTCAGAACCATCTGTGGAGTATTAGAAACTATTGTATCAATCCTAACAGCTGCCTTTAATGAAACCCAGTGATTCTGCTCAGCAGGGACAAAGATACTAAATATATAAACCAGGATGGATATGAATGCGGCCCAGCTTGAAACCCTTGGTTCCCGAGGAAACTTCATGTTGCGGAGGATATAGGAGTAGGCAGGAGGGGGGACTCTGCACATTGCCCAGTTAGTAGAAGTAATAATAATATATGTCTATTTAATATCCAGGTAACCCATATTCCAGTGTTTAGCTCTATCTGGTTCTCCAACTGGTATTGCATTTTTTTACTGTGCTTTTTCTTTACTTTTACAAATCAAAAGTGTTTGTGTATTTCATGTGTGGCCCCAGACATTTTTTTTTCCAGTGTGGCACAGGGAAGCCAAAAGGTTGGACACCCCTGGTTTACAGTCGGCGATCCCCCCCCTCCCAGAGCTGCTTTAGAAGGTGAAAACTTAAACTTTACATTTCAATATTAGAAAAACAGACAATTGGGGAAAGTATTTATTTCTGGTTAACTGTCTGAAACCAACTCAACTGAAAAAAAAGTGTTGGATGGAGAACAGCCCCTTGAAAGGAGAAGTAAAGCTAAATACTGTACATTATGTTTTTGGGTTTCTGTACCAGCCCAAGGCAACCACAGCCTTTTAGCAGTAAAGGCCCATTCCATCACAGATGCCCCAGATCTGTACCCCATCTTCTTTTCTGCTGATTCACATGCTCTGTGCTGCTGTCACTTACTGAGCTTAGGGACCCACTCACAATATACAGTACACATAGAATAGAATGTCACAATATAAGGCTGATTAGTAATTCATACAGAGAATTACTGCATGGCAGCACAGAATCCAGTGCAACTAGCATCAGAATTGAACAATCAGGCCTGTAGCGTCAGCTTATATTTCAGGCCAACCTTATTTTCTGTCTGATAATTTGCAAATACCCCTAAGCTTAGCTTCTCAACAGCTGCTCAGAGACCACTGAGCATGTGAGTGTCACAGACACTTTCCAAGATGGTGACCCCCTGTGACAAGTTTGAAGTCCCGGATCATTGCTGCTATTGAAAAGCTGAAACTTTAAGCTGGTGCTATAGCCATATTACTTTTTAGGGTTTAGTTCTTCTTTAATAAGTAAAACTGAATTTTGAATAGCACAAACCTGAACTCTTCCTATATCATAACTGCACTCAACGGGTCTATGTATTTTAAATACATTCACTTAAAGGAGAAGGAAAGGCCTGCTGCACTTGGGGGTGCCACATGTTATGCAAACCCAAGTGATTGTATTGACTTCCCTGAAATCCTATCAGCAGAAAACTGTACCGGCCTGGGGTTATACCAGTGAGCAATACGGAGCGATCTCCTTCTGTCTTCCTCCTTCTTTGCGTGGCTGTGCATGCGCAGTAAATGAAAAGCTGAACTTTAAAAAGTCGGCTATTTCATTCAACTGCACGAGTTTGCCCCAGACAATTTGAAGACAGAAGAATGCCGGAAGAGGATCGCTCTGTGGTGCTCACTGGTATAACCCCAGGCTGGTGCAGTTTTCTTCCGGACATGAGCACTGGCCTGCGGTTTCAGGATTAAAAAAACCCTCCCCCCGTAGACCACCCTCCCCCAAGCCTACTTGCTACCCTGGGCAAATGTCCCTAACTTTTTACTTACCCCTTGCTGCAGATTTAGGTTTCAGAGTTCACAGCAGCCACCTTCTTCCTTGGCAATCTTTGTGCCTACTTTCGGCTCTTCTGGAATTCCTGTAAGTTTTGGTGCATGCACAGTTGTCTGTAACTGGGAATTTGGTCCAACTGCGCATGCGGCAAAAAGATTACCGATGGCTGCCATGAACTTAGACACCTTAATCTGTTGCGAGGGATGACTAAAAAGTTAGGGGCATTTGCCCAGGGTAGCAAGGAGGCTGGGGGAAGCAGGGAGGGGGTCTATGGGGGTCATTTTTTTAAAGTATGGGTTTGATGGTGGAGGGGTGCCATCCCTAGTGATTCTTATCACTTACCTGATACTAGGGGCTGGAGCTCCTGTTGGCAGAAAACTGTATTCACTGGTCAGGGGGAATTTTACATATCTACATACGATTAGCTCGCAATAAGTGTCAGACAAATAACGAATTGAATTTTGCAAAGGCACCGACCCAAACTCTACATGCTGGCAAACAAACGAAGGCTAATCAGACATGCTCAGTTCAACAGTTCATTTCGTGTTTTCGATTGCTTCCAACACGGCAAAAAGGATAATTATTCGACACTTCGTATCACGTTTACAATATATAAACTGCTCGCTTTGTTAACTGTTCTACCCACCAATGAAAGATACGGAGCAACTCTCCAGCCCAAACCTACTTTGCATTACATGTGAGTGCGCAGCAGCAAGGCCTTCGGGAAAGCGACTGTGGTTTCCATACGTAAACTGCTCGTTCTTACTCCGCCCACTCATAACCCAACCCGCTCCAGGTTTGCCACTGACTTAAACAAGCCCGCTAAGCGTCTTCCAGACCCGCCTTGTCACATCGCCCCGCCCATAACCACGCCCCGCGCTGTTTCCCTCGCCTCTTTCTTTTTCTCTATTTTTTTCCTCCACAGCTCTTCCTACCCAGAATCCTCCGCGGAAGCCCTACAATGAAATTTAAGAAGTTTTTTAGGTTTCGGCGCCATTTTCGATTGGACTGAGGTAAGGAGGGATTTTTTTTCCTAGGGAATAACTCGTTGGAGCGGTTTTGTGTAGTTTCCCTTCATCTACCTCAGGCTTCACTGCACCGAAAAATCGGGAAAAAATTGGAAAAAATCCCTAGAGGTGTCCCGAGTGTGGCGACGGCCTCTCTATCCCGTCCAAACCCCCTCCTCCTTTCCCCCCGGCTCCGCCCGGCACAAAGTGGGGGACAGGAGACCGACCGTTACCCGCCGGGGTAGAGAGTGAGGAGGCCGAAGCCCACTTCACACCCGTTTATCGCGGTGTGGAATATACCAAAGCAATTAGCTCCCGGGGGTTGTTGTCCCCGATACGGGTTTAAGTCCTGGTTGTGGGGACAGTTGTGAGGTGGATTTATGTTGGTTATCGGAGAAAGGAGGGGTCGGCTAAACCGGCTATATAGCAATAGCAAGGTAGAATTATTTTCTCTTCGTAGGCGATTTTAGATCACGTTCTTTTGTTTTTATTCTAAAGTGAAAGAAGAGTGAAAAAGTTGTCTGTTCCTTGTGCGTGTAAATAAATTGGCGTTGTTTGTTTTACTGGAGGTGCGCACTGTAAAGTGAGTGTGTGTATATACACCGCCGCGTTCTGCCTACCCTCCAGTCATCAGCGGCCCTTCTGCAATACCTGCCCCCCCCAATCATACAGTGGCCTCTCAACAGCTGGCGGGTTGCTCACACTAGTCTCACTGCTGCCAATGGGGTACAGACACCACCAATAGAAGCCCATAGTGCCTCATAATAATGGATACATTTACTGGGTGCTGTTGGGATGTTTTGTTCGAGAGGAGGGGGTGGTTAGGGAAATATTTAGAGTATAGTAAATGCATTTAAATATACCTCTAATTGGGTTGAAACGTTAGTATGGTTAGTGTGTGTGTATATATATATATATATGTATATATATATATTTTTTTAAAGAAGGGTCATAAGGGAGGGGGCTTGGTATTGGGGGATGGGGACTATTTTACTGGAAGGGGTAGTCTGGGCGGGGGATCACTACATTGGTTGAGGGGGGGTTTGCAGGGCGCTGTCTGTTGTGGAGGGTTAAACAAAGGGGATGAGAAACTCGCCCCCCCCCAGTGGGTGTAAATAATACAGTACAATATGGCAGAGGTGCTGAATGCATTCTCATTTTTTACAACTTCACTATGTCATTTTTTTTCTTTTTAATTTCCCAACTATGACTTATGCAAAGTGCTACATGATCCCAAACAACACGGTGACTGATGCTGCACTTTTGTGTCTGTGGGCAGGGGGTGTGAGTTAAGCCTATGAGCAGTATTGTCTTTAGCAAGTCACAAACACTTTGTTTTCTTGATGTGTGTTGTGGCATTGTCGTATCGGCGGTGGAATGGATAATACGTATTTAAAGGCAGCACTCAAAAGAATACATTCAGTTTTATAAACTGCTCAAAGCCGCAATATTTTTCACTTTCTCTCCGTGAATAGTATTTTATATTTAACATTTGAGCATTGTCTTATAAGGTGCCTGCCATAGTGTGACTGCTCCAATACAGTGGAATAGAAGACTTAAATAAGTGAGCTTAGTTGGATTTCAGATGCAATTTATATCTGTCCTTCCCAAAGTGTATGTGATGATAACAGGAACTTGGATTGAAAGTTTACAGTTGTGTCCAGGCTTATGTTATTTTTAATCTAAATTTCAAACTTATACAGTAAAACCCCATTTTGACATTTTATCAGGGGACCAGGAAAAAAAATCCAGGAAAATGTGAAATCAGGGAAATGTGTTAAAGTAACTTTTCTTCTTCAAGTACTGAAAGGATATATGCACAGGAGACAGTTCAACTTTGAGATACAATATTTACTGTTAATAACAAGGGTTAAGTATTGCAGTATTAATGTTACACTATGGGGGGGCACACGTGCAAGTCTCTATCAGTCACATATACAACCTTAAGGTTGGCCAAACCAACGGATAGCTTGCCGATCTGCCCACATTGATTTTGATCCAACAATCAAATCATAATAACCTGCCTGATCGAGATCTGGCTGACTTTCGGCCAGATCTTGATCAGGGAAGACCATCTGATAACCGCACACACAAGCAAATAAACTGCCGCCTCGATGTGTCGGCAGATTGTATCTGCCTGTGTATGGGGGCCTTAAAGCAAATTACATTAAATTGGTGGGACCAGAAATGTAAAATGCAGGAAAACTTAAAGGGGTTGTTCACCTTGGAGTTAACTTTTAGTATAATGTAGAGAGTGATATTCTGAGACAATTTGCAATTGGTTTTCATTTTTTATTATTTGGTGGTTTTATAGTTATTTAGCTTTTTATTCAGCAGCTCTCTAGTTTGCAGTGTCAGCAATTTGGTTTCTAGGGTACAAATTACCCTAGCAACCCTGCATTGATTTGAATAAGAGACTGGAATATGAATAGGAGAGGGACTGAATAGAACAATAAGTAATAAAAAGTGGCTATAACAATAAATTTGTAGCTTTACAGAGCATTAGTTTTTAGATGTTGTCAGCGACTCCCATTTGAAAGCTGCAAAGAAACAGAAGAAAATTGCAAATCATTAAAAAACTATGAAAAATAAATAATGATCAATTGAAAAGTTTCTTAGAATTGGCCCTTCTACAATATACTAAAAGTTAACTTGAAGGTGAACCACCCCTTTAAAATCAGGGACATAAAATTGAGGTTTCACTGTGTATTCATCCTATAAAGCTAGGATATACTGACAAGTAGGCATTTACATGTAATATAGGTTATCAAATTTACACATACTTTGACTGATTAAACATGGGAGAAGCCCTATTTATCTATATTATACAATTTATTTAACCAGACTAAAAGGGCAACTGGAAATTCTCACAACAGTTGAAAGGGAGGGTCTAGAAATTATTAAAACACTAGTGACTAAAGTCATAACAAATGCTGTTAACTTGTATGAGGACCAACTACCTCTACATTTGTCTAGCTCTGGGACAAAAATATAGGTTTTCAGTACACTGATATACATTACCAACTTTTATTTAAAGAATTACCAACTTTTATTTAAAGAATTGATCAAATTGTATGTTTTTTTGTTGTTGCTATATTTACAAACCCCCCTGTTTCTGCAGTTTTTTTTTCTAATACTGTTGGTGACCAAATGATTTTTGAAAACTTTTCTCCTGTACTGAATATTTTGTTGTAATGCAAACACCAGCTTTAACGGTGGATGATACAGTTTATTTCTTTTAAGTATATGTTATCAAAAGGCAAAGTTTAAAGGTTTAATCAAAATATGTAACATTTGCATATGTTTTACCCTTTTATGCCTGCTTAAAATAAGGAAATCATTGAAGTGTCATTTGCAAGACGATTGATCCACAATGTACATAAAGCAATTTACTGTCCATACTGTTTAAATGAAGTGTAATAACATTAAAGACCTCAAGATCTCATTTATTTTATGTCAACAGACCTATTTGAAGTAAGAGCCTTTTTATCGAACTAACCCAAAGTTGGTAAGAACCTGCCTGCCATTGGCTGATAAGGTAATGTTTATTTTAAAGACAGCGTTTTTCCAAAGGGCATGAACATTACACACAATTCTCTCTTGACAGAACACTAGATGGTGTAGGGTCAGTTTGTATTTTGCCAATTTACAAGTTATTCTAGCATAGTGTTCCTACTGTTCTCACCCCACTTTGCTAAAACAGCTATAGTATATATGCATTACTGCACAACAGAAATAGCATCTTGCAGGATGATACACTGCTAGAGAATTAACATAAGTTTAGCCAGTAGTTTACATGGAATATTTAATAAATCACTTAGATTGTAAGCTCTTATGGGGCAGGGAAGTCCTTTTGTCTCTTGGCACACAATCTTGAATGTAATTGCATTTTTGTATATATTTTTTCCCTGTCTATTCTATTATTGTATTGTTTTTATGTACAGTGCTACATTTGCAAATAGCGCTATATAAATAAAAATATTTACATTTAATTTGAATTCTTTGTTATGCTTAGTGTGCTGTCAAAGTACAGATGTATGTGTGCATGAATTAAGTCACATCTGGCAGCCCAAATAGATCAATGCAGAACTGTGGAGTTGTTACCCTACATTGATCTAACTGGTGTGTTTGCTGCAGAAATACAACTATGGTTAGTAGTATATATATAGTAGTATATAAACCAGCTGTTGTGTAGCCAGGGGGGCAGCCATTCAAAGGAGAAAAGTAGTGATGCAACAAATGCAGGATTTGGTTCGGGATTCTGCATTTTTCTGTAGGATTCGGCACAATTCTTCTGCCCAGCTGAACAGAATCCTAATTTGCATAGGCAAATAAGGGGCGCAAGGGAAACTGTGTGACTTAGTCACAAAACAAGGAAGTAAAAATGTTTTCCCATTCCCACGCCTTGTTTGCATATGCAAATTGGGGTTCAGTATTCGGCCAAAAATGTTGCGATTCAGGGGTTCGGAAGAATCCAAAATAGTGGATTCGGTGCATCCCTAGCAAAGAGGTTACATAGCAGATAAGCTCTGTAGCATTTAATGGTGTTCTGCAGGGCTTTTCTGTTAACTGCCGTTTAACCTATGCTATTTAGCTTTGTTATATCATATGTTTCAGAAGCAAAGAGATCAGTTGAAAAACAATACATTAAAGTTAAATTAATTTTAAAATTTGTTTAATTTTTTTCCAGTGTTCCTTTACAGGAGAAGGAAAGGTTAAAACTAAGTAAGCTTTATCAGAAAGGTCTGTATAAACACTCCAGTAAACCCTCAAAGTAATGCTGCTCTGAGTTTTCTATCAAAAGAAACAGCATTTCCTTGTTTACATGGGCTTCTGTATCAGACTTCCTGTTTTCAGCATAAACCTCCAAGACTAGGGCTTGGGCTTTGCTCCTTTTCCCTTTTATTTAAAGGGATACTGTCCTGGGAAAAATGCTGTTTGTTTTTTCCAAATGCATCAGTTAATGGTGCTGAAAAAAAAATCTGTTTGCTCTTTTGATAAATGGATTTCAGTGCAGATGTCTGCTGGAGTAGCACTGTTAACTTGTGCGTTTTGAAAATAAACATGTTTTTCCATGACCGTATCCCTTAAGGTTTTTTTTTTTTTACACAATTTTTTTAAAGAAACATGAGTTTGTAATTTCAAGAACTGTCTGGATGCTAAGCTCAAATTAACCCTAGCAGCTAGGCACTGTTTTGAATTAGAGTACAAAGATCAATAGAAAGATAAGTAATATTACAATTATCAGCTCGCAGAGAAGAAGTTTTTGGCTACCAGGGTCTCTGAGCCCCCATTTAAATGCTGACATAGAAGAAGTTCAATTTAAGGATGGGACATTGTAAACATACCAAAAGTCAACTTAATTGTGCATTACCACTTTAAGTTGAAAGCACACACTTGAATTGGTGTGTAGAGATGTGCCCCAAACACCTGCCACCTCCCAATAACAACAAACCTTAAAAACAACAAAGGAGTAATTGCACTAAAACCATTCATTACATTTGATCATATATGCGGGCCATTTGGGTAGTTTATGTAGTGATTATGATTTAAAAAGAGTAAACACAGTTGTTTGACAGTAAATGGCTTCAGCCAACCACTAACCATGAGTGAAAAAAGTTTTATTCATATCCTCTGAAAAATGTTAAAGAAATCATAAATTCTGCCAGGGTATGTACAGCACAACCGTACTTTCTTCATGCCATATACACAGCACTGCCTCAATACCACAAACGAGATACGGACACCAGAATTTCAACCCTTTTTTGCAATCTATCATAATATTGTCTTTGCATGCTCTCTCTAATTTTCCCATTAAAGGGATTTGCAGATGCTTTTTACATTACCCATCTGATTCCCCCCCCCCATGTTCCGGTGCTGCCATGTTTGAGCTTCAGCAGTCGGTAAGCATTAGAAACTGTAACTGACATGTTGAGAAAGAACAGTCAACATGAGCTATAGGAAAATTTTTATGTAAATTAATATTTTGAATAATATTTTTTTAGTGTCCATATCACTTTAACTCTCACATAAGGTAAGACAAGCCATTTTGATCTTGTTAGATCTCCTCAGTGCAAGATATTAGAATGTGGCTTCTGAGGGGGTAGGACTTGGAGAGTAGCAAAATAGAAAACCAAACTTGGTTAAGGTGAGATGGGCTAAAAGGAGCCAAAAAGCCCTTCACAAGCAATTCCATGCAAAATGAAGCCTTTTGAAATCAAAAGATGGTCATATTTGAGGGAGATACAATTTAATTGCAGTAATTTTCATTTACTGGCTTCTGTCAACACTTTGTCCTCTCAACTAATGATTTATGCCTGTATGGATAATTTACCCCACTGAAGCAGAGGAAGGTAAGAGCCAATATTCATAGATTTAGTTTATATATAGCAAAGTATCTCCTATTGTAAAATATAAGGATGTTATAATAAGTCACTGAGGAGTTCCATGGCCACATAAAAGCACAAGACTGAAGGCCAAGTGCTTTCCAACAAGGGTTACTTTATTTAAAGTTATGTGACAAAAATCACATCCCTTGTCACCATTTATAAGGATATAATTTACAAGATCTTTTTGGTTTTTGTGTATTATAAAGCATTAACTAGTGTTTTTTTGACTAAAGCTAACATAGACCCTATCTCATCAGCACTACCTGTCCAACAGAGTTTTAAACAAGCTTCTAAAACTAATTACCAGTCCACTGAGAAGCCCCTAAAAATCAGATCACAGGTTGTTGCATAAATAAGGGAGAGGTTTGTCTGTTTAAAGGTGAATCTGTCGTTCTGAACAGACAGCACTATTCTTAAAGGAAAAAAGGAATTACGGGCAGTCGGCTTTCAAATCCTTTCTTTAGAGGCAAAAAATGCAAAATTAACTAAAACTATAGGCAGAATATAATTTAAATACCATACCTATTTATTGTGGCAAGTTTTAGCAAAGGTATTTTTTGGTGAATGCTGTTATACAGGTTTCCTGTGCACCAAATACATGATTTTGAATGACGTTGAAGTTGAATGACAACAAAGTTAGACTTTTGTGGGGATCTTTTGTCTTTCTATTAATAGATTAACTACTTTCAGATGGATTTAGAGACTGGCAGAAATGAACAGTCATGGGAGCTACAATGACACCAGTGCTGTGATATTATTTGGATGATTAAATGGTTAAAGGAAAACTATATCCCCCGAACAATACAGGTCTCTCTGAAAATATATTGCGTAAAACCCTGCTTTATCTAAATAAACCATTTTCATAATGTACTTTATTAGTATGTGCCATTGGGTAATCATTAATAGAAAATTGCCATCTTAAAAATAAGGGCTGCCCCCCTGGGATTGTATGATTCACAGAGCACACAAACAAACTACACTTGTTAGGTCACATGAGCCAATTAACAGACAGAGTTCTGGACAGGGGATCTCTGAGGCAGCACAGAGAATTTCCTAAATATGGGGATCAAGGGAAAATATGTAAAATTGCAATATTTACTTAAATTTATAAACCAGTTTGGTAAGATTCTTTAATATTTACTTAATATATTAACTTTCTGCTGCTTATGTATTCATTTTGGGGGGTACTGTTTTCCTTTAATAAGTAATCCGTCATCTAGCCAAGCTGAGGCCCCAGAGCCAGCTATTCAGTGGCAATGGAAACTGCTGAAGTCTTTCTGCGAACACACAACTTGCCCTTGGCCTATCTAGCACATTGTTTTAGACTACTTGCCTATAGAAAGCCTCTACAGATGCATTTTTGCAAATGCATGAATGGAGACTGTTGTATTATTTAATGTCATTCAAACTGCTTTAGTTTTTTTTTCTTATTTTACCAAAATTAAAGTTCAATGTTCCTGTCTCTGTTGCAATTTGATTAATTTAGTTTCTAAATTAGTTGCTACATTTATCTGCAATATCTGTGGAATATTAGCAACTATTGTTTCAATTCTAACAGCTGCAAAGCTCAGGGATTCTGCTTAGATAACAAATTAATCAATTTAGAACAGTTTTACAGACCCCTCCCCAACTGCTTTAGAAGGTGAACTTTACATGTCAATATTAGAAAAATGATTACAAATAGAAATTAATTGCAAAAAATCTTTAGTTTTCATATTAGCAGAAATAAAGTGTTTGAAGGCGAACAACAAATTAAGAAATGTTCTTGCAAGTGATGCTAAAGGATTTGCATTAATTCATATTTTGTGGCTTTTCGTGTTAACCACATTTCGGATGTTTTTGTGTATATAATGAGACTTTTATGGTAACTTTGAGATTTCAAGGACAGCTGAATGTGTCCTGTTGTGTTTTATTGCAAGTGGTTAGTCTTACCCAGTGAGAAGGTAAATGGAAGGATGAGAGGATACCCTAATTCAGACCATTAGGTTTGTCTTCCCAGAGTATGAGGGTTCCTATGAAAGAATACTTCAATTCACTTCATATGTGTAAAACCTTCAAGATGGGTAAAGTGCACGGTGCCTTTGTCTGCAACTATTAAACTAAATTAATTACACCGTTGTCTTCAGGTGTTAAAACTGCTTCATAGCTGATAAATTTTCCCATGAGCTTTCGACTGGCACCTCTGTTGCATTTCATGTCCAAAACCAATACTCTACATGTGAAAGTACTGAGCATTATCCAGCAGTGAAATAGAACAGTACTGTATTTTACCACCTGACGCTGACATGGTCAGATAAATGAAGCAGGGCCCAAGTGTGATGGCACCAGGATGTAAGGAGTACCACAAATGTTTAATGTTCTACCCACAAACACAACCTTCCTTTTTTTTTTTTAAATTGTGGCTGTTCCAAAAATAGTACTTTACTCTTGGCATCTTCGTTTTTTCCTTGAATAGGCAATCCCAATAGAGTGGTCGCAAGTGTAGTGCCTTGTGTTATCCAGCAGGAGGGGTTTTATCATTTCTTCTGCTAGCAAATAGATACATAATCTGTAAACCCATGCTTCTTACAATTATGAAGGGTGTATGAAAGCTGTTTAATTAAAAACCTATGTGTTAGCTGTAAGATATACTATGTTGTACATACATAAGGACTGTTGCACAATTTTTTTCTCCTCCAAAATAATATTAACCTAAAAGATTGAGTTTACATAGAAAAGGATATTCCTTGTGGCCGGTGTGGCTGAATATTTAATCGTTGTGAACGACCTAGTAGTAGCAAGAAGATTGCATTGACTTGCATTTGTTTACCCCCTGTAGCAATATTTTACTTGATATTGATATTTGCTCAATTTTTGTGTTGATTGAAATCTCTTTTGAGGGGGAAAAAGTACAAATTAAGATTTTTAACGAAGCATCTCTTAGGCAATCGTTAAAAAATAACTTGTTTTTTATAACGAGTTGTACACGTTGAATGGGTGTAGACTTCACCTCTGAAGTGCCAGAACAAGGCATGAAATGTGTCAGGTGACTACTTACTTATGTCCAAAAAGATGATCCCTGTTTGCTGCTTTTAAAGTCTGGTAATAGTTTATTTTTTTTTTACTGATTGTAAGAGATGCTTCCTTATGCCTCTTGTATTTTGTGTAGTGAAATTCTACTGGACCAGTTCAGGAGGCATCTGAGGCAACTGAAACACCTACAATTCAGGCTTCGGATGCACCAGATCAGGTGCATGTAATTAAAACATTGTTAGTGAGGATCTACAGGAACTTTTCCTTATTCCAATCTCAGAAATGGTTAGGTGTTTTGTTATTAAGTGTGTGGTATCCTCACTTAGTATAGACCACAATATTCCTCTGAAGCCTTTAAAAGTATACTTTCTTTGTTGTGAATAAAGCCTTGCATATTTCTTTGTGACTGTGTTTGCACCCGAGCCAGCTAATGTCAGCATGGGGCTAATTCTTGGCCTGTGTATTTCAAGCAAATTTCTAGCCCTGTCTGCATTAGCCTTAGTCTTGGAAGCATTGATAAAGAATGGCAAACAACTGGACATCATTTATTCTACTCTCTGGAAGATATATCAAACTGTATTTCTAACCATTCAAAGTAGCTCTATGTAACCGTTTGTAGGGTTGTAACAAGATGGAAATTGGGGTAAACTAGTAAGTTTTAGGAAGTAGCATATTTAGTTAATATTGATGTTGGAAAATCTAACTCTTCTTAAATTTACAGTGTTTCTGGATCTGCTGTCTGAAGGACCTACTAGATTCCAGACGCTTTGAGGTGATCTAGCAGCACATCATGGTTTGTAGAAACAAGGAGATACAGACCATTCTGAGCTGCCTCTTGACCTCGGAGAAAAGCCAAAGAACACATGGAAGCTATTTATCATAAATGCATGTTGGGCTGCACTAATTAATTGCTATTAATAGATTTTATAGATGTTCCTGATATTTCATTTGATCAGATAACCCGATTTTAATATTGTATCTCAGAAAAGGAAACCAGTTCTACAAGAATGTTATTAAAGGGACACTCCTAACATTTCATTTTTCCTAGCAGAGGTTTTAACTGTGGCTAAGAGTGTACAAGGCCAACCGAACACTGTTGTGGCACATATCTTGCGGAATGTTTGAAACAACTACTTGAATGCTATGGAAGAAAAAACGCTTGGCACTTTATCACCCACAATGTTAACATTAAGGATTTTGAACTTGTAAGGCTTCTGCGACAATAGTAATGTTTTATATATAAATTCCAATATGCTTTGAACACAATTTAGTCATTTTATGTTCCTTTGGCCAAAAATAATCGCTAAATAAAACTTGCAGCATGTGGACACAATTTTACCGCTCCACTTTTTCCCATCTTTCAGAACCAGTGAGTGGAGGAGTAGGAGTTTTCATTACTAATATTTTCAAGGGGAACTATGAAAAAAATAAAATGTAATAAGCTTTGTATCATGGACATTTTTGGAGATTCTTTTTATATAAATATCAATTTAAAGGGGAACTGTTGTGAAAATTTAATACAAGCATCATACTGAAATAAGAAACTTCTAAGCACAATCCATTCAAAATTCTGCATTGTTTCACTATCCCTCTCTTTGCATTCTTTTCTATTCATTCTGTCTTCATGCAGGAGTTGGGTGTCATGTTCATTGAACGTTCGATCCAATATATTTTATAGGGGGGCTCCTTTTGACTAGAAGAGGTATTAGAGCTCACTCTATTAAAATTATCAGACGTCATGTCTCTCTACATGCAGGATTTGTGGAAAGGCAGTTATTTTGTTTGTACTGAAATCAGATATTTGAGTGAGCTCTAATACATCTACTAGGAAAGGTATCCCCCCCCCATAAAATATATTAGATCTCACTGTTTGTGAATATCGGACTCCCAACTGCTGCAAGAAGACAGAATAAATCGAAATGGATATGTTTTCTGAAATAAACCCTCTCCCATCATCTGCTTCTCTTCATGCTGGATTCAGGATCAGGTCTAATGCAACTTTTAGCGGGGCTGTCTTTTTGAACTCGCTCACTTTACCGGCTGCAACATAGGCAAAATAACTGGTTCCTACACACATCCTGCATCTTGAGCCTCCAAAAGACTCATTAGTCCTTGCCTAAATCTGTCTCCTGCATGAACATAGAATGAAGAGAGAGAAACTGTTGGTGTTATGTTTCCCTTTAAGTATGTACACTATATTTTGCATGATAGAATTGCTTTTACACAGATACGTTTCCTTTGGCTGTTCACACGGTTCTTCATGTTTATGGTGTGTCTGTATCAAATGTATTAAGTTAAACTGATTTCTCACACATGTTCTAGCAATCTTGCTTTAGCAGCACGTAAATACTGGAGTTCATGACCATATCTGCACTCTCCAGTATTACTTTGCTGCTATATTAAGCTTGCCATAAGATTCACAAGAAATTAAAAAGTGTACTGAAAGGCCGATATAAATATATATAATATATATAATCTCTTGTATTTGTCTGTTTGTATTTTGTGGTCACAACCTCATTGCACCCCCTCCTAATGGTTTTAAAAATTAGTGG
>CM044446.1:47359822-47397573 GCA_024363595.1 Xenopus borealis | reverse complement strand
AAGCAAGCGCAGATCACAAAATCTTTGGGACTTCTCCCATTGACTTATATGCAAGCTTGGCAGGTCTGAGATGCTGAATTTTTGGATTCAGACTTTATCCATTCTTGGGGTATAATAAATTCCAAAAAATTTGTGTTTTTATGAAATTCAGTTTTTATACTAAAAAACATATTTTTTTCTGATTTTCTGCTTGGATACCTGAGCAGTTAGGTTTCACACGAAACAGACAATCTGTAAAGGCAATACGCATGGCACTATCAGCAATAATAACTAATTCTCAGGAGCAAAAGTCAGAAACATTAATCTTTAATTTAGATGCTGATAAGGCATTTGATCGCGTATGTCACTCTCACCTCATTAGATCAGTTAAATTTAGACATTTTGGACCTTTATTCATAAAAGCCATTTCATTGCTTATTGTCCCTCTCAAGCTAAACTTTATGTAAATGGACACCTCTCTTCTCCATTCCTTCTTGCACGAGGTACCAGACAGGGGTGCCCCCTCTCCCCATTATTATTTAACCTGAATCTTGACCCCTTTTTGTGTATATTAACTACCTTACCAGCTTTCCAGGGGATACAAATTGGTACTTATCACTTTAAACTGAATGCCTTCACAGATGATATTCAGCTACTTACGACCAACCCATCAAAATCAATCCCATTCCTTTTAACTAGCTTGGAATCTTTTGGTAGGGGTAGCAGAATTCCAAGTAAATCTGACCAAGACCACTGCTATGCCCCTCAATCCTCATCTAAAATATACATGGAGTGGTCCTTTTCTTTTCAAGTGGGCCACAGAGTCAGTAAGATTTTTTGGTATTCAAAACCCTTGGCAAATCCATGCTCTATATAATTTCAATATCACTCATTTACTGAACAAATTGATTCAGGAACTTAATGCAAGGTCAAAATGATATTTAAACTACACATAATCAAGATTATATGGTTTCCTTGTTTGCTTTATTCATTGTAAATGCTTCCATTTCATTTGACCCACAGAGATTTATCAAGGCTAAATAAAGCACTTGGTCAATTTATTTGGGATAGTAAACATCTTCAGATCAGTAGGAAAAGACTCCAACAGTCGAGGCGTCAGGGAGGGAATAATCTCCCAGACATACAGATATATAACCTGGCTTGCAATCTTCGATATGCAGCTGACTGGGTTAATAACAGGGAATTTTTCACAATGCCTTTACTAAACCAGGCCCTCATACCAAACATTTATTTGGCTTTTCTCTTGCATTCAGAAGAGAGACAACTTCTGTCTGAGGTAAAGGACAACCTATTATTGTGCACAACAATCAGAGCCTGGCTCGTAGCACGCTGCTTAATATCACCCTTTCTTCCCTTCATAGGCAACCCATAATTTCTGAATGCTTACATTCAGGCCTGGACTGAAAGTCAAAATAGGTCCTGGCATTTCAGGTAGACCACACAGTAGCCCAAACAGCCCCCACCAGCCCACTAAATACTGAATTTCTATGGCACATTATAGCAGCCCTTCTGGCATTTGCCAGAACCCACATATTGCAAGTCCAGGCCTGCTTACATTGGCAATCTTGCTTGGGCAGGGCAGGGACTTACACAGATGAGACATTAAATGTGTACTCCTACCAACCTTTACTCCCTCTCAGCTCTTAAAGAACAATACCTTTCAACAGCTTGGGATCTCTTCTCATATCTAAAAGCTAGGCATTATGCCCACACAGTGATTCGCAGTATTTCATCACAGGCACTAGATAACCAAATTGACTGCTTATTTAGATCGGCTACTACATGATCTTCCACCTTTCTTGTTTATAATATTTTAAATGTCCCACTACTGGATATATTACATAGGGGCTACTTCTCCCCTGAGCTGTGCAAGAAAGTGACTCTGACGCCTGCCCAAAGTGTGGGGTCCTAAAAGCAGACATCTACCATTGTCTATGGTCCTTTTCTTTGATTCAACAATTTTGGGACACTGTCATATCCTATTGTAAATCCACATTACATATTCAGATACACCCCACACCTCTCTGAGCAATTTTTGGAGATACCATAAAAGTTCCAAAGGCAGATAAGAAATTAGCAAATATTGTTTCGGCAGTTAGTAGAAAAGCCATACTTCACTGTTGGATATCAAGCCTGCCCCATCACTTTAATTTATGGTTACTAAACTTGATTTTGCTTATCACATGGACTGGTTGGAAGCTACTCTTAATAGAGAAAGTCAGGTTGCAACCTTTTTAACCACTTGGACAAAATATGTGCAAACATTATTTCCTAAATGACAACAAGAAATCTCATATGTATTTCATCACCACCACTCAACCTGGTATGTGTCGGAAGAGTTGGCGGGGAGGAATCCTTTAGTGATAGGAATTTAAATGTAGAAGAATGTCTATAAAAGGCTCTGGTGTTGTTTCTATTTAATGCAGTCTTGGGTGGTACTGGGAGCAGCCCCAGGGTGGGGGTGGGGGTGGGAAGTATAACTTCTCCAATGTCTATGGGGTTTTGAGGATTGCTGTGTGACCTTAAGCATTGGGGTAGGTTGATGAGTGTGTGCAGACCTACTCCAATTTAAATATGCAACCTCATTCATGACTATGGCATGTTTCAATCTGTATTGTATGTTTCTTTTTGGTGCAAATACAAAACATTTCTTTAAAGGACATGTCAAAATCAAAAAACTTTTTTTGCCTAATAAAAGAAAACATAATTGTCTATGGTTTTTACGTTATTTGTACATGTATTGCAATTGAAAGCAGTGTGTGTGGCTCTGGCTTTTGAAACAATGTAACATAAGCCAACCGGTTAACAGACCTGTCTTGCTGGAAGAGACTGGCTTTTGCAACATTGTTTAAAATGTAACAACAGGTATTATGCAATTCAATAGAAATTACATTTATAAATAACTATTAAAGCACCAACAATTTTTAATAGATTAGTTTTGGAAAGTTGCTTGTAATTGTGTTTTCTTTTATTAGGCAAAAAGTAATTTTTTGGTTTGACATGTCCTTTAAAAAGATAAACATTTGCCAAATTTCCTAAGCATGGTGTTCATTATATATAGTGTAGTGCAAAAATCACTCAGATGAGTGCAAGTGGCTCTTCATAAGATACTTACAGGGTTTTGCTATTTCTGCAATGCTCGCCCAGAGCCTTTTAAAAAGATAAGCAGTTTGCAAAGTGCAATTTTAGATGCAATTCACCATGTTTTTACCCTGAATGAAACATTTAGTCAAATGATTCATTTATAAATCCTGTGAGATAACAGGTTCCTATTTTCCCCAGCCTTTCCAACAAGCGTGGCCCGGTGTACAGGAAGGAGGTCAGCACCACTCCTAAAACTGTAAGTCGCAAAGATTACCCAACACTCAGAGCCAGTGAAGGGTACACCCCCGAAACGTTTCATCACTGACTTGAATTAAACACGCAGTGGTTGATCCCCGCTTCACTGGCTCTGAGTGTTGGGTAATCTTTGTGTCATTTATAAATCCTGCCAGTTGAAATAAGCCACCCATGTGCACTGGAAATATTAAATCACCTAAATATATGTCATGGTTTTACTGCAGATTATGGGGCAAATTCACTAACTTGCGAAAATTCGCTAGCGTTGGCCGCATTTTGCCAGGCGAATTTGCGCAAGCGATAAGCAAATTCACTAAAGTACGAGTTTACGCTCAGGTCGGCGAACGGTAGTGTAGTTGCGCTAGTGTTACTTCGCTAGGCAGAGCGTAGTTACGCTAGAGAAGCCTAATTTGCATACGGCGGGAACTTTAACTTAGAATAGAAGTATATGTTACAGCCACTACATTTCATTACACAAGCCCAGGAAACCTTTATTAAATTAAATTAAATGAAGTTGTCCCATTGCCCTACATGTGCCCCCTGTATAGTTGTGTTGCCATATGTTAGGAAATGTAGAATAAAGAATTTCCGAAGTTACGAATTGACGTCACGCTGGCAAATTAGCGCTAGCGTTAGACACTTCGTGTGTTAGTGAATTTGCCCCAAAGTCCTTCTTTGTAGCATATATGTTTACTGGGTGAACTATTCAGAATAAAATTGTCCATGTGACCAGGCAGGAACAGCAGTCCTTTATATTTGAATTTATTCTCAGGATTGGACAGGTTATGCAAATCTCCCAACATTTTGAAAATAGAACAAAACTATTTTGACCACGCCCATTTTGCTACCACACCCCCTAATTACCATGTTAATTTTTCAAAATTTGGCAGGTTATGAAAGTTTGAACACATTTCTGTGGTTTTTAAGTGTTATTACAGTTTTGCGAATGAAGGTGAATTACCCTTTAAGCTGCAAGTCACAGTTTCCCCAAGAAATGTGCTTATCTTAAATTGTTACAATTGCTTCCTTGTTTATGTTAAATTGTTACAAAAAGTAAGTGCACCTGCCACATTTTCTGGGCTCTCTGCCAAAAGCCAATTAAGTTAGAAATATTTTATGTTTTTCTGGCTGTTCAGTGCAGGAGATCAAAGAGAAAGTCTTAAGTAACAAACCTGGGACTGTGGGTTGAGCTGTCAAAATCGAGAATGTCGCATGAAAAATGGGACAGTTGGGAGGTATGGGTTATGGAGGGGCTTGAAAGAAGAAGAAACATAAAATTATCTAATGAATACTAGAAACTCAAACAACAACAAAAAAGACACTAGTATAGTGCATAGCATTCAATTGAGCAGTGAACGTACTAGCAGGGGTAAGTTCAGGTTATTTGCAGCGTAAATGGCAGAAGTGTAAAATAACTGCTGACATTTCTACACTTGCCCATCCTCTTTGGGATTATTCAGCTGCCTCATGTAGCACCTGCTCAATGAGTGATGTATTTAGGTCCAGAGCCACCATAGGCATCAGTCCAGCAGCACCCCCTACGTACGGAAGTGATATCATGTAATATTGTTACAATTCCAGCAACTTTGCAAAACCATACATTGTGCAAACCCTAATGGATATAGTGTTGTATGCAATCAGTATATTGACAATAGTAGTTCATGGCATATGCAGATTGAATTGGACTGCTAGCAGTAAACTTTCTACCTTAGAAAACCAGCACCTAAGTAGGTTTAGTTAGTAGGATGTGGATGTGCCACATTTTACCTCCTTTCAACCTGTCAGACTGCTGGGAAAATGACCAGCAGGTGGCGATGTTGTAACAAAATTCATTCATTTTTAACAGTACATGTATCTTTTGATATCTTGGAATTAAAAAAACAAAATAATGACTATACATTGCAAAAGTGCTTAGAATAGCACCCTCAATAATTTTACATTCACCAATATTTAAGGTTTACTTAGATTTCAGGGTTGGGGCAGACGGGCAGATTCGGGGGGGGGGATTTAAGTCGCCTGGCGACTAATCGCCTCTTCTGCAGGGCGACAATCTCCCCGAACTGCCTTCGATTTCCAAAGTCGCCCGAAGTTGCCTCACGTGGAAACTTTGGGCGACTTCAGAAATTGAAGTGCTGCTAGTGCATTAATGCAGGTGACTCTTCATTCAAGCAGACGGAAGGCAGGAAGAAGGCAGTTCCGGGAGATTGTCAGGCGACTGAATCTCCCCGAATATGCCTGTCTGCCCCAACCCTAAAAGTGGGTACACACAAGCCAAGACAACACAAGAATGGTAAGGGGAGACAAACCAATGTATTAATGAGTTTCTTAGTGTGTTATTGTGCACAGCAAAATACACACATTTTCTGGAATTGCATTCCCCTTCCAACGTTTTCAAAATGTTTGTGCCTTAGGCAAGTGCCTCTGCTACTTACCCCTAGTTTCAGATCTGACTGCCATCAAAGAATATAGGTACATACTGAGAAAACAATATTTTGAAAATAGGATGTACTTTGCAAGTATTGCCTGTAATTCTACCATTAAGTGACCCAAGATATTATTCAGCAACATGCACCATTCACGGCACTATTTGGGGCTTGGGCCCACCCGAAAAGAAAAAATGCTGTGTCACAGGTTACTCACAACCCTTCTTGAAGGCTCTCTGCACCTGCTTTTTATAGAATCCAACAGAATTCACTAGACTGCTTTAAGTAGTTGAAACCAGGTCTTTCCAATGAGCTGTAAGAAGTATCTAATGCAATAAAACATTTAAATATTTTCATTACATAACACATTGTAACAAAGAAATGTATTAGTAAATGCAAGCTACAAAGATGCTCATAAAAATTAAGATATAGAAAAATAAGAGGAATAACGTGTCTGTCTATGAAGGCTTTACTTTTTCCAGGACATGATATACAGTATCTAGTAGAGATAAGTATAATTTAACTGGACTTGGAAACATTTCACTACTAATGGGAGTGAACTATTATGTTTAGGTGCACTGAAAGAGCTGCTAGGATGAATGAGGAAACATTTATGAATACTCAGAAAGTGCAATAGGTTTAGTTTTATCTCTACTAATTACTGTTATTCACCTTTCCCAATGTTTCCATTAGTAAAACTTCTTTTGTTATAGAGATTGCTGTATTCAAATGAACAGACTTTGGTCCTAAATGGTTTCTTTGTGTCGGGTGGGACCCTTCTCTTTCAGTTAGACAAAAGGGAGGCTCATCCATAGATGATTGATCAGAAGCAGTCAAAGCCTGTTTCCTCCTAGGAGTCAAAATACTGCAGGGGGTGGGTGGAACTATAGAAGACAAAGGTAGTACTGGTGAAAGTAAATCAGCACTTTGGCTATATGATCATACAAGTCCCCTATGTATTAAAAAATCATAGTTCCACCAAATAATAAATGTTCTTCTTAGATTTTGATAATCAGTAACATTACGTAGTGCTTATATAGAATGTGTTTAAATCCTTCTTTCAGACTGCCAGGGTAACTATAATATAATATCAAGAAATAACCATTTTAGAGATTCCAATTGTGTAGCAATCATTACATTAAATTAGGTATAGTGCTTCCAAGTAATTTTATTTAGTTTTTATGTAGCATATCCAAACAATACGTGCAAGATTTGGAAAATTCCATTTTTGTAGGAATTATGGTTATCCTATTGATATAAAAAAAAAAAAAGTCAATACAATTAGATTAAAATCATTATTTAAAATTGGTAGACCCATACATTGATACCTCAAATCACAAATAGATTGGCTATGCTATCAAATCTCACAGTTTAGGGGCAATTACAATTTTTGCTTGTTACATTTTTTTAAAGGAAAACTATACCCCTGAACAATGAAGGTCTCTATAAACAGATATTGCATAAAACAACTCATATGTAAAACCCTGCTTTATGTAAATAAACCATTTTCATAATAATACACTTTTTTAGTAGCATGTGCCACTGGGTAATCATAAATAAAAAATAAGGACAGCCTCCTGGGATTGTATGATTCAGCGGTGCACACAAACATACCAAACAAACTATAAAGTTAGGTCACATGAGCCAATTAACAGACAGCGTTGTCAGGGTCGTTTCAGGGGCTGTTGCTCAAGTATTAATTTTCGGGTTATAGTTTTCCTTTAACTAGTGGATAAAATTATGATAATTGGATCCAGTTACCAGAAAGCACAATTGTGTTTTTTCAGGAAAATTAATAACATATTGTTAAAATTTGATCAATCCATACTGAATTGATGTGATTAATTATGGATTAATTTTTGCAGGAAAAAATACTTTTCAATACTGATCAGTTGTAAATGATCGTGTCTAGAGGTCCAGGTCTCTTAAATACTGTGTCCCTCATATTCTGACCAGTCTCAGAATAGAGACACAACATGATTTTAGCAGGATCTATAATATAAAATCTAAAGTACACAGGTAAAAATAAATATCTTAAAGCAACACAAAGGGCCAACATATGTTTTTAGCTATTGTTTTATTTCTTGCACTAAACAGGGCAAAGTCTAAACCTGAAAGTAAAGTCGCATTCTACTTCTGGTTCTTGTGAGTGCAATAACAACAAACCAGCAATCTCATGAGAAGTCCTCTGTATAGTGAGCTTATCCTTATCTCACAGGCTAAGGGCTGGGACAGACAGGGAGATTCGGGGAGATTCTGTCGCCTGGCGTTAAATCGCAGGCGACAATCTCCCCGAACTCCCTTCTCCCTGTCCGCCGCTTGTTTAAATGAAAAAGCGCCAGCGCTGATACATACGCGGCGCGGCGATTTCCGGAATCGCCCGAAGTTACTTCGTGAGGAAACTTCTGGCGATTCCGGAAATCGCCGCGCCGCGTGTGCACAGCGCTGGCGCTTTTTCGACAGGGAGAAGGCAGTTCGGGAGATTGTCACCTGCGATTAAACGCCAGGCGACAGAATCTCCCCCCGAATCTCCCTGTCTGTCCCAGCCCTAAAGCTGGCCATACCAGGAGAGGGTTCCTTCTGATTAACTTGCCTGACTAATGTCTGTCCGAACATTGAAACTGGAGAAAAAAAAATCAGGTTTGAACATCCAAACAGAAGAGCACTGCATCTGTGTGTTGATGAGATCCTCTGCCATATGACCATATCACAGGCCATGGGCCAAATTAGCTCAATTTGTTGATTGATGTGATCAAATTTGGTAAAGATCCTGCTACCTACAAATGGATTTATTCATTTATGGTGTAGCTTGGGAAATTATGGCTTTGAAAAAACTAAAACAAAACATCAACTACAATTATGAATTTGGATCACCCATTTAAACCAGTTGTAGTTCAGGTTTGAGTGGATGGAGACATTGTCTCACTCAAACCCTGTTTAGGGACAAAGTTATTCCCACATTATAGAACTATGTAAATGTATTGGTCCAAAATAAAAGAGAAGATGGCTAAATGCTAGTTGTCTGGAAGAAAAACAGAGTGAATAAATGCACAAAGGAATACCATGGTGCCACTGTTCACATGTATTATATATCAGTCAGTTACTTCAAAAACCAAATATGCCCTGCAAATAAGTATCTTAGAAAGGTGTAAAATACTGTGTTGTGAAGAGCAACACATACTTGACAGTATTATTGTTAATTTTCCTTAATCTGTCAGCAATTATGTCAGCAATATCTAAGATCACAAATAGTCTCACTCGCAGATTACATTTTAAAACATGTGGGGCTAAATTTTTTATTAATTTCTGTATGGTGTTTCCATTGCTAAATATCACATTACTTGTTTTCCTCAGATTTGGAAATGGCTTACAAAAACAAGACCAAAAAAATAAAACATTTTGCAGTAGGAATTTAGCACCTTGTATAAGTGTACATAATTTGTATAATATATTATATAAGTATAGTGTCTATAATAATAATAACAATAAGAAAAAAACAGGATCTGGAAATACAAGAGGTGGGTAACATAATACAGAATAGTGGACTGAATGTTGATTTTGACAGTGTTTTGTGTGGAATAGCTATGCAGTTTTAGCTTCTTATGACGTGGATATGTATTTCTTTGATTCAGATAATTCCTATTAAAAATAGTATTAAAAGTAAAAATGAATTTAAACTAAATGAATTAGGATATTACAATTACATACAGTTTACAAAACTGAAAAAAACTTTTATTATATGAATTTGAACAAAAGAGTCAACATTTACAATTTAGGGGGGTAGTGTAAAGCATCAAAGTGAAGTTACAGAGTGGCATTGTAAACATGCATATGTAACTGGAATCAAGAGCATTTTTGAACAAATTTTATAGACAAATTAATTTTCCTGTATTACTTCTTAATTTATCTATTAACAGTTTTTGGTTAGCCTAAACCATATACTGCACACCAGTAGATAACTGCTTGACTACAATATGTTAAGAGAAAGTTGTACATGTTTATATTTAAAGCATTAAAGTGAAGTTACAGAGTGGCATTGTAAACATGCATATGTAACTGGAATTAAGAGCATTTTTGAACAAATTTTATAGACAAATTAATTTTCCTGTATTGCTTCTTAATTTATCTATTAACAGTTTTTGGTTAGCCTAAACCATATACTGCACACCTTTAGATAACTGCTTGACTACAATATGTTAAGAAAAAGTTGTACATGTTTATAGTTAATTGTGTTAGTACAGTATAGGTATAGGACCTGTTATCCAGAATGCTTTGGACCTGGGGCTTTCCGGGTAATGGATTTTTCCATAATGTGGATCTTCATACCATGAGTCTACAAGACAATCATTTAAACTTTTAGGGGGTTGTTTATAAAGATCTGAAAATTTCTCATAATTTGCTGAAAACTACTTATTATGTATCAATACATTTTCCTGACTCAATAAGATTGTGAAAAAATAAATATCGTACAAATCTTTCAGATTTGTTGCTGAAAATGCAACTTTTTCGAATTTGATGCCAGAAAACCACAGCGCAGATCAGGATATCTTCGGGACAACTCCCATTGACTTCTACATGAACATGGCAGGTCTGAGCTGGACTACTTTTTTATTCTGACTTTTAACACCCTCAAGGGCTTTTAAATAAAGTGTTTAAAAGGCCAATGAGAAAAAAATCATACTTTAATAAATAAGCCCTCTAAATAAATCAAATAGACTGGTTTGTCTCCAATAAGGTTTACAAACCTTACAAAACAAAACAATGTACTATTATTGCAGTGTAAATTATTATTAAATGTAAATTTGGATTACTTTGATAAAATGGAGTCTTTGGGAGACAGCCTTCTTGTAAGTTGGAGCTTTCTGAACAACAGGTTTCTGGATAACAGGTCCCATACCTGAACTATATAATGGTAAGAGATAGAAGGTAAATCAGTATGTATTGAAAAAAAGGTTAACTCAGTTTTTTGAGCAGAAAATCTGGAAGCCTTTCCTCTGTGCTAATAGTTAAATGTGTCAGGGTACCTTTTCTGTTATTTTATTGTTGTAGTTGTCTACTGATAACATTCCATAGTCAGCGCAATAGTAACAGAAAAGCTGCACAACTGGAAAAACAAATAGGAAATACGGGCATATTCATGTTATTGTGGTAGCTGCCAATAGTTTTTATTTTTAAATAAACTTGAAAATTTCCTACCGGTGTTTCATTTACATGTTGTACTTTCTGCCATGCACAAGAACTATTTTTCACTGCATGTTGAATAAAAATCTTACATTTGTGCTGATTTGCTACACTTTGAGAAGAAAAATTATGTTTAACTATTAAGATTTATATTAAACTAGATAAATTATTCTGTTTAATGGTATTACACATTTATGTCTTGTATTTCTCAACTAAAACTGTATATTAAAGTTTTTAAATTCATCCATTCAACCAGCTGAACGGGACATTATAATTCAAGTAGGACAGATAGTGCATGGAAAATGTTGAATGTCAAATTATTTTCTATGTATTAACAGAGTGAATTATTTGTTCAAAATGACAAAGTAGTTTTATTCATTCAGATACCAAAAGTGTGGCTAAGTTATCTAGAATAAATTGTTCCCTCCCCCCCCCACACTGTACCACAACATAACATTTTTACAAATGTTACTTTAAGTTGAGAATGGATAAATTAGGTGCAATAGTAGGGATATTGTAATATTACAAAGCAACTGTGTGCAAACCTTGCCTGGGTGCATCAAGAAATGCTACCTTACTCTAGGTTATGAGATTTTTAGGCACAAAGAAACTAATCAAAAATAGATTATTAAGAATAGAATTATTCAAATCTTTGTACAATTAATCTAATGTTTCTAAGCATATTGCTACAATGGCAGTAACATATGTTTGACAACATATTTGATCACTGCAGAATACTGCAGCATTCATCAACAATCCACAGTGAAATTCTCTGCCTACTTTGACTTAGAATTTTAAAATGAAGTGTAGGGAACAAACTGCTACTACTGGTGTTGGTACATTTAATTTGGCCTCAAAAAGCTTAAAGAAAAACTATACCCCTGAACAATGTAGGTCTCTATAAAAAGATATTGCATAAAAAAACTCATATGTAAAAAACAAGGAAAAGTTGTGCTCACCACTAATTTTTAAAACCATTAAGCGGGGGTGCAATGAGGCTGTGACCACAAAATACAAATAGACAAATACAAGAGGTCCTCTGCACTCAACCCATTATCAATATATTTAAGACATTGAGACATTCTGTGCATACAGCTACTAAAAAATGCCTTACCTTTTAAATAACAGGGATTGTTTGTCCATATATTGCAATATATTTAAGCTGGCCAACTATGTCAAAGTCATCCCATATCTAACCAGTCCTACGCTCAATTTCATCTGATTCATTAAGAATTCTATTGCTTCATTATGCATTTTACAACCTGCAACTTACTTGCTGCTTTCAAAGTAAAACTCCCAAACTTGGTTGCCCACTGGTGTCTAATAAAAGGGCAACCAAGTTTGGGAGTTTTTACTTTTATTTAACAACATCTACTATTGTAGAAAATCCAAACACATAGATATATATGATGGGGAATCTTATTGAAGCAATTGAAACAAAAAATGTTCGTATATATTCCTGCCTTATACAGAACATCATACTCAGCATAAAAATAAAAACTGTGCAAAATAAAAATGTTTCTAATAAAGTTAGTTAGCAAAAGATTTTATGTATAAACCCTGGAGTGAGAAGATATTTAACATAATAGCCAGAACACTAATTAACTAATTCCTGCTTTTCAGCTCTGTAGCAAGTTAGTCAGTGACTTGAGTTTGCATTTGATCCTCAGCATTCAGCTCAAATTCAAAAGCAAACAGTTATGACCCATGTGCTCCCCCCTCAAGTCAATATAGTTAGTTAGCGAAAATGCAATGTTTTAAGGCGAGAGTGACTGGATGTCTAACATAATAGCCAGAACGCTACTTCCTGCTTTGCAGCGCTCTTGGTTTCTACTGAGTAGAAACCAAGAGCGCTGCAAAGCAGGAGGTAGCGTAGAAACCAAGAGCGCTGCAAAGCAGGAAGTAGCGTTCGCATTAAAACATTACATTTTCGCTAACTAACTATATTAGAAACATGTTTTATTTTGCACAGCCTATTTACCCAGTTTTTTTTTTAAACTGAACAATTCCTTTAACAATGAATTGCTAATATTTATTCTAAATAATTATTCAACGGTGTAGACTATTATTATTTGTAGCATCAGTTTGCATCACAAAACAATAAAATATGCACACTACTTTTTTTTTAGCCTTGTAATTGTCCTGCCCTGCAAAATTACTAATTTGACTTATTGTGAGTGCTTCCAGATGTCTTTGAGAGTTAAATAAAATGTATTTAAATTAAATGGTTTGCAGAAAAACATATATCAGCTGAATATTTTTACAGAGTAATCCAGTATAATCGTACATTTATTATGCTAATAGCTTTGCAGTAAAACCCGCTGCTTTTTGCTTCTCACAAATGTTCAGATCAGGTAAATATTCACAGTTGCAGTCTCATGCTTAGACATGCTTTAAAATGAAACTGCTTTCCCTGCTGGTGTTGAAAAGGCACCCACTTTATGTTGTCTGTTTCTTTGGCTGAGTGTGCTACTGTGTGTGGTGAAAATGCTGCTGGGGGAAGGGATGTAGTAAAATACAACAGGAGTTTAAGGGTCACCAAGCTCTTAGCCTGAACATGACCACCTCTTTTAAGGCATACATCATGTGACCCATCTCAGGCTGTTAATAATTTATTCTGAGCACGTTTTTTTGCTCCTGAGGAAATGCTTTGTTCTCTTGTTTTGCCTGATGCCCCCCTCCTCCTACTCCATCACCATGCCCTACTAGCTCCAACAGAAAAAAAAATTCTACCATTATCCTCAAATAACACATAAGTCAAACTCCCAAACACCACTTAGTTCTTGAAAATAATCTTTTATTAAGAAAAAAAACAGCAGGGGGTGATAATGTATCATGTCTTCTGAGGGGACACTGGCACATTGTGGCACCAAGAAAACAATCAGGGCTTCCTTAGTTAGTCTGTAATTCAAAATGTTTTGTGAGACTTGAGAAAGTAGCCACATTAAATAATCTGACTATTTCCACAGTTCCATTTAATTTATAGGCGAAGGTAAATGCTTCTTAAAATCCACCCCATTGCCATAAAAAGAAACATTCTTTATAAATGAATTTTGAATCCCAATAATCCCTGTTGCACCAGCTCCTCACAACATCCTCCTCAGTTAATCTTTTGAAAGGAGAGAAGCCCTGAAGTTTCCTCTCAGGATATCAACAACGTCTGGGGAGGGGACAAGAGGATCAGTGTGTGTGTGTGTGTGCGCGTTTGTTTATTCACTAGCACGTCCCCAACAATTACAGCTTTCGTTTTCCTTATTATTGTATGTGTATTATTGTGTAAATCAATTTTGTTTTGGTGATTCACATTAATAGCGCCTTATCTTTCCGCGGCTGGGCATCATTAATTATGCTAATTTTGCGAGCGGATATACACCCCCCTTGGATGGCGGAGAAAGAGTTTTTCCTTTCTGTTGGGTGGTAAAGGGAAGGAGACGCCCTGGGGTCGGATCACATGATATTGTCTTCGCGCCACTTTCGTAAAGCCCCTTTTTCCTGCAGGTTTTTGAACATGGCTAAAGGTAACGTGTTTATTTTTGTGGGGCGAGCCCATTCCCTGCGTCCTCTCCAGCGCACTGCTTGGCCCATTTCAGCTAGTCGACTCCCCAACACCCGTGGTTGAGTGAGTGCCGGGCTCGGCTATGTGGGTTGCAGAGATTCCCTACTACGTACTTCGTAAACGCGGTGCTGCGTTACTCCTGGGCAGGGGAGGGGGCAACGTGTTCGCTGGTGGAGCTTTATTCGCACGTGGGTAGTCCTGGGCCCTGGCACAGTTTTGCCACTTCTGTAGGACTCGCACGGCGACCGTGGTTGCTGATACTAATGCACCAGCCTGGCTTGCCTTCCATAGCGGCGCACTGATTGCTGCTGTGATTCTCTCGGGCTCTAACGCCCCGATGAAGGTCTAAAAGCTACCGGCTTCCAGTTTCCAACTACACTTCCCGAGTGTAGTTATCCTGAGGACAAGCGGGTACGGCGTATTGGAGGAGAACCTCTCTTTGTCAATTTACTTGGGAGAGGGGACGTATGTTTCCATGGAGCAGGGCTGGGGCTCTTGGAGTCCGTCGGTGCAGTCTCTATACCGCATGGCGCTAAAGGAAGGGCTGAGCTTCTCGGCAAATATTCCGCTTGTGCTGCAGCATTGATTTGTAGCCCCGGCATCTCCCTGTGCGCAGCTGGTAGCACACTTTATTTAGCCCATTAACGGCCTATTTGTAACACTGCCGTGTCCTTTCGGCGGTTCTAGTGGCGTGTCAGGATTTGTAGGCAACAGATGCAGGGATGAACAGTGGCTTTATTGATGCCTACAGTGTGTGCACGTTACCGGTATTAGGACCCAGGGCTTTGCTAGGTATTGTCAACCTTTTTATCTCCTGGCTGGGAAAGTACTCCAGTTCAACCTGTACCTAGTGAACTGCAAGCCTGGATATTTCCCGGGCATATGCAAATGATTACACTGAAGCACCTGCTGTTGTAAAGCGAGCCTCCGCGCTGTGTGGTGGGGAACACACGTGCATCGGCCATTTAAATGCGCTGCTTGGGGATGGCTCGAGGGAAGCTCCGTCCTTCCTGTTTGCGCTGATGTTTACGGGGGGAGGGGCGCGGAAGCGGAGATTGCTGGGTGCATGCCGCGCATTGCAATCTGGCGCTGCTGGGGTTAAGGCTTGGCGCGGTTTTTGGTGCAGTTTGAATAGCTGGGACTTCGCTTCCCACAATGCACCTTGCCTTCCCTTTAATCTCAGCACGCGGGACTGGGGCGCGTGGTTGAGAAAGTCCCGGAGAAGAGCCGTGCAACAGACTGATGCTGCCCCGCCGCCTCAGGTAACACCAACCAGTGTCTTATTTGCGGCCATATCTCCGGCGGCCTCTACTTCTCCAGGCACCGCGCAAGGGCCTTCCTTTGTGTGTCCAAAAAGCATGGCACTTCACAGGCTTGGGCTCCTCTGCATCCCTCCAGCATCAATAAGGAATTCCTTTTCACGCAGTCAAATAGAAGTTTCAGATCACAGTGCTCTAAACCCACACTGGGGGAAAAAAGGGTTACTTTATTGCTTATATTTTTTATTTTTGTAGGCCACCACTTAATTCTTTTTAGCATCACCTCTTTGGAGAGAGTTTCTGCTGGTGCAAGGACTTCCAGCTGTCCTATAGTCATTATTTATGCAATAAAGTGGTTTAATAGGGTTCTTTTCTTTAGACTGCCATTTGTTTTACATGGGGGAGAGCTGGAAACTCGTCACTGGAGTTTTATTTTGGTAAAACTTTTTTTTTTTTTGTTACCTCGCTTGAACTCGATCTGCAGTTTCACAAGCAACCCTCCCACATTTGCAGATTAAAGAGACAGGCCTGGGACAGATCTGCATGGCAGCTGGTTTATTTACATTGTTTATATGATTTACAGAAGTTTTTTCATGGATGATGTATAATAGCTACCTCTGTTAAAATATTTTAAAATTTTTGCATATCTACTGGAAATACACTAACGTGCTGTGACCAGCCTGGGTTGTGCAAAAGTGCTTATAGTGCAGGGAGAAATGAGACCTACTGCACAGTAAGCACTTCTTGCATGATCAAGGCACATAAATCAGCCCCTGCTGGACTCCTGAGCTCCATGGTCTCCTTGTGCTAAGGTGCATCTAGTGCAGTTAGTGACATAGCGTAGTATCTACTGCCCTAAATGCTCCTTTTGGCACACGGTGTTCCACAATCATCTATAACTAATCTCCCTTTACCTGAAGCCTACCTCAGATGCTCAAGTTGGGTTGGCAAGTGTTCTGTCACAGCAGTTCCAAAGTGCTCATAGTGCAGGTAGTTGTATTCGTATTCTACTGTAATATGGGCACTTACAGTACTGCTGGATAATATGCATCTTCTCGCTTGGTGACTAATCATTCCAGCTCCGGTCAGTTAAGCTGGTTTGCATCAGCTGGTTACTGTGCTGTGCAAATCCATGCAAAACTGACTGTGGCTGTGAAGGTTCTCGGGAATTAATGCAAAGATTGACTTCAAGTATCCAAACTAGCTCCTCTATGGGTGGGGATTTGTTGCACTACTTGTGGTGTTATTTCAAAGTATTGCACTTGTCCCGGCCTGTGGATGAAAGATGGACTTTCTGCTTTGAGCTCACAGTAGTAGTATTAGTAGTGTAAATGGTTTTGTTGTTCGCGGGTGGATCACGATGCAATTTTATTTAGTTTGGTAGGAGAAAAATTGCACGGTATCCATCTGTAAACCGCAAAATGCAGTTCGTAGGTACCAATTACTTGTGAAAGCTGAACATCACAATTGTTCATTTAGAAAATTTATAAACCTTTCTCTGCCTTTAGAACTACAATTTTGTAGTTTTCAATGAAGTTTTGTTTTCTACAATTCTTTTCAGAATCTTTTCTGATATCTTAAATTCGATCTATTCGTATTCTGAAATAAAGATGGATCTTCCAGTAATCTGCCTGCTTTGTGAACTTCAATATTTAACATTTTTACCTGCCAAAACATAGCAGCTATATCTGCCAAGGATGTTACAGCAACACAGCATGTTGACTACCAATGGGATTGAAGGTGTGCAGTCTATACCAATATAATACCTTTCCCCCACCCGTCACAGGAATTTCTTTGTACTAGCAGTGGTTTGCGCCAGCAATGACTGCCTTTAATAGTGGTAAAGAACTCTGTCCCAAAAAGCAATGTGTGCAACTTGTGGCAATAAATTAAAATTCACTTATTTTTGCTTTAGTTGTTTTGACTGTCCCATTTTTATAACCACATTTACGGGAAGATTTGAAGAGATGAAGTGAAAATTCGAATTTTCAGTTTTATTCTTTGGTCAAAACTCTCAAATTCGAAACTGAACTCTTTTAATAGTTTGAATTCAAATTTTGAATGTCTTGTGCCCTAAAGGGATACTGTCATCTTTTTGTTTTTTTCAAAACACATCTAATAGTGCTGCTCCAGTAGACTTCTACACTGAAATCCATTTCTCAATTTTTTTAATATTCAGTTTAGAAATCTGACAGGGGACTATACATTTTGTCAATTTCCCAGCTGGTCATGTGACTTGTACCAGCACTTTAGGAGGGAACGGCTTTCCACAACATGTAGTTGTGGCGCAGGATGCAATTGTACAAAAACTAAGCTTACCACAGAAGGCTCCAGATAATGTTTGCTTCCAGCTGTTACTTATATAGCAATAAACCAAACAGTCAACACATTTTCATCTCTTTCCTCATGGCATTTAACCAATGAATTCTCAGCTGATGGGGTCTGAAGCTGCCACCTGCCAATTACATCCACTGGATTGGTCTTGACACGGCAAAGCTTTCTTGGTGCAAAAATTTTACATTTTTCTTTTTGAACAGAGAACCACAAATACTGTTGGTTCCCAATTATTTCAGTGGATGGCAACAGTTTTTAGCTTTTTTTTTTTTTTTTTTTTTTTTGTATCCTAGGCTTTGTTGTAGACTACCTACAGTTAATCATGAGTACATTTGTAGTGGCAAAAAATGTTGTAAAAGGAAAGCTATGGAGGCATTTTATTGCCAGTAACTACTTCCTGCCTGAGACTCTCCCTGCTCTGGGCTCATTACAGCAGAGATTGGGGGAGCAAACGGAGCATGCTCATGCCCGGGGCAAGGAGGCTATTGTGTACACAAAAGAAGGAAAGAAATGCAGTGTTTATTTTAAGAGGGCTCAGAGCAGCATTACTTTGAGGGTTTACTGGTATATTTAGGTGGACTTTTCTGATAAGGTTTACCTAGTTTGAACTTTTTGTTTCTCCTTTAAGCATTTTTTCCAGTGTTGTTACACCTTGTTTTAATGCATGCATTTTGCCCTGTGCTTATGAATCCTAGGGGAACCTTTTTGTTATGTAGACCTGTCCATGGTGGTCGAATACACAATTACATCTCCAAAAGTGCTTTTAAAAAAACAAAAAAAAACTTGTGGGTTCATATATTATTCCGTTCTCTTTGGACCTTTTTGCTGTGCTCTACTAGGTCTTATGACAATGGGTAACACAAAACTGTGTAGACACTACACAAATTATAGTTAAAGGGTTGCTTCACCTTTACGTTAACTTGTAGAATGTTATAGAATGGCCAGTTTTTAATGGCTTTCATGCGGGGGGTTACTCACCCCATCTAACATAAAATGCTCATGAGGCTACAACGTTACTGCTATTTGTATTTCTTATATATATTCAGGCCCTCTCATGTTCCAGTCTCTTATTTAAATGCAGGCCTGGTTGCTAGGGTAACTTGGACACTAGCAATCGGATTGCAGATAACTCCTGCATAAAAATTACAACTAAACCAATTTAAATTGTCTCAAATTATTGCTATACATCACACACAATGTGTACACAAAGATGAACAACCACTTAAATTGGCAACTACTCTTTATTAGGGCATTCATGTTTCATAATGTTCACAAATCAGCAATTTGTTAGTACTTAAAAAGCAAATGTACATAAGCATGATGGATGTGGCAAATAGTATTTCTGCGTAATGTAACTTAAACAAAAAAAAAAATAATCTAAAAGGGCTATACATCTACAGTCACCAATATATTTATGTTAAAGGAAAGGATCACTTACCCCTTATCTAATGGTGTGGAGAAACACACAAAAACACATGTTTGTGTATGCATACACCATCGTTCACATCGATAAAGGCCAGTTGCTCCCCAATTCAATTATGTAAAATATTCCAATAATATATACCTAAAGTTTGTTCAAAAATTGTTTTTTTTTAAAAACCCCATTTCTTAAAAGAAAGGAAAAAAAATCACTCCCAGCCGGAGCACATTTAAACAGATGTATTTTCGTGCATGAATTTTATCATTACTTAATTGTTTTCCCTCCCAAAGTGTTTCAACCAAATTTCTTACACCACTTACATAGGCAATTATAGTCATAACTCCAGTTATGAGATGATCTCTCCCCTTCACTATTTATGTGAATCAATATATCAAAAACACCCTTAGGTAATTCATGTATTATAGTTATGTTTATAAAGTGCATATTTTCAAGTAAAAAAAAATTCATAATTCTCACGTGAATAAACAAAATTCACAAATATTCGTTCTTATAGTGCCATACTTAGAGCAACAAATGTCGCTTATATAAAAATGTATCGAAAGGTAGCTTGAAGCATAACTATCCATACTCTAGAGCAGTGATCCCCAACCAGTAGCTCGCAAGCAACATGTTGCTCCCAGTGGCTTCAAAGCAGGTGCTAATTTTTGAATAAACCCGACTTGGAAGCAAGTTTTAATTACTTAAAAACTAGGTGTACTGCCAAATAGTCTACTGTAGACTTCCAGTCCAAATGGTGAATTCCAAATAGCCAATCACAGCCCTTATTTGGCACCAACAAGAACTTTTTCATGCTTGTGTTGCTCCCCAACCCTTTTTACATTTGAATTTAGCTCACGGGTAAAAAAAGGTTGGGGATCCCTGAGCTAGAGCATCTATTGGCTAACATTACCAGCACAAACATCCCACTTTTACTAAGGGGTATTTGAAACCATTATACAAGACCAACCAAAGTCCCCCATAGTGTATCAAATCAAAGCCTTCTATCATCATAGCCAAGATATTCTAGATAACTGGAAATGGAGTGCATTTCAATGAGTCCCCTAGGGACAATTGTATTAAGAGTTCGAATTCATTTAGCTTCTCTGTGTAACAAAGTTTTAGCCCCATCTCCTCCCCTTGGCAAAAGGGGCTATGATTAATCCGTATCACCTGTTTAGATGGTAAAGTGTGTTTTTGTTTTAGAAAATGTCTTGCAAGGGGGATCTCCCAGAAGAGGGTGCCAAACAGATTGCAAATCTGTAATTAGTCATACGTATCCGGAACGTATTTACACATTTCCCAGTGTAATATAAACAAACTCTGATGTACAACTTAATCAGTGCCCGATATTATATCTCATCCAATGTGAGGATGAGAGAATGATCCACCAGTCGTTAGATATCCACAGATCTTACAACCATCACCCTGGAAGCACCCCTGCTTAGTTGTTGGTAGCCATGTGTCAAATGTCCCATTCCACTAATAGGGGAAGACATATCTGATCCCCGTACATGGGATAAAAACGTATTGACATTCAAACACATACATAAACAAATTGGCGTATGATGGAGCCACGTTAAAGCCCATTGCTGTGCTGGTCTACTGTAAATAGAAATATTGTTGAATCGAAAACAATTACAGGTCAGAAATAGTTTAAGCAACGAGCACAAGAATTGTACTGGTGGATTTCCTGAGTATTTCTCAAGCAGTGCTTGTCTACAAGCTGATATGCCATCCTCCGTAGGTATTATAGTATGCAGGTTACAAACGTCAGTTGTAACAATAAAGTATTGTCTAGTAGCGTATACACTTGTTTCAAAACTTCAAATAATGACGCTGTGTTGGCAATATAAGATGACATCAGCACAAAGAGGCTGCAAAAAGCTATCCAAATAGCTTGCAATATTGGAAAAGAGTGAACCCTATGCCGAAATAATTGGTCGTCTGTGTGGTGAAGATTGTTTTCTATGCACCTTGGGTAGTGTAAATAATTGGACATCTTGGAAAATCAGTCACCAAGTAGTTAAAAAAACGCTCACTGATCCACCCAGATGTCCTTGCCATATATAAAAACCCATCAAGTTTAGTGTTGACAGAATTAATAGGGTCCCTAAGTAGTTTTTCAGTATTAATTCATCCCTGTAATAGGATCAATCCAGTAAAACAACCGAACCTCCCTTATCAGCAGGGTGTATAATGAGCTCATTGTCATCTCGTAATGTCTTGGGTAATTTTTATCCATTTCAGTCTAATTTGGATAAAACTTCCTAGAGGTTTTTAGTGTCTCAGGTACTTCTCATTGTGTTATTGTACTCACGGGCCAAAATTTCTCACTTTGTGTTCATTATGTTTATCCTTATAATAGTCCCTTCATTTCAATTTCCATGGAGATTAAACATGTCAACCTCCAGTCCAAAAGCATAATTTTTATATAGAATAAACCCAGTGGCATAACTTGTTCGTACTGGGCCCCCACAGCAAATTATTTTTCAGGCCCCCAGATTGTCCAGTGGTTGACCTGTTTTACGAATATTTATTGTAATTGTATATGAATTAGGGTCTCACGGGGCCCCTATAGCTCCTGGGCCCCTCTGCAGCTGCAGGGTCTGCTTCCTCTTTAGTTACGCCCCTGGATAAACCTTGTGACAAAAGGGAAATCTCGCCCGAAGGAAGTGCATGCTGGCTTAGATTGAAAATCGCTGTCTGCTTATTGGGTAGTCTGCCCCTTTGATTTCCCACTATGCCAACTGGAGTGTGTTTGGTTCTGTCCCCTAAAAAATGAACCTCTGTTTGTCCACCAACTGATACCCCCTCCTGTTTGGCACATCCTCATAACCAACGTGGGGTGTCTAAATGGGAACTAGGGGAATCCAGGTTCTATATGTTTTTTAAGTAAATATATATTATTTTGTATATTGGGGAATAAAGACATACAGGGTTGTTCCTTTTCTTTTAATAAACTAGGTGAATCGCCTGAACTTGAAAAATCCCTTCCCCCTCCTGAACATTTTATTTATGTTCCCATAACGAAGCCACACTCACCGGTCTTATTAATATAGAAAATGTATTATAAATATGCACGAACGTTTCGGCTGTTGCCCAGCATTTCTCAAAGTTATAAAACACAATCAGAACAACCCTTAAATGCATAGTAAATGGTGCAAATCTCAAAAACATCCACCCCTTCGTGACATGGTGTTATCATCCGCTATACTTGCATAGCTGACATGCATTAAATCTGCATCATGATAGATTATGTACCCGCTCCAGTGAGCGTAGAGGACCGAGAGACGATGTTGATTTTTGACACAATCACCTCTTTGGGTGACAGTCTTCCCAAACTGCCTTCCCGTGCCATACCACCAGCTTGAATGTAAGGTTGATAGCAGTATGGCACATCTTGCACTTCATTTTCCAAAGTCGCCCGAAGTTTCATACCACTTGCAACTTTTCATTCAAGCCGGTGTTATGGCATGGGAAGGCAGTTTGGGGAGACTTTTGCCCAGAATTAGTTGCCAGACAACTAAATCTCCCCGAATCTGCCTGTGTCACTACCGTAACAGAGCTCCGGAGAAAATGCACAGAGTGATCACAGTGAAGATTTATATGAAGTGAAACCGCATTGTGAGCACGGGTGCAGTTTAGTGTGGAGCAGTTGATGGACACAGAGGGGCAGATTTATCAATATTTGAATTTCCGAATATTTTTGAAGACCACTTCATCCATCGAATTTTGAAAATTAGATTGAATAAAACTCTATTCGAATATTTGAAAGTCGAATAACTTTTAATTTTTTATTCGACTGCCTAGTTTGCCGGATTCAACCTACCGAATTGGTTTTTGCTATTTTTGATTGAATAAAATTCGATTGAATGGTTAAAATGGTTCGAATCGTTCAATCGAATTTATTCTAATCGATCGATCGAATTTTGGTAAAATCCCTTGAATTCGACCAATAGTAAATCTGGCCAGAGTTTTCTTTTCTTGCAGGGGGTTATGCAGTGGTAAGACACAATGTGATTATTAAACTTTGATACCATGTAGATGGGTGATTGGGCACATTATTATTGGTGTTTTCAGTGAATTGATCCACACTTGATAATTGCAGTTGTAACAAGTAATAAATAAATTGATATTTTATGCAACCTTGTTAGGAAGTATACACTGGTTGGAAATTTTTCAGCCAGCCATGTTTCACACTGGGACTAGCCTTTAATCATGCAGATTTAATGCATGTCAGCTATGCAAGAATAGTGGATGATAATGCCATGTTAGGATGGGGTGGATGTTTGAGATTTGCGCCATTGACTATGTATTTAAGGGTTGCTATAATTATGTTATGTAACTTTGAGAAAGGCTGGGCAACAGCTGAAACGTTAGTGCATATTTATAATACATTTTCTATATTCATAAAACCCATAAGTGCAGCTTAGTTATGGGAATATTGAATGAACAGTTGGTGGCGTGAACCCAAGCAATGTGGATTTTCTAAACGCGAGTGCTGATATTATATGGAATGTATATTTATATAAATATAAAATACAGAAAAGCCGTGAATATCTTGCAAATTATATCCTTCAAAACGGTGAGTTCTGATGTCATTAGTTATAAAAGGTGAGTTCTGATGTAATTTCTGTCACAACGCACTGAAACTTTGGCCTGGTGTTTTTATATGGTTATGAAACTCCTCTGTAACTTATAATATCCTTATAATTTAAAACAGGGGTTACTTTATCTACTATATATTTGATCTGACATTGTAAATGTATTATTGTAAAAAGCTGTGTTTATTTTATACAATGGAAACACAACATTATTATTCACCATTTCAGTCCTTTGTGAATCATTTCTAGACAAAGTCGATAAAATTAAAAAAAAAAATTTGTTTCTATATAACGAAAAAGAAACACCAAGACATATTTAACTTTAAAATCGCAAAGTCTTTATTAAGAAAAAACTTACTGATACTCCACTTGTGCTCCTCTTCAGAAAAGCCGATTGTGTGATCCATTGTGCGGCACTCCATTTCTCCTCCCTGCCTTCCTTATAGGAGATAGCCAGGGAGGAGAAATCAAGCAACACATGTTGGATGGTCGCCTTTTCTGAAGAGGAGTACAAGCGGAGTATCAGTAAGTTATTTCTTAATATAGACTTTGCGATATGTCTTGGTGTTCTTTTTTTCCATTATATACAAACAATTTTTTTTTAAAAGAAAGTTGTGATGATACTGGTCCTTTTAGAATAAACATTAGAAAAGGACACCTTTTACATGGTGATGTTTGGTATATTTTGTTTCCATCTTTATTTGCTGCTATGTATTCTGATGGAAAATTAACCTTAGTTATCTTTTCAGTTTTAAAGGGGAGGTTCACCTTCAGAATATAGTCTAAATTTAAATAGCCCCACCAAGAAGAAACAAATTTGTGATCTATATTTACTATTTTAAACTGATCATTTTGAAGCTACAGACTATATAATATGGATCACTTCTGCTAAATGCAACTCTCCTCTGCTCTCTGTTGCCTGTCTGTTAGGGATCACCAACACTGCTTTCTATTCTGCCCAAACAGGATGCCGCCATACCTCCTCCCAACATTTCAATAAAAAGATTTGTCGCACCCCACCCGGCAAACTTTTTTGATCATGCCCATTTTGTGGCCACACCCTAATTACCATGTTCCTTTTACAAAATTTTGCAGGTTATGTATGTTTTGACACATTTCTGTTTTTATGTGTTATTACCGTTTTGCAGAGAGATTCCTTTGATGAATGGGGGAAGGGTATTATATTGGTAGAGACTGCACACCCTCAATCCCCAAGGTCCTATTGCAGATAAAAACCAATTAGGAAAAATAGATAGAAGGTGGACAGCAAAACCAATATCTTAAAAATACAGTTTATTATACAATTACTAAAACACTGGCCGGCCAGAGAACACAGTGAACAATAATAATAAAATCAATAATAAATCCAGGTGAGTAATCACTTTTCCTGTAGTGAAAATGTAAACTGTTTGTTTTTGTGGCTATATATTACTTCCAATAATACCAATTCTTGTATTCGGATTTGCAAATATTTTCACGTTCAGTTCACAACCAGCAGATGTCACTAGTGCGATATCGTCGGTCCGCAGTATTCCAAGTTTGTACTGCACAGAGTTATAGAGAGAGAGAGTTCTTTTCTTAATGAAGTTCTTTTGTTGCAGGGATAACCCTACTGTTAGCAGTGACCTACATATTACATTTTGTGTTCTGTTTTGTTGGAGTAGTATATTCTAAAATTAAAACATACTGCAGTGTGATCTCTTTGAACGGAATAACACAGGATGCCTGTGTATACCTTACCAATGCTAACAAAAAAAAGAACAGTTTTTGTGTGTGCAGTGAACGCTTAGAGGAAGATAGAAAGGGAAAGTTAGTATTCAAAGATCAGTAATAATTTCTCTGAAGTTTTGTTATGTTTATATAATTCAGCTTTGTTCTCCAGCTCTGTCGTTGGGATTTTTAAGGGATAAAGATACCAAAATGGAATCCCAAATCAAATTCATCCCAAGTCTCTTCTGAACTTCAAGAACTTTTTATAAACCAGTAATAGGAAGATTGCAAAGATATGAGCTGTTGTGTATCACTATTGCTGCAAGTACTTTTCAGTTAAAAAGTGAACACCAAACAATGGCTTGCTAGATTGGATAGCCATTGCCAATCTTTACAATGTTGTTTTCAGTCCTTTATTTATTTTGTTGTCTCCTGTACTACTATTTTGTTACCCCTGCCCTCAATATCAAAAGAATCCTAACCCAGAACCTGTCCTTTTTATGACTGAACTATCAACAAAGTGCCTCTTTGATATTGTTATTACATAAAGTTTCAGCTACAGCACACAAACATTTTGATACATCAGGAGCTCTGCAGGGCACGTTCTGAGACTTTTTGTGAGTATATTTAGGTGTAAAGTTTGTATTTAATGTGTATGAAATGTGAGCATAACAGAGTGTGGCTGGTGTATTCCTCTCCAAACTAGGTGACCAAATGCAAGAGCATTTGTCCATTAACCTAGGAACAATACTTGTTTTTCTGCACAGGATTATCTCTGCTATGTTATGAGTCTCCCTATTGTGATATCCCCCTCTGCGCACCGCTTGCACTGCTGCACATGTTTTTTTTGCTGTTCATGCCATGTGATGTCATTTCTCTGGTGTGAAATTCAGATATTTAAATGTGCCTTATCCATTTCCATTGACCAATGTAGGTCTATTCTAGACCTGGGTGCAATTCTCATATGTTTTACAGTTTCTTTGTCCTTGTCTGTCGTTGACCATTTTTGTTTGATGCCTGTACCACCCACTGCTTGAATACACATCTGGATCCTGATTCTGTACCACTCTGACTGTCTGGTTTGACCACAGCCTGTTTCTCATTTACGATCGGCTCATTCCCCTTTATTCCTGTCATATGTTCTGGTTCCCATTGCCTGCCCAGAACCCATGCCTTGGTCCTCTCACTTTAAGATCTGGAGGCATCTGAATATCGATGGGCTCCTCCCGACATGAAAGGCATCTGTTATAGACAGAAGTGTGAGCCATGACCAGAACCTTGACATCTGTTCTGGGTTTTGTGATACCAAACATAACACCTACTACATAAAAAAAGGATGTTCATATTTTTTCAGCATTATTAAGATGCTTGGTGATCAATAATGCTTTCAGAAACTATTCCATGGGGGAAAAGAAAAACAGGAAGCTAAGTGTACACAGAAGGCAGGATTCTTATTGGAGATTCATCTTGCTATCAGCAGGCCACTGGTCAAGATATCTAGAAGAACTGGTTTATTTAGCAGCATTGCTTCAAGTATTTCTGATGTTAATGAACTATATCATTGCATGCTTTAAATCTTTAATGTATTGAAGTATTTGGTGAACCCTGAAGACTTTAATTTCTTGATTCTGCAATTGTTTTTGAGACTTGGAAAGAGAAAGGAGATGAGATATGGAGTTTAGTTGGGAAGGGCAAGTGTACTACAGGTAGCCATACACAAAACAATTAAGAACCTTCCTGTGACTATTGGTAGAAACAATAGAATTCTATCTGTATCTGACAAATCAGCAGTAAACACTGGCCGATGTTGGGCTCCTCAATATTTTTCAACTTGCTCAATTGACAAGCCAGCTGATATCCAAGTCTTTTGCCGATATAGGTCAGCTGAATATCATACGTTTCTTTTCTTTTTTTATATATGTGCTTGTATGGCCACCTTTAGTCTTAAAGGAGAACAAAACCCTACCCATATTCAGACTCTCCACACCCCCTTCCAAGCTACCTCACCACACAAGGTTTTCTGCTCAGAAGTCTCCCTATTGGCTGACCTGCAATAAATCTGCAGAGTTCCATCTGGGGCCATCTTCCCCTGTCTTTTGGTCTCCTGTTAGAGCGACACCACATATCTTGGAGGTGCATGTGCAATTCAATTCATGTCCTGAATATACTTGCATGTGCATGTTCCCCCAAGATCTTTATTGGCAACAGACAGAAGAGGTCAGAAGATGGCACCTTTGAACTCTGCAGATTTATTGCAGGTCAGCAGACAGGGAGACAGAATAAATTGTGTGAGAAGGGGGGGTGGAGGGAGGTGTAGAGTTAGTTCTCCTTTAAAGAGATACTGACACCTGAAATTAAACTCTTTTTTTACATCTCTTCTAATATTGGCTTTGAAAGCTACTTCTAACTTTGCCATAACGTATTTTCATGATGCTTTTACATTACCTGTCTGATCCCCCATGTTCCTTTATGAGGGGGCTGCCATATTTGTGCAGCAGGTGTCCGTTAGCATTAGAAACTGTAACTAACAGGCATCCTAAAAATTTGTACGATTCGAGCGATCGAACGCTTTGATCGTACAAATGGTATTCGTGCAGGACTTAGGGGCAAATTTACTATTATTCCCCATAATTAGCTCGACCAAATTAGATATTCAATAAGCATTCGATCGTCGAATGCTAAACGAATAGTTTTAGGCTACCTTTTATTCAATATTCGATCATTCGAGGATTGAATACAAATTTATTCGATCAGTCCAATAATTTATTCGATCATTCGAATAATTCGTACGATTCGAACGATCGAAGGCTTTGACCGTTCTAATCCTATTCGATCAGGACTTAGCCTCAGAAGCCTATGGGAGTGCTCCCATAGGCTTCTATTGCAATTCGGTAGGTCCAATCAGGTGAAGTAGGCTATCGAATAAACTTAATTTTGATTCCTTCGTTCATCAAATGATCAAATATTCGATCTATTCGATAATTCAGTATTTGATGATCGAAGAGGCCACATTAAAATATTCGATTTTACGAAAAATTCATACAATCATTATTCGATCGAACTTCGATCATTTCACGTGAATTTCGTAAATCATTCCCCTAAATGTGTGCATAGTTTTAAGACTCTATTGCTCAGGTCAGAATTCATACAAAATGTTTTTATCAGCCTGCAGAGAATACGTAACTTCCTTGGCCTTAGCCTAAAATTATACAATTATAGTGTAATTAGCCTTTTACTTTAATCACAACTTCTGTAGAGATATAGTTTATTCTAAAAGGGAACATTTTCTAGACCAAAACCATGCTAACATTTCTTTTCTGTAGGAGCTCAATGAGCAGTCCTCAAGGCAGGAATGTAAAAACAAAAGTACCATGCAGGGACAACCAGTAATGTGGGGCAATGCAGGTGAGATGAATCCTGCTATGTCACCTGCATTTGGTGCTGTAATGAAGTCATGTTTGCATAGAATTCATAGGGAAGCAAGGGATCTTTTAACTCCGGTTTTCCTTGCATTGAAACACAAAAAAACCACCACACATACATCAATGTGTCGGCACAGCAAAATAGCCCCACAAATAATTTTTATCAGGCAATAATAAATTAGTGCTGTCATGGCATGACAAAGTGCACAGTGTCAAGAACACTGGATCTTGCTAGGTCCAATGGAGTTGGGTTGGTAGGTGCAACATTCTAAGCAAATAATATTGATAGCTAATATGGAGATACTTCTTATCCTAATCATGGTATGCAATTTATTTATTTTGTTTGCATTCAAAAGAACAAGGTTGGCATTTATTTCCCTTTTCATTACAGGCAGCTGTTAGAACTGATACAATAGTTGCTAATACTCCAGAGATTATGCTGAGAAATGTATCAACTAAATGTTTTTAAATTGTAATAGTTTAGAGTCTGCACCTCAATTACGGAGCTGCCAGACTCAAACACCAGACACAAATATTCACCTTGTTCACCTTTCAAACACTTATTTCTGTTCAGTTGTTTTCAAATTGTTCCCCAGAAATAAATACTTTTTTCAATTACTTTCCATTATTTATCTTTTACTGTTTTTCCAAAATCGAAGTTTAAAGTTGAATGTTGGTGTTTGAGTCTGGCAGCTCAGTAATTCGGGTGCAGACTCTAAACTGATACAATTTTGCAACATTTAATTGATACATTTCACAGCAACATCTCTGGAGTATTAGCAACTATTGTATCAATTCTAACAGCTGCCTGTAATGAAATCCAGAGATTCTGCTCAGCAGGGATGAAGATAAGAAATGTATCCATTAAATGTATCAATTTAGAACGTTTGGGGGGGTTGGCAAACCCCCCCCTCCCAGAGCTGCTTTAGAAGGTGAAAAATGACACTTTACACTTCCATATTAGAAAAATGGTTACAAATAGAAAATAGACAGTAATTGAAAAAATTGTTATTTCTGGTGATTTATCTGAAAACAACTAGATGTTTGAAGGTGAACAACCCTTTTAAATTTAGATTTTGGAAAAACAGTAGCACAAAAATAATGGAAAGCAATTGAAAAAAGTCTTTATTTCTGGGGAACAATCTGAAAACTAATGAACCGAATAAAGTGTTTGGAAGGTGAACAACCCTTTAAATAAAAATGATGTAATTGTAATAATAATATCACATAACTTTTGGACCTGTTGCACTAGGATATAATTTATTTTTATTTGATTGTGCATTTAGGGCAAAGTAAACTTTACTCACTATATAAAGTACTTGATTTTGTAATCCAAAAACACCTCAAGCAGACAGCAGCCGTTTTCATTGAAGCAAACACTGAAATATCCCCAAACCATGCGTATGCCTCAGATAAAGGAACCTGCTGCATAGGACCATGCACAGGATACACAATTATACAGTGGGTAAAAAGGGGGAGGGGGTAGCAACAGAATGGAAAATGAAAAATAATTGCCTGCCCTGAGGCGTAGTGGCAGGTAAGGCAAAACATGATCAACAACTGTGATTCTGAAACATTCTTAAAAGGTATGGATGTTTTAATAAAATATATTTTGGGTTTCATTTGAAAAGGACTCTTACTATAGAGCTTTGTATGCCTGGGTGACGAGTCACTTTAGATTTTGAGCTCTCTATGCAGCTGATTCTCAGACTAAGGATTTTGGCTCTAATACAAGTTGCAGCTCCTTATGGTGAACGCAGCATAAAAATCAATTAACATTATTAATAAGGAACAATGTATATGTTGCCTTTTGAGAGCACATCTCCATTATAAGTAACACACACCTGCTTCTTTTCATTAAAGACTTACCGTAATGGTACAAGATTTATGTGGATACATTATAGGCTTCAATTTTAAGATCAATTTTAAAAACGACTTTGAACTGTATTGCTTGTTCCATTATTCTGTATGCTTCCGTCATCCCGTTGTTTCTGTGGTTTGGATATCAACTGTCTTTTCAGTGCAACATAATGCAAGTTGCCTGCTTGACGAAGGACAAATGAACTTCTATTTTGCCCTTTACTTGATCCTTTGCTTTATGCCTAACACAGACAATGCATACATTACATACGGCCAAATCTCCCACTCTTAATCACAAAATATTGCTTTATTCCAGCACATTTTAGCTTTCATAGAGGACAATAAATCAAGGTTTTTATAGAATCACTTTTTCTGTGTGATCTTTGCAGCGATTTATTTGGGTGTAAGTACTAGTTCTTAACACAAATCTGTTTTCTTCCTCTCTAATACCCACATGGCTCTGGTTTTTGCAAGCGTGTTGGTAATATCACAACCTGTTCAGCTCCATTGTAATTCATTCATGTTCTCTTTTTTTTTTATAGTTTCTTTTTATCTGAGACATTTGTAAGAAGTGTTTTCTCTGACATGACATCTAAAACAATCTGAGATCTGAGATAGGGTTTTGGATTCAACCAGACATTATTATATTTACACCACATTTTTATACTTAAAGGGCTGGTTCACCTTTAAGTTAACTTTTAGTATGTTATAAAATGGCTAATGGCCAAACAACTTTTAACTGTATAGTGTTTGAAATATTTGCCTTCTTCTTCTGACTCTTTCCAGCTTTTATATAAGGTGGTCACCAATTCTCATCTAAAAAAAACAAATACTCTAAGGTTACAAATTAATTGTTATTGCTACTTTTTACTACTCGTTTTCATATATCCAGGCTCTTCTATTTATTTTCAAGTCTCTCATTCAAATCTGTGCATTGTTGCTAGAATAATGTGGACTTTAGCAACCAGAGAGCTGCAATTGCAAACCAGAGAGCTGCTGAATGAAAAGCTAAAGAACTCAAAACCACAAAAAAGTTAAACCAATGGCTAATTGTCCTAGAATATCACTCTCTGCATCATATTATAAGGTATAAGGCACGCAAACCTTTTAATTTGGTGTAAATATAAATGCACCCTTTTAGAAACAAAGAAAGTATATCTCATACTAAGTGAACAGTGTTTGTTTTATTGGTTTTTAGCAATGGCTTTCTTCATGTCACTTTGCATTCTAAATTGCTTTGCTGCTTTCCCCATTTATTTGCCATCTTGGTCACTGAACCAACGCTCACAAATTGCCCAGGCATCTACTGTTAGTGTTCACTGCTGGATTGCTTAGTATGGAGAGACGACCTGATGTAACCTTTGCTTGGATGCTGCTATAGACCACCTACCGCATGCTGAAATAAACATGTTTTCTCACATCCTTTTAAATAAACATTTTTACATTCTTTTACTTGATCTGGTTTATAGTAAGGATTTATACATATTTTGCTATGAAGGCTTATTGTTAACTTAACTGAAGGACTGTACAAAGGATGAGATATTAATTTTTAAGTCAAGCAAACCGCTGATTCACAGACATGGAAGCAGCACCATGGATATAATTTCAATAAGTTCAGATATGAATATTTTGCCTTGGAGTCTAAAAAGGATTTGCATTGTCTCTGTTTATATGATCATTGTGGGTCACATTGGTTCAAAATAAAGAAGCCTGTTTTTGTATGGTCCATGAGTTAAGTAAACACTACGCTGTTTATATTGTTGTATCCTGGTTCCATTCATTTTTTGCCATGGTCATTTCTTACTGAGCTTATGATTAATTCAACCTTAGAGATTGTAATGTTGATGAAAGTAATGTTCAGCAAGAGACATGATTATTCTTGTAATTATTTTTACAGCTTATATTATGGACATTATGAAAAGAAAAATATGTTTATGGGGAGATATTTTGACATTTTGAAGGAAAACGGTGAGCATGACTGCGGCCTGGAGGGTAACAGGGTATGCACTGTTCATGTTAATGTTTAAACAATATACTGTATAATTATATTGCATTGAATTAGTAAAATAAAGAGCTATATCATCACTGCCTTACTCTTATGAATTGGAACCAGTATAACAACACGGGGTGGGGGGGTAGTTGCTCCATTTAGTTAAAGGAGAATTCAACCCCCCTTGATGTTAAGTTCCCATCTGCCCCCCTCCGTTGGTCCCCTCCCTACTTCCCCCCCTGCACAGTCTAACCCCTGAAATCTTCTTCCTCCAGAAATAGCGACTGCAAATGCAGAATAAGAGCAGTGGAGCTCACAGCCGCCATCTTTTGATCTTTGTGTCTTCATTCTCCTCTTAGGCATTACCCGTCTCTTTTGGCGCATGCGCAGTTGTCAAAACCCAGAAATTTGCTACAACTGCTGCTCAGTTCACAACCATAAGAAGATTGTGGCTGGAAGATCCGCTGCGCTCACTCTGCTTTTCTGTTTGCTATTTCTGGAGGGAGAAAAATTCAGGGGTAAGACTATGCAGGGGGAGGCAGGGAGGGGGGCAGATGGGGACCTAACATCAAGGGGGGTTAAATTCTCCTTTAAGCTATTGTTAAGCTTTTAGATTTGTCCGAATCTTTGAAGAGAGCCCAGTGTACCCATTTGGCTGTGAATTTTGTGGCCTGTTCTAGGGATGTGTTGGAGAATTCTTTGAATCTGTATATCCCCTTTATTTTCTTTATCCAATTTTGGATCCTGGAGGGATGTATTGGTTTCCATTGTACTGGGAACAGTGGTGGTGTAAGCTCTGCCACACAGTATTTGAGCAGAGAAGAAGGCATAGGGTCAAGAGGGCAAGTTGTGCGTGGGGAGGACAAGAGAAGCTTGGAGACTTCAGACATTGTTACCGGAGGGAAGGAATTAAGACATGCAGAAGGGGGCATAGGAAGGAGGAGCTGGGTTGCATTAGTAGAGGAAGGGATCTGATTGCAGATGGACTCTACTTTGTCTTTAAAGAAATCAGCAACGTCCTGAGAAGAGTGCATCAGGTTGGTTGATGCTGTTGATGAGGGACAGAGAAGAGTATTGAATAAAGAAAACAGGCATTGTGGATTGGATTTGTAATTGTTAATAAGGGTACTGGTACTGTAGTACTTCTGCTTGGCCTTCGACAAGGCAGAATTGAGGAATTAAATTCAATATTTATAGTGAATAAAGTCTGCTTGCGTACAGGATTTTCTCCACATACGTTCAGCAGATCTTTTACAGGAGCATAAGAATCTGGTTTGTGAATTCAGCGAGGGTCGTGGGTTCTGAGCATGCGTACGCTTAGCCTGTAAAGGGGCAAATGAGTCAATAGCTGAGTGTGATTATACTTACCAGGGTATCAGGACAGGATCAGACCTCTTAAAGGAAGTGAGACTGGACCTGAACGACAGAGCTAAGGCTGAGAGCTCAATGTCACGTTTATCCCAAACTTAAGACAGTGGGGGAAGAAGCAGGTGGCCACAGAGAGTGAGAGATGGAAAATGTAATCAAATGGTGGTGGAAAGGGGGAAGGGTTTGTCCACTGCTGGAGCTCAAAGGAGGAGGTTAGGCAGAGAAAACGAGAGGGCCAGGGTTCTGAAGCATCATCAATGTGGAAGTTAAAATCCCCAAAGATGATTGGGGGGTCTATCAGTGCAGAGGAAGAAAGAAAGCCAGGTGTCAAAGTCAGAAAGGAAGGCAGCAGAGGAGGAGGCGGAAGGGGGTCTGTAAATGACACCTACACGTACAGAGAGGGTGGAAAATCTGAAGGGCATGGACCTCAAAAGAGTTAAATGAGAAGGCTGGAGGAATATAAATAGGTTTGAAATGACAGGGAGAGGAGAGAGGAGAATTCCAACTCCCCCACCACGTCCAATGGTTCGGGGGTTGTGAGAGAAAGATAGACCACCATGAGAAGAAGTTCAGCCTCAACAGTGGTATCATTCTGTGAGAGCCAGGTTTCTGTTAGAGTAAGAAGACTAAGTGAATTAAGCAAAATAATTAATGGATTAATGTATATTTGTTAGGTAGAGAGTGGGTGTTAAGTAGGGCACAAGAAAAGGGATGACAAAAAGAAGGAAGAGTCGGAATCTGAATAAGGTTAGAGAAAGTAGATGAATGAAAATTGCGCAAGTTGGCAGGAAAACAAGGACGACTATAAGTTGGTATGGAGCAGGGTCCTGGATTTGGAGAGAGATCATCTGCAGCCATCAAAAGTAGGTAAAAGAGGGAGAAGATATGGGCAGAGGATCTGAAGTGACTACGCATCCATGTCTTGTTAGTAACTGGAGGACATAGGTGTTTTAAGTATTTATAAAGTGTATAAGAGCTGGAGTATGTGGATGGGAGCAGGGAAGAAGAAATGTAAATGGAATACTGACAGCCAATAGGATGGTTAAAGGAAGTAACTACATTAGGTAGCACTGCATGCAAATAGAGCAAATACGATTAGCTTTGCCATTGTGGCCGATTTTGAATAAATCTGGGGAAGCTGTTGAAGACCCATTTAATTTGAGAAATGTTGAAGCAACTAGATTGCAACGGCTCCAAGATGTGTTTGCAGGCTATGACACGATTGTATCCAGGGCATTTGCACCCGGGCCCACCTTAATTAAGGGTGAGCACCGTGGGTGAAGGACGGGGAGCCATACCTGCGGCCCGTTTATTAAGAAGGACTGGAGCTTACTAAAAACAAATTATAAAGTCATTGTGGTTTTTAGCAGTTAACTTGTAGCTTATAGAGTTACTGTATGTCCTCAGTGGAGTACGACTGCAGCAGGTAGTGGCTCACAATGTCTTATAAGTTTGAAATCAGTCCATGTAATAGAGTCATCTGTGTTGTCTCTCCTTGTAGCCCTCCTTCTTAAACTCTTCCAGATCACTTGTAAATGAATCACTTTGAAATGAAGCACATTTGCAAATGCTCACCCCAGCAAATGCTCTCCCCTAAAGAGGTGTTAATAAATAGGGAGAGTAGAAGCTGGGAACTGCTGCACACAGGTCTAGGGAGTCACAACTCATTCTAATTGATCAAACACCAAACTGATCACCCAGCTGTGACAGAGAGCAGAGCAAGACTGAAGATGAATACGGAGATAACCTGACTTACAAAGTTTGTTTGGAAAGGAGTTTATGGGGGTCATAAAACGTACAAGTTACAATACTACAGGGAGAACTTATCATCAATACATTTAGGCTAGGTCTACACAAAGAAAATTCGGGGAGATTAGTCATCCCAGTGGCTTCCACTTCGGGCGATTTCGGGAAACCGAAGTACTGCGTGTGAATTGCAAGACAAGGGGAAGCGGTTTGGGGAGATTAGTCGCCCTAAAGAAGCAATTTGTCGCTGGGGCGACTAATCTCCCTGAATTTTCCCGTGTAGACCTAGCCTTTAAAGGGTTCACTGCACACTCTTTTATGGTCAACCCACTGTTTTCTAGTCTGCTTAAATTGTTTCTATTAACTGCAGAGACCAGTGCCCACCCTATAAATAAATCACTGTTAGGGTTAATGAGGGTCACATTGGCATCCCATGTTTTTCGGATGCACATGCTGTCAGAAATATTGTTAGAAAGATTTGGGCCTAAATAAGTAGATTAGTGGACAAGGAAGAGACATATGCAGGTAGGAACATGCCTGTTACAGCCTTTTTCCAACCCTACTTAAGACAAATTAGTGCATGACTTTATGGACTGTTTCATCAGTCTGACATCATGCTTAACCTTCCATCAATCACTTTAATGCAAAGGAACTATTTTATTATGTCTTTCACAATACATCTAAAAAGCATTTTTTTTTAATAAGGACAGCATTATTATATTAAATAAATTATTTTATCATAACTTACCCTGACAAGGCAGTTTAAGCGAGTATGGTATTTTTCTACATTTAATTGCACATAATATATTAAGAATGAACAAGCCTGTGAACAAGCGATTCACAATAACCATTCTATCCATCACAGCTTGCTTCTGTGTAAGAATTATCAAGTGGATATTTTCTGACAGATATAAAATGTTGAACATAGTTGATAAACAAGCAATGCAGAGCCATGAATCATTAAGAGCTTGCTGGAAGTGTCTGTATAATACAGGATACCTGCTTCTCTCAACTTCACTGGTACCCTTGTTTAGACATTAGACTACTTTATAAATGCAGGCACATATGTGTATTAATGCTCATTAATGGAAGGGAGTACATATGGATAAGTACAAACTCAGAAAATGAATTTCAGCAGCTGTGCTTTTGGTATAGAACCGTCAATCCTCATGATTGGTGTCTTAACCTGAAATCCTGTTTATCTGGCCATGTTGCAAAAAAGCAGTGTTGTCCAAATGGCCAGCCCTCCCTTGTGTGGTCCTCACATAAAAGACTGCTTGCTGTTATTCTTTACCTTGTGTAAGCTTTAAAAGGTATCAATACTGAGAGTAACTGTCCCATGCTTTGTTTAAATTCAGACCGCAAACTCCTGCATTGTTCAACACCTCTATTGTTCACACCCCTAAAGCCCTGTACAGCTCCAGACTGAAACTGCCCCCATTGTTCATACTTCAGCCAAACTGCCCTATGCTCCCTGGGCGTGTCATACTCTGCTTTTCCTATTCTACCTAGAGGTGCCATATTCTGCCTAGCAAAATT
>CM044446.1:47345057-47355265 GCA_024363595.1 Xenopus borealis | reverse complement strand
ATTATATTTTTATTACTTTAAAACAATTTCATTTTTTGATGTTACTGGTCCTTTAAAATTGAAACTTAAAAGTGCTGACACCTAGTGGTTACTTTGAAGAATTGCAGCGGCGCAGTCCAACCCGCTCACAAAACATGTTCCAGTATCTGACTGAAGATCAAAACAGTAGGTCTGCAAGTTTGCAAGGAAAAGAAATGTAGGACGTTGAAAGTCTTGGAAATAGATTTCCACAGGTACAGTGATTAAGGGAATGAATCAGTGGCACAAAGGAGACTGGGCAGCACTGAAACTATATGGGGCAAATTGATCATGTTTACACTGCTTATTCTTCTAATCTATAAATTGGCCCACTAACTGATAAAACTTGCAAACAACTCTTAGGGCAGAGACACACGTGGAGAGTAGGGGAGATTAGTCACCTGGCGACAAATCGCCTCTTCTTTGGGTGACTAATCTCCCCAAATTTGGAGCACCTTGTTTTCCGAATTCACCCAAAGTTTCTTTGTGAGGCAACTTTGGAAAAGGGAGCGCTCCGAGTGCCATCCCGCTAGCAATTTAGATTCTAGCCAGTTTGGGGAGATTAGTTAGGCAACTAATCTCCAATTGCCAATCAACTAATCTCCCTGAATATCCTCGTGTGTCTCTGCCCTCAGGGAAGGGGCACACAAAGCTACTTGGGGAGATTAGTCACCCAGCATCAAATCACTTCTTCGCCTGGAGTGTAAATTAACAGCAATTAGGAGGAAACTTTGGGCGAAACTTTGGGCAACTTCGAAAAAACCGAAGCATTCTGAGTGCCATTCTGCTGTTGTTTTTACACCCTAGCCGGTGGGGAGGCAGTTCGGGGAGATTAGTCGCCCGAAGAAGAAGCGGTTTGTTGCTGGGCTACTAGCGATGGGCGAATTTATTTGCCTGCGGCAAATTCGCAACTAATAAATTTGCGAAATGCTGGTGAAATTTTGCCAGCATCTTGTTTTGGACGCATGCAATGGGCGCCGGCGTCCAAAAATGGGCAGCGTGTCCAAAATGAGATGTGGCGGTTCGCAAATTTTTGCTGTTTCACAAATTTCTCTAGAAATTCACAAAAAAATCGGCGGAGCAAAACACTGCCGATTCGGCTTTAACTATGGGCGACTAATCTCCCCCAGTAGCTTTCTGTGCCCCTGCCCTGAAGAGTCAGGACACAAGGCCAGGGGTATCTGTTGGACATTGTTATCATATATGACAGGTTGAGTTGTCACCTGTATAAGAATGGGAGTGCCCCAGCTGCAGTGTTGGACTGGCCCACCAGAATACCAGGAAAACTCCCGGTGGGACAAGGCGTCTGGGGCCCTCATGCTGCTAAACTTTTGGCCTATTTCATGGCCATTCCCTATTTCTGTGAGAACAAAGAGGCTAAATAGATGGAATAATTGATTATAGTATATAAAGAAAACAAACTAGGAGAATAGAGGTTGATTGAGGAGAGGAAGAATATTAGTACTGAGAGTGGGCCCCTGGTCTAAGGCTTTTGGGTGGACCCCTGGTGTCCCAGTCCGGCACTGCCCAGCTGAATGCCTGTGTGCTGAATGTCAGTGTGCTGCCTTGAACAACGCGGAGACGGTCATTACCAAAACGGTCCACTGGGTGGCACACATGACCATATAAAACTTTCCCGACGTTTATGCAAAGAGCATCCAGAAGCTGATTCACCTGTATCGCAGAGGAGCTGGACACTCTTCATTGATCCAATGCTCCGCTCTGCACGTACAAACCCTCCATGGTGGCAGCAGCATCACAGTCCCTGAAGCCTGGAAGTGGGTATCACCTCCTGCACCTGTCACTAGAGGCAGGAGACCAGAGCATAGAGTAACATGCACTGACCCCCACGCACAACCAGACTGGAGAACGCGCGTCAGCCACACACCAAACACATGGCACCAGCTGGGGAATTCAGCTCACTGCTACTTCTGTCAGGACTCATGGCCGTGGCAGTGGCTGCTAAAGGGCAGCTTAGTTGCAAAGAGGTTGGTGCCAGTTTCCAGTCTCTGCAGCCAGGAGTCAGATGGGTGCCACAGTCCCCTGTTTCAGGTAAGCGCATGGCTTTGTTTTACCCTTTTTACTAGCAATACAATGAAACATTTGCAGCTGAGGCTATTCTTTGCAATTGGAAACTTGATTGATAAATGAAATGTTTCTGCAACTGACGCACAGTTCAACAACAGCAACAAAACCAATTCTATAGCTGCTAAATGTTGTACAAACATAGGGACATAACTGAGGAGTAATGCCTTGTTACTGCACCCTACCAACACACTATACAACTAAGGGAACAGGTACCAGTAATGTTCATATTCCTCACAGCTCCTTCTCTACATTTCCTGCATTGCATTTATTTCATAGTTCAATAGGATATTTTGACGGACAGTTATCATTTTCCACATATTTTAAGACTCAATAAGAAAAAATAAACAACAATCAGTTTTATAGTTTTATAGATCTTGTATATGGCTCATACAGGTGTGGGACCTGTTATCCAGAATGCTAGGGACTTGGGGTTTTCCGGATAATGGATCTGTCCGTAACGGATCCCATACCTGTATATGTTAACTTGGCTGTTCCGCTGGCTTACCTAGTCAACAGAACAATTTACTGTATGTTAATATTTACAAAATGGAATTATCCGGCATTGATAATATATTTACAGTGCTTCTGTATTGCCACAAGGCATATACAGAAATCTAATTATATAATGCACAGGAACCTACTGTCCCCTCAAGCTATACACTTTTCGTGCAGATTTGTACATATTGTGGATGTATATTAATTTGTCAATTCATACTATTTCTGCCCTGAATTAAGTTTGTACAACTGGAGCAGTTGGCAGCAACCTTTTTCATGCATTTTTCTCCGGATAACAGTAGCTGCTCTTTTATATAGACACATGCAACAGGTATAATTTTTAATAAATTCAGGATAGGAACACAAAAGACATAGGCTTGCATTATACATAGTATAATATATAGTATACATAGTAAATATAATATAATATATAATATAACATATATAATATAATAATAGTATAATATAGTATACATAGTATAATAATATATAATATATATATCCCTCCCATAATCAACTTTGAAGAAGGAACTGAAATTTCCTAAAAGGACAAGGAAAATTAAACTATAGAAGTAGCTAGAAATGTTGTACATTATGTTTAGTGCTTCTGTACCAGCCCAAGGCAACCAAAGCCCTTTAGCAGTAAAGATCAGTGCCTCCATAGATGCCCTAGTAGCTCCCCATCTTCTTTTCTGCTGATTCACTGATTCACATGCTCTGTGCTGTTGTCACTTACTGAGCTTAGGGACTCACAAAAATATACAGTACACATAGAAATGTCCCAGTATAAGGCTGATTACTAATTAATAGAGATAATTACTACATCATAGCACAGAAACCAGTGCATCAGAATGTAAAGTAATTTGCAACAACCCCTAAGCTTAACTTCTCAACAGCTGCTCAGAGCCCACTTAGCATGTGAGTGTCACAGACCCCCTGTGACAAGTTTGAAGTCCTGGATCATTGCTGCTATTGACAAGCTGAAACTTTAGGCTGGTGCAAAAAGTTCAGTGTATAAAGCATGGCATTTTTAGCCCTATTCATTTTTAGGGTTTGGTTCTCCTTTAAAGCTTGCTATGATTATCATCTTAGGAACTAATTTTGTTTCCATAGAAAGCATTCATTTGTTACCCTCTCCAAATAAAGATTTCACTTAAAAAAAGAAGGAAAAAATAAAAAATTTTTGTTAAAGGGATACTGTCATGGGAATTTTTTTCTTCAAAACACATCAGTTAATAGTGCTGCTCCAGCAGGATTCTGCACTGAAATCCATTTCTCAAACAGATTTTTGTATATTCTGTTTTGAAATCTGACATGGGGCTATATATGTTGTCAATTTCCCAACTGCCCCAAGTCATGTGACTTGTGCTCTGATAAACATTGATTACTCTTTACTGTTGTACTGCAAGTTGTACTGCAAGAAGCTGGCCGCTTCCTTTTTCTACACTATGAAGAATATGTGATAGCATAGCGCAACTCACCCAATTCATGGCCCAATTTCCTCATGTTAAAGTGCAAGCCACAGGTGATTTCAATACTTTTGATGGATCATCTGCCCCAGTGGTGTCTCTGATACTCCTTTACTAATAATGTGGGCCTTACAGAGGCTTGGACATTTTTCCATCCTGTTCTAAATCAATATTCATGTTTCTCAATCCTCAATAATGACAAGGAACATGGGGCTGCTATACAGGAATTTTTTCACCTGAATCAGGGTTCGGCTGATGTCAATACCATTTGGGATACATTTATAGCTTACCTTAGAGGGTACATGAATAGAGAAATCTCCTATTATAAAAAACAAGCTAGACAGACTCAACAGGCACTAGAGGCTGAGGTCACATATATAGGGACAGATTTACAAAATTCACGTGAATAATTCGAAGTTCGATCGAATGCACCGGATCTACTATTTTGGATTCGGCCGAACCCCCGAATCCATTGTGAAAGATTCAGCCGAATACCGAACCGAATCCGAACCCTAATTTGCATATGCAAATTAGTGAGAGGAAGAGTAAAAGCAAAAGTAAAAGTAAAAGCAGTGGCAGCTTTAGACATCGAAAGCTTTTGATATGGTGGAGTGGGCTTATTTATGGAAGGTACTTAAAGCCTTTGGGATAGGGCCTCACTTTACAGCATTAACCCAACTTTTATACAAGATCCCAGCGGGGTCCCTTAGACTCAATACCTCTCACACAGAAACCTTTCTTCTCGCAAGGGGGACGTGCCAGGGGTGCCCGCTACCACATTTGCTGTTTGCCATTACCATTGAGCCTTTGGCCCTGGCAATAAGGCAAAACCCTCGAATTGTAGGGCTAAGATTGGGAAATGGAGAAGAAAAGGTGCAGTTATATGCCGGTGATACCCTAGTATACCTGGGGGATACAAAAAAATAATTTTCAGAAATTTTGGCAGTAGCAGACGAGTCGAATATCGTGTCTAAAAATCAACCCCTCTAAGTCAGCGCTCTTTTCGATTGATCCCATAGAGGTCCGGTTGAGTCCATACTGTGCTAAATTACAGGTGGTTGATAAGCTTATTTACCTGGGTATCCAAATTGCAACGCCCATCATCTCATACTATCAACTTAATATCTCTCCCTTGCTTCAATGGGCACAAGCCAAATTCATGGCATGGCAACACCTCCCACTGGCACCTACCATGTGGGTAAAACTCATCAAAATGGTTATCGCCCCTAAAATCTTATATATTCTCTGGCATGGACCCATTAAGATTCAGGCACCCTTTTTTGCTCAACTGACTTCTCCTTACAGGCCATTACTTGTTTCATTCACCACATTTTATCACTCCTTTCCCCATTAGTTCCCCATTTTTAAAAAGTCTCCTCGCTATTTATATCTACCTGCCATCACTCTCCTCCTTTTCATCTCTCTTCATCATTGAAACCTTTCCTATTATTCTCTTCTTTAACTTGATCTCTGTCTTAACACATAAACCTTCTTTTCTTGTAATCTTTTTCTTTACCCATCTTCTAACCCCTCTATGATTTTGCCTTTCTTCCTTTCATACATGTTTTAATTGTTCTCCTTTCAACGTGCCCTTTCTGTGTATTTTGTGACCCTTTTACATTGCTTTCTGAGTACATCTGCTACAAGACCTTCTACATTATTTTTCTTCTGTTTATATCTCCTTGGTTTTTCTACCAACCTATTCTTTTTGCATTAGCTTTATGTAATACCTTCTGTCTTTCTTCCATGTCTGCTTTACTCCATTTTCCTTTTTCTTCTCTTATCTCTCTTCTCTTTTGAGTTTCTTCCTTTCTCTTCAATTATCTAAAACATTATTATTATGAAAATGGTTTATTTACATGAAGCAGGGTTTTACATATGTTTTATGCAATATCTTTATATAGAGACCTACATTGCTCGTGGTATAGTTTTCCTTTAACTTTAAAGGCTTGAAGGGCCAGTAACACCAGAAAATTAAAAATGCCCTTTATATTTCCATGTAAGGTTTCCATAATTGCAGTTGCAACAACAATTTACATAACTTCTCAAAAACATATTTTTTTATTAAAAAATACTTTTACTTTTAATACTTTCCATCTTTCGTCAATAATATGTATTATGAGATGGGGTAATATAATTTTGGTAACAGAGATTATTTGCCATGCTCACAGTATTAAATGTGCAGGACTTTCTTTCCATCCTTGTTCAAGATTATTTCCACTGAACTCACTAGAGATGGGGTGGTATTATTTCAGTAACAGTTAAAAGAGAATATTTGACATGTGCAGGATATAAATAACTATGTTAGCTAATTTAAATAAATATTTTTTGTTTTTATATATTACTGATTTTTATAACCAGTTTTCCAGCTGGATGTAGAAGTAATCTGCCCTGGAAGCCTTTCAGTACAACTCAACATTCCCTACTGAAAGCTTAATTTTAAAAGTAATAGGAAGGATGCCAACCCCGAACTTATTTCTATTGAGTAAGTGAACAAGAGGCTGTTCTTGCTTCATTTTCTGTGAATAGACTCTTTTCAATGCCATTGTAGTTCAAAAGGCATAATTATTACAATGCAGACAATAAAAACGCTGATGGAGACTGGATGACTTTGTGTTGACAATTTTGTGTTGACAGATGTCAATATGGTATCCACACAATTCAACTACCAAATAGTTTATGAGCAGGTCTTCACAGCCAATGCAAAAGGCAGTAGCAAAACTGCCTTATCAAAGACAAATATAAACTGTCTGTTTCATATACTCCTTACTTCCAGTATCACTTATAATGACATTTAAATGAGCACAGTGGCATGCTGTTTGTAGCTTCCTATCTATTTTTAAACTCTCAAGAGAATTGTTTTGCAGTGCTGCATGATTTGTACAGAAAAGCCTAAAGCAATGAAGGCAACCCCCTCCAAGGCAGATGCGCTTTCATTTTGGGATGTCTTTAAAGCAATAAATCACATCGGTGGTCTTACCTTCCTCATCCTAGTTAGCTTCTGAAAATATGATATACTACTTTACAAAACCTAAATATTATTATAACATATTTAATTGCCAACATACTCCACAGGGATGTACAGTAAAGGAGTGTATAAATTGAACACACAGATTGGCCCCTACCCAAATAAGATTATAGACTAAAACTACCTACCATATTTCTCAGTGTGAGAGATAAACTGACCTTTGGACAACTTGGACACTGGCTGCACTATGATTTCTTAGACTTTTATATAAAACTTATCAACAGCCATAAAATATATCTCATGAATTTAAGTGCTCCATAATAACTATGTTGGCACCTGAATGTGGTGTTGGATTAGCCCACCAGGATACCACGAAAATTCCCGGTGGGCCCTCCTGCTTCTAATCAATTTGCCTAATTCATGGCCATATTCTATTTCTATGAGAACAAAGAGGATAAATAGATGGATGATAGATTATAGTATATAAAGAAAAGAGACTAGGAGAATCGATGTTGAGTGAGGAGAGGAAGAAAACTAGTACTGAGAGGGGGAACCTGGTCTAAGGTTTTTTGGTGGGCACCTGTTTTCCCAGTCTGACACTGCCTGAATGTTAATATAAAAATAAGAACTTTCAACAAAACAGCAAAGTCTGTTTTATTTCTACAGTAACTATAGAGGATATCATTCAAAAGGCATAGCAGTTGTGGCTATAATGGTTTACAAATGGAAAGAATTTTGCTTCTTTATTGATTGTATGTAAGCAAAAAAATAGATCATAGGGAGCTAAATATCATCATTAGGAAAATACTGAGAATTTTCCTACTAGCATTTGTGCTAAATTTATCCCGTGAAGTTGATATCTACAGTAGTTACTTATAGTAACTTGTCAGATAAGTGTTTTCTAAATTGTAGTAGAATGATAAATACAAGTGCTGATTGGTTGCTGGGTTAATTAACTGTCTCCAGTTGGAAGTAGAGAAAAGTAGCCTCTAAAACTGGTAAGAAATTAATTAAATCAAAGGGCTGGCAATGAGGATTGAGCAAAAGCATAGAAGGGAGCAGTCATATTTCTATGGGGCCAGGGAATCCCCTAATATTGAATATGGCATAAAATATGAACAGAACTAACAGCGATTCATTAGGGTCAGTGGCTCTGCAGATCAGCTACTCTAAAAGACCTATTCTGGCAAAATTATATAGACATTCCCAAGACAACCTTTTTGCAGTGTCCCTCGTACTTTCTATTAAAAACTCTTTATTATTATCAAATCTATACTGTGATACATACAGACAGCTATATGTTCCAATTACTGTACTATAGTGCTACTCTTTGAGCCCTTGATGGCACCGACAGCATAAATAAATTGTATGCAGTTGTCACGAATGGATACCTAAATCAAAAACCTAAGCTAAGCTCCCTGGTCTCGGGTCCCTTGCTTCTGCGTATAACAGCCACCTTTCACCACAGGAGGAACCCTCAGCTAATTGGATGCCGTCAGGTCTGGAGCAAAGCTAAAGGTTCTGGTTGAGCAAAGGGGCACGAAGAAGAACACAACTTGGAAGACAGGCTAGACAACACAGCATGGACAGGCAGGCCGGGCCAGCATAAGCAGAGTAGAATAGTCAGGCAGGCCGGAATCAGGATTGGAGAGCATAGAATAGTCAGTGGACAGGCAAAAGGTAAGATTAGGAGAGGTCGGAGTAATCAGGTAGGCAAGGTACAGGATAAGAGAGGTCAGAGTAGTCACAGGCAGGCAAGGGTCAAAACCAAAAATAACAGGCAGTAATCAAATAGGAATAGCACCAGGAACAAAATAATTGAACCTAACAATAGGCAGTGATCTGTAAACTGAATTCCCTTTAAATAGAGTTTGAATCTTGCGCCATTGCGCATTAGCATCATACCGCCAGCATCATGAGCCTATGAAACCCAGAAATGTGTGCCGCAGGCAGAAACCGGCGCTGGAAGGAATCAGATGCATGTGGTGAGCGTCCCGTCCGAAGGCATGGCTAGCGCCTCCGCATGCTAAACAGCAGGGGCGCCATGCCAGTTAGGCGAGCTGAGGCAGCGCCCATCTGGTTACCAGGGGCGGCAAATAAGCCACTCCTGGTAACTAAGAGCTGAATTTCCGGATTTTCCCGGAAATTCGGCTCTTCTAGTGCAGAGCGCACACTTGCGCTGTGGACCCCCCCCCTACCCCTCTTCTGCACTGAAGAAGTGAGCGCCGTGGGGAAGGGGGGGCAGCATATCGAAAGCCGCCTCAGGTGGCGATATAGCTAGAATCGCCCCTGCTAAAGGGTAAGCCACTAGACCACCAGGGAGACTGTTCGTCACAGCACAACAGAAAATTCTAGAAAACTATAAAACATTTATGGGTGCAAATAATAAGTGCAGGAACAAGCAATGATGGCCAGTGAGAATTTCTGTAGTCTACATGTACTGGTGACCTCATTCTGGCTTGAGGAAGATTGTATTATACTCCACAAACCTGGTACTGGGGCTCCTTCATGATTTCATTATATATCAAACAAGTGTGTTAAGTTGCTTTTCATAGTGGAGATAGTTTTGATTAGGGAATTTTGGGATTGCTCTGTTCATGGTATTAAACATAAGTACAGCGCTACGCAACAAGTTGGCGCTATATAAATACATGTTAATAATAATAATAAGTAGTCTTTCTGTAAAACTGTATGTAGCATTTGCCAATGTTAAGCTTTTACTATAGACATCTTTTGTCATAAAATGTTATGTGGCGTAATTGGGACATTTATTATGAGACTTTATAATAAAATAATACAGACTGTGTTTTTTGGTTTACATTTAGTGAATAGTACAAACCCTCTTGCATTTAACACTGGTACATAATTCCCCATAATTTGTCACTGCAAAGTTGCATGAATAACTTATAGGAAAAAAGACTGGGTAGGATTTTGTTGGGGTCTTTGTGCCACTTTTAACCCACTAGAGTAGTGATCCCCAACCAGAGGCTTGTGATCAACGTTGCTCACCAACCTTTTGCATGATTCACCCACTGGCCTCAAAATAGGTGTATCTTTTTGAATTCCCAGCTTGGATGCAGGTTTTGGTTGCATAAATACCATGGGGCTTGTGTAGTGGCTGTAACATATACTTCTATTATACGCTTCAAGGGAAACTGTCATGGGAAAGC
>CM044446.1:47315233-47326564 GCA_024363595.1 Xenopus borealis | reverse complement strand
GTACATGCTACAGTCAATGCCATACACATCACTTGTCACCCCCCTTGCATGTAAAGTTGGATTATATCATGACTATACCTTTATGTGGATGCACCATAATAACTACATTAGCAATGATACAATATTTTTTATTCTGGAGACAAGCATATTTTATTGAATGTAAATCAAATCTATTCAAGTGCCCCTTGGAGGTCCAACAATTGGTGAGGGCGCCTCCTAGCATATAATACACAGTACAACAATATAGCAACATATAGCAGCATTGCTATATCATTCATTAACCAATGATTCTGCCTTCCAGAGAATTTAAGAGTTAGAATTCCACAGTCACAAACTTGACTCACTATGTGTTACTCCAAGCCCCCAGCAGGGAATACTCATGTGGAGCTCACTTGTCTTTAGGGATTTATGCTAAAAAATTTTTTGGAAATCCACTTTTGTAGTAAGAGGTTTCTATATGTCTAAAAATAAATATTTTCTTAAGTATGAAGGCATATATCACAAACACCAGTGTCCTCATCAGGCCCTTTTTTCCCTTGCCTGGCATTTATTCCCCAATCTCCTTGATAACCTGCGGCCCACACTGCATGCACCTTGTTATTTTCTGAATCACACAGTCAAATCGGCTTCCACAGACACTCCTGTATCAGGGCGGGATTGGCTGTAATTTTATTTTTATGTAAAGTTTTATGGATATTTCTGACTGAGATGACAATAAAAACTGAAGAGTCAACTCTTTAAGGCACGCAAGCAGACTTAATGAATGTCAGTGTGGTAGATATCTTATGGGATTAAAGTTATGCCACATCCACTAACAATAGGTTTACCCCAGAAAACCATACATTTTTGGAAAAAACACATTTTGGTGAATCAAAAATGTTTTTTCTGCTCCAAACTACTAAACTTCAATTCTTTGTTAAAGTTATCAGTTTTTATAAAAAAAACTCTGACATTTTATAAAAATCATCACAAATTTTCCTGTTTACAGCATTTTGTCTTCTGCAGATCATTACGTACCATCATAAAACATCCTAAATGTGAATGCCTGGGATCTGCTGAACAGTTTGATGCCTATTGTGCATAAAGGCGGCAATAGGTGCACAGATAATATTATATGAAATTAATATTCAGTGAGTTTATTATAGGAGACAAGCCAACCAATATTTGCAGAAGACTTGGACATCGGAGCTTGTCGATTAGGCAGGTTGGAAAATTTTGATGGCGCCCAAACATCGGGCATGTTACTACTGGAACGTCCAATGGTTGCAGGAAAGATTGTAATTGTTATGTCTACGGCCACGTAACATTACCAAAATATGTAGCTTGAGGGGGTCTCAAATCAACAATAATCATTTCAGCTACTGCAAGAACAACACATATACTGAATTGTATGTAGTGTAAAGCCACAATAAAGAGATTTAACCCCAGAAAACCCACATTTAAAAAAAAAAAGTTGTTGTGTATAATCTCTGTGTAAGGTGGTATTATATAAAAATCAGGCATTAAAAATATATTGTCTCTGTACTCCGTGTGTGTGCCATACTCTGCCTAAACTAGGCTCCTTGTGTGCCATATTCTGCCTGCCCTATGCTCCTTGTGTGCCATACTCTGCCTCCCCTATGTTCCCTGTGTGTGCCATATGCTTCTGGTATGTGCCATACTCTGCCTCCCCTATGCTTCCTGTGTGTGACATACTCTGTCTGCCCTTATCTCCCTGTGTGCGCCCTACTCTGCCTGTGGAACATAAGCCTGGTAGGGTTTGTTCTGGGGGTTTGTTAGCATATGGAAAGTGTTGTTAGGGCCACCTAAGGTGTTTAATCATGTGCTGGGGGGTGCTGTGTTATCCAAAGGGGAGGAGGAGGCATATGGATTTAAGGGTATGTTTCAATATGACTTATGACATATGAGTGATGAGTCCTATCCCTGCAGTGAACACCAACCATTTGTTTTTTTGGTGTGATATCACCATTAATTTTAAAAGGGGTGAGTGGTCAGCATTGGCTTCCATTATAGGCCATTCACCATGTAGGCCAGAAAAATTCTGTCTCTCAGTACCACAGAGGTTGGACAGTTCTGATATAGAGGATAACTTTGATCAGAAACTGCCATAAGTGCTCTTTCAAGGCTGTGTGCTTGTGCACATGCACACAGGCTGACTGCAGTGGGTATGCAATTTGTAGTTCGCACCAAAATTAATTTATCTTTGCACATCATAGTGAAGGATTTCCATTAGAAAAATCTAGGTGGTTACATGGGACCCATAGTTAAGTGTTTGGATTTAGCATCAGCAGAAGGTGCAGAGCTGGGACAGATCAGGGGAGGATACATGGCACAGGACTGAAGTAGAAATAATTATGCTCAGACATACATGCACAGGCATTTTGGCAATGAAAGGGTGTTTTCTGTGCCTATTTCAAATGGAAGGTGAGAGACTTTTTAAGTGAACATGAATTCTTTATTTTGCTATAATGAGAATACCTTTGCTTTTATTTGCTTTTCTTTGAAGTATTTGATTCTACCTGAAGACTTCTGTGTAAATACATATACATATATGTTTTATTTCTATAATATTGTTGGATAGCTTGAATGCAAAAATGCAGTGTCAGTGACATAAATAAATAATATAAATAATGACATGATATCACTATCTAGTTATCTAGTTAGTCTTCCATTCTTTAGCTTTGCCAGGTTTTGTTTTGCTTCAAAGTTCTTGCTAGAACAGTTCGCCCTCCTTTCTGTTGTAAAACCCTCCATTTATAACTTTATGGATCAGCCTTGGGCAGTGTTGTGCCCTGAACATTGGAACAGACCAGTTTGATGGAATGAAACAGCAGTTGTTCCAGGCCCCACCAGCCTCTACTGCTGCTGCCCTGGCATCATACCTCTAGCCACTGTTAATATAGTATTTGGAATTAGTTTTCATTTAACTGATAAGAAATCTTGGATGTCCTTGATCTGGAAACCCTCCTATGGGAGCAATTTTACTGCAAAACTTCCCTACGCAAATGCAGCCTAAATTTACTGCATTATTATCAGCTGCATATTATTTCCATCAGTTTGATTTTAATAACCAATCTTATAATAATAATTTGTAATCTCAACTCTGTAAACAGAAGCGAATATCTCATTAATTAGTACCACAAAATTATCAGCTAATCTAAAAATACCTTTGGAAATAATGGAGTCAGTAAAAATGTCGCTGCTGGGATGAAAACAAACCTGTTTTTAAAGGGGATGTAAAGGCAAAAAAATAAAATCCAATTTTTTTAATGAAAAAGAAATCGATCTCCACTATACTTTAATTAAAAAATGTCTACTAGTGATGGACGAATCTGGGGCCTCTCGTTTTGGACACGGGCGTCTCGTCTCGATGGTCCCAAACTGCTCTGCAGGGAAAAGATCATACTTTCAAACGGCAGAGGCATACTTTCAAACGGTGGGGGGAAGTCCTCCCACCTTACTTCCCTGACCTCGAGCAGCTTTGTTTGTTTCTCTGTAAAGCAGGCGGAGACTGTGTAGAGATTCATATTCCCAGACCCAGTGCTGTCTGCATATTCTCATTATTAATCAGTCTTGCTGTATTTGCTACTATGGCAGATATTATTTGACTTGTTCTTTCTTGATATTTTATGACTAAGCTTAACCTCCCAACTGAAGCCCAGACAACACTGAGCATGTGCGTAATCTTGGTCTTGCAAAGATGTTACAAGATGGTGATCCACTGCGGCCAACTTTGAAAGCATAAATATTTTTTTAATTAGGCTTCTGGTGCAGTAAGTTCATGTTTATGTTTAAGATACAAAATACAGCATTTCAACCATTATTCTATTTTATACTTTAGTCTAAAGATTAATTCACTTTTTTTCCTTTTAAAAGGAGAGATTTACTTTCAAAACATGAATGGTCCATTGCATTATACTCCATCTACTGGAAGTCTAAAGTTCTCCATATATATGCAGGTATTAGATGTCATGTTTTGTATAATATATATATTATACTGTTATGATATATATTCATTTTTAATCAATCTGACAGTAATGAGTGACTGATAGTGGCAGAGTATTATGCTTGCTACTGATGAGTATGAACAATTTCTTCTCCAAAATGTTGTTCTGTATTAATACATTATCTGGATGAATTAATCTCAGTGTTTATGGCTAGCCTTCAGTTTAATAAAATAGTTCAGAAGGTATCAATTAGCTCAGTGGTCCTCAAACTTGGCCCTCCAGCTGTTAAGAAACTACAAGTCCCACAATGCAATGATGGAGTCTAACAGCCACAGTCAGGCAAATGCATTGTGGGACTTGTAGTTCCTTAACAGCTGGAGGGCCAAGTTTGAGGACCTCTGATTAGCTTGTAGAGGTGTATCTGACATCATTGGGGCTATAGAGAGAGCGGCATTAACTAGTTAGACACTCCAGATTGCAAGAATGTGCCCAGCTATTGAGGGCAAAAGGGTGGAATCACACAAATGTTTGTCTGGTTGCCGTGGTTAGACCCTTGGCAAGGGTGCTTAAAAGACTTAACTTGTTTGATATTGTTTTGAAGATACAGTTAAAGGCAGACTTTTGTTTGCTTTTGTATTATATTACTGATCTCCAAACTGTGGGCTGCCTACTTGTTGGAAGCCTAAAGCCGTGATTGCGGCCCAGCATAAGAACTAATTAGGGAATATTGAAAATGCCTCTTTGCTTTCATAGAAACTCCCGAATGCCCAACCTTAGTTAGGGGTTATATTTGGGATAAACATTTTTGTTCTGTTCTAGGCAGTCTTAGAATTATGGTTGAATTAGACTATAGACATCCATGCTTATGTACACAATGGTTTTGTTTTTTTTTTTTAAAAAAAGAAAAAGCTATAAAGCTAAAAGGAAATGGCACACTAATGCTAGTGTATATGCTGCAGTCAGCACTGCAGCAAGAACCGTGCCAAAACTGCTCAGTAAATGTGCATGTGTGTCCATAGCCTTAATGATATAGCATTTTTTAATATATAAATATGTAAGGCAGGCAAAGACCAAATATTGTTCCTCAAAGTAGTGCTTGAAAAAAATTCTCAAACCTTTGATATATGTTGTCCCTTTCACTTTTTAATTCTTTTTTTTTAATCTTGTAATTGTAATCTTTTTTTTTTAAAGGTAAGTTTAATTATTTTACACATTTAAAACAAAACAACCCATATCGGTTATATGTACGGTTGCCGGTAAAAATTAAAAGATAAATATATATAGGAAGGCCGGTATTTTTTCCAGAAAAGGTGGCAACCCTAGTTACATGGAGTCAAGCATTAGGTACAAGTCGGCACACAGAGTAGTGTACCAGTAAATGTCGTGAAGGTTATTTTGACACTAAGGATAGTCTTTATGGATTGGAGTTTAAAGCACAGTTTGCTCCATGCTGGGCTGAGGAATGGCATGACTACCCTATGTAGGGGTGTATGGAAGCTTCCCCAATTCAGGCCTCATTAGAAAGTGTAGAGACCCGGTCAATTTCAGCTAAAGGGCCCCAGACCTTGTCAGATTTATTGGGTGATCCTCTAATATCGTATGCGAGTTTAAAGAGTGGGGCAGCATTGTTAACCTGCTGCATCTAAATCTGAGGGAAAGGGGGAGTTACCCATTCAGTGCATTGCAACTGTTTTCTTTGCATAAATAGTAAAATGCAGCATCTCAACCCTGCTTGTTTGGCAGGGATTACATCCTCTACAACCCCCAAAAGGCAGACAGTTGGTGTTATTATTCTTGGGAAATCCAGGTTTTCCACCAGGTAATTTATGACTTGGGTCCAAAAAGAACTCCATCAGCTTTGTTTCCCTGAAGAGCAATCGGCGACTATTTACAAAGATTTGTATTGGATTTTATGTTTGCCTTTACATCAACCTTCACACCCAGCCACTGGTTCTGAAGAGTTGGAGAAAGTTTGTATTAAATAATACAAAAACTATGAAAGCCACATTAGATTACATGACAACACAGGACCCAGTGCAGTCTGTATATTCTGATCAGTCTTGTATCGACTGTATTGGCTTATGGCAGATATTATTTGACTTGTGCTGTTTTGATCATTTATGATGATCCCAAAGCTTAGCCCAGATCACACTGAGCATGTGCACAGTCTTGGTCTTGACAGCCCCTGTGGCCAACTTTGAAAGCATAAATCATTTGTTTGATTAGGCTTGTGCTGCAGTAAGTTCATGTTTATGTTTTGTATACAAAATACAGCATTTCTAGCCTTATTCTAGTTTAGACTTTCCTTGTCCTTTAAGTGGGATGATACAGGTGAAAGCATTGTCTATTGCCTAATCCCAGTCATCTTGTTCAAGGCCCTGAATCTTGCTAGACCACCACACTTGAGCTATTCAGAAGAGTTTGGGGCCAGATAAAGTAGGTTCTGATACAATTGGGATATCAAGTGTTATGTATTTGAATAAGTTGTGTTAAGTTTTATAAAGTTAATTGCTTTTGACGGATGTCAGAATGTTGCACTCTTGGGAATAGTGGGAAGAGCCTGGGAAGCTAGTCTTTCTGTGTGTGGGAAATAAGGGTAGGGGCAGACGAGCAAATTCGGGGAGATTTAGTCGCCAGACGACTAATCGTCTCTTCCGCCCAGCAACAATTTCCCCAAACTGCTTTCTTCCTGGCTTCCATGTGCTTCAATGATGAAGCGCCTGCACTAATGAACTTGCAGCTTCAATTTCCGAAGTTGCTCGAAGTTTCCTCGTGATGGTGAACTAATAACAGCCTGTCTACATTACTGTGATACAACACCAACCAAGAGGGATTGGGAGTAAAAGGTATGGTTAAGCTGTAGGTATTTAAAAAGGGAAATTTGAGCTGGTTTGCACTTTTGCGAAATATTTTAGATTTTGTCGTGAAACAGTGTCTGACTTCATGAACTTACCAATGCTGCCCTTTTCTTTCTGAAAACTTGACTGATAGATATCTGGACAATTTTAGGCAGGCCAATATCAGAATAACAAGCTGCTGAATTAGTCAGGAGGGGATGAGTTTGCAGTTTTTATTGACAGTGTATAGTCATCTTAAAATTACAGTTCAGTAATTCCCTTGGCTCCACTAAAATACTGTGAGTCTATGGCACATGACTGTATTCCAAGCAGAGCCCAAGAGAGAAAGTCATGGGCTGAATTATTTCTGTGTTTTGACTAATAGTCTGTAGTAACAGCTGTGGTGGTCACTCCCTGACTTCCATAGTGACTATTTGGGGACATCCAGGAGTAACCAGGTCTGCACACTGAAGTAGAATGGAATGTTTTTATTGTAATGATAAATACCTTTTAGGTGTAACTGTAGAAGTGCTTGAAATGCTTAAAATAAAATCAAGACAGATTAATATTAAACATCACACTAAGGGAAACACATTGTTGAACACTTTTTTTTAACCTATTTTAAATCAAGATTTGTTTTTGAAAATGTAATATATAAAAAAATAATTTTAAAAGGCTGAACTTGATGGATTTGTGTCTTTTTTTAACCTAATTTACTATGTATAGCTATCATATAAAAAAAAACTCTCTATCTCCCCCTATTAAAGGATGTTATTTGCATTGCAGTTTCACTACATAGCTGAAGGAATTACAGGGACTCTATTACTTGACTTAATTCTAAAAAGGTCTACCAAATTCTAGGTTAACGTTGGGACTGGCATTTGTGTATACATTCTTTCCTTCACTGGAAAAAAATGGAGTGCTTTAGATTAGGGGTTTAGCAATGAATTGTGACCAGATCCTGACTGGCTCTGGAATTTCAAATACACAGAGGCCAAACAATCCCCCCCCCAGCGCAATAAATTTATAACTTCACAGCTACCAGACGCTCTATGGCTTTTGGATTTGCATGGCCATATAGTTAGACTGTCATTTATTAATACAAGAATAAACATGTCAGCAGCAGCTACGGAAGTAGCATATATACATACCCACGCATTCATAAGATATTTTCAACTCAAACGTGTAGCCTCTCTTACCATATGGTGCTTTCCACTTTGGATTTCAGGAAGCAAACAACAAAAAAATATTTCTTTGGTACACTAATGAACAAAGCCCAATGTGTGCATAGATTGACTAGTTCCGGATGTGGCTTTTAGAATTACTAGATTTTCTAATTAGCCCTCACATTAATCACAAAGCTGCAGATGTTCACAAGAGCAACTGTTTGGAAGAGTGCTTGAATGTGAAATGGCAGCGTTACAGCTACACAGTGACCAACGCATCGAACGCACATAGGGCCAGTTTTATCTTATCAATTGGCTCATTTGCAGAAAGTGGACTCAGTGCTTCCCTTCACACTATAATGTATTGTACCTTTCACTTGCTCTGCTCAATATTTCTGCCATGCCATGAGGATGAACTTATATGGCTTCTCAATCAATGGGAAGTACATTTTAAGCAGAGAATATAGAGAATTAATTTCATACCGCAGTCAGCAAGAAAAAATAAAGAGAATATCTAAAATTGTAATTGGCATAAAGAATTAACTGCAGGTGATTTGCTGCATTCCAGCACATATAGTGAAGACGATAGCATAGAAAATCGAAAACTAAAATTAAATGCACTTTTTGCTACCTAATTTTACTGTCTGTAAATTTTCTGGCTACCTAGCTGATGACATGGTTATGGGAATATGTTTGTGGCATGCATGTATTTTCCCTCTTAAACCCCTAATTCAATTACAGGAAGATTTTAAAGAAAACACATTTTATTATTGTGGTTAATGACAAGTCAGGCGTCTAGGTAAAAATTCACGAGATTGAAATAAAACTCACAGGCTTAAATGTATAAAGTGGAGGGAGTAAATATGTTGCAATGAAACTGCACCATATGTACATAGTATTGGAATGGTTTATGTTTATGAATGTTATAAATGTTTGTGGAGCTAATGGATTTGTGTCAGAATTATTTTTTTCAGACTGTTAAACATCCTGCCCAGGGTATTCACTTGCCTGTGTTCCAATGTTGTGTTTATCAAGATACAAACCATGTGCTTTGTGCTAGTTCTAGTGGTGAATCTATTCTAGATTTTGCTATAATTCTTTGGGAGGGGGGGACATGATTAAAATTTCAAGCATTACTTAAAACAGCATTTTTGCAAATGTTTGAGAATATTATACTGTGCTTTATCGCTAAGCAGAGGTTAGCGTTAACACCTGTTTTGTTAAATATTTTGTCACAAAAAACACTTTGCAATTGCGAAAATGTATTACATACACTGTGAATGTTCACTGATCTGAACCCATGGCTTGAGCACCTGCCACGGGGTCTGCTTCCTGTATTGTTACACCACTGGCCATCAGCTTGACAGGGGGCTCCAGAGTTGTGACTGGCTTCCTACATCCTACTGGGCTTCTGGAGAATGGACTGTCATGGAAATTCACTTATTACAGACCACTTGAGGTAAAAAGATAACATTTATTTGATACGAGCTGCAACAATTCTGAACTCAGAATACCAGAATACTGAGAATACCAATCAAAGGAATCTCAAGGTGTTTATAGACTTTTCATGATCACAGCACACAAAGAAACTCCTCCCAGAATGTTACACTGTAGTTCTGAACTCAAGGACATGGTTAAACTGAATCATGAATGTCTTGAGACAACAACTTAAGGGAGCATGATACTGTAGGTGAAATCTGTCTAATACAGATTCAGTCATTACAGGCAGGTAGACATGTCCCTTGCTCATTTATAAAACAGATATACCACAGAAGAGCTGTGGGGTGCTAAAATAAAAAATGCCATTTGTAATTTTCATGAAAAGCCATATGTGAGCATGAATGGAAAAGAAAAGGTGGTTGAGAAGAAAATATTCGACTACTGAGTAGGGATGTTTGTCTAAAAGGAGATACTGTTCCTAAAATACTGAAAGATACTACTACTAATACTAAAAAAGATTTGAGAAATAGTAAATGTAGGAGATGTGGATCATCTTGGCTTGCGTTTTTCCTCTCCTCCGCTGCTCCTCTGCTGCTTGATGTGCCTTCATGGTTCGGGGCAGGCAGATACTAGCCTTATGGTAGCAAATTACCTTGATTATTACTTGGACTTTCCGAGTGGAGGCACACGCTGCTACTTGGCAGCAACAAATCACCTCTTCTTTGGGCGACTAATCTTCCCAAACTGCCTTCTGCCTGCTAGAATGTAAATTGCCGGCGGGATGACACTCTAAATCTGAAGTCACCCAAAGTTTTCTCGTGAGGCAACTTCAGAAAAACGAAGCAATATGAGTGCCATCCCGTTGGCGATTTACATTTTAGCCGGCGGGAAGGTAGTGTGGGGATTAGTCGAGCGAAGAAGAGGCGATTTGTCACTGGGCAACTAATCTCCCCAAGTAGCAGCTTGTATTACCACCCTCAAATACCAGGCTGTGTAAAAACATTACTCTTGTAGACAGCAATGTATCTTGTAAATAGGGTTGCCACCTTTTCTGGAAAAAAATACCAGCCTTCATATATATTTAGCTTTTTTCCCTATTAAGAACATTGGGATCAATCATCATTTTTACCGGCCAGGCCAGTAAAAAAAACGGCCAGGTGGCAACCCTACTTGTAACCAAAGGCAAATAATACCAGTGTGGTAGCTCTTGTTTGCAGAGCAATGAACAGAGGGTTCCCTTTAAACCAACATGAAGAAACATTGATTAGTCAGATTGGTTTACTATTATTGCGTTGCAGTGATTCCTGCAACTAGAATGCAAACATGAATAGGCAACATAAAGCACCTCTCATATAACCAGTTTTAATTCATATCAATCTCAATTCAGCAAACCCACATGTATTTATGTTACTTGCTGTAAGTACCTCTATACAAAGTGGCTTCCCATCACACTGTTTTAATGTTGACTTTAATGCTGTTTTCTTTGAAAGAACGCTTGTCCTTTGTTTACCTGTGTGCAGAATTGGCTTCCTGAGGAGTACAGATGGCTGTCCATCTGAATTAACATTTGAGGAAACATTTTCACACACACACATTATGTAAAGTACTGAAAATATGGTGCATCCCATTACCCAAGCAGTCAAACAATGCAATGTAATAGGAGCACATTAGCTTTGCAAAAGTAAAGTTCAGAATCATTACAAACAAATTTACTGCTAGTTGTTCTTAGTTTAATAGGAATTCTACCATACCTATATAATTTTATCTAATTCATTAATTTAATTAATTAAAATTTAAAGTAAAAATCAATAAAAGTAAATTCACTATCATTCATCATGAATTTTACCCAGTATATAGTCAGAGCATGATTTTATAACGAAGGCAGCTATCTCCAACTCAACTTCCTCAAAAAAGTTACAAGTCCAGAAAAATGTAGGATGA
>CM044446.1:47264723-47283769 GCA_024363595.1 Xenopus borealis | reverse complement strand
AGCATTAGGAACAGGTCCGGTATAAAGCTGTCAATTAAATGTGTATATCAAGCCCCTAGATAAGCATTAAGCAGTGCATAAGAGTAACAGAACTAACATTACAAGCGCTGCATGCTGTGCCACTTGAAATTGTATAAGCAGTCCCTATTCTAATGTTCCAGCTAGTTTTGGAAATATCAAGTGACTTTATGTTTTCTAATTTCTGAAAGGGGTCTATGCTTTAATGGATGTCAGCGTATGACACTGACAAAACCAAACAAATATCACTCAGTGTGCTTTCCATTCTATACACCTACATGGATACACAATGATTGTTTGAGCACAGCTGTTGGTTTGGGGGTCTACTTTTCTCACAATTGTACCCAGTCCAGTGAGGATAAATGAGATTTTACCCATTACCCAATGATATTGTTGATCCAATAGGATATTGTATATATTTTCCAATGATGCTAATAAGATCTGCACTCACAGGGTGTATTAGTGTCTCAATGCGCATTTAGTCAGGAGACTAACATTTTGTCTGGGCCCCCGATTAGAATCAATGCAGTTTATTCTGTTACTGCTTCAGAAGCACAACGGGCTCTGTACCTTGGCATAGGCTATCCCAGTAACTGGGTTACAGAAGTGTTGCTAGTTTTATTATATTAACATGACTTGCACATTGCACCAGTCTAATTTTGCAACCTTTACACTTATACCCACAGAGATAATATTACTAGATCGATCCATACTGCAAAGGACTCCTAAACAAAGTACATTATTTCAAGGTCTACATGCATATTGCATTTATTAGAGGTATACAGTTCTAGAAGTCCACATAAGTCCACTGGGCAGGCAACATATTTTAATACATAATGTACTTGCTGTTCTGTATTGTCATTTTTTTCTGTGAGTGAGATGTGATTATATCATCTTGCTTGTTATTGGACAGTGCAAAAAAGTCCCACTTGTGGTGTTTGTGCAAGGTGCCTGGTGTCACTGAGCACAAGAGTATACTGTGTGCACAGTCCTCTGCTCATCCCCAGCTACCAAAACATAACACCACTTACAGTGACTATGCAGCTTTCTCTGTGCCATTGTATATTTTATGAATTATATATGTGCTATTTGCACAGTCGGGTTTGAGTAAATTATATTCCACATGTGGAACAATTGGGAGCTGTTATTTCACCCCTGTGCCACAATAATAAGCAGTACTGTCCTGTAATAAAATCTGCTGCCCAAATAGCTCACTACCCTGAAAAAAGAGGAGACTGCAGCCTATTTTTCACATTGTACACTGTTTTCTGCTTTTGTAAACAAACCCTATCACCTTTACTATTCCTACTAATGTAGCTAAGCAAGAATATGAAGTTAGCTGTTTGCATAACAATTATTTTTGGTCTTATTATTCTGCAAATCAGTCTCTGCTTGTGGCACAGTCCTCGGAGTCTGATGGCTGAAATAAGGCTCATAATGTTGCTTCAGTAAGAAAAGAAAAAACATAAATCCCAACCTGTTACTACAGCATAAATGCACAATAAATCACTTTTGTAAACACATTCCAAGCTGTTCAGTATATTTGGGGATAATTTATATTTATTAGCTGCAACGTGGGTTCCTTGGAGGAAATGCTTGGCTTGCTGATCTATGTTTCTGAAGTAATGAGAGAGAGAGAGAGGCAGTTGGAAGCAAAGAGATCAAGTTTAACAAGCTTTCAAACCAAGTTGTGCTTTTTTTGGTCAGCTATCTATCATACACTGTGGCTTATCTCTTCAGTGACATTGCTGGTGAAAAAAATATCCGTTGACAATATTTTGTCTCTGTGCCATTTTTATAGCCTGGTCTCTCATTTTCTTTGTTTTTAAAAAAAGAACATAACGCTACCATCCTTCATGTGAACCTACCTGCGTTTTCTGATGTGGCAGTTTGTTGTGACAAAATGAGGCAGTTTATTTTGTAGAACTATTATTGTAAGATCCTATATATACTGCCTATATAAAAGCCTTAGGCCCAAATTCACTAAAGCACAAAGCATCTAACTCTAGCGCTAATTCACCAGCGTAACGTCATTTCGCAACTTTGCAAATTCACTAGCACCGACTGGTGAATTTTCGCTAGCGAAGTAGATAGACTTGCGCAAATTTTCACCCTTACTCCAGGCGAAGTTGCACACTGACGAAGGATCGTAATTACGCAAATTCACTAAGATCACAATTTTACTGAACGTTATCACTTACATTAGACCTTACTTCGCCTGGTCAGACCAGGCGAAGATCATTACAATAGATAGCGGTTTGAAAAAAAAATGCTGGCGTGTTTTACCATTGTAGGGTGATAGTCTGAAAAAGATCGTTTTTTTTGGGGGGGCTACCCTCCCTCCCCCCTACATTTCCTAACATATGGCAACACAGCTATACAGGGGGCACATGTAGGGCAATAGGACAACTTTATATAATTTATTAAAGGTTTCCTGGGCTTGTGTAGTGTAATGTAGTGGCTATAACATATACTTCTATTATACACTTAAGTTCCAGCCGTATGCAAATTAGGCATCGCTAGTGTAACTGCGCTTTGCCTGGCGAAGTAACACTAGCGCAACTACGCTACCGTTCGCCGACCTGAGCGTAACTTCGCACTTTAGTGAATTTGTGTAGCGCTGGCGAAAATTCGCCTGGCGAAGTGCGGCGAACGCTAGCGAATTTTCGGAACTTGTGAATTTGCCCCTTAATGAGAAACTGTTGAAAACCAACAGGAAAATCTGGGGCTTCTTTATCATTGGGGATCAGAGGGGCCACTCCACTGCGATACATCTCTGTACATGACTGGAGAGAAAGGCAGGCATGTGTAGATTTCCCTCCATTACCAACATGTATTACGTGCCTTGCTGAATTGTTAATATTGCATTTTGTTATTAATGCCTACACAATTAACACCACAACAAAGCTTTTGTGAGGCCTTTGGCTGTATCAATTAACAATTACCAGATATTCCAGATTAGTAGCTGGTTGTTTCCTATAGTGCTTGGGTCTTTAAGGGGATTATTTATTAAAGTCTGTTTTCTAGTCAGAATTTAAAAGGGAAAAACCTCTCTGTTAAAAGTCTGAATAAAAAAGTAAGCAAAAATTTGAGAAAGAAAAAGTACTCCATCTCATCCGATATAAATCAATAGCTGGAAGATATCACAATCATCTGTGCTGTTGTTTGGATGATAAACAGAGTTTACTCTTTAAAAAATGTGTACGGAAGCTTTGTGAATAGTGAGAATTTTTCAGATTTTGGTAAATAACCCCCGAAATGACTTAAATATTTACTTGTGAATACATCATGTTGTACAGTTTTACCTGCTAGGTCCGAGCACTGATACTGTATATGGCTTTCAGTTTTTGGAGTCCTGCTACAATAATGTTCAATTCGCTGCTTACAAGTAATTAATTTCATTGACATTTCTGAATACCAGCAGTCTTTTACTAAGACAAATAGTCTGTCCTCCAAGCGTACCCATCCAGAATTCTGAATGTAGAGCTATACACTCCAAGCTTCTCCACAGGAGTGCTATAGCACCAGCTGCAGTCTAAATTTTGAATATTCCGTACACGTTTAGCAAGATCAAGGTGTGTTTGTTGGTTATTTTTGTCTTTAACTGCATCCTAATTCCATTCACTAACACTGTGTATGTAAATGCCAAGATATATTTGTTTTTTTAAACATTATACGTACTTGCCCATACAGTGACATTTAAAAGAGTTTATTAGAATATTAAGCGCTATGAAATAAGCTGGCCCTATAGAAATATATGTTAATAATAATAATTAACATAACTCATTCATTCTACATGCAGCAATGTATGTGTACTTGTTGTTGTTTGTCATTTAAAAAACAAATAAAATTGTGTGGCAGTATGAACTTGCAACAATGTAAGTGTTTAAACAATCAATGTTAAGTCTTTATGAAATACAGGTATGGGACCTGTTATGCTCTGGACATGGGGTATTCTGGATAATGTATCTTTTCTTAGTTTGGATCTTTATACCTTAAGTGTATTAGAAAAAAATTGAAGCCTTAAATTAAACCATTAGGCTCTGTTTGCTTCCAAAAAGGATTAGTTATATCTTAGTTGGAATAAAGTGACCAGATTTTCAGAGAGAAATCCAGGCACAAGGGAGAATATGGCTAACCACTAACTACTACCCATTTTACAAATACACCCTTGGTTAATATATTAATGAATGTAGTGGCAATTCCATTTATACTACCCCCAGGACTTACAGAAAAATTCAGTGCAGGCTCGAATAATAATTCTGCACGAGCCACGGGTATATTATTATAGTTATTCTGCCAGACAGGAACACTTCACAGGGCAATTCTCTACTGGGACTGGGACAAATTGTCAGTTTAATTTGGGAACAGGTACAATGTACTATGTATATACTATATTAAGGTAATGGAAAGAGAAAGGTGTGCATCTTATAACTGTGTGGAAAAGAGGTGTGCAAAATACATGGAACAGGATGCTCAATATTTTAAATAGCTGCCTTCATTTGTGTGCAATTAAGCTGAGAATGTAGATTACATGGAGTCAGGACACATAGAAGAATCAAAGTATAATAGCACAGTTACCTTCCATTTGTGCAGTGTAATCAGGGTGCCTTTTATTCAAAGTGCAAAGTGAGTAGGTTAAATGATTAATATAAGCAATGAACTTATATGATTGCTTTTATGTAATATAAAGTGGCTTGGAACAATGCTCAGGACGATATCTGCTAATTCTTTGCTATACATGAACAATATCATTCTGAGTACCCCATTTGCTTTAACTGCTCAATTTACATTAGAAAGTCCTGATGATTTTAAAATAACCATGACCTTTGCATTTTATAGTTAAAGTGTCATCTTAAAGCTTTGTTCTAAGTTCTGTAGAGTCATTAGCAATGATAATGTAGCTATGGATTCTTACTCTATTGTGCGTGGTGACAAGCTCTACGTCTGGTGTTAATCAGGAAACTCAAAAATACCCACCTACACACACACTCACTGTGTTTGCCTTTGTGTTAGTGGAATAAAATAACACAAAAAAGACAAAACAGTGGGAATAAGTGTGCCAGTAGATATTCTAGATTGCTTAATTTAGTGTTTAGCTTTAGCAGCAATCAGGTAACTTTGTCATTAATTTAGTGTTTCTCCCCCTAATCACCCCAATCATGGGGGTTTCCTGCAACATAATCTACTGATTAGATATGTCTCACTTAGTGAGCCTATATTTCACACAAACTCAAAGCAACACAGCAGAGAAATTAGACCCCCACAACAATCATAAACAATAACAACATACATTTCTTATTCCCTGACTTTCATTGTTCTTTATGACCCTGTCCATCCTTATACTATTTAGTAGCTGCTATATATGAACAATAGACCAACCAAAATACATTTTTAATTGCTCAGTCTACCAATGAGATATTTCCTATTTATATTATTTTTGTATATAACAATTGTAATAAAAAACCTGCATTTTGTAAGAAATACTGTATGAATTGAAATGCCCTTTAGGACAGGTGACCATAAACCCTCACAGTCTGACATTCACCTGAACACTTCAGAGCAATAATATTTAAGTGAAATCGCAGAATTATTCGCAGAAGATATTGCAGAAATGCCTTGTTATTGGCAGGAAGGAACAAAGGTTCAAGGGATAATACCCATTCCTCAGTTTGTTGAAGGAGGATACAGAAGTCAGATGTTTAATAAAAAAAATCACTGCTTGCAATTATTTGTGAATTTACTTGTTCAGATCCTGCCTAATGTTATATGCTAAAGTTGCTAACCGTGGATATATATATTCACAGCTGAATTAATAAAGCATTTCAATCAATATGTTCAATATGATTTGACAGCATAGGTCCAGCTTCCTCAGCAACAATTATTGTAATAATATGAACACATAAGCGTGCATTATTGTCTTTCATATTTCCACTCATTGGTTGCAGCCGAGTCCTGCACACATTAAAAATTGGACCAAGATCTGTTCACCAACTTGGTGGAGGGTTTGAGCTACAAATTGAGAGCAAACTAGAGATATGAATGAGGAAGCAGAATAGATTATATAAAATTAAATCAAATTAGAGAACTAATGTTTTTCCAATTAAAACAAAATGTTCATGTTCTAATTTATGTCTAGAGCAGCAAGAAGCTGCTGGTGATGGAATTTATGATTCTGGCAGTGCTGGAATCCAGTGGGCCTCTAACCATGGAAGAATGATGAAATTTGCATCACGATGTTACAAGAAGCACATGATCTCTCAGTTTTACAGTTCCACCTCCCCTTAAATGCCATGTAGAAAAGAAATATACATTTATGATTAAGTAATCTTGTGGCACTCTGACTGTCTGGCAGGATTCAATTAAACATTATGGCTCTCATCTTTGATGCTTTATCACTGCAGGTACTTGCCATTCTTAGTCATAAATCTTCCTATTCCCATTTATCCTGATAAAAACTTTTTATTACTTACTTCCCTGCCTGCCTACAAAACCTCTTTTGTTCTCCATCCATACTACAGAATGTGGATTGTGCCATAACCTCAATGTTTTATGTAGCCCCTAAAAAAATACCATATCCCCTGATTTTGCTATCTGCCAGAATGCTGAATGGTTTTCACATGCAATACACTATATGAGAGATATTGTATGCTACCTAAACTTGACAAGAATACGGTACATTGCTGGAAACAGACTCTGTTCCAGCAATGCACTAATGGAAAAGGAATATACAGAATATATTGTATTTCCCTAGAAAAGCCGGAAACTAACCATTCAAATTGACTTGAAGTGGAACAATTGTATGGAGGACATTGAAGATCTATTACTACAATATGGCATGGGATATCCATGTGAATTGTATTTACACCAGCTTTTCAACTTGTACAGCAAAAGTACAAGTTTAGTCCAACTCTACAAAATTGCAGTCTCTTTTGCAACTACCACTATGAGATGTCAAAGGTTGTGGCACTTAATGTCCAATATGCAAAGTCCATTTTCTACATCTTCTCTCCTTATCTTACTTTTTTGTCCCCCTTGAATGTCCTTTTGTTCCCCTTGAATGCCCTGCCTGTGTCCTCCTTCAATTTGGGGACCACAGTATTATATTGCCTTGCACATTCTTCCCCTTTGCTCTCCAGCACACACTTCAACATTTTCTTCTTCAGTGCACGTCTTCCTTCCCACTTCATATATTCCTTCCTTGTTTATATTTCTATTATATATAGAGCATGTGGTCTAAACAAACTTTAAGCAAGAAGGAATTTCCCCAGTCGAACCTTCTGGTTGTCTAATTATCTCACACTGAATTTCCATTCATAATTTATTTAACTTATTTATGCATAATATTTCACACACAAACAACATTGTCTTCCACAGTAGAGATGAGTGACCTGTGGCTGTTCAGCTGCTATACAGGGCTGCTGTACAGATGGGGATTCATATACTCCAGATTCTTAATATTCTAATTATACAGTAAACTGAGCATCTGTTGCTGTGGCATTGTCATTTGTTCCTTCTCATAAATTGTATCTAAATCATGTGCACCATGGGTAGTTGGGAAGTTCAAAGATATTGCCAAAGAACAAGCAGAAAACTTCTTTTAGAGCAAATGTAAGCTTATTTAAACTTTGCAAATTAGAATTATAATTAGAACATATAGCGCCCAGAAGCAAAATCTTGACATTTCTGGGGGAAATGATCTTGCACATTTGAAAGCATATTTATAAAGCATAAAAGGTTTTCATGTTTAGTGTGTAGGCTTAAAGAGCAGTATGTGGAACAGAAACAATAAGAAGGAGAATGCTAGAAGCTTTCTGAGATCATGGGGTTTATGTGAAAATTCTGCATTACTGAAGAGTGTTGTTATGGGTGCTAAGTTGATAAAGAAAGTAATAGACACAAAATAAAGAAAGTAATAGACACTAAAATATACATTCCTTTGAATTTTTTTCTTTATTTTGCAGAAGCTTTTGAAATGGTAATTCGACATGCAAGAAATTACACAAACACAATGTTCAAGAATCATTATCAGAACATCTCCTCAAAGGCCATGAAATTTGTTGGTGAGCTATTCACAGACATCTCATTGTACCTTCTGGGCTCTGATATTTATGTAAATGACATGGTAAATGAGTTTTTTGATAGCCTATTCCCTGTATTGTACAGCCAATACCTAAAGCCAGGAGTTCATGAAACAGTGGAAAATATTGAGTGTCTTCGTCTTGCAAGAAGTGACACCAACGCCTTTGGTCCGTACCCTAAAACTATTATGACACAAGTATCAAAATCGTTGCAGGCTTCCAGAGCCTTCCTGCAAGCATTGAACCTTGGAATTGAAGTAATAAACACTACTGATTACCTTAAAGTTAGCAAAGACTGTGGAAGGACACTGATGAAAATGTGGTATTGCCCCCATTGCCAAGGTGTCTTGGAGACCAAGCCATGTGCTGGCTATTGTGGATCTACAATGCGATCTTGCCTGGCTGGTGTGGTGGAAATAGATACACACTGGGAGGAGTACATTCTTTCAATAGAGAGGCACACAAGAGAGATGTATGGCATATATGACCTGGAGAATGTTCTGCTTAATCTTTTTTCATTAATTCGAGAGGCTGTGCTACATGTTGAGAAGAACTGGGGAAAACTAAACACATCAGTAAGTTATGTAATTTTTTAAAAAAAATCCATAATACTGTAAAGAGGGCCATTTTAGTACCTATACCTCTAGACCACTACATTAAAGGACTCGTCACAGTGGGGGCAGAATTATGAAATTTAGAATTCTATTCTTTCATATATGTACCCTGACAGAAAAATAGATGGGCATTGTATTAGTGATCAAATCAATAAAAGGTTGTATCATACTGTGTGAATGTGCTTCTCAACAGGCTGCAGTCCCTGTGCTGGAATGCTAGAAAGTTCCAAGTAAATATAAGTAGTACCTGGAGAGCACACTTCATCGACAAAGTGTGCTCTCTGGGTACTACTTATATTTACATTGTATTAGTGACAAGCTTTCAATTTCAGTTAAAGGGGATTTTCACCTTGAGCAGCCTAAGCCATTAAAACATTATTTTCTAATTGAGTAAACATTAAGCTCTTTCAGAAAGTTTTTTAAAATCATTTTTTTCAGATGGACCTAACCACTCCTAACTTGCAAAAGTTAGGGACTGTCAGCTGCCACATGGTTATTTAAGGACAGAAAAGCCTTGCACTCACCAACACTTTGCTCAGGTGCAAAGCAAAGGTGTGCCCCAGACTTTCCAGAACTTACCAGCTGCCCTGCCTCTTATCTGTGCTTGAGAAACTGCTGTGTAATGTGAAATTATGTGTAGAACGCATCAACCCTAGGATTGAATACCTTATTCTAATCATGGTTTTGATTCCACAGCCTCCTATATGTACAAATTACCTTTGCTTACTCAACATGAGTAAATATGTTTTAGCTGTGCTTTTTGTTATTTTTTTGCATTCCAACATTCCAAACAGTGACAGGAATTGTCAAGAAATTGCCTGCTCAGCTTCAGCCTTTATTACTTTAAAGCTGAAACGTCACCTGTAACGTGGATACACAAAGAAGGTAAGTCAGGGAGGACCTGGGGTGGGGTGCAGCCTCCTATAAACCACTGGAGTCACTATTTGTATACAGCTGGAAGAAAAACAAACACTGTTATTCTTCCATTAAAAATGTCTGGCAAGCCTATTAAAACATATTAAAGATCCAATAAGCAAGTAAATATATTTTGCTTACTAAAAGTGATATTTAAAAATTCTTCTCACATGCAAACAATAAATTCATATCTATAACTTAGCTCAGTAAAAACACTTTTAAGTAGCCTAAGAAATGGCCAATACAGTTCATATGACCATACAGTATATCAAACTCGAAATATAATATGCAAATATAAGAGGGAAATGTAAAAAAATGGCAAATAACAAGATATTGTGAAACATTGCAGTCAAAAGGACATAGTCATGTAGGCAATATACAAATAAAACCAATTAATTTAGGAGTGGAGCCTGAAGAAATGTTCAGTACAACCAGAGCCTCAACAACCCATATTTGGGCATAAATATTCATAATGCTTACTTCTTACTAAAGGCAGCTCCTTTTGGTGGTCTCCCCTAGCATTTCAATATATTCTCTATCTACATCCCCCTTCAGCCTAGCATAAGCTCCTTAATGAGCTGCAAACTTAAACATTAGGCTCATCTTGGTGCTAGAGAACACTTTTGGATGCCATAATTACATCTTGTTTTATTTTTAGATGTTTAAAATATGTGTAAATGTTAAAGGCTGGCCAGCCACTTTTTATTGGGTGAATAAAAGTGTTACTAATAAATATTATTGATCTAGTGGATGTGTATACTTGTTGAAATTCATATTCTGTATGTATTTTCCTATTTATTGTGTCGGAGTCCCTGAGCAATTGTCTCTGCTAAGGTACTTTAAGTTGCCTTATTTATTATATGATAAACCCTGATTGGAAATCTGCAGTTTTGTGACAACAGGTGTATTAGAGCCTCTCTAATGTAAGTAACTAAAATTTACCATCTGTCTGCTTTAGCTCTATCAAAAAAACCTGGGATGAAAACATAGTTAATCCATCAGTTATTCATGTTTTTTTTTTCATTCTATAATATTGGATTTCTTTTAATCAGTAGAAAGTTCTTCCTGGAATAAGTAAAGCACTTGGTGTGTTCAGAGTATTAGCTATAATGAGGCAATCTGTCTGTTTGCTGGCCTTTTATACACCAAACACTTCCAATAATAATCCCTGAAGGGTGAGAGATAGATCAGAAAATATTGTTGTTGTCCTTAAGGTTAATCAATGATGTCTAAAAGACAGAATATTGTCTCAAAATATTTTCCCAAAACTCATTACTTACTGACATACAATGTTGTTTTTATTTGTAGGGGCTGGATTTTTCCTCATTACCTTTCAGTTGCTTGTTTTTATTAAACATTGTGTTTCAGAAAAATAACTAAAAGGTCTTTATCAAAGCACTAAAAGTGTTTGTTTTTAGTAAGACAGAAAACATTTGGCTGGTTGCAATTTACCATTTTACATTTAATACCTTGTTTACTCTAATGGTTTTTTTTTTAAAGGAAATTTGCTTTTTGCTCTGCTTATCAAGTCTTGTGCAACAGAGCAGTCCATTGAGATAAAGTAAAATGACGTTTTGGCCTGTGGACACCATTTGATGTGAGAGATTTCAAAGGGAAGCCATCACATGCATGTCCTTCTGGGCATATATTGGGTCACAGAAACAGCATCTATTCGCCTTATTGGGTACTGTAATACAGTAACAATTTCTTGGCGTTCCTAGAAAACTTTGAAGGTCATGGATTGCACTGTAAGGCCATGCCATTAATCTGTGTGTTCATTCTGCCATTTTTGTAATAATAAACAGACCAGTGATGAGTTTTCTCATTATGCCATTATGCATTCAGATGAATTTGTGTGTTATGACATTTTTACAGTTTCCATTACTGTATTGGGGATATCTCAATGACTGTATTGTAGGACAGCAGAAACATCTTAATAGCCATACATTTATTTGAATATTTGGGCTGTCACAGAGCAAATGACAAATTAAACCAAGAGGGGCATGAAAATATCCATGAAATGAGCCCTGTCCACAACAGCCTTACAGAGCATTTGTTTTTTGGATAGGGTCAATGACCCCCATTTTTTTGAAAGCTGGAAAGAGTTATAAGAAGAAGGCAAATATTAAAAAAACTATAAAAAAAGGAAAAAAATTAAGCTCACTTGAAAAGTTGCTTAGAATAAGCCATAAATCTATGATATACTAAAAGTTAACTTACAGGTAAACCACCCCTTTAATTTACAAGGCGAGGCTCTTTGGATAGAAAGATCTTACCACGGCAACAGTGAAGAACATGCAAGGCTTGGTTTGGCTGAAAACCTATACTTATGAATGAGATAAGCATTACTGCATGGTTGAGTATAGTCTCACTCTACTTTGGCCCTATCCCTTCAGTGTGCCGACATTTGAACTTGATATCTGCCAGAACCAATTGCACTACAAAGTAGTGGTTCAGTGATGGTGCAGTGGGGACGCCCGCCGTACCCCCTCCGTTTGCATTCTGATTAGTAAATGAGGCTTGCGCCAATTCCATGTCTGGCATCGTCGCTCAGTGGCACAAAATTCAAATATTTAAAGGGGCCACAAGCAAAAATGTGCTGCCCAACATACAGATGAAGCCACTTTGGATTGTGCAGGTGACACAGAATAACTTAACGCATCTATCCCATTTATCCCACTTAGCACAGAATATTGTGTCACAGAATCCCATCCAATTAAAAAGTTCACCACTGAAAACAATGGTGCTTTGGTATGCTAATGAAAAAGTTAAATGCATTAAATGAGTTAAAATAACTTTAGATAACACAGTTTCTTCAATTAACCCTGAGTCATTTAACTCACAAATCCAAGTGGCTGCATCTGTAGGTCTATCTCCATAGTTCCTGGGTGTTTCTAGTTTTCTGATCTTTATGCTTGACCTTGCCTGTCCCTGATCACCCTAAGGGGCAAATTCATTATTGCGCGAAGCATCTAACACTAGCGCTAATTCACCAGCGTGACGTCAATTCGTAACTTCAGAAATTCACTAACACCGGCTCTGGCGAATTTACGCTAGTGAAGTAGATAGACTAGCGCAACTTCGCACCCTTACGCCAGGCAAAGTTGCGCACTGACGAAGGATCGTAAATTCGCAAATTCGAACATTTTCCTGAACGTTAACACTTACGTTAGAAGTTACTTCGCCTGGTCAGAAGTTCAATACAATAGATAGGAGTTTGAAAAATATAAAATTCCCAAAAAATATTTTAGCATAGGAGGGTGATAGTCTGAAAAAGTTCAATATTTTTTGTGGGGTTACCCTCCTTCCCCCCTACATTTCCTAACATATGGCAACACAACTATACAGGGGGCACATGTAGGGCAATAGGACAACTTTATTTTATTTATTAAAGGTTTCCTGGGCTTGTGTAGTGGAATGTAGTGGCTGTAACATATACTTCTATTATAACTTAAAGTTCCCGCTGTATGCAAATTAGGCTTCGCTAGCGTAACTCCTTTCTGTCTAGCCAAGTAACACTAGCGCAACTAAGCTACCGTTCACCAACCTGAGCGTAAATTTGTACTTTAGTGAATTTGCGTAGTGCTGGCGAAAATTCTCCTAGTGAAGTGCGGCGGACGCTAGCAAAGCTAACGCTAGCGATTTTCGGATCTTAGTGAATTTGCCCCTAAGTCTGCTGCCCGTCCTGACCTTTGTTTGTATTTTAACGATTCTCTTGGATTTTCATCTGTACTGCGATACTGTAGGTTCTTGTCTCCTGATTCAGTACTGCTCTGTCTGATTGGTATCGACCCTGCCTGTCCCTTGACAATGGTCTTTGTTCCCCCATTCATCCTGTAAATGTTTGGTTCCCTTGCCTGCCCAGAACTCTCTCCTTGGTCCTCTCACATGAAGACCTGGTGGTATCCAAGTAGTGGAGGGCTTCTTCCGAAGAGAAAGGCAGTGGTCATAGGCAGAAAAGTGAGCTAAGACAGGGACCTTGGGGTTTGTTCTGGGTTTGGGACACCATACGTTATACTAAGTTCATTTTTGGTCCAGAGCTTCCAAACCCCCCCCCCCGCCTATAGGGAGCAGTTTACAAGTATTGATGGGGAAATATATTTGCCAGACATGGATATATTTATTATTATTATTATTATTATTATTATTATTATGGTAGAAAGGATGCACAATAGAGTAACATTTTTGGATATTACTCTATTGTGAATGTGTGTGTCTAAGGGGGTTATTTATCAAAATCTGAAAAGTTCTCACAATTTTCTAAAAATTACCCGTGAAATCGTGAAAAAAATCAGAGTCATACAAATTTTTCAGATCTGAAGCCGAAAATTGCAACTTTCTTTATTTGATGCCCAAAACCAGCCAACTTTTTTGGATTTGACACCTGAAAACCACAAAATCTTCTGATTATTGAACAAAACCCTGCGCAGATTAGGATATCAATGGGATATCTGCCATGGACTTCTACATGAACTTGACAGACCTCCACCCAAGATCAGGACATACTCCTCCCTGGGAACTTCTGGTACCTGGTGTAGATCAGTGCAGCAAAGGATCCAAACAGAGAGGCAATTCTTGCAGCAAAATAATTTGTTATTCAAAAAGGACAGTCGCAATGGATCAATTCACAGGCACTTAGATAACTGCAGGATAACAGTAACCGGATTCTTCCCATTCAGTGAAATAGCACAGTTAGGATTAACGCCCAGGGATAGTCAGCTTGGGGTCTTGGTTCTTGGTACGCTATCTGGTCCTCACCTCAACCACTGAGTCCCTGGGCTAGTGGTGTACTCACCACGGGGTTGTAACCCCACTACTTCTCCTTGTTGAAGTGGATGCTGTTCACTAGCTACCCTGTACTTACTGTCACTCCTAGAATGCTATTAGGGCTAGACCACATGGGAAGATTCAGGGAGATTAGTCACCTGGTGACTAATTGCCACTTCTTTGGGGCAACTAATCTCCCTGAATTGCTTGCCAGTGCCTCGCGCCTGCTAAACTGTTAAGTCACCCAAGTCGCTGAAAATTGCCTTGTGAATTTTCTAAGTTCCAAGACTTCGAAGGATTTTGCACAAAATCCTTTGAATCATTCAATTCGAACAACCATCTCCTGATCATTACATACTTATCTGTAAAGCTTTTTTGGTTTGTATTAACAATAGAACATTATAAAAATATGTATTCAAATCATTCTGATTTTTGGCTGTTATGAAACAGGACTATGGTTCTTTCAGAATAACTTTAATAATTTTTAAAATAACCCTTCCAATGAAATCCCAACCATAACCGTAAAATATATAGGCCTAAAAATGTAGGCTATTTATGTTTTTTGATCCCCACAGGACTTGTATGGATATATGAGTAGATTTCGATATCAGGCATATGGAAAAATAAATTCTGATGCTTTAATAAGATGCTGTAATGCTTTTAAACTTTGGACAGGAAATGAGAAAGACTACTTAGCTCAGACAGTCTATTTATAATAAAAGCAGTGAATGATCATATACATATATAATTATTTTCTTGTTACAGAATGTCAGATATGGCTTAATCAATAAGAAGAATGGATCATGTCTTCATCTATTGCATCATTGTTTGTTAAAGTCATAGAATAATTTTCTAGTTCTTTTGTTGCTCTGCTACTTTACTTTGTTAAATTAAATTACTGACTCATTTACTGTTGACTGACTTTACCTCTGTTTATGCTTCATAGTTTGTGTCTAAGAGGCTGTCTGCTGCTACTGATACAACAATCATGTTTTGTACAAATACTAAAAATACCGTAGGAGTGGTACTGTGTTTTTATGGGGGCATATAATGAACTGGATGCCCTCAGCAATTTTTTAGGAAATCTGATTTCTACAGAGGTTAGCTTGTCCATTTCATAGAGGCTACAGTAATGTCAGAAAGTGGCTGCTCTCTTAGTATTATGTAATTATCTGAAATTCTCACATTGTACCAGCTATACAATATGGGTAGAATGCCTGCAGAGTATATGAACATGGCTCTAGTTGTGTAAAGGGGTCAACATAGTGTTGAATCTTTGACTTTGTGAAAATTTTGGTCAAATCCAGCCCATATTAAACCAATAACATTTGAGAAAATAAATATATTGCATTTATCTGGCTTATTTTGGAAAAGAAGTCTTGGGAAAGAATTCTGTCGCTGGAATGTCGTGTGAGAATTTATTCGCCTGGGCCGAATTGGCAGTGAATTCCCGCGATTCGCTGCTGGCGAATAAATTGGCGAAATGCCTGCAAAAATTCACCTGGTGAAAATTCACTTGCATCGAAAAAACAGACACCCACATCCAAAATGAGACACCGGCAGCGTTTTGCAAATTTCGTGAGAAATTTGTGAAATGGCGAAAAATTTGCAAAACCTTGCCTTGATTCGCTCATCACTAAAATATTTTTTTTTTTTTTTTTACAATAGTGCTCCTCCAGCAGAATCCTGTATTGAAATCCATTTTTTATTTTAAAATCTGACATGGGGGTTGAAATGTTGTCAGTTTCCCAGGTGCCCCCAGTCATGTGACTCTGCAGAACAATGGGAAGGAATCCAGATAACAACTCCCTGACACCTGCATAGCTAAAAATACTCCCACGCCACACCAAGTGGTAAATTTGAAAGCATTTAATTTGTGATTCCTTCAATTACATTGAAAAGGAGAAACAATAGCCTGTCTGAAAGCAGTTCTGTTGTGTAATCTTAGCACACAGTAGGTGTTTAAACAAAGATGGCAGAAAAGAAGGCTCAGGTGCAGGGTCAGAACTTACTCTAGTTATGGGGTTAAACATGGCAATTGGCCCATGGGTCTAAGACATTTTTAAAAGCACAAGTTTCCTATCAGATGCTACATTCAGGCATTTATGAACCAGCAGTCAACAGGAAGCAACTCGCTGTTTCTAAAACAGCACATCCATGATTGGAATCTGAGATCATGTGTGGACTTCTGCCTTTTGGTCCCTTTGGGTATTCTGCCACATGCTGCCAAATCCTTTATCAATTATCTTCTATATAATATGTTGTTATGAAACACAACAAGATCACTGAATAAATTCACTTTTAAACACGTGTCCTTGAAGGGGCATCCTAATACTGCTAACAGGGCCGGATATACCCTTCAGCAAGTCCGTATGACCTGCCCCCCCCACCCTATCCATATGCTTAGATGTACTGTATGCGAGAACTGCTATTTAGCCATGCCCACTCTTTTCTCCCTTCAACTCATGCATTACTGCACTGGGGACAGATGTTTTAAAAGCAGATGTAGTCAGAGTCAGCCTCGGCTGGTAGGGCCCTGCCGACCCAGACCAACTCCTCCCCATTGCCTCTGTGGTGGGGCTCAGGGCCCTTCCCAAACCAACACTGGATGCAGTAGCCAGTAACACTTTGTATCATTGTGGCAAGTGGGTGGCATGTCATCCCTAAAACTTTGCCTCCCTAGGATGGCCTTTGTGGCCTTCCTACAAATCAGGACCTGACTGCTAAATGGAAAAAAAAAAGTTTTTACATTTACAGCCTGAAATAAACTTCTAGATTTGATCTCAGTATCTGCATGTATGAAAACTCAAACTGATGTAGGCCCTTAGATCGGAATACTGCACCAAAACTAAAGCAATTTAGAACACTGCATCATACATACTGCATGCATGCATTTGAAATTGACCATCTCTTTCATGTTTGTAAAGACAACTGTTAATTGCATACTACAAACTATGCTTCAACCTATTTTATGCCTTGTAAGGCATCTGAGGTCAAGTGCAGAGGAAGCCTCCTGTCAGGGGATCAGTGTTTAATAGCAATGACACTGCACCCCAGGAGTCTCAAAGTACTTTCCCATTAAAAAAAAACTTAATTGCTTTCTGAACCACATCCAAGGGAAATGGGACCTGGAAAATTCTCCCTGTGAGATGTTTCAGCTCAATGGCTTTCTAGTGCATTACAAGCGGAGGGCTCCAAATTAAATGCTGATTTTTGCATAAAGAATCACAGGGCAAGAAGTTGGTGTGAGTGCAGGATTAACTGTAAAAGTAAGACATTTAAGAATGGGGATAAAATTTACATTTTTTAAACATAATGTGAACCTGCTGACTGTACAGCTTGTGAAAACGACAGTGATCATTTTGAAGTTGGTATGGGAAAATTTGAAGATTACTGCACCACAATGAGACATATGAGAGATTTATCTTTAACTCCAGAGTGCAGTCTCCTATTTAAAGCATAGAGGAATACATAACAGACCTCAAGCTGAAAAGCAGAACATGTAACTTTGGTCAGCTGAGAGATTCATTAATCAGACAGAGTTGTAATTGAATGTAATGATCAAAAAGTGAGGGAACATGATCTTATATTAGAAAAAGCTATAAGAATTTGTCAAGCAGCTGAACTCAGCAGCTTAAAGTGCTAACAGGAATAAAAAAGTGAAGAGACATTTTCTCAAGTCAGCTGAGTGGCCACATCCTCCGTCACACCAAGGGCTCACACAAGTAAATCTGATTTTAAGAAAGGCAAAGGGAAAACTGATGCAAAGTCTGTAATAATTGTGACAATTCCCATTTATTTAACAACTGCCCAGATTTTGGTAAACAATGCAAGGTGTGTGGCAAATATAATCACTTTGCCAAGTAGTGTTATAGTAAAAGCAAAATAAATGCAGTGATGGATAGCAGCAGTGAGGAATGGAAGTGAAAAAAGATTAACTATATACATTGATACAAATGGTTCCCTGATTAAGTAAAAAGTGGACAAAGGGGCAGAAACAAATATTATCACAGAACAAATATGAAAAATTAGAATGAGAAATGAATGAGAATGAGAAAAATTAAAAAGTAAAATATCAGTTCTTAAGGCATACAATGTGCATGTTCCTACTGAAATCCCATCAGCAGGAAAATGCACACTCACTCTTACTTACAAGGACAAGGTAAGCAAACATGAATTTGCAGTAGTCTCTGGTAATTACTGACCCCTATTAGGTGCACAAACATGTGAGAAGTTGGGACTGGTAAACAAATTATGTGGAAGAATTACCACAAATCAACATAGATATACTGCTAAGTGAATATAAGGATATGTTTACAGGTGTTGGGCCTGTCCAAAGATCGATCTATTTCGGAGGGAAGTTGCAAATTATTTGAATTACAACCTGAAGATAAGAATTGATTTGTCTCCATGCTTTGCTTTGCTGCATCTAGATAATATAGTTCTGTCTGCGGCTCCTAAGACAAATTTTATCTCCCATGAAAATAAATTAATAACTGTTTATTTTCTAGATGCTTCTAGGAAAGCTTTATTTAATTCCTGGTTAAAAAAAGATCCCCCCTCATTATCGGACTCCATTTCTTATATAAACCAGTAATTGCAGGTAAAGTTGCTGTACCGTGTTAGCCAGTAAAAATGTTATTGGGCAACC
>CM044446.1:47235569-47254017 GCA_024363595.1 Xenopus borealis | reverse complement strand
ATAAATGTTTGACTACATATGTTCTAGCGCCAGTTAATTTAACAGGCTTAATGTCTAGTAATGAATGAATGAATTTGAAATGATTGTTTGGACAATACTACCTGATTTTTTAAATAAACCACAAATATAGGCAATTAGATACTTTTTAAGTGTTTTGTTGCTTTTATTTTTTCTTTGTGACCAACTTTGATGAAAGCAGCACTACAAAAATCTGGGTTATTCAAATACTCAATTATTCAAATATAATTGTGAACAGACCCAAGACCATTAGGAATAAAGTGTTTAAACGTGCCTCTATATTAAACAAAGTATATAGCCCAACATGATGCTTCTTCTAATCAGCTTTGAAAGATGTAGGTTCCCTAGTTTCTAGAAATAATTGGGCTTCACACCCCTGTCTCAAGGAAATGACAGTAGATATTTGTGTGCATTCCCTTAGGCCGGTAGGAAATGTGACATCAGAAGGTCATTTAAACAGGCCAAGAAGATATTTCTTGAAATAAGCAATTTGTCTTTCTTATCTTAACTTTAGATATATATCCATTTTCAAACATTCTCTCTAAGTAATAACTATGTGATTGTACAGCAATAGAAAAATACAGTTAAATATCACTTTAAGTTATTGCCCTTAGTAAGTTGTTGCTATTTTCTGCCATAATAATTCACCAATGAATTGTCCTCCCTTATGATTTCCCTTACATATTTTTCTTGGTGACACCATCACCTTGTCTTCACGTGATGAATGGTGGGATACTGCCAGATTACAAGATATTACATGTACTTGTCCTTGTGTGAGATTTATAAAAAGAAAGCTTTTGTTATAGAAACCTTTCACCAGTCAATAATATTTTGATTCCTGAGTCTCCTGTTCTCGGAGATATTTGAAGGTAAAGTATAAAGTCTTATGACCAGTAAATAGTTAAGAGAAAAGCTTGCATAACACAATTTAATCACATTAAAAGTTTTATTAAGGCTTCTCAATATTTGTCTGCTGTAATAATAATCACCTTTCCTTTATAGCATTATTAGGAAAAAGCTATTTAATTTCCCCCTTTTTTATTATTATAACATTTTATTTCTTGGATTAATTTTGTCTTTGACGTCTCCTGAGATTCGTAATATCTTTTGCTATGAACAGATTTTTACTGAAGTGTACCGAACCTTATTAAGGATTCTAGATACTGAATTATACATTTCCATCTATAGGGTACGGGCTGTTTTATCCTCACATGGACAAGATCTTTAGCTCAACTGTGCATCAGCCACAACATGTTGTCATGGCTTTATGGAAAATTATTTTTAATTAGGAAACTTGTCATAGGTAAATGCAAGGTGACTTGGCAATTGCATTCAGTGAAAAGGAGGAATGAAAACAAAATCTAAATTGCAAATAAATTAATTATAATATTAGGAAAATTTCTGTAGAAGTGAAATATCACTACATTCCATGTTAGAGCTAGATGCACAATAAGTTTTATACTGTACATAAACTGCTGTTTGCTAGTTTAGGCAGCTTCTTACTGTACATCAATGAGCAGACCATACCAGTTAACTAAAGAGTTCATTAAACCTTGCATTAAATATGAGACTGCTCATAATAATTCTGCCAAAAACATTGGTGATTAAAGACCAGTAAACAAAATATGTACATAATTACTTTTAATTAACATACATCTTGTTTTCTTTGAAGCAGAAATCCTTCTGTTGCTTTAGCTTTGAGCTACTGTATGCAGGCTGTCATAACAATTATAATTTGCTTTAAACTATATTTAAAATGGCCAAATGCATCATTATTCGTTTTGCTTTGGTTAGGCATTCAAATAGAGTAGTTGTAAGGCATTCTCCTAATTCATTTAGTTCCAGTTATCGTGAAGTCACCATCTTGTTAACCTGTTGTCCATGTGCAGAAATATCTCCTTTTGACCCCATAGGCATATAATTTGAAGTAAAACAGCAGTCAAAATGGGCAAATGGGAGGCTTAAACATCTGTTTGACTTCTATTTCATCCTACTGCCTCTTTTGATATCTTCTTTGTATTTTGGCTACTATATACTTTACAACTGTACTGAACCATTAATGCACTTTATGTAATCATATACAATTGTTATTAGGCCACTAATTGAGGGGAAATAATGTAATTAACAAAATACATTATAAGTGCTTCATGGTGTAGTTCAATGAGCGGAAAGATTAATATAAATAATATAACACTGTATGCACTTCCATAATAAAGTACCAGATAAATTTGAAAGATTAATATAGCCTATATATAACCAGTTGGTAGAAAACGTTAATATGTTCTGCCGCATTCTTTCTCATGATTGCTTAACTGCTTCATTAAGGAAGCTTTTCATTTCACTTGAGATTTGTCTTAATAAATGTATTAGCATTTGTTCCCATATGTTTGACAATGCTTTAAAGGGGAAGCACACATTACAGACAACACAGTTGTCATACCATAGTCAATATTAACACAGGAATATTTCATGTAGATTGAAACTGACTTTAAAACATTTAAGAAAAAAGAAAGGGGCTCATTTAATAAGCAACAGGCAATGTGCAAAATCATATAATAAAGAATAAAATGGGTGCAAAGCACAGTGTTTTCTTGTACTGTACACTTAGCCTCAAAGTTGAACTCCGTCTCTTTATGTTGGAATGAGTTGAAAAGAGTTGGTAAGAATCTCAGTAGGTGTGAATGTAGTGCTGCCTGGGTGTGGGTGGTATGTATGGCATAGTGGTGTCCCCTAGTAGGCCCTCTGGCTTGTGCATCACTCAGAACTGCAGGCTGGGGAGCACTGGGGCCTTCAGTACAGGACTCCCTTATATGCCATTTTATGAGCCTTTTTTGTGCCCCTTTATTGGGGACAGTCATAAATGATACAATTCTTGAAAATAATTGGCTGGTACAAGCTGTGCTGACACTACCAACTGATGCAGTTTAAAAAAGAGCCCATAATTCAAGAACAAATCTTGTTTTTTTTTTGCTAAATAAAACTCTGTGATTTTCCATCCATCTATTCTACTACCTGGGTTTCTTAAAGAATTGGCAATGGTATATGAGCCATATAATCCACTTTAATTCTGTACATAGGAAATAATAGTTTGTACAACTAACAGGAACTCTGAAACACTGAGAAACAAAGTTAGATGACGTATTTTGTTCTTAAAAGTGTCTGCAAATGTAAAGGCTAGGTTGGGGTGCTTAGCAAATGCCTAACATATTTGTACCAACATTTTGTAAATCAGCCCTAATGTTTGACCTTGAATTAAGATGTAAATTAAGCAGAGCTTGGTTGAGGGAACTGAGCAGTGCATTTCACTTTGTACTGACAAAGGCACATCCATAGTCGAAATAGGGTACAAGAAACGAGAATAGAAGTGATCCAGTAATTAGTAAACAAGCAGAGAGATGATTTTTAAAGTAAAGCTAACCAAATTGTGGAATGTCATCATTAAGGCGACTTAACCTACTGTACTGTAGTTGGGTTCTACCTTTAGGGCTAAACTCCATGTGAGATTATGATCAGATTTGTGGGTCAGACGTTATCTGATCTTGCCATGCAACAGCACAAGATTTGTAGGATGCTACAAAATCTGATCTCATCTAACTACTGTCAGATGAGATAAAGGAACAGATTCAATTCAGTGAGCAAAAAGTTCATCAAGTAAAAACTAATTGAAGAGATTCAATTTGAGATGCAATTCAATGCAGAAAAATCTTTCACACTGTATCACGTGAAAATCAATTGAAGTCTATAAGAAAAAACTGGACCTTTGCTCTTTTGTTATCCCATCAGACAGGTGTGTTATGTTGGATGGAAATGTTTCATGTAGTTTACCCATCAGTATGTATTGTATCAGTCCTATTATATTTCAACCCATCTGACTACATCCAACTTGTAGGATACTTTTTCGATCTGATACCAACCTACAAAATCTCCCATGTGGTTTTGCCCTTAGACCGCAAATCCACTACTTTCTGAGTGTGTAACATGGCCTTGAATTTTGTGGTGGTGAGCTTGATTTCTGCAAATTGAGATTTGATAACAAACCAATCAAAAAGTGGCATTCAAGGGAGGCCAAAGAATGACTGCAGCAATGTAATTTCTACTGGACAATGGCAATGCCCTTCTTATCCTGTGTACAAAGACCGCAATTGTATTTTTTTTTAATTTCTCAGCAAAATTTCTTGTGAAGTGTCTCATACCCCCTTGGCATGTCCATGATTTGGGATTGTCCCACAAAATAAAATCCTCCAGAGGCTGGGAGGTGTGCAACTCCAACACTTGCTAAATGTACCTATTACAATGTAAAGAATGATCTAACATGAAATTTCATAATACCAAGTGAACCTTTGAGCTTTGAACATTTTACCATTGTCATTTGTTATTATTAAAATGTCAGATTCTCTGTGTGTATTTTACATCACATGCTTCATGCTTGAAAAGCTGAAATGGCAGCCAGAGAGAGCAAATAGTGGCTCCTATGGTAAAAAGGTTTTGTGTGCAGTCTGATTGAGCCTGTGTGCTCCAAATTCCACCCAGTGAGACTTCATGAAATCACACTGTGCCAATAAGCAACCCTTTTTCTGCTTCTCTGATCAAGGGATTCAGTGCAGCATAATTTGCTTGGGGAGTTGCTGCTGAAGCAACATTTTACAGTTCTTCCTCCATGGAGGTTCAGATGAAAGAATCAGTAATATAAAAAAGGGAATTCATTGTGTTCTTTATATATATAATGTACATTTGGGGGAAGATTTACTAAGGGTCCAATTCTTGAGGGCATTTAGCCCTCGAATTCGACCCTAGTACGATTTTCGAAGTAAAATCTGACAAGATCGAACATCGAATTTTAAGGATTTTACTGATTTTCGATTTCTAGAAAAAATAGTATGAATCGAACGATCGAAGTGTTTTATTCGATAAGAAAAAAAAAGCCTATGGGAGCTTCCCATAGGCAAATATAGCAATTCGGTAGGTTTAATCTGGCGAATTGGGCCATCGAATAAAAATTTAAAGGGCAATCTCAATCAATATCTCCTGAAAGACTAACTTGTCTGCTAGCATTCAGTGGGTGCATTGGCTGACATTTTTCTTGAAAGCTTCTAAATTTTTGTGTGGCGATCAGTGGAGCTCACCCAATCTTGCTTTCCCTTGCTGCTCTGGTGAGATGTCTCTTCACTGCCGGTTTCTGTAATACTTCAAAATACCTTGCTGCTGAGCACTGATCCAAATAGGGGAGACGCATGTAGTATCAAACACGGTTTCTTTATTTAAGCACACATAATTAAATTACAGCAGTGGGGTGCAGAACTAACGCGTTTCGTGCCTTTGTCTCGGCACTTCCTCAGATTCAAATTGTTTGATCAGATAGATCTCTGTGTGTAAATAAAATCTCTGGCTGATTAGCTGTGTGGCAGTTGCACCAAAGTTGAATTGGTTACATGGATTGACAGGAGGGTTTGCAGAAAGATTAATGGTCATAAAGTCATTTAAAATGGACAGCATTATATTAAACAATCTTCATGCTTGTACCCAGCTTGAATGGATTTTCTGGCAACCTGACTCATACAACAAGGTAACTAGTGGATGTGTGAATAAATGGGAAGGCTGTGGATCTCTATAAATTATGCACTGAAGCATGCCATATGAATTAAAGATGCGAATGAGTTAAGGTAGGCAATCAATAAGAGTAGTGGAGCTAAATGTTTATTTAGTTCTCTTAATTAATATTCACTGGAGACAACACAGCAATTTGCTTAAAGCTATGTAATCAGTAGAGCAGCATGGCAGATTTAAATCTGTTATAAATGCCTTTTGGGAAATTAAAAAAGTGAAAGCTTTAACACACTTTTTATTAACACATATTAGCATTTTATGGTATGTACAGTAATAGACAGTCTGTATGTAGGTAACAGCTGAACTTCAAACAGTACTTGAAGTCAGGCTTCACATTCATCCATGCTTCACCCACACACCCGACAGTCCCTTTATATTCAACATTCAGCTGTGCGCCAACAAAGGGAACACAAGGGAGCGCGCAGGTCACCTAGTAGTGCACACACACTGACAACAGTTTCAGAATATTCTAATGGAAAATCTAAATGCAAAAAAATCACTGTCTGTAGTAATGTAGTATATACATCTACTGTATGTTAATAGCTGCACTGCGCTGCCAATACTCTGCTGTTTGTATCCTGTTGCATTTCTGATCAGTTCTTGGCTCAATTGAAGCTGGCATTTTAAAAATCAGACATTTCAGCTAATTGCAGGTGAATTGTCAGATCGTAGCTGTGTGGGTGTCTGACTCCTCTCTCGGAAGAGGTTTTATCAGATCATCTTATGATTGAACTGAATCTCAATCAATATCTCCTGAAAGACTAACTTGTCTGCTAGCATTCAGTGGGTGCATTGGCTGACATTTTTCTTGAAAGCTTTGCTTATCTGGTCTATTCTCACAACAAGTGAATCAGTGTAATTTGGCAAGACATGGCTCAATCACACATGTATCACTAGGGGATTGGTCCTTATGTGGGTAGCATACATATGCTGCAGTTTGGCTAATATACACATACACAGACATAAACATATGAGAAAAATATAATCTTAATGGGCCTTCAGCTGCATATCTCCCAACATTCCTCCTTAAACAAGGCAACCTGTGCAATGCAGAGCTGTGCTAACATCTCAGATACTTTTCTTATCTTAATTTTTCTAGAGTCAACCTATTCTACCTTCACCTATGAGAGCAGACCAGTCACCTTGTCCCTGTAAGTTGTATATAAATTGCTGGCAACCCTCTCCATAAAAAAGCACACCTGAATATATCCCAAAATAACTCAGAAATAGGAGGATCAATGTAGTGGAAAATATACACAAGAAATACAAAACCACTAGGTTAGCATTACTGATATAACACCAGTGGTGCAATAATTGTAAGATTTCCATTTAGGGCACTTTTTTTGGAGTAGACACAACCTGCCAGCTGCCCTTGAGAAGAAAACACTGGAGCTCATTTATTAAAAATCACTAATTTGCACCTGGGCAGTAACCTATGCCAACCTATCAAATCGTTGCATTCATTGTTTATCTGCAGCTGGTGGCTATAGGTTACAGCAAATGGGCAAAATTGTCATTACCCCAGATCACTACTAAACTTTTGTAAGCTTCCGTCTGTGCTACCATTGTTTGAGTTATAAGATATATTGCTAGACTGCCAAAACGAAAAAAGTTCATGTTTATTCCTGAAACCAGGCTCATGGTCATATCCCCACAGGCCCGTAGCCCTTTATGTAATAAAAGGTTGCTACAGGTGATCTGCAGCAATATTTTTCATCTTATATATCAGATGGGATGATGGAAGGGAATCACTTTCCAGTGCAAATCTCAGGGTTCAAAGAATACAGCTCACAAAAAGTGAGATCTAGTTGCCTCTACAGTCCATTTTGAAAACATTGATACATGTAATTCTGATGCAATTGTTTTTATAATTGTAAAAGATTTTGCAAAATATTTTAAAAAGACAGCCCAATGACAAACAAAAGTCTAAACATTGCCCAGTCTGAAATGAAACTTTCCTGCAAGTAGATGTAGTGACACAATTTAGTACCTGGAGCTGGAGCCATGGGGTAAAGCTTTGAGCACCAGTGAAACCAAACCCCATTAAAAATAATCTTCTGTGGCGCATGTTGCAAATTAAAGGTTTAACTAGAAAGATTGTTGTTGTTGGTAACCTCACAGTTATTTCACCAAACATTTTTCTATTTAAAAACTAGGCCCTTCAGGCCCCATTATTTCCAATGGAAACTCCCAGTTATTCCCCAAACTGATAGTTTAAAGAAAAATCAAGCTGAAATAACATTTGCTTACAAATCTAGCAATCCAGTTTGTTTTGCTAAGCTCAATATTAAAATTGTGTTTTCCAGTCTGCATGGCTAGTCAAAATACAAATACTTGATACACATATAGATGCCTTTATACACACAACATTACATGTAAACAACATGCCTGGGTGCTAGGTTATAAAGATAAATATCAAAACAACAAAAGAACCACACTCACAGGACTTTTATAAACAAAAATATTGTGATTTTAACATTTTGGCTCCTAAACGCGAGCCTTCTTCAGGAAGAGTTTGTTCTAACTGGGCTGAAAAAGATTCATTAAGAATAAATAAAAGGGCAACCATGATTGGGAGTTTTACTTTGAAAGCAGCAAGTAAGTTGCAGGTAAAACTTAGTCCCTTTGTAAAATGTATAATGAAGCAATAGAATTCTTAATGAATCAGATGAAAATTGAGCATAGGACTGGCCAGATATGGGATGACTTTTGACAAACAATCCCTGTTGTTTAAAGGGTAAGGCGTTTTTTAGTAGCTGTATGCACAGAATGTCTCAATGTCTTAAATATATTGATAATGGGTTGAGTGCAGAGGATCTCTAGTATTTGTCTATATGTATTTTGTGGTCACAGCCTCATTGCACCGCTGCCTAATGGTTTTAAAAATTAGTGGTGAGCACAACTTTTTCTTGTTTGTTGTATATATATAAATATACATATCTGTTTAAGGGGAGTCTGGGTATGCTGTGGTGTTGAGTAATCTAAGAGAAGTTGGGAGAAGCGGCTGCCTGGGTAATAGACAGCCTCTGATATCGGAACTCCGGAGAAAGACTGCCTTGTCCTGGCAGAAAGGAATTTTGTTTTATTTTGCTTTATTGCTTTCTTCTTGAGCACGAACGTTGTGACTGTTTATCCTTGTATACTCTGAAAATAAACCGCAGGCTGCAGCCTGAGAAATTTGAGTTGCCAACCTGAGTCTCCTGTATGTGGATCTTTTTTGCCTGACCCATACCTGCTGCTATGAGCAAAGCCCCATATATATATATATATATATATACATATATATATATATATATATATATCTCCTAATGAGGACCAAAACAGTGGACCTTGATACAACAAAAATAAAGAGGTGAATATATTTTAGATGGGAGTGCTGGTTGCTTCATGATTGTGGATATACATACATTATAACCCCGCACCCTGGTTGTATATGAAAAACTGCCTTGGAGTGTGGATACTCATTTCACAGTTGACATGTATATAAATACAAAAATATTTGAAACATGTGATACTTAAAGAAAATATTAGTTTGTATGTTCTCCTTGTGTATGCATACATTTTCTCTGGCTAGACTGGTTTCCCTCAACAATCCAAAATCATGAAGTTTAATCAGGCAGATTAACGGACTCCTAATAATTGACCCTGCTGTATGTTAATTTGATAGTGATTGGCGTTTTTTTTCACTAGCCATGGATTCACAACAAAATTCCAGATGACAATCTTTGAATTTTTTTGATGATGCTACAAAAAAGTCACGTGTAAAATAAAAAGCCCAACAACAATGCATTTGGACAAAAAAAGTCGCCTTAAAGGGCAAGGAAAGGCAAAGAAATAAAATCCCATTTTTACTTTCTTTAATGAAAAAGAAATCTATCTCCAATATACTTTAATTTTAAAATGTGTACAGTTTTTATAAGAAACTTGACTGTATGCAGTGAAATTCTCCCTTCATTTAGTGCTTCTGGCAGGGAAACAATCACTTATGAACAGCAGGGGGAGCCCCTGCCTTACTTACCAGCCATGCAGAACTCAAGCAGACCATACTGAGCATGTGCAGTGCCAGTGTCAGACAAAGATGTATAACAAAGTTACAAGATGACAGCCCCCTGTGGCCAACTTTGAAAGCATAAATCATTTGTTTGATTAGACTTGTGGTGAAGTAAGTTCATGTTTATGTTTAGTATACAAAATACAGCAATTCTAGCCTTATTCTATTTTACACTTTCCTTGTCCTTTAAAGAAAAACTATACCCCCAAATAAAGTAGGCCTTTACAAAAATATAATTATAAATATAAAATATAAATATAAAGTCATTGACTTTAATGCATTTGGAGCAAAAAAAAAACCCAGAAAACGGGACAAATTCGCTTTTCACTAGTGATAGATTGTAAACTCCACTAGGACAGGGATGGATGTGAATGCATACCTCTCAACTGTTCTGCTTTCTGCGAGACAGTCCCAATTTTGACAGCTCAGCCTGTAATTCCGTATTTGTATTGAAAAGTCCCAAGTTTCTCTTTGATCTCCTGCATTGATGCCAGAAAAAAATATGTTTTTGAAACTTAATTAAAATAAGAGTTTTTTTTGGCAGAGAGCCCAGGACATTGAGCAGTTGCATGCTTGTAACAATTTGAGATAAGCAAAGAAACAGTTGTAACTATTTAATTACATAAACAAGTCTCTTGAGAGAACTGTGACTCACAGCTTCAATGGCAATTTCATTTTCATTAGCAAAGCTATTATAACATAAAACCTGGCCCTAAAACTCCCAGAAATGTGTTAAAATGTCATAACCTGCCAAATTTTGTAAACTGGACATGGGGTGTGGCCATAAATGGGCATAGTCACAAAAATTGACACACGGCAGATCCTTTTTGTCCCTCTTTCCATTTTTCAAAAGTTGTGAGGTACTGAATGTATGCAATATGTGTGTATAATCTCTGTAAAGTTCCACGTAAATGTGACTGCTGGATATACTGTATAACATAACGCTTGTACCTAGATATTTTGTAGTGGGTTACCTAAGGATCAGTTCTTTTGTATAATGCAGTTAGTATGCCTTTCACAAACGCTTAACAAATGGTCCTTGTTCTCTTATGCATTGAGGACAAAATTACATCTGTGCCATTTTTAACTTAACACTCTAGTTGCAGGCAGCTTGCAGAGCAGAGATTGTTCTAACTGGGAATGCAATCAGTCACTCTGGATGGAAACATATTCTGTGCTTCACAGATTTCTGCTTGCTCTGCCAGAACTTAGTCCCTATTCTATAAATGTTTTTTACTCTAAGGGGTGGTAGTGGTGGTGTGTGTATAAACTCAGACATATGCCTTGTTTAATTTTACTGCTTCTTCACAAATGCATGATTGATCCCCTTGACAGTTCTTCAGGATTTCAGCAATTAAGTCACCGTGTTTCAACTACTAGTACATCCTCATAGCCTAAATTATGTACTCCCCATCATCATTGTGCTGCTCACCTTGGGTAGGGTACCCATTCAAAGGTCTACCAATAGGCTATTAGTGATAAACAAATTCTGGGCATTTCACTTTGCCAAACCAAAGCATTATTCACATAATTGCCCAACTGTGTTTGAAACAATAGGGAGTGTAGACTGTAAGCTCCAGTGGGACATGGACTGATGTAAATATAACCTTTGTAAAGAATACATGGATGCTATTTAATCAAATTATAATTATTACAAGATAAATAAATCAAGGGAAAACCCAAAACCTTATTAAACAACAATAAATAGAGCAAACAAAATAAGCTCTCAAAGTTTCAAATTAATCCAATTCAATAATACTCAATCCAGTTACTGATAATAAAAGTGCAAATGAGATGGGATGATGAATGATGACGAACCATTGAAGACAATGACTAAAAAATAAAAGAAACTCAAACTCTAATGTGAATTCTGTATTTTTAGGATAACACAAGATAAAGCTAAATGATGCTTCATCTAAAGAACAGAATTAAAATAGAGGCTAAAAAATAGTGTTTTGCGTACACAGCAAAACACAAATTAGGGAAGCTAAAAAAAGGTAACTACTGGAAAATTTGCTGGCAAAAAATTTCAAAAAAATTTGTTGTGCCGCACTGCTGCCTCATGTGTCAAAAAAATTCTGTCACCCATAGACTTCAATACATTTCGGGTAATTTTTGGGGAAGCAAAATGAGTCAGATTCCCTAGTTGAACATAAGTCTCAGGAAAGTAAAATACATTAGAAAAAAATGGATGGGAAGGTGAGTGAAAATGGACAGGGGTGATTCAGACCCAATTCAACCCCCCTTGCTGTGCTTATCTTTTTTTTGTGTTCCTACAGGGACAAGAAGGGCATGCATCACTAATGCAGAGAGTACAATCACAGTTTTTTTTTTAACTATAACAGCAACATTCCTAGTTTGAAAACAGAATTTTGGCTTTTAAATGCTACTCAAAGTTGGGTAAAAAAAATCCTGGGGCACTGCCAGATTAGGCAAGAAACTCAACTTGCCTCATGGCAGAAGCACCACTGCAAGGGAGCAAAATAAAGAATAAAATAAGCAAGAGAATTACAGATAGACTGTGATCTGTGGCAAAAGATTGGATTTTGTATTAATTTTGACTTGAAAGCAGTAACCTTCAAATAACCTGCTTTTTCGAATAGTAAGAGGTGTTGGGATCCATTGCCACTTATTGTATATAATGTATTAGGGGGGCAAGGTTTTCAGTGTATTTATTGTATTTGGGGTGTCCGTTCCTTCTGCCTCTTTTGCGTTTATGATGTGTGTGTATTGTACTTGGTCACTGTCCATTATTTATGTCCATTCAGGCATGAAACGTGTCAGGCTTATATGTTATAAAAACATTTTATGGCTACTGCTTTACTACAAGATGATCTCTTACTACATTTGAGTGCGTTGTAGAATCACTTATATAAGATGAATTGTTATTTTCAGGAAATAGTTTTCACTCTTGGCTTTTGATGAAAACATTGGGTTGATCATATTAACAATCCATGTTGATTGTTAACCAATAAATTTTATACATATTGTTACATTAAAACAGGCAGCTAAATAACTATAGTTTGCACACCCTATTTAAAGAAATGCAATTTCTAATTCATTTTGGAACAAAAAATATATTTGGCAGACAACAGCTCCCTCTAGTGACTTAACTCTATTTTTCTCTTGCGGAGAGTTCTGCGGCAGCCGTGAAAAGTTACACTCTAAAAAAAGAAACAACATTAAAAATTAATTGTTATTTAATTACTTATCATTTTCATCCATAATAATAATAATCATACAACTGTACATCTACCCACAATAAATAACTTTTGTTATTGGGATGTATCATTTATGGACATCACATGAGACATGAGAAAAATAATCAATTTCCTTGCAATCAACTGATTCAGTATATTCTTCCCTTCATCTGGCCCTAGTAATACTCATATGTTTGAATTTTTAGAAAGTGTGGCATTTCCCAAAACAATTGTTCAAACACTTTGCTCTATAATGGTATTAAAGGGGTTGTTCACCTTCCAAACACTTTTTTCCCAGTGCAGTTGTTTTCAGATTGTTCTCCAGAAATACAGTTTTCAATTACTTTAAATTCTGCTCAGCAGGGAAAAAGATAAATGTATATAACTTTAATTCAGAACAGTTTTGGGGGGTCATCGACCCCCCTCCCATAGCTTCTTTAGAAGGTGAAAAATGACACTTTACACTTCAATATTAGAAAAACAGTCAGAAATAGTAAATAGAAAGTAATTGGGAAAAGTTGTTATTTCTGGTGATCTATCTGAAAACAACTAGTTGTTTGAAGGTGAACAACCCCTTTCATTTCTCATTATGATAGAAGATAATTCATTCTTGGAGCAATGACTAATATGTGGGCATAGAGGCAGTGGATATAACTAGGACAAGTGTACAACTTACAATGTTTTTGGGCAGGCAGTAAAGCATTCAACTCTTTGTTTGTGGATGCTACCAATACCAGTGCTACACATTAGTGGTTCTTCCATCCCTGGGGTACACATATTTGTTTCACCTATAGCTTTAAAGTTCTGACTGTCATGCATTAGATCAGTGGTTCTCAACCTTCCTAATGCTGCGACCTTTTAATACAGTTACTCGTGTTGTGGTGACCCCCAACATAAAATATTTTCGTTGCCAGCCAAGAGCGGATTGTTAGGAAAGTACAGGAGACCACATGGCTGCATAAAGGTTTGTTTTCCTTGCGTAGTGCAGCAAAAAATGTTGCCACACCCCAATTACCATGTTAATTTTACAAATTTTAAATGGGCAAGGAGAGCTGTATGGCAGTCCCTACTAAGGGGATATAGAAAGTTGTAGTGCAACTGGCTTCCCTACACAGGTTACTGAACTACAACTCCCAGCACCAACATCCGGATAGCTACAACCTTGCCCCAGGGCTAGTGGGGAGAGAGATGAACCTGCTCCTGAAACCCCTTAAGGGACCCCTGTGAAAGGGTAATTCGACCCCCAAAGAGGTCCCGACCCCCAGGTTGAGAACCACTGCATTAGATGCTAATTAAAGTTTTTGCTTCCGTTCTGTAGAACCACTAGGGTGTAAAGTACCTTCATAACCAGTAACCTAATTTATATTGAAAATTATATAGTAAGTGCTTGCAATCATTTTGCCTTCTACTGAATATCTTCCCCTGATAGCTAAGCTTTTCCTTTCCATTATGTACTTGTACTTTTCATTCAGTCTACATCTGCCTAGAGGACTTTAAAAATTCCCCTTCCAATTTTCAGGAGGTCTGAAAGCTTTCCCATTTACCGTGTCCCTAAAGCTGTTCTTGTTTCATCCTAATAATCACGGAAAAGGTGATAATGTTATGGGAAGTACACTGAAGTGGAGCCTGCAGTCAGTAGAGTAATTTAGTAATGAAGGAATGGATTCCAGCAAAGGTAGCTTGCTCACATATCTCTCTTCTCCTATCAATGCAACCCCTACATTTATATTCATGGGCATAAGATCTGAAGGCAGATAAATTAATCTGTCGCTCCCACAAGGGCTTCCCACAAAATGAACACTGTAGTTTCAATAGGTTACGATAATTTTTTCATATCACAATGATGTTGGCTGCTCTTAAGTATATCAGAGATACCTCTTTTGTTAAGTTATAAAGGGTAACACAATAAAGTAATATTATTTTATTTATATCTGATAATGCAGCTCCTACTTAATGTATAAAAAAATTATATTTATACAGAAATTTAAATTAGGATGACTGCCATAAATAATGGAAATGTGCATTATTTTTTCTATTACCATGTAGAGTGCACTCTGTTATGAATCCATTTTGCTATAATTACCTTTCATGTACCTGTGCATGCTTAATTTATTCAGTGACATGGATAAGAATTGCTTAGCACGGTGCTCTTTTGAACCTGGATTTATGTCTTTTCCACAAGTGTTGGCATTGAAAAAGGTGGTCTGGCAGCATGATATTAAAACACTTCTTGAACGATTACTGCATGGGCTACCATCTTTTTGATCAGCTGAAAAGGAATTTGACTCTTGTCCCTAGGCCCTCCATATTAGCCCTTGTAGTGTACGTACACATCAAAATGAATGTATGATCATGTATGTCGTTGATTGTATAATGCTTTGTATTCAGATGTATTACCCACTCAAATTGTGACATGTTATTAATCTGAGACATATCTCCCTGCTGTTTGAGCTAACCTGCTTAGATCTGCTGAAAGATCAAACAAATGTTCTGTGTACTGATACGGTATTCATCCAAGGAAATGACTCACCTTGGTTCTTTCCACAACATTTCAGCTAGACTAAGGTCAAGACTGACTTGGCCATCCATATTTTTATATTTCATAATATTTTTCTTTAACCATTCTTTGGTAGAGCAACTTGTGTGTTTAGGTTTGTTGTCTTGTTGCATGACCCACTGTCTCCCAGATAATGGGATAAGCTTCTTATGCTGGAATGCAGTGTGTTGTTCCTCCTCATTTATAACAAAAAGTAATATGTTGACTTCATCTCTCCACAAAACATTCTTCCAGTATCCTTCTTGTTTGTCCACGTGATATTTAGGAAACTGTAGATGGTTAGCTATATTTTTTGGGGAGAGCAATGGCTTTTAACTTGCTGCTATGCCATACACACCATTGCTGCAGTGTTCAGACCTTCATTTGTTTAGATGGTAGCCTGGGTTCCTTTGTAACCTCTCTTTGATGGACGACCACTTTTCTACATTTGTACACAATCTGTCTGACTGTTGATTGGTGGAGTCCAAACTCTTTAGTGACAGTTTGGTGACCTTTTCCAGCTTTATGGGCATCAACAACTCTTTTTCTGAGGTCCTCAGACATATCCTTTGTTTGAGCCATGATACACATGTGTGATCAGGCTTTGCAGGTTCCCCCTTCTTTAAATAAAACAGGGTCTCTCATTCACACCTGATTGTCATTCCATTGACTGAAAACACCAGACCCTGATTTACCTAAAAATGACCATCCCAAGGATTCACTTACTTTTGCCACATGCACGTATTTTCAACAAATGCATGACCAAATGTAGTCATTTTTGTTTCATTTGCTGAACCAGGTTTTCCTTGTGCACTTTTTGGATTTTTTTGAAAATCAGATGATATTTTAGGTCACATTCATATAAAAAAATGTAAAGGGTTTACAAACAATCATCTTTGCTTTCCCTATCTCAACAATCTGCCATTTGTTACCTAACCTACCTAATTCCTTTTCTATATGCAAGTGTATGTAAATTTTAAATCTGCAAAAGTAGAAGTTAATTTTGGATTATGGAGTGTAGTATACACTGTCTTTGTGTGTAATATTCTATATTCTATTGTTTTGCATTGTCCTTGTTTTGCATTATTGCCATTGGAATGATTGGGATCTGAGGTTATTCATGTAAATCCCTTTTTAAAAATAATTTAGATTACCATGCTACAAGTTATGGGACTTACAGCATGGCAAAAACACATAGTATTTAAATTCAGTAAAATGTTTGCCATCAGTATTGACTCATGCAGTTCAGTAACCATGAATTACAAGATACTGTTTTATTATAAGAGAAACAGGTAGTAATAGAATTCTGGATTCTTATACAGAACGGATTCTTTATAAGAAATCTCTACCTATACAATGAAAATATTACATTATATAAAATAATGTAGGGACCATAGGTTTCTATTGGGCATCTATGGAGTTAAGTCCCTGATCTCTGTCACTAGGCAAAAGACTATATTACAATTTGAGTTATTATCCAATAGTTAAAGACCACTTCCTGCCACACAGCTTATAGTGCTGTAAAGGAGTGGCCACTTCCTCTTTGGCTGCTGGGATCCTTACCATCTGGATGTGCTCCATTCAGCCTGGGATCACTAAGGCCCTAATAATTTAATAGACCAGTGATCCCCAACCAGTAGCTCGCGAGCAACATGTTGCTCTCCAACCCCTTGGATGTTGCTCCCAGTTGCCTCAAAGCAGGAGCCTATTTTTGAATTTGAGGCTTGGAGACAAGTTTTGGTTATATAAAAACTAGGTGCACTGCCAAACAGAGCCTCAGTGTAGGTTGACAATGCATATAGGGGCTACCAAATGGTCAATTACAGCACTTATTTGGCACCCCAAGAACATTTTTCATGCTAGTGTTGCTCCCCAACTCCTTTTACTTCTGAATGTAGCTCACGGGTTCAAAAGGTTGGGGATCCCTGTAATAGACTCTCTAGGAGAGTAAGGTAGTCAGCTTTATGTAGAAAGAGCATTACAATAATAACACCAATTGTGTTTTTTTTTTTTAGATTAATAAATTGTGCAGTCCTTCCAAACATAGAATATCCAGATCGGTGCATAATAGAAGAGATTTCTTTATTAACAAAAAAGAAGTAAAGACTCTCACAGACTATGAAGAGACTCTTTCCAGAAAGAGACGGTAAGGCATAAAGAATACAATAATTCCTATTACTCTCCTTATATGCAAACTAAACCCCCCTAGTTACAATAGCCCGCTTAGCTTCCTTCTATCGGCGATCAAACGATTTTAACCATTCAATGGAATTTTTTTTATTCGATCTAAAAATGTAAAAAAAAATCCCATGGGAGCTTCCCATATGGTTTAATATCAATTCGGTAGGTTTAATCTGGTTAACTAAGCAGATTAAAAAATTTAAATTTAAAGGGCAAGTAATTCGACTGACGAATATTCATATAGAATTTTATTCGAATCATTCTATTCGATCAAATTTTCAAAATTCGGTGGTTGAAGTGGTCTTTAAATATATTTGAAAATTCGAATTCAAATCTTTTTGAAAATTCGATCGAATTTCAAAATATTCATGTGAATTTGATAAATCTGCCCCTAAGTCTGCAGGATCATTCTTAGTTTGGGCTAGTCAGGAATCACTTCAACTGTGCTTGCTCTTGAGGCTTTGTGTCAGCGAAGAGACCTGATGAAGATGTGAATTAAAAGAAGAGGGAGCTGGGGAACTCCACTGTGCTGCTCTGCATTTTAGGCTCGTTTTTTTAAATAGGGACTACTTTAGAGCATGTCCTTTTTTCCTTCTGCAAAGATCTTCTGGTAAAAAAAAGAATGTATGATTATCTTAACTTATCTTATCTTATCTTAACATGGCCAGACTTCCATAACCTCTATCAGCTTATTTGCTCTTAGTAGGCTTTATGAAAGCCAAACTGCAGTTTATATAAAAGATAGTCTTAAAATCGCTTTGTAAAGGGATAGAATTGCTGTTTCCTTCCTGTTAATCTTTACCCCATTAGTCAGTGGCGTAACTACCAGGGGAGCAGGGGGTGCGATTGGGCCAGGGT
>CM044446.1:47211338-47225193 GCA_024363595.1 Xenopus borealis | reverse complement strand
ACCATGTGGAAAAAGTGTCTGGTAAAGCAGAGCAAATTAGAATTATAAAAGGCAGTATTTGTCATGTCTCGTGCCCCCAAATATTGACTATTACCCTCTTTAGCAGCCTTTTTATAGAACAAAATCAGGAACAACTTCTAGTCCTAGATAAACTTCTAGTGTAACATCAGTTCCTCCAGTGCAGTTATACCCCAAATGATGCGGTATTAATCATGGTCTGACTGGGGGGCCAGGGGCCCACCGAGGCTGCTGTCTAAGGCCCCCGCTCCCCCTGCTGTGCCTTTTTCCTGAGATGGTGCAGGAAGGAGCCTGCAAATTGAGGATCCACAAGAGCCAGGGGACCACCTGGCTTTTTCCCAGTGTCCTGCCGGCCCAATCCAACCATGGTATGAATCCTCTCGTATAATCCATATTGAGCTTGTGTCTGCTTAGATGTGATTAATATGGCATCCTGGCTGCATGCTTTCTCTCCATGTGTATTTCCTGAATATCATATATAAAACTGATTTTCTTTTCTTTGGCGTGTGCAAAAAAAAAAGTGTATAAAAACATACTTGTCATATGATAAATGTAAAATTGCCATGCCAACATTTGGAACTGGTATGGTTTCCATGCCAAGGCTAATTTCAAACCCTAGGGCATCAACACATTATTTTGACATTGTCTACCAGTGAGGCACTACAGGTATTGGTAAGCTCTGGATATAGCTGAACTGTAGCTAATAATGTCTGACTTTAGGGAGTGATTATAGGAGTTGTAGAGTTAATGCAGCACAGTCACACAACCCAGACATAAGTCAAGCAGATGGCCTAATTTGCCACATGTCTTTCCTCCCTCCAAGAAGAATTTAATAAAATGAAACATTATTGTTTTTCAATAAATTGTATTTTAAAGATCTTCACTGGCATGGAAGTACTGTATATTAAAGAAATAGTGGTGGAGGTCTGGTTATCGCAAATCCATGCATGATAGGATAAATACTTTATATATACTGCGTGTATATGTGTGTGTGTGTGTGTGTATATATATACACTATTTCTTTATATTTATATTTCTTTATATATATAAAATATATGCATATATAATATATAATCTGTGCATACAGGGCTGTATTCTTTACTAAATAGGCACTTGAGGGCCCATGCTCAGGGTGGCAGATTATAGGGGCCAGATATAGAATAAAATGGTTTTCAAAAATAAATATATTAATAGTTTCCAAAACCTGTAGTAGATGAAAGCAGGTCACTTGAAGTTGTAGTCCTGACCCGTTTGCCATATGATCCACCAAACAGATTTTATCATTTCAGTGTGCAGGTTCTGCAAAACAATGCCATATACATCAAAGGGAAAACAACATCGATAATGGTTATGGGAGAAGATACCCTAGTGTATGTTTCATATCGTTCTCAGAAAAGCATCAATATGAATCATTTACTCTCTAACATTTGTGCAGCTAATAACTGAAAAAGCACCATTCTAGAAATGGATGAACGTATAATAAACTGGAAAGGGTGAAGTTATCGTATCTCTACATACATTGTAGTCTAATAAAAGAAAAACTAGATTGAATGAAAGTAGGATGTATAATATATTGTAGATGATTGCCATTATATGTTACCAGGTTATATTATAAATAGCAAGAAAAAAAGTAAATGTGTATGGTATCCGTTATCTGGAAACCTGTTATCCAGAAAGCTCCAAATAATGGGAAGGCTATCTGCCAATGAATCCAGTTTATCCAAATATTTCAAATGTTCAAAAAATGATTTCCTGTTTCTCTGCAATAATAAAACAGTATAATGTACTTGATCCTAACTAAGCAATGATGAATCCTTATTGAAGGAAAACAATCGTATTTGGGTTTACTTTACTATGTTTAAATGATTTCTTAGTAGACTAAAGGTATGAGATCTGAGTTATGGAAAGACCCCTTATCCAAAACGTGTATTACCATGACATTTATGTCCAAGAGTAAATTAAAGGAACAGCAACACCAAATAAATGAAAGTGCTTTAAAGTAGTAATGTAGCGTTGCCCTGTACTGGTACACAACTATAGTTTATATATATATGAGGTGCTGTGTAGCCATGGGGGCAGCCATTTAAGGTTCAGGTTCATAGCAGGTAATAGATGTGCTCTGTAAAATCCCATTGTATGGACTACAGCGCTTATCTATTATCTACAAAGTAACCAGTGCCTTTTCTCCCTTTTCAACTTAATGGCTGCCCCCATGGCTACACAGCAGTTTATTTATAACTATAGCAGTCTTACTAAAACAATACATAACTTTTACAGATGCAGGGCAACAGTAAATTATATTTTAATTACATGAAAACATTTGTTTTTTGGTTTTACTGCCTACTTTAAGGGTATGATCATGAAGTTTAAGTTAAATGGTAAAACCTATGTTCATGTTATGCTTTTTCTTTCTTTCATTGTAGTGAGGTGTCATAGGCATGGAAAAGAATGGCATTTATTTTACTGCACACAAGAGCCCCATCTAAACATGTAGGGAGCCTTTTTTGTTACCAGTGGCTTGGTAGGGGAAGTCAAAATCCATGACCTGTGAAAAGAACATTTTAGCACACATCCTACACTTTCTTCAGACCTATTATGCCATATAAATAAGAGTTTACACCAGCTGTACAACATGAACAAACAGATTTTGGGAAACGCCTAAGAAGAAGTCCTTTTCACATGAAAGAATATGGAAACATTTGCTTTGCTAGGTTGCCAATAGAAAGCTTTCTATTAGAGACTGTATAAAATGATATGAATATGTAGCAGTTGGTGAAGGCTAAGACTCCAACCATTCTCATTATTCTCCACCTATGCCATTCAAAACGTTGACCTAAAATTCATACAGTACATAGGGAATCCTACGTGAAATTAACTGGAAGATAACACATTATGGCAATTTGTAACTTTTTTTAAATAGACAAAAATAGATTTCTAGATAAAAAAACAAGTAAATAAAAAGCCACAGAATTCTAGCCAGTCCTGTCCGAAAGTAATTACAGATGTTTCAGGATTTGGGAAGGATAACATGCTTTCATTGTAGTTTTTCCCTTCCTGACTACCAGTGCGTTCCTGCACACAAACACAAGAGCCACATGTTATTAAATGATAATAAGAAAGAAAACCTCCATCATTGCAGCTTGTTGGAGGCAGATTAATTTGTGGTCTGACCATTAAAGAGAAGATGTGTTTCTTTTCCTCTTGGCTACAATGTGCATTTTATTTTGCTGAAGAGCTGATTCTACTGCTGTGTATAGATGACCATGTCTAAATAAAAAATATGTCCCTAAAACAGACATAACTATATACTTGGTTACCAGCAACATCTCATAGTTGTGACTATTGCTTTACTAAGGGACAGTTTATCACAGATTAGGAAAGAATTCCTTTCTGTTCCAAAGATGCTTGTAATGGGTAAAGTGAGCATTTGCCCAGTACCCACCGCTGCACCGCATATAGTATAACTTTTAAATGAGACATCCCCTATAAATTGCAGGGCTCTTATTTGAATCAGCTGACTCTCTAATATAAATATTTTATGTTCATTTTCCATTTGTACCTGTAAATTTATATCAGGAAGACGTTTCTTAGAAAAAGACACTGCCATCATTGGCAAATACAGTTTTATTGTGGAATCCTATGCAGAGGGTGGGTTTTAAGGTTGTGCTTGTTCTGGTGTCAGGATCGTGCTGCCCTGAGTCTTACCTGCAGCTCCGGGCAGCGCGTCCTCTTCCAAGATGGCAACGCCGATAGCCGCCACGTGGAAAGTGGTGCCTGTGCAAAGACGTCGGCGTGTCAACTTGGTTGCGACGCACTGGCATCACGCGCCTGTGCCGTTTTGCCACCAAATTCAATTATCTAAGGGCGCCCAGGATGCCAGTATGGCGCCCAATTATAAGGACTTGTTGCCACATTCCTGGGAGTTTGTATTTCTCTTGATAATAGTATTTTTGACCCTGCCTGGATTTGATTGGGTCCTACGGGAGAAAAGCGCTTTACAAATGTTGTTTGTTGTTGTTGTTGTTGTTGTTGTTGATTCAAGAATATTGCTGCCTGCCTAAAGAATTATTGCCTGGACTTGGACTTTGATTTTGCCTATTCTCTTGTCTGTACCTAGTTCTGGACTTTAACCCCTAAGCCTCCTCCTTGGTCTTTACTACTCTCGTTGGAAACCAAAAGGCCCCCTGAAATCTGGCCCCTCATACAGGTGATACATGAAGACTGATGCTGTGTAAAGAGATTAAGAATTTTTTTTTCATATCGGCATAAAATGAGTGTTTACAAAATATTCTAAAACCAAACAGTTTTGCAATATACAAATATCTATCTGATCTCCATATTTTGTTGATATGCATGTTGGGTATGCAGTGTGCTTAGCATTCAAGAAGAATTACTTTTCCTTCATACATCTAATTTCCTGGACAGAAGAATGGATTGGAATCTATTATTCCAGACAAATCAGAGACAAGGTTGAGCTCACTTACTTCCCTACCCTGTCTGTGAGCAATATCTAATTCATTTTTTCAAAACATGAAAAGGTTTTGATCAGGATTTGACGTTGGATGCTTTTTTTATTTCATCACTGGGTTTTATTTTTACCCATAGTAAAAATGGTATATTTGCATTCTAAGGCATATCTATATAACCTGTGCAAACAAGAAAAGGCAGCACTCAATTTGTCAGAAATTGTGAAAACAAGTGTATTAAAATTCACAATAGTTCACAAAAAAATGCACCACTTGACAACCTGCTTGTAACAATGTGTTCATCAACAATGTTTCGGGCATGCTCTGTGCACTTTCTCAAACTTAGCAGATAATTACATATCACAGGTGCATGCCAAACATTTCAAGGGATACTGTCATGGGAAAATTTTTTTTCCCCCAAAATGCATCAGTTAATAGTGCTGCTCCAGCGGAATTCTGCACTGAAATCCATTTCTTAAAAGAGCAAACAGATTTTTTTTTATATTTCATTTTGAAATCTGACATGGGGCTCGACATATTGTAAATTTCCCAGCTGCTCCAAGTCATGTGACTTGTGCTCTGACAAACTTCAATCAATCTTTACTGCTGTACTGCAAGTTGGAGTGATATCACCCCCTCCTTTCCCCCCAGCAGCCTAACAAAACAAGGTTAAAGTAACCAGATAACTGCTCCCCAACACAAGATAACAGCTCCCTGGTAAATCTAATAACAGCACTCAATAGTAAAACCCATGTCCCACTGCGTTCCATTCAGTTACATTGAGATGGTAAAACCACAGCCTGCCAGAAAGCAGTTCCCTCCTAAAGTGCTGGCACAAGTCACATGACCGGGACAGCTGGGAAATTGACAAAATGACTAGCCCCATGTCAGATTTTAAAATTGAATATAATAAAATCTATTTGCTCTTTTTAAAAATGGATTTCAGTGCAGAAGTCTACTGGAGCAGCACTGTTAACTGATGTGTTTTGAAAAAAACATGTTTTCCCATGATAGTATCCCTATAAATGCTGTGTAATGGTAATGTTGCCTACCAATAACACAGTTTATTTCTCTGGAGGAAATTTAAAAAAAATTTCCTATCATACCATTGGATCATGGTTGCTGTCATGATAAAGAATATTTATACAGTATGTCCTCTATCAGTGTATGTTTGTACTACAGATATGGGATCTGTTATCCAGAAAATCATTATCCAGACAGCACTGAAGTACGGAAAAGCCGTCTCCCAAAATAATTAAATAATCCTAATTTTAAAAAGTATTTCCTTTTTCTCGGTAATAATAAAATAGTACCTTATATTTGATGAAAACGAATTAATCCTTACTGGAAGTAAATTCATCCCATTGCATCTATTTAATGTTTACATGATTTTCTAGTAGACTTAAGGTATGAAGATCTAAATTCTGGAAATATCCATTATCTAGAAAACCCCACATCTCCACAACTGGTCCCATACCGTATTTGCAAACTAAAAAGTGGCTTCCGTTCAGGTTCACTTGTAAAAAAACCATTGGCCATTGTGTACTTTATGTACAATTTTGATCAATTAAACATTTTCTTGTGAATTTCTTTGTTACATCATCAAGAAAGATATTTTTTGACCATCTTTTAAATAAATGTTAGTATCTTTTGTTTAATTGTCAAATATCCTGGGTAGTTAATGGATGAAAGAATTGGTTATAGAGAGAGATTTTTCCTTGCACAACTGCCCACAGTTGCAGTCAATATAGAACATTCTTCCCTCAGACCCTGTGATGTTTGAAAGCTGTTATCTTCTACTTCAGAGCTTCCAGTCAAATGTATCATGACTCCTGCTCCATAAGTTTATTTTTAAATCACCTCAGGCAAAGGAAACCGGATTGACATTCTCTCCTCTGCATTTGATATATCCCCCAGAAATATTTTCTGATAACTGTAAGGCTGATGGCACTCAGGTCACTTTCTATACTGTTATACTTCAGCCAGTGGAGAACAGACCAAAAGAAATGCCCACCCATTCACTTTGATGCTTTTATTTTTCATGTGTTATTTCTTGGCTTCTTTCAAAACATAAACAAAACAGAACATAAAAAAATCTGTTTGCTCTTTTGAGAAATGGATTTCAGTGTCAATGTCAGTTTTCAAGTCTGCTGGAGTAGCACTATTAACTGATGCATTTTGAAAAAAACATGTTTTACCATGACAGTATCCCTTGAATCCAGCCTAATTGTGGAACCGCAAATCTATTGCTACAGTCATAAAATTTCCACCAAATTCTGCACTGGTCAGTGAATTGCATATGCATGCACATATGCATTCATGTGTTCCAAATATGTTCAACTTTAAGGGTTCACAAAAATGTTTTGTGTGCAGTTCATGGCAGAAGCTTCCAGCAGAGTTTAAAAGAAAAATGTCCAATTAAAATTGTATAGATAAGACTTGGGGCACTGGGTGAAGGGGAAGTGTTCAGCAGATTCCTGATTTGCAACAACCAGTTGTCTCCTAACTTGCTATCTACTTCCAACTGCTCAAAATATGGAGAGCACTAACCAATCCAACTTAGCTTACTCTTTCTTGTAAGCTCCACTCATTTTTTCCTTTTGTTTGTTTTTGTAGCAACAGTAACTGCCCGATAATCCCTTGGAAAGTTTACCACTAAAAATAAGGTTACCTGATGATATAAAAATGAGAGGTATTCCAGTTATTGTACATGGGCTGCACCAATTGCATTTCATTTTAGTGCCTTCCGTGCAGCTCAGCAACTTAAATTTATGAGGCTGATGGCACATGGAGCGGTTGCTCCTCTGCTCTCTTATTTTCTGCCGTATAAACGATTTGCATCAGTAGCTGATACATTTCTTATTGTTGGATCTACTGAGCGGAATCCGAGTTTGATTAAGGACAGCTGTTAGAATTGACACAGTATTTGCTATAAAAAAGTATCCACTAATGGACAGTTCAGAATCAGAATAAACTATTACCCTTATACTCCAGAGATGGGATCAGCAAAGTGTTCCACTTTCTGCATTCTGTAAACCTTTTGTCATTCGGAACAGATTTTCGGGGAATTTTCACTCAGTACGCCCTTGCACTTAAACTTAAATTCAAGAATGAATAATAGAAAGCAACAGAGAAGCAACAGAGAAATGATTTCTGGTATTCTGTCTGAAAACAGCCAAACTAAAATTATGACTATGAAGATTCTCATTCATCCAAATCATGGTATATCTAACACAAGGCATATCTAACATCTGTACCCCGGCGGTTTCAGAACTATTCGCACATCCATTCATGAAACTCTCACAAGTAACACCTGTTTGCATGACACATTGATAATCCTATCACTGTAACTACAAAGAATCAACACCTCTGTGAATTTCAGATGTCACCTCTCTGAAGAGTTACAATGTGCCGTTGTGATTGGATTGTTGGAAGAGTCTATATGCCGAGAACTCTCCTACACCAGTCAGTTGAACTGAAGAAGCTGCTCTTCATTAAAATTTCTCAGCAAGTCCAGTTGTTTTGAGTTACTTGTGTTAGATATACCAAACTAAAATTGTTTTTAGGAACATGAACTATGAAAACAAGATTGTATCCACATCTGCACAATAAATAGTCATAAGGTCCCAAACGGTTAGTAAGGGTTGTAATATAAAGTGAAAGCAAGCTGGAATAAAATAGTTAAATAGTATGTTTCCTGTATGTGTAATAGAACATGGACACTCAGATATTCCCACAGACACAAATCAATCTGTTTTATTTATTATTATAAGTTCTTTAGAGTCTGCATTTTTGTAAATTCCCCTTGGATTGTTTAATGCATAGTTTAATGTGTGTGTTATGATTACAACATCCCGCCACTTGTTTCTCAAGAGTGCTGATAGTTTGTCTGCCAAGGGCGAGGCCGTGAAAGTCAGATCAGGGCAAGCTCAGAGTTCCCATACATGGGAAAGAATTTGGTGATCCTGCACAGATCCAACAGACCGGCCAAGCAAATGCTGGGTTTACTGTTTCAATGACTGAGCTTCATACAGCTTATGTTCTTTAAGTGCTGAAAAATGTTTCAAACCTCCCTTTGAAGACTTATGTAAGCACAATATTTTGACCTCTATGCCACCATGAGAGATGGTGGCCCCCACCCATTTCTGAACTACAATTCCTGTACTGGGTGCAACAGTTAAAGTTTGAAAAGCCACTGAATGGGCATCACTGGTTAGAATTGATGTTAATTTGCTTTACTGTTACGCATTTCTAATTATGATGGCCTTCTTTTTAGGCCCAGGTTGCAACAATAGTACCCCTGATGTAGTATCCAGCAGGCAGAAGAACCAACATGAAGCATGGTCAACATTACAGCATGCGAACATAGCACATATCAAAACTCAACACAACTTTTTACAAACTACAACAAAGAACAACAACACATCAACGCAATAGACTGTTGTTTGGACATCCAGCTTATTGCAACATCATAGTCAGAGCCAGTTTGTGTGATCTTGCCTTTGCTCCGAACCCTATCTTGACCAACTCTGACCCTGCCCTTGGGCACAAAACACTGCACACCAAGCAATCACCTGTGCTGTTATCTTGTCCTGAAAAGGAGTTTCTTCATCTAGGTTGTTGTAGTAGTCCTACTAGTAGTTGTACTATTAATCCAGGAATGTGCAGGACCTGGAGGCAGTTAAGGAGGCACCTGTCTGACCATGCTGTTATTACTGTAATACATCCCTGGCCACCTCAATAATGGACTGGTCACTGAAAGAGGAAACCTACAGCTGGAAGAACAGAGCTGTCATTATTATCATCATGTTATAGTGCCAACTGGGCAGCTGGGTATCGCAAAGCTCTTGTTAGCAGTTATTAATATCACCAGCTGTCCCTGTATGATGCCACACTTTGAATTACTGTTGGTTCGAGGCTAAACCAGTTTTAACACTTCAGCTGCCTACATCCTCTGCTTGACAAATTAGTCTCCTTTTGCAAATGTAACAGCCTCTATACTCCTCCTATAGCCTTTGATGAGTGTCTGGATTCTGGATGGCAGTATTTTTCACCATTTGTCCATACAAAATCTCTCCAGTTCAGTTAAATTTGATGGCTGCCAAGCATGGGCAGCCTGCTTGAAATCATCCCATAGATTTTCGATGATCTTCAAGTCTGGGGACTGTGATGGCTAATCCAGAATATTGTACTTCTACCTTTGCATAAATGCCTATAGATTTCCAAGTGTGTTTAGGGTCATTGTCTTGTTGGAATATCCAACCCCTGCGTAACTTCAACCTTGTGACTGATGCTTGAACATTATCCTGATGCATTTGTTGATGCTGGGTTAAATTCATCTGACCCTCAACTTTAACAAGGACCCCAGTCCCTTAACCAGCCCCACAGCATGATGGAACCCACACTAAATTTGACAGTAGGTAGCAGGTGTTTTTCTTGGAATGCGGTGATCTTCTTTTGCCATGCAAAACGATTTTTGTTATGACAAAATAACAAAATTTTTGTCTCATCAGTCCAAAGTACTTTGCTCCAAAATGACGGTGGCTTGTCTAAATGAGCTTTTGCATACAACAAGCGACTCTGTTTGTGTCATGAGTGTAGAAAGGGCTTCTTTCTCATCACCCTGCCATACAGATGTTCTTTTTGCAAATTGCACTGAATTGTAGAATGATGTACAGATACACCATCAGCAACAATATGTTCTTGCAGGTCTCTTTGTCTCTTGTACATTGTACATTTAGATAAATAGGTGTCAATCCTAAAATGACATTTTTTTTCAGATAATTAGAAGAAAACCTAAACCATCACAGTCAAAATGAAGAATCTAACTGCAAAAAAATAACCCTTGTTTAAATGCCTTCTGAAGGTTTCCAGGATCATATTATTATAAGAACATAAAATATAATACCCAAGAGCCCTTGCTCTGTGGCATGGGATATAATGATAACCAAAATCCCCTGGAATCACTTTGTAACCTTACAACCACTGGCTTCTACCACCCACTTTCACTGTGTCATTCGAAAGAACTAAACCTTTGCATGGATATAAATTTGAGCCAAGACCTGTTTTGACTGTTAAATTTGATCTCAAACGTTTGTCTTAGGGATCTTACAACAGATATTGTTAAACCACGATAAGATAAGTATGTGATCCATAGGCTGATGAGGATCCTTGATGTAACTGAATTGCTTGACTTTTTTATCTGCCACTTGTACTTTGTGCACTATATTACAATGATTGCGCATACGATTAATTTATGCAATCTTTGAATAGGGTACATTTTCTTCTTCTAAAAGCCACCAAGGAATCCAACAAGCTTCAGAGGTTGTAGCCTGTGAACTGTAATTGTGGCACACTCCAAAGCCAGCTTGTAATCTTGGCATATGTGGGCGAAAAAAACATGCTAGCCAACACATGGCAGATATTTGCTATCCATCACCACATCAAAGCAAGCTGCACATGTGAGCAATAAGGTCAAGGGCGTTTGTGGAATATCTCAATTTGCATGTCTGATGCGCTGGGACAAGTATTTAGACACAGCGGTTGAAATGTTTGCTTATCAAAATGAAAAAGCTCTTTCTTTTAAGACGTGGAATACATTATTGAATTTCAGTTGGGTACAATTCTATTATTTCAGAGATTGCAAACCACTGACCTTGCAGCTGCCTGATGGAATACAAGTGCCAGAGCAAAACCGTTTTTAAAGCTAAAATTATTTTTTAATTGAGCATTTATATTTTGCTTTTTGGCAGCAGTTCTATTTTATGTTTAAGTACGGAAACCCTACCATGTCTAAGCAAGGGGTTCTGTTAAGTAAACCCTAGTGCTTTTTATCATATTGTTTAAAACTTTGATCAGAGTCTTTGATTATGGTATGAATAAAGCATTTTGTATCATCTCAAACCATACACAATTGCAATTTGTCTACATCTACTGTATATATGTGTAGCCAGCATCCAAATGATTTGTCCATCTGTAACCAGTTTATTTCTCTAGTTTGCCAAGCCTGGCTAGAGTTTGTGTTGATGTATTTTACTTCAGTGGATTACAGGAGTTCTGTTAGGAGGGCAGTTTGTGCAGTCTGGTCAACCTTACTGTCTTTGTAGAAAATAAAGTGGATATTTTATTATAAAATGCACAGTTTTTAGTTTACATACATCGCTATAGCTTAACAAACACTAGTGTTGCTTTTAATATCTGTATGCCTATAATTTAGGGTTTGTGGTCATGTCTAGTGAAATGTGTGTGCACAGGTCTGAGCAAGTGAGGATGAATTATACATGTGCATACAATCTTTCCTGTGCTCACTGAAGTTTACTCTTTGTGCTAGTATCACAACTTTTGGACTGGTGCTAAAAATAGTTAGTGTAGCTCAAGAAATAGGGGCAGAAAGAGTCAGTAACCAAGGAATTGATTGTAATTAGAGTAATTAGAGGCTTAATGAAGAAAAAAATCTTCTATCACTGTTGCTTTAATGCACTCTACATTCTATAGCAATGTTGTGCATCATAAATGCATCACAAATGAAACACATATCCTACATTTTGCCATGCATCCTACAGTTTCTTCAACAGTCCATTATGTAGCAAAGAAAAACAGCAAAGTGTTATGTTATGAAAATGCATAACATACATCACAATTGCTGGCAATAGAACCCTTACCACCTGGCCCTTAGCAGGCAATAATGTGCTGATATCTGAGGGGTTTGTGTTTGCTGGTGCTTATTTTTTGCACTGTATCCAAAAAAACAGTGTATACAACAATACATTTATTAGGGCCCAATTAAAGCTCATATTAAAGCAATTTGTGCAAGCAGCCAACCACTTTCATGTCTATAAAGTGGTTATTCACCTTTAAATTAATTTAAAGGATGTAGAGAGTGATATTCTAAGACAATTTGCAACTGGTTTTCAAATTTTAGCTTTTTTTATTCAACAGTTCTACAGTTGTCAATTTTAGAAAACTGGTTGCTAGGGTCCAAATTAACCTAACAATTATACATTGATTTGATTGAGAGACTGGAATAAGAATAGGCGATGGACTGAATAGAAATAATTATTATTATTATTATTATTAACATGTATTTCTATAGCGCCAGCTTAATTCGTAGCACTGTGAAGAATAATACAAAGTAGCAATAACAATAAATGTGTCGCCTTGCAGAGCATTTGTTTTTTATATGGGGTCAGTGGCCCCCATTTTAAAGCTATAAGAAAAAAAAGAAAAATCATTTAAAAACTTAAAGAGATACTGTCATGGGAAAAATGTTTTTTCCAAAATGCATCAGTTAATAGTTCTGCATTGAAATCCATTTCTCAAAAGAGCAAACAGATATTTTTACATTTCATTTTGAAATCTGACATGGGGCTAGACATTTTGTCGATAAACTTCAGTCACTCTTTACTGCTGTACTGCAAGTTGGAGTGATAACACCCTTTCCCCCCAGCAGCCGAACAACAGAACAATGGGAAGGTAACCAGATAACAGCTCCCTAACACAAGATAACCGCTGCCTGGTAGATCTAAGAACAGCACTCAATAGTAAAAACTCATGTACCACTGTGACTCCTTCAGTTACATTGAGAAGGAAAAACAACAGCCTGCCAGAAAGCAGTTCCGTCCTAAAGTGCTGGTACAAGTCACATGACCAGGCGCAGCTGGGAAATTGACCAAATGTCTAGCCCCATGTCAGATTTCAAAATTGAATATAAAAAAGAAAATCTGTTTGCTCTTTTGAGAAATGGATTTCAGTGCAGAATTCTGCTGGAGTAGCACTATTAACTGATGCGTTTTGAAAAAAAACATGTTTTCCCATGTCAGTATCCCTTTTAAAAAGAAAACATGAAGGCAAATTGAATAGTTGCTTAGAATTAGCCATTCTATAGTATAGTGAAAGTTAACCTAAAGGTGAACCACCTGTCAACTGTCTTGATTGCAGTTTCTCAAAGGCTGATAAATGTTGCAGGAAAACTGCTAAAATGACTATACATTCCTTAATTACTATCCCATCACCTGAGAAACTTTGTTCGATTTTGGAAGACTTTCCCTTAATAGTGTATCTACCTGCAAGTAACGAGTATAACATTAACCTTAGCCTATAAGCTCCACCAAACCATATGCATTTACATTTTTTGATTTTCTGTTTTCTGGAATCATTTTTTTCTTTTCACCTTTTATAAAATAAACTATACATCTAGAACTCCCGCTGGCTGGGGATTTTTCATATTCATGGAAGCAGTTACGATATTTCTGCTGTCACGAGTGCTGGCCTGCACAGTGCACGTTGAAGCAGTAAAAACCATTTTGCCTGAAGCAATCTATTGTGCTGCAGTTTGTTTATGCTTTAGATTTTTAACGAGGTGGGACAGCATA
>CM044446.1:47167221-47209696 GCA_024363595.1 Xenopus borealis | reverse complement strand
TCTTTAATATGTCACTTGATTTGATATAAACTATCTGTTGCTCAAAAATTTATTTTCAGGATATAGTTTTCCTTTAAGTATAATCAGGGCCACCATTAGAAATCACAGGGCTTGCACAACAAAATTTTTGGGGCCCCTAGGCCCCGCCAACCCATGGTGCCCAGGCCACAGTAGAATTGAACTTGTGGCTTTAGGAATTCAGTTAAAGCCATTTTCGTTTCTTTGGGTCTTTTCGCAGATTCAAGACTTCAATATCTGCTCCTTTCGTGACATTGGGTATTTTCGCCGCTTCAGGACTTCAGTGTCCGCTCTTTTCGTGACTTCGGGTATTTTCGCTGCTTCATGACTTCAGTGTCCGCTCTTTTCGTGACTTCGGGTATTTTCGCCGCTTCAGGACTTCAGTGTCTGCTCTTTTTGTGACTTCGGGTATTTTCGCTGCTTCAGGACTTCAGTGCCCGCTCTTTTCGTGATTTCGGGTCTTTCCACCGCTTCAGGACTGTTCCACACTTCCGCATTCAGACAGCATGGCAGCAGGGCTTCGGCGCTCGCAAGGGGGGCCCGGCTCTTCGAAAAATTCAGCACTGCCGGGCCCCCCTTCAGCCCCGGGCCTGGGACACTTGTCCACCCTGTCCCCCCCTGATGGCGGCCCTGAGTATAATCCTGCAATGGCTCATACTACTACATGTGATCAGACCCAGCTGTAGTGGTATCTATTGCATGAGTCATATAACAATAAGTCTAACACCATGTTGCCACATTTGTACCAGATGTGATATCTGTTTTAAAGTGTATAAAGTCAAGCAAATGTACCTTTTCATGTAAATTGTGTTTAACAAGGCAATGACACTTGTATAATTTTATTTGTAGCAGGCACAATACTACAAGTGGTTCGTTACATAGGGACTGCGATTTACTAATAAGAGGTTGAAAAGCTTCCTGACTTTGTGATTGAATGGACATGACCTCATATAGAGTAACTGGTGTACAAGCAATTGGTTTCTGCATGACTTTGTTTGTGTCACTTCCATTAACAAAATAAAAATGGAATTACTACTGTGTTACAGCATTATTACAAACTATTAAAGTTGCAGAGTAGCAGTCTTCTTCAATTTCTATCTGTAATAGCGCTTTTGTGCATCTCCCTTCTCAAGGATGCTCAGATGGCTGTGCAAGTGTTCTCTCCATTACAAAAACATTCTACCTACAGCTCACTGTAGAGGAACCAATTCTGAGACCCGGACCCAACCCCAATCCCGACCCACATATTTACCCACTTTGATCCGCTACCCAACCAGTACCTGCAACCAATGCTGGACTGAGAATCAAAATAGGCCCTGGCATTTCAGGTACACAGAGGCCTAATCATCCCACTTAGAGGCCCAAACAGCCTCCACCAGCCCACTAAATTGTGACTTTCTATGGCAACTTATAGCAGCCCATCTGGCATTTGCCCTAACCTACAGATTGCCAGTCCGGGCCTGCCTGCAACTGCCTTATCCGCAGCCCGCCGATCACAATCAAACTGGAAGGGATGTTGCTGCAAACTTAAAGTGACATCATCAAAAGTGGCCAAAAGAAGAGAGGGAGAGGGACAGAAGTGTGCCGTGTGTGTAAGAGAACTGTGCCTGATGTTAGATGGGAGGGAGAGAATAGAGGAAGGAAAGCTGCAGGGAGAGAGCTGCAGCAGGAAGAGACCCGCAACCTGACCCACCGACCCTCATCTATACCCACACCTGAAAAGCCTACTGTCATTCCATAGGGTACCTGCTTTTTTGTTGGTAACACGCTAGTACCTGACCCGCTGCATCCTGCATCCACTTGCAAAGTTACAACTGTGCCTCCTTCCTATCCACTAAATACTGATTCTCTCAGCTATTTGACTTGGGTTTTACATCCCCTTTAACAAAAACACTGAATAAATATCCTCATTCATTTTATATCACAATCATCAGATATTGTAAAGCATTGCTATGGTTTACCATCAGTAAGGACATACGGTAGCTAATGGCTATATCTGTCCAGTAGATGGCTCTGTCTGTATAGCGAATCTGCACTGCAGGCCAGACAAGGGTTTCTCTAAGAGAAAACCTACATTGTTGCCTTCTTATGCAATTTGTTTTTAGCAGTGCAACAGGTTGTATTTATCTTTTGAAATACATTACTTCACACGTTATAGCAAAGTGCTGCTTATAAAAGTGCAAACATTATTTAGCATAGTACAAATTTAATCCCATGCTCATAGGATTGCCACTTTACCGGCATTTTACTGGTGTGGGGGGGAAAATTGATGCTTCACCCCAACGAAAAAAAATATATATAAAGGTTGATTTTTTTCCAATAAAAGGTGGCAACCCATAATGATTGGTTTAATTTAGCAAAATCACAATGCGCCATGCATTAGTTCAGAGTGCACTGCTAAGTTATACACTAAATAGCAATTAAGTTAGAAACTTTGTTTCTTTTTCTGGCTGTTCAGTGCAGAGAAAACGGGACATTCCAGTACAAATGAGCCAGTGCGGGTTGAGCTGTCAAAAAAAAAAAAATCCCTCTAAAACTGGGACAGTTGGGAGGTATGAGACTGTCAAGGATGGGGTTGTTTTCTCTGGAAAAAACGATGCTTGCAAGGAGGGGTCAGTGTTAATGCTAATTTATGTAAAAAATTGACACAGATCTTAAACAATATGTTTTTGTCTGTTTCAGGTTCAGTCCTCATACAGTGAAGAATGGTTTAAAGATCCCTTCAAGCAACCAGGAGGGAAAAAGCAGAGGATCAGAACCTGTTATCAATCAGATCATTGATAAATTAAACCATATCAATCAGGTGGGTAACCATAGATATTTAAATATAATTAACATCCAATTCTTAGGGGAACATTTTGTATGATTAAAGCTCCCCACAGACAAACCCAGACACATTCTATTCATATGAGAATTTTAGAAGCATATTTATCATATATGTGTGACAGAGTTCATCATGTGATAAATGTGATTCTTAAAATCCATTAGGAATGAAAAGAAAGTGAATGAATGAATCAAAGATGCATTTCTCAAAAATCTCAATTGCTAGCCTATTTAAGAACAAGCTTGAACTGCAAAAACTTGATTGAGTAAAGCCAAGTGCATCAACATCTCATTATGTAATTGATTTTGACGATAAAATAGCTTGACAAGTAATATAAATATATCCCTTTTGGTTAATATAGAAGGATGCCAGGTTTTGGTTGCATAATTTTTAAGATCCTTTCGAATCTCCAAATCTCAAAAACTCAAATTCACTGCAATTTTCTTGAATTGTGGAAAAACATACCAGTTAAATGGAGATTCCGGACTTATACGTTAGTCTCACACAGTATTATTATTATTATTAATAATAATAATAATAATAATGTATTTTATATAGCGTCAACATATGGCATAGTGCTGTACAATACTTACTTTTTTCAGAGATCCACACCAGAATAAATACTTTAATTTGCAAGGAAAAAAAAAAATAACACTAACCTTAGAGCTTTTTATATATATAAAAAAGCTTATACTTTAATCCCACAAATCAATATTAACAAAGATAAAGGATTTATAAATAAAAGTTTTCTGAACAATTTGATGGCCAGTATTCCTAAACTATAGCTTAATGAAATTATTGCATAAACAATTTTTACCAGCCAAAACACTAGTAAAGAATAAAACATAAAGCAAAGAAATCACTACCAATAAAACCAATCGAAGCAATAAAACATAAATTATCGCACAGTGAGAATGGTGGTCTAAATTACAGTTCCGAGGTTTCCTGTCCAATAAATGTTTTAGAAGCACAATAAATTCACACCAATGCAAAACTGGATATGCAAATAAAATTTCTAAAAATGCAATAAAATCACCATAATAAAACAAATTGCATTACAGAAGGAAGGCTGCCATGTGGCCCAAGATGGCAGGAGGTTTGTTCTGGGGCATGGGACTGCACCGAACCGATGGCTGAACATGGCTCTTTAAGAGGCAAACATACTGTTTTGCATTAGAAAACTGTGTGTATCCGCTACACGGATCGATTTGTGTACTTAAATCTAAATAGCATACTATTAGAAAAATAATTTTTTTCATGGAGAGTCCTTATAGGGCTTATTTACAATGCCACAGGCAGTGTGCAAAGTGCAAAAAAACTCTGTGAACTCTGTTTTGGAGTGAAGGCATGTGGAAGCCCACCTCTCTGGCCCCTACCTGTCCCTACTTTATACCTCATTCAGAGGTGCAAAATAGGAGTGGCAGGATGTACAGCCTTACTGTCTGCTTTAAGTCTCCTAGAATGAACACAGGGGGTATTTTCTGCTCCATCATGCTGTTGCTCTTGTGCCCTCAGAGGTCAAGAATATCTATTAAAATAATGATTTAAAGCTGTTATTTATGAATTATTTTCATAAAGCCCTGTATAACTTCATTGTTTATTTTTCCTTATTTGTGAAACACAAATTTAAGATATTTTTATACCCCTAACATGCCTAAGGTCTCCATAGCCTTGTTTGGATTAAAGTCATAACCAGCAAGCAGTGTTCTACTGAAAATATTAAGAGCATTTTATTTCTTTTACTTTTGCATTACTGAGCCAAGCAAAGGTATTACAAGCTCAGTTGGAATGTTTTGCCTTGTTCATGCCATAGATATATGCAGTCCCTTGTAACAGAAGTAGTATAGGCTGTAAAAACAAATGGTAACAAGTGCAGCTATATAAAAGAGAGGTTAAAACCGAATAAGATCAAGGGTTTAGATAGGGTATGGTTCAGGAAAAAATAGTCAGAAATATTTTTAATTAGATGTAGTGTTCCTATGTCTATGACCAATCTGAGATCCCTGATTTAATGAAAAATGTATTTCAAAGGACTGTGTTGAGTTAGTTAAAACCAAGGTGGCTAACTAGACTTATCAGGTCGACTCTTTGCCAATGTAAACTAATGACTCCAACCTGATAAAGCTAAGAGCCCCCTCATGTATATCTGTGGTCTCAGAAAACAATTACTTTGAAAGTAAAACTATAAAGACTTCCTTCCTGTGAAGAAGTCATAAATAACTGAAGCAATTAGATCATTAAAACCACACACTGCTAACATAGTTCTGATAATTTCCTTTTGGGGCCATAGATAAGTGAAAGCACTGTTTTGTCTCTCTTTTGTGATCCAAAGTGCACCACACTGTAACATCTAGATTGAGTATTTAAAGCTTAACCTACATAACTCTCTCTAGGGTTAAGGGTCATTCAACAGAGCTTGTTAAAATACTTTTTTTCACATAGAGGCATTTTTGCTCTACTGGCTATTTGATAAAGAATATGACAACCTTGGAATTTAATGAAATAGCAGCAAGGTTCTCAAAAAGTGGAAATGTAGCCTGTGTTTATCTGCTATGGTGCAATCCTTGTACCTGGGTGTTGTCATTTTTGACCTTGCTACTTCTATTCCCAGATTATAACTCCCAAACAGTTATCTTCATTGTAGTCCTCTTAGCTTCTCTTGTATGTATGTATAACTGTTAACGAACTGCAGTACCATACAATACATAAAAGTACGATATATAAAAAGTGCATACAGGCAGTGTCGGACTGGGATGCCAGGGGCCCACCAGAAAACCTTATACCAGGGGCCCAACTTTCCAAATAATTTTTCCTTCTCTCTTCACTTAACCTCTTTATTCTCATAGTCTTTTAGATCTACTTACTATACTCTATTCTTCCATTATTAAGCCTCTTTTTCCACATGAAGAAATAGGGAATGAACATGAAATAGGCCAAATTGTTAGAAGCAAGAGGCCCACTGACACCTGGGCCCACTGGGAGTTTTCCTGGTATCCCTGTGGACCAGTCCAACACTGCATACAGGAAAGTCACAAAATAGATGCCATAAATATGCGCAGTACACAGAGCTACTATACAGACATCAACCATAAGCGTGCAGGCACGTTTCAGGGGCTGCCGCCGCCTGAGGCAGCAGCCCAGATGCCGTCTGCTCCATGTTTCTAACGTGAAGTGTTGGAGCGGGTCGAGGAGGGGCCGCATCGCTGCACTAGAAGAGCCAAATTTCCATTTTTTCCAAGATTCTCACCTTGTCTTATGGCTGGAGCGGCCCTGTAAGTGTGGTAAGAGATATAGTACGAGGTCCCTGCCCCATAGAGCTTACAGTCTCAGTCCAGTCTGGACCTTTCTTAAGACATAATAAGCAGAATATACCCACCCTGTGTTTAAAGGCAGAAAGACGCCATTTTCTGCCTTTAAACACAGGGTGGGTATGTTCTGTTTGTTGTGCCTTGAGAAAGGTCCAGACTGGACCGAAACATTGACAAATAAACTTCACTTTTTCATCTCACTATGAAGTCATGGAGTGCGTCATTCCTTGGAATATGAATATATATATATATATATATATATATATATATATATATATTAAAAGGTCTTAGGCCTCTTTGACTCTATAGTCAAGTTAAGTTAAGTAAATGTTGCAGAAGCAGATAGAGCAAGAGAAAAATCTTTAGCTACCACCACAGGAAATTGCTTACACACCAGACCTTTTCAGAATTTATACTGCTTGGTTCATTAAAGAGTACTGTTTAGTGGAGCTATTTTGATATGCTGTTACAAACTCTCAAGCTGCTGTTCAGGTATTAAAACAATATGTTAATGAACACCCGAGAAAGTTTTGTATTCAGAATTTGAGGAATAATGTATGGATTTGTAAAGTGTCCCCAACTAGAGGTATCTAATCCAGGATTTTCTGATGTTGTTGCCAACATTTTTAGTAATCTAGATTACTGCGTCTTTCTGATAGGTAAACATGACTAGTTTCTTAAATTAGGAGTAGGTAACTTTTGTGTCTTCAGTTTTTGCAGAAATACAACATTGGTAGTGGGAATAAGAATACTGTATGTAGTTCAGCAACATCTGTGCAAGTTCTCCATCAGTGCTTTAGGTGGTGCTGTTACCTTACAATCTATTTTTAAAGATAGCATTTCTCAAAGCTTTTCATATGGGGGGGGGGGGGATTATGTGGATGCTAGCCAGGAATTTCTTTTGAAAGCAAGTGAAAAAACAACTTTTTTTCCTGCATAAGATGGATAATTTAGCAGCAATTATTCATTAAGTATTTGTTGGGAATCTCTGTTTGAAATGAAGTACAGATAAGACTGCTATACAGAATACTAACTGCCTGTTTTATGTCATGTTATGAATAATATATATTATAATACAGGTATGGGACCTATTATCCAGAATGCTCGAGACCTGGGGCTTTCCAGTTAACGGGTCTTTGCATAATTTGGATCTTCACACTTTAAGACTACTAGAAAAGTATGTAAACATTAAATAAACCCAATAGGTTGGTTCTGCTTCCAGTAAGGAATAATTATATCTTAGTTTGACTCAAGTAAAATGTACTGTTTTATTATTACAGAGAAAAAGGAACTCTGTATGAATCAATTTTAGAAATCTGGATTATTTAATTATAATGGAGTCTATGGGAGACGGCCTTTCCGTAACTCGGAACATTTGGATAACGGGTTTCCAGATAACGGATCCCATACCTGTATATAGTTATATTTTTTATATTTATCCTTTATTTATATAGCAGAAACATCACCTTCAGCACATTTGTAACGTTATTTGCATCGTTGCCTGCCCCAGTGGACCTGTAAGTGCTAAGGTTTCCTGTAGTGCCATATTCACTCACCGAGAGAACAGTTCATTAACTTGTCCACTGTTATCAGTAAAGCACAGCCTGGTGTACTGTTCAGAGGTGAAACTACTCACACACCCTGTTAGGTGCACAATTATAAAGTGGGTCCCTCTTCTCAACAAGTGTACACTACTTGCAACCTTACTGATGGTACACCTCACTACTGCCAGCTCCCATGAAGGAGGCCACCCCTGGTGTAGTCACATGTAAGTTTATTACAATAAAACATTGTTGCTATTAGTTCATAATTAGATTAGATCAACAAGCAGTAGTGCCATTAATTCGTTTCTTAGAGGTGCATGTAACTGGTATGTTAAAAAAAAAAAAAAAAAAAAGAGATTTACAATATATTCTTACCACCAATATTTTGTATCCTACTGAAAATACCTTTTTTTTAATTTCACATGCGTGCAAGGTAAAATATTTAATAAAAACATTCCACGACAATTCAGTTCATTTTTCTGTAATCCGGGGCAAGTCTTGCAAGGTAAACTGCTCATAACTGGGAAGAGTTTAAGTCTACATGAATAGCACAACAATCAGGAACATATTTCAGGTTTACAGTGTCATTAGATATTCATTCAGCTTTGTCCTGGACCAAAATCAAAGAATTTTACAGCAAATATTTTAGATAATAAACTGCAGTAAAATGGATTCCCCTTTTTTATTGAGTGATGAATATCAAATAACAAATTTCATATGCTAGTTGACATGCAGATGTGTACCGCATTGGGAACACTTTATCCTTCAGTTCCAGTGCACATTGTCTGTGCCTAACCATTCTATGCACATTACGTTGTACAACAGGAATGGCAGCAAGCAAATATGAATGCAAATCAACATGTTTTCTCCAGAATTGCGCCTTAATAGCAGGTGATGCAACTTGTGTGTTAATTACCAGGCCAAATGCTAAACTGAAATGATTTGGTACTATATCACACTCAAGCTGCATTCCCATAACAAAAAGTAACCGCTAAAACTCGAATTAATCCATGCCCTTATCCTACCCCGTATAGACTACTGCAATCTTTTATTAAAGACTCAGACTCCCACCTCTCTCCCCTGCAATCATTAATAAACTCCTCTGCATACATTACTGTGTGGTTCCAGAGTATGGGAGAAAACCAGAGTACACAGAGGAAACCCAGGGGAGAAGATACAAAATCCTTGCATATACTGTATCTCTGCAAGGCAGAAGTGCTGCCTGCTCAGCCACCATACTGCTTCCATCTGTCTTCTTGGTACAAAATAGGCGCAATAAAAGATCATTTTGGGTGAGGGATAAGTTTTGCTGCAGCACGCAACTTTTCTATCCCCCAGCCCTCCTTGACCCCTGTTTGGAAAAAGCTAGTGACCACTCTGATGTTGTTTCAAAATATTTACATTGCTTGCTGTCCTAAAAAAAAGTAATTTTTTTTTATAGATGTAGATAGACTACTAAGCCAATTTTTGCACCAGTTTCTGTCTTGTTGAAATGCTTGGTTTAAAAAACTCAGTAATACAATGGTTAGTTGAAGTTTATGGGGCTGATTTACTAAGGGTCAAGTAAAATTCGAATAAAATTCGAACTTCGAAGTAATTTTGGGCGGCTTCGACTATAGAATAGCCCAAAATTCAATTCGAATTGTTAAAATTCGTAAATTCAAATTTTCGAATTTCGAAGTACTGGTCCTTTAAAAATCCTTTTGAATTCGACTATTCACTAGCTTAAAGCTGCTGAATTACCATTTTAGCCTATGGGGGAACCCACAGAACTTGGACAGAAAATTACGAGAATTCGAAGGATTTTGGTGAAAATCGTTCGATCGAGTCGAACGATTGGAACGATTTTCATTCAAAATGACCCCCCCAAAAGAATTCTAGGGTCGAATTTCGAAGTATTTGCAACTTCGAAATTCGACCCTTCATAAATCAGCCCCTATGTGTTTAGCCACATAAGGGAAGATTGTTATTTTGTCTCCTAAACTATCCACAAACTTTTAAAACAACTTTCTGATAACAGCTTATATACGTTGGTAACGCAAAAATTATTCTCAATGCGAAAAGTTAAATCTTTGCGCAAACAAATTTTGCTTTGTGCGAATGCAATATACCTTTTTCGAAACCCGGAAAATGTTTAGCGACCACTTCCGCCAGCGGAAGGCCATTTGCAAATTTTATACTTTGTGCTAATGCGCTGTCAATGTAATAAAACTCCTTAAAGTGGTGGTTCACCTTCAAGTTAACTTTTAGTATATTATAGAAGGGCCAATTCTAAGAAACTTTTCAATTGGTCTTCATTATTTATTGTTTATAGTTTTTTTATGATTTGCAATTTTCTTCTGTTTCTTTGCAGCTTTCAATTGGGGGTCACTGACACCATCTAAAAACAAATGCTCTGTAAGGCTACAAATGTATTGTTATTGCCACTTTTTATTATTTATCATTCTATTCAGTCCATCTCCTATTCATATTCCAGTTTCTTATTCAAATCAATGCAGGGTTGCTAGGGTAATTTGTACCCTAGAAACCAAATTGCTGATACTGCAAACTAGAGATCTTCAGAATAAAAAGCTAAATAACTATAAAACCACAAACAATAAAAAATGAAAACCAATTGCAAATTGTCTCATAATATCATTCTCTACATTATACTAAAAGTTAACTCAAAGGTGAACAACCCCTTTAATGAAAAAGTCGCTATGTTTGCTCCAAAAGATTACGACACCTTCAAGCACTTCTTAAGAGTGGACAATTATAATCCGCAATGCAATAACCATTTAAAGAACAATATTACATTGCGAGATGTGGATTTTAGCTCTTATTGGCACGCAATGTTTTTCTCTTTGCGACTTTAATTACCTTCCCCCTATGTGTTTAAATTGTGACTCAGGTGTCATTTACATATTTCACCAATGACTTTAACAATAAAGATATCCTCATTCATGAGGTAGTTTATTTAAGACATGGTTCCATCAAATAAATTTATTCTTGGTATAGTTTCATTCTGCTGCTGAGAGTGTTCTCTTGTTTCAGCAGATTTATTATTGTTTCACTTGCCTCTGTGGTAGGCATGCATATGAATAGAGATGAAGATTTAATCCTTCAAGGACTTTATAATTTGGACTGAAATCTGACATGGGGCTAGACATATTGTCAGTTTCCCAGCTGCCCCCAGTAGTGACTTGTGCCAGCACTTTAGGCTTGTGGCACACAGGCAGATTTGGGGAGATTTATTCACCTGGTAACTAATTGCCTCTTCTTCTGGGCAACAATCTCTTCTGAACAACAATTTTTCATTTTAGCAGGCAGAAGACAGGGGGAAGGCAGTTTTGGGGGATTGTCACCCCGAAAAAGAGGCGATTGGTTGCCAGGCGACTAAATCTCCCCAAATCTTCCCGTGTGCCCCTGCCCTTAGAAAGGAACTACTTTCTGGCAGGCTGTTATTTCTCCTACTTAATGTAACAATCAGTCTCAGTGGGACTTGCTTTTACTATAGAATTGTAACGAACTCACCTGGTGGTCTAGTGGGGGGACAGCAGGGACGCCTGCTGCCCCCTCGGTGGGGACACCCGCCACGCCAATATCTATCGTGTGCTGTCTGTTCTGCCGGCTCCTATGCGCGCGCGCACTTCTGGGTTTGATTTAAAGGAGCAGGCGCGCTGACGTCATTGGCGCGAAATTTGAAATCTTTAAAAGGCCGGTTCAGCTTTATGCTGATTGCCCGTGATAGGATCTGTTCCTGGTGCCTAGAACCTGTGCTGAAAAGCTTCTATTGTTACTGTCTACCTGTATTGACCCTGCCTGGTTGTTTTGACTATTCTGACTTCTGGAACCTGACCCCTTGCCTGATCCCGACTACGATTCTGATTAACCCCTCGTTTGTCTCCCTGGTTTGACTCCTGCCTGATACCGACTCTGATCTTGCCTCATCCTTGTCTGATTGATTACCTGGTTTGACCCCTTGCCTGCCTGACTACTCCAAGCAATCTGCCCGCCTCGACCCGGCCTGTTTGACCACGAACCTGTCTATACCTGTCTGTACCGTGACCTTTGGCCTTATTGACTTTACAGCTGTGCCCCTTTGCTTGCCCAGAACCATTCGCCTTGCATCTCTCGTTTTAAGACCTGGCGGCATCCAATTAGCCAAGGGCTCCTCCCAAGGTGAAAGGCGGCTGTTATAGGCAGAAGCACGAGCCTAGACCAGGGTGCTTGGCATTAGTTCTGGGTTTAGGGTGCCAGCCGTGACAAGAATGTTGTTCTTAGATCTACCAGGCAGCTGTTATCTTGTGTTAGGGAGCTGTTATCTGGTTACCTTCCCATTGTTCTTTTGTTAGGCTGCAGGGGGGAAGGGGGTGATATCACTTCAACTTGCAGTACGGCAGTAAAGAATGACTGAAATTTATCAGAGTCACATGACTGGGGGCAGCTGGGAAACTGACAATATGTCTATATAATATAAAAAAAATCTATTTGTTCTTTTGCAAAATGGATTTCCCATGACAGTATTCCTTTATGTTATCCTGCCCTAAAATATGGTCAGGTTGGCTTTGAGATAACCAGAATGAGCAACATTTCTCCATTAGATGACGATGAAGAGTAAAACCTACGTAATTATTTTGACAAACTGTTGTGGTTCAGGAAGAGAAAAATGGCATTTTCAAACAATAGATAAACAGTAAATATTATTTATTTAGTCAGAAAATAAAAGCAAAGCAAAAAAAGAAACCAGTTCAGTATCTTCCACTTGTTTTTGTCAGTCTTGGATCAAAGCTAGGACCTCTAAATTCTAACATTTTCTCTTAGCTTTCATGGCATATTCTCTGTTCTCGATGCTGGATTTCCAGGCTGTTTGGCCTAAAGAACTATTTGCTTGTAGCAAGCACCAGCTGCTTTGTATTAATTTGTCCCTCCCTAAAATCTTCAGCTGTACATACAGTACACCTCTCCTTAACACTGGATTAACTCTTGGGCCAGCCCCTGGCTTTGTGAGACTGTTTGATATGGAAAAGTGGTTCTGCTGCCTTTTGGCCTTCTGTCCCTGTCTGTTGCTTCTTCCTTTCAAGCCATTCTCTATTGTTGCCTATTGCCTGTGCTTCTGTTTGTCTTTCTTCTTTTCTATTTTTATTTTATTCTATGCTTTTTCTTTATTTGCTGGTATCATAATATGTATACTACTTTATATAGTGCCAACATAATTTGCAGTCCCTGCCCAAGTGGAACTTACAGGCTAAGGTGTTCCCACTTGGAATATGGCCTATGCATTTTCTGACATTTGTTTGTATTAATTTCTCTATCATTGTTCTCTCCAACTTTTGAACCATCAGATTACAGTACAGATTACTAGTTCTTGACTTTTGGCTTGCCTTGCTATGCTACCTGGTGTCTGACCGCTGTGCTCTTAAGATATCCTGTTATTATCGTTTCTGTCCTTCCCCACTCAGAAATTCTTTATTAGTCCTCCAGCCTAATTGCAATCCCTATAAACAGTTTTGTCCCTTCCAGGAGATTGTGAGGAATCCTTGCATTGTGATTACTGTAGGTTTTGGCACATTTACTGGAGTCACAAAATCTTTCATAAAAGCAAATTGTTTCATATGTCACAGGCAGTGAATAACTGGCGGTTGTGCTTGTCTCCTGTACCACCATAACTATAGCTCTTAAGCACATGTGTATTTTCTCTATATAAACATCTTATTTTTTATATATATAAATAATTATATAACCGTAATTTGGTTATTGTCTCTTTTAATAGCAACTTACCCTTGGCAATCCAGGGGTCCTTTTGCATCTGAAAAGTACTGGGAACTGGGAATTACAGCACAGTCCCTCCACCTAGGGAATACTGAGGAGCACACCTCAGAGGGATTCCGCTAGAAATAATAAAACACACACAGTTTGCAGATGAAATAAATATGAACTTTATGTAAACTATAGTAAAACTTGGGCAACTAATACACCATGCACTCCTACACTGGGGACACTTGGGATACTACCTGCATCACTATTGGGTACTTTACTGTTGCTCCAACACAGTCCCAATCCTCCGGAAGGGGTTAGTAACCACACAGTTCAAATTAAATGTCCCTTCCCCAGAGCTCTTATTCCCCAGGTAGCGCAACCATTTCCCAAAAGTACCTCTCCCTTTGGAATGTAGCAGCAGCTTCCATGTAGTAGGTAAATACAAAAGAGCTGTCTTCACTTTGTGGCCCCACGCTTGTATCAGTGCCAGTATGCTCCCTTGGGTGGCTAACTTACTGGGGTGCTCTGAGAGGCAGTCACACTGGAGATTACAGGCAGCTCTGCAACAGGATCAGTCTCACCAGTGGCACCTTTCTTCTTTTGAGTTTCTAGCAGCTTGGCAGGGGACAGGCTGGGCTCAATCTGTACCTCCACAGATTCCAAAGAGTTAACAGCTTCTCTGTACTTACACTGGCTCTCCTCAGCTCTCTTGGAGACCCCGTAGATCTGGCTCCAAAGTCAGGCACACCATCGTTCCCAAGGATGCATTGAGGTGCCCAGGCAATCTGATTGCTCTCCAGTCTGTAACTGGGCTTGATGATGTCACAGGCAGAAAAACAGGGGAATGGTTTTTCTTGTCCCCTACAATTAGAAAAGAATCCCCACTCATTTTTTGTTGTACTTGAACTTGTGATTGTAGTAAAAACACATCTTTATTTTTATCATAGCATACTGCTCCCAGATTTCAGATGTATTGTGTATGGCATTTGATTTCATCATGTGTGATAAACTGAAAAGATATTATATACCCTTGGCATCTGCAAGCTTCTACCCTTGGTCCCACATGCTTGATGAAAAGATGTATATAGTACTTACAGTCCTCTCCACAAGTATATAATCTCTGCATGCAGCGGTTATTTGAGGCAAACCAGATCTAAAAATGCCTTAGTGCTTCCTCCTTTCAAAGAAAGTCACATGCTGTTGTTCCAGGACATATTCACAAAAAAAAAGATCTTGTATTATAGCTAGAAGTACACACATATGCAAAGGCCAAAGATATAGTAGGATCTTTGAGTTATGCTAGTCTTTACTTTCTTTTCTTCCTGCTAACTGAACTGTTTCATAAGATCTAAATAACTGCAATACAATACGTAAAAGGGGTCACTGAAGACCTTGTCAGCATAAAAAAAATATCCATTGCTCCAAAGCACTATGAGCCACTATAAGAAGTAATTTACAAAGACTTTGGGCAGAAGTTCAAACACCAGAAGAGGTGTAAGAGTATGCCCTTTAGTGTTACAGAGAGAACTTCTGTAGGGGGGTCTGGCTGCACTTTAGCTGCACTTTGCAGCAAAAAAACTCCTGAGTGAGATTCAGGGTGCAGCACTGTGGCTCAGCTCTGTCCTTGAAGCTTAACATAGGTAAAATAGCAAGTACAGTGTCCATTGCAGTCTACTGGATTACTTGCATGTCTAAATAATTGTGCCTATCTGTGTCCAATGCATCCTGTCTTCCTGGTCATAATTGACCTGCTTCTTTGAAAAACAACATTCATTTTAAGACTATGGGTGAATTTTAGAAGTTTGTCTTTCAGTAAATCCTAGCTTTAGCCAGTATTTGTACTTTATGTGCACAAATATTAGGCTAAAGGACCCTAAGTTCTTTCAGAGAACCCCAGAGAAATGGGCAGGTAGATAAATTACTGGGCTGCCTGCTCTGATTTCAACATATATAAACAGGCAGCAAAAGTCCCTTTCTAGGTCTAGATGCCCTATTATTTAATTGAGAGAAACCTACCAATTGTAGGAACTTCACAATACTAAATGGCTAATGCAGCAAGTCCTTATGGCTTTTTCGCAGGGGAAACATCTGAAGAAGATTATACTTCTAGAATGAAGTTATCAAGCATTTACTTTTTTCTTTCAACTGCTAATAAGAGAAGTGTGCAGAGGCAGTGTCTTATTTTGGAATAAGTATTGAAGCTGTATACCAGTCATTTGTTGTTAGGGTTATTTATAAAAGTCTGAATTATTGCCCCCTTTTCAGAGATGGAGATACTTCTCCTGCATCAGAGCTTTCTATTTTGTTTACTTATGCAGGTCCTGATTCCTCTTGTTACAACGGAGATGTTGCAAAAATGTTTAGTTTGCGTCGGTGTGTTGCAATGGCCTTTTGTGTTGGTGGCTAGTGTATTGTAGTGCATAGTGCTTTGAGGATTTTGGTGGATCAGTTCATGGAAGCAGCACAATCACAGAACTCAGGGTTGTTCTTAGAAAGTTAATCTCTCCATTATTTTTTTCAAAAAACCGCCAGAGATCAAAGGTGGCTTTCAATACAATAGTGGACCATTTATGACACTGAAGCAGCACTAATATGGGCAAAGAATAAAGATAACTAACTAATTAATAGAAATTATTCAGCCTGTGGCATCAGCACTTATGTATGTGCTGACTGCTTAAAGGAACAGTTCAGGGTAAAAATAAAAACTAGGTGAATAGACTGGCTGTGCAAAATAAAAAATGTTTCTAGTATAGTTAGTTAGCCAAAAATGTAATGTATAAAGCCTGGAGTGACTGGATGTCTAACATAACAGAATACAACACAACTTCCTGCTTTTCAGCTCTCTAAATCTGAGTAAGTCAACGACTTGAAGGGGGGCCACATGGGACATAACTGTTCAATGAGTTTGCAATTGATCCTCAGCATTCAGCTCAGATTCAACAGCAACAGTTATGACCAATGTGGCCCTCCCTCAAGTCACGGATTGGTTACTGCCTGGTAACCATGGTAAGCAGTCAGTGTAAACAAAGAGAGCTGAAAAGCAGGAAGTAGTGTTCTGTTCTGTTATGTTAGACTTAGAGTCACTCCAGCCTTTATACATTACATTTTTGGCTAACTAACTATATTAGAAACATTTTTTATTTTCCACAGCCTATCTATTTACCCAGTTTTTATTTTTATACCGAACAATTCCTTTAATGGGCATGACAGCTGTCTGTCCCTATGTACCTATAAAGGAAGACATTAAGGGGCTGATTTACTAAGGGTCTGATTAACTAAGGGTCAAAGTGAAAATTCAAATAAAATTAAAATTTTTAAAATTCAAATTTCAAATTAATTTTGGGCTACTTTGACTACCATATTTGATTGAAAATGACCCCCCCCAAAAAAATTTGATGGTCGAATGTCGAAGTTTTTTCACTTCAAATTTCGAAGTTTTTTCACTTCGACTTTCGACCATTAATAAGTAGTGATGGGCGAATCTATCCAGATTTGCTTCACCAAAAAATTTGCGAATTTCTAGTGAAATCAGCGGATTGGCGAAAAATTCACAAAAAGATGCACGTATCATTTTTGACGTGCGTCGCGTAATTTTTGACGCACGTCTCGTTTTTGGCGAATTTTCGCCTGCCGAATTTTTGCAGGTGTTTCGCGAATTTATTCGCCGGCAGTGAATCGCAGGAATTCGTGGCTTCCGAATAAATTCGCCCATCCCTACCCCTAAGTATTGCAAATATGGTAAATAAAAGGTTGCAATATTTCGGGAGCTGAGAACTTTCTATGTGTGCTACTTGCTGAAATGATACCCGAGATAAATTTCTCTTGGCATGAATGCCTTAATCTATACATGCACAGGTATGACAGAACAAAGCACATTAGTTTTTGATAAAAGAATAATAATATCAGCATTATTTATGCATTATTTCGTTTTTAATAATAGAACAGCCTGTATTTTACTCATAGTTTTCCTTTAAATTGTGATTTTTTTTAATAGAAATTACATTTTGAATAAATTTTACTTTGGCCTTATATGTAATAAGCTGGAGGACATGTGAAAGACTCATCCATCCAGCTGTTGAATAAGAGCTGGAACACAGCAAGAAAGGACTGTAAGTGCACTATCCCTAAGCTACTCATTGTTGATTACTTAAATAAATACCAAATCAGATATTTACAAAAAATGTCTAATCCTTAACGCTCATTTTTCTAAATGTAGAAAGATATTTGGATGCTCAATGAGGTGTTGTTTCCAGCTTGGAACATATGATAGGCCTACTTCTCCTCAGGGTGTGGTTGTGGCATTCTCTTCCTCACCACTCCTTAAATAAATTGAAGAAACAAATGGGGCATTTTGATCACTGACAATTGAAGTGGCAGTTAAAAAAGCCTGCTAATTTCACTCATTATGAAAAACTGTGTGCAGTAGTGGTGTTTTGCTGTCTGCTACTTCTAGGGCTGTGTGCTATAGGTATTATATTCACAATGTTTTCAGTTATCACTACAGAGCATTTCTATATACAGCTGTTTTTAGGTTAAGCTAACATTTTAAGTTCAGCTATAGTACCTTGTACAAATAAACTGACGCATATGTGTCTTCAGCTTTTAAAGGGAATGTCATCACAGCGACAAAAATATCTTGGAAAATTCACAGAGGAAGATGAAGCAGAAAGTGGTGACTGTGATGATGAAGATGATTGTGATGGAGGATCAGGCAAAAATAGCTTGAGGATTAGGAACAAACTGCGTTTTATTCCAGGTAAGACAGTAACAAGTGAATAGGAACATTTCAAGCCAGATGTTTGATTGTAAGCTTTTGCTCTCCAGTCTGTGTTGAACAAAAGATGATGCCAATGTCATCCATTGAAATGTCTTCCTACAACAGTTGTTAAAATTAGGTTGGTATTTAGAACATTTATACAGAAGTTATCTAGCTTTTTATAGATAATTGTAAACCTTTAAAAGGGCAATATACCCAATGTTCAACATGAGTATATATTGTGCTAAAATAGTTTTTAATATATGTCCACAATTTTTTATAAATAGCCACAATTTTATTGAGCTAAACTGGGGAAAATTGAGAATTTAAAGCTATTATAAGACTGGTTCTTGCTTTTGTTTAATAATTAGATTACAAACCCAACTCTTCCCTTTTTGTTGTGATTATCTATTTACTGGTAACATAATTATCTACCCTGCAATAATCAAACATGGAGTCGTTTTTAAACCCCTGTTTGCACAGTTTAGCTTAAAGGAACAGTAACACCAACAAATTGAAGTGTTTTAAAGTAATGAAAATATTGTGTACTGTTGCCCTGTTGGTAAAACTGACCTGTTTGCTCCAGAAACACTATTATAGTTCATATAAAGCTGCTGTGAATCAATGGTGGAAATTGGAAAAAAAGCTATATGGCACAGGTTAAATAGTGGATAACAAGATCACATAAGATCTGTAGAACATAATGCTATCTATCTACTGTGCACACACACACTTTTTAAAATAACACATGCTTACATCTGTACATTGGTTGGTCTATTATTGGAATAATTGAGCTTCATGATCTGCATTTTTCTTGTCCAAGAAAATATTTATTCCTATGTACACAGGATATGACAAGATCACAAGAGCCCTACATTCATATGTACTGTAGATTGTTTTAGGGATAAATAGAAAATAGAATGCTGTAAATAAGAAAACTTTTGCAGTTTGTATAAGAAATACATACAAAAGTATTTACCAATTTTTGGTTCTGCGGAATGTGTAGTCTACAAAACTGTAGGCTTTCTATGGTCATCTTACTGTAGAGTCTTACAACTCACAAAACGTATGCTGTTTACTTATTGTGTCAGCCATGACAATTCACATAAGCTATTTTCGGTCTGAGATCACTACATGACAGATACTTTGGAAATCATAGATATGTTGGCCATAAAAGTGTTCCTTATATTTCTGACATTCATATTTAACATCTTTTATCCAACGGTGTAGGAGATTAGATGTTGTAAAAAGAAAGCTTTGAGCTGATTTTCATAAAGTTCGTAAATGCTAATGTTAGCAAATCTTTGCCATTTGGGGTAGAAAGACATTTAGCCATTTTGGATTTTGCTGATTTTTTCTTTTTCTGTGGATTCTTCCCACTTAACATGCAGTATTAATGTTGATTTTCCTGAAATGACCTTCCTGATTATTCATATGTGCTATTTTGTCACTTTGGGGTCTATACATTCCACATAGTTTGGAAATCCTTTGCATAATGTTTATTCATATAGCTTTTATATTTATAATGTTTTCTCTCTATGTTCGGATATGGGAGATAGAAGATGCTATAAATTTCAATTTGCAGAAATATTTTTTAAAAAGTATATATACCCATATTGGATTCTTCAGGATGTGAACTTTCGAAGTTTATTTTCCTGGGGTTAAATTTACTGTGTTTCAGAAATCTCCTAAATCTATACATATTTAATATTGAAATGTTTAGGAATCATGAAGCTTTCCATAGCAGACAAAAAATCTATGTAACTAATAGAATTTGACTAAATGTCCTCCACTGGCAATGCCCCTGAATTGAAAAGGGGGCATAATACATTTAAATTGTATGACGGTGCAAATAATATTAGTAATTACCTTTATAGTGATACAACAATTGGCTTCACTGGAACAGCTAAAAGCTGCACCATCCCTCTCTTAGTAGCACTTTATAATGTTACACTGATGAGAATTTTTCATTTGTGTTCTGTTATTTTGTTGTGTTTTTTAAGAATCCAGTGACAGTTTTACAGCATAGCCAAATCCGCAGAGCTTTGCTAAGAAAACATTCAGATTTTACTAATTTGACTCTGCCTTTTATCATAGCTGGGAAGTATTCAACACCAAATAAATTTGTGTGCAGTAAATTAGTTGCATAGTTTTTGCCTCATAGCTAGTGCTGTAGGACTATTGAACAGCGCAGATACAGATTTCCAAGTTTCAACATCGTCTAAAAAATCCTCATAAAACACATGAAAATTGAGCAGATCAAATTCTGCTTTTCGTTGTGCATCTCTTATTCAGAGACTTTATTCAGTAGACTTTGGCCTCCTAAATTCTGGCAAATAGTTTCTGTTTGACAGGGTAGAATTGATATATATCATCTTGGAGAGAGAAAGAATTTAAAGTTTTTTTCGGTATAAAAGTAAAAACCGGGTAAATAGATAGGCTGTGCAAAATAAAAAATGTTTTCAATATAGTTAGTTAGGCAAAAATGTAATGTATAAAGGCTGGAGTGACTGTAAGTCTAACATAACAGAACACTACTTGCTTTTCAGCTCTCTTTTGTTTACACTGACTGGTTACCCTGGCTACCAGGCAGTAGCCAATCAGTGAATTGAGGGAGGGCTACATTGGTCATAACTGTTGCTTTTGAATCTGAGCTGAATGCTGAAGATCAATTGCAAACTCCCTGAACAGTTATGTCCCATGTGGCCCCCCTTCAAGTCGCTGACTAACTCAGATTTAGAAAGCTGAAAAGCAGGATGTTGTGTTGTATTCTGTTATGTTAGACATCCAGGCACTCCAGCGTTTATACATTACATTTTTGCCTAACTAACTATATTAGAAACATTTTTTTATTTTGCACAGTCTATCTATTTACCCAGTTTTTATTTTTACCCTGAACTGTTCCTTTAAAGGAATTGTTCGGTACAAAAGTAAAAACTGAGTAAACAGATAGGCTGTGCAAAATAAAAAATGTTTTCAATATAGTTAGTTAGGCAATAACAGAACAGAACACTACTTCTTGCTTTTCAGCCCTCTTTGTTTACACTGGTTACCAGGCTGTAACCAATCAGTGACTTGAGGGAGGGCCACAAAGGCCATAACTGTTGCTTTTGAATCTGTGCCATTGATCCTCAGCATTCAGCTCAGATTATGTCCCATGTGGCCCCCCTTCAAGTTGCTGACTAACTTAGATAAAGGGGTCCGTTTACCAAAGTGCAGTAAGTTTGACTATAAGTTTCCGCATTTTATCGCTGAGAATATTTTTCCGCCAGAATATTCGCAGCGACTCTGTTTACTAAACAGCAATGTGCTCAGTAGTCATTGCAATCACTTGTGGTAACCACGTTAGCGAACCATCTTACGTTAGAGGTAATTTTAGAGAATTTTCTGGCGACAAATTACATTTGCAAATATTTATTTAGTCTTGTTTTATGCGTTAATACTGGCGTTAATTATGGCAATTTTTACTGTGACATTTATGCCCAGAAATGCATCTTCAAAACTCATAAACTTTATTGACTGATGATTATACCATCCAACAACATTACCAGAGTGACACCAATCAAACATGTATGCATCATATAAACCGATACTTCATTCATCCACGCACACACCCTTCTGCCAATAGAATCCTATGAACAAGAAATCATACCAGTTATCTCTCTGTATCATTTAAATACACAGTTTAATGAGAATTAAACGCCCATTGAGAATTTTCTGGCCAAAAAAATAAGTTAACGCCACTATATAGATGGCAGTAAAATGCTGCGAATATTCTGGCGTTAATTTTGTCTTTCACACATTTAACTGTTTAGTAAACCAGGCGTTAATGTGTACGTAGTGTTATTTTCAGTGGATGTGATAACTGGCTAATATATATTCTTGCGCAAGAAAATTCGCAAATTTATATTTACTGCAGGTTAATAAACTTGCGAAAATATATTCTGCGTTAAATGTCTATATTTTGTACGCATTTTTACTGCACTTTAGTAAACTGACCCCTTAGAGAGCTGAAAAGCAGGAAGCTATGTTGTATTCGGTTATATTAGACATCCAGTCACTCTAGCCTTTATACATTACATTTTTGGCTAACCAACTATATTAGAAAGATTTTTTATTTTGCACAGTCTTATATATTTACCCAGTTTTTAATTTTACCCTGAACTGTTCCATTAAAGAAAATGCCTAAATCCCCCCAAAATAATTACAGGAATAAATAATGACCGATTATGCAGACTGTGTCAGTCTTCAACATATTAACATATAAAAAGTCAAGAGAGCAGTATGGTCTCTTTTTTAACAGGAGTTTATTAATTATGGCTTCTGCTAAACATACTTTTGCTTATTGTCTTTATTAAGAATTATCTATGAAAAGCCTCACTCCAGATCTTTTGATAAGGAGAACTTTATTATGAAGAATGGCTTTTCAGCAGACTGGTTATATGTTTTTATTGTTCTCCTTCAAACCAGGAAAGTGTTTCAAAATATAACAAATATCAAAACCAAAATCACGTATTTCCTAATTAAAACAAAATATAAACTTAGGGGCAGATTTACTATTGGTCGAATTTTGAATTAAAAAAGATTCGAACTTTGACCATGGGAATAGAGAGTGAAGTAAAATCCTTCGAATTCGAATATCGAATTCGAAGGATTTTACCACAATTCGATCGATTGAATAGGAAAAATTTGATCAATTAATCGTTCGAATCGATCGTTTCGAACTATTTTTTCGATCGATCGAATTTTTTTAATTCAATCAAAAATAATGATACCCAATTCGGTAGCTTGGATCTGGCAAACTAGGTGGTTGAATAAAATTTTAAAGGGGAAGTACTTCGACCATCGAATAGTTGAATATTCGAATATTCGAATATTCGAATAAAATGTTATTCAAATTTTCAAATTATTCGAATTTGAATATTCGATGGTCGAATTTGCCTAATTTGCATATTCGAAGATTAAAATTTTAAAAAAATTCTATTGATCTTCAAATTCTTCATGTGTATTTTGTAAATCTGCCCCTTAACGTTCACAAAGTTCATTAAAGGTAGCTGTTAGAATTGGTACAATAGTTACTAATATTCCACAGATGCTGCTGAGAAATGTATCATCTAATTGTATAAACAAAATATAGCTAATTGTAACAGTTCAGATGCTCGTGGATCACTAAGCTGAGACACTAGAGACAGGAACATTAAAGTTTATTTAAGGTCAACAAACTGAAAACAACTGAACTGAAAAAGTGTTTAGAAGGTGAACAACAAAATGAAGTACTCCATTTTTGGCCCTTGCAGAATATATTAGATTTATTTAGCAAAGATAATCCGTTGCATAATGGATGGGCTTTTGTTTATTCTTGCACTAATAACCTTATCTACCTTGCAAGGGCCAAATATGACATAGTAGCTTCATTTTCCTTATTGGTTCTGTTTAGGCCAAGAAATAATGGGCAAATTTGACCCATTTTGCGTCCACAAAAATTCCTGAAATGGCGAAAATTCACTGAAATGTATTAAAGTATATAGATGACAATTTTGAGGTGCAAAAAATTTTTTCACTCAGAGTCTATGGGCATCATTTTTGCTGCGAAACTTGGCAAAAGATTTCTCTATACACGGTCAAAAAGAGCATTTGCCCAGGGCCCTCTGGGCCCACTGATTATGGGGGCCTAAAGTCCAATAATTAAGGAGAGCACTTCAAGCAAAACTGCTGTGATTCAATTAATTTATGGACTACAATTCACAAAACATGTTTCGGGCCTTTTGTGCCCTTTTCACACTTGAGAAAGGTCACAAAAGATCCAAAACATGTTGTGTGAATTGTAGTCCGTAAATAAATTGAATAACAGCAGTTGTGCTTGAAGTGCTCGGATTTGAGATGACTTAGATATAGCGATTCTCTGGATAAGCATTGATGCACTTGGACGTGAATTGGTTAGCAGAGCATAAGAACACCCTATTGGAAGATTATGGGGGCGTAGTATGGCTGTGATTGCTTTCCTTCCCAGAGTCTCTCAACCAGAAGTCAGTGGAATGACTTTTTCCATGTCACCAGCAATCCATGTCCTCCACTCTGATCAGCTCTCTGATCCAATCTGCTCATTGCCTCAGGACGGTGAGAAGGCCCACCAATTTGATCTTTGCCCAAGGCTTCAAAGCAGCCATGAAGATTGCAGAGTGTAGCATTGGATGTGCCATATTGCTGAGTACCTTCAGGATATATGGCACTACTTTATGTACATCATAGCTCAAAATGTTTTCAGATGCACTTTTAAAGACTTAAACGTTTTATATATCCTCTGCCGTATTTGGAATCTCCATGGATATGACCCAGTAAACATTGTGGACAGGGAACATTTTAATGATTTAAACCTACTTGTAAATCTTAAAAGCTTGTAACTTACTATAAACCTATCCTAGTAGGTTGTATATGCTAATAAATGCATTATTCTCTTACTACAGCAGAGTGGGGGGAAAATCTGGAGCCTTTTTTTACTATATACCTAATGTATCCCATCTGCAACACATTATTGTGGGACAGATACTCTGCAATATACAACCCCTGCTCAAAACAACCCAGATAAGCAGGGAAGTCATAATAAAAAAATAGATAAATGTTTACAATTAAACAAATAGTGGATTCAGTCTAATGAAAACAATTAATCAAGATATTATAACAGGGCACACGATTTTGTAAGTTACATTTTTACATAACTTGATTGGTTCTTGATATTCTTGTGTTTGATCTGTATAACCTCAGATGGCTATTTATTGCTTTTACTTGAGCTTGAAACCACAGAACTCTTCTTTGTGATATGTTATGGTGCTTACAATGATAGTTTGCATTTTTCCATTAGTAAATGATATTTAGTAGGAAAGATTAAAACCTTCAAAGAACTCTCTTTCCAAATAGACAAATTCTGAAGAAGCATATGCTCTAAGTAGATTTTTCATAATTTTTGATATTGTGGCAAGCTACAAAAGCATACTGCAGGAATGTGGGGTTTCAACCCATTTTGTTTGTCAAGCTGTGCTATTCGCACACCCTAGCAAGGAGAACTGTGATGTTGCAAGCCCAATTGAAGATCCACCAATTTCTATGCTTAATTCTGATATTATATATATATTTTAAAATTTGCACCGTTATGCCACTCTCTGGGTTTCTAGGACCCATGGATTAATATGCATAGCTGCAGTCCCAGGACCTTTTCTAGCTGCTTTGCCTGCTCAGCAGTGTGTGCATTAGCAGTGTATTCCATGGTCTGAAACTCTATTATGGCACCATGTTGTACCTACACAAGTTCTATAGTAGTCTTAGTAAGACATGAGTCATTGGGGCCTGTTTATCATGATGTGTAAGATAGTGGAGAAAAACAGCATTGGTGGAGTTGCCCATAGAAACCTGATCAGATCTTTGCTATTGTTATTTTCTGTTGAAATCTAATTGCTGATACTTATGTTATCATTTAGCAGAAACCTTTCCTGAAAAAGAACAAATTCACTTTCTTCCCACCTTTAGCTGGAAAGGTATAGCATACAACATAAAATTGTGCAAATGCAAGAATTACAGATATGGGACCTGTTATCATTATCAAAAAATGGTGGGGACCTGGGGTATTCTGTATAAAAAAAGGACTTGAGATATCAATTTTAGGAGTGCACCACAAACCATCCTAAGAAATGAGCCATGGCTGCTTGAGATCATATAGTTTGGGAGATTTTAACAGGGTGGTTTAGGGATTTCACCTGATTCGTGTTGGTGTGTTTTAGGGTAAAATGATTTATTTGTTTCAACATATAATGCTATGACTGATTAACACAGTACCATATTTTACCTGTATTAATATGTGTGTAAGAGAAACTTTGGTCTGTAATGTTTTGTGCTGGATGTTTTGCTAGGTCGGAATGGGTTTGCAATGAGTTGATTTCCTAACTAGGAGTTAGCGTGCATACGTTTTTCGTAAATTGATATAAATTAGATTTTGCATTTGCTTTACGGTTCCTCTCCCACTGAACAGTGAAGCTCTATCATGTGTTTAGGCAACAGAAAAATGGAGAACCTAACTATGGGGTAGAGAATTTACTTTATGCACGGATCATAGCCCTTTAACTACACTGCTTACAACGAAGGGACTAGGAAGAGCTGGAAAGTGTATAGCTATATGGTCAGCAAGGCTACTGAATTTCAACTACAAAATGCAATACAAATCAGGTTTAAAAAAATGTTACTGCCGATTGTCACATTTACCTTTACCTACAACTTATGATACATTGGATGAGGACATAGAAGTTGTAGCACTGACTGATTTACTATCATCTACAGTTACAGCTGCTGATTTTAAGCAAACTTGCCTCACATCAGGACTGGGCCCACATAGAGGCCCAAACAGTCCCCACCAGCCCACTAAATACTGACTTTCTATGGCACCTTATAGCAGCCCATCTGGCATTTGCCCTAACCCACAGATTGCCAGTCCGGGCCTGCCTCACATATCCAATCCAAGTAAAACTATGGGACATCTTACAAAGCAAATGGCGAGAAGAAACTCAGTCCTGATCTTCAACCTTACTACAGGATTAGACAGGAACTGTCATTAGTAGATGGCTATGTTGTCCCTGGAGCTCAAACAACTAGCAGCCTGCGCGAACTATACTGGTGGCCAGCAATGGATGCCATTGTGGTAACTGCCATTCATTCTTGTGTTACTTGTCAGAATCATGACAAAACAGCTATCACACATACACCACCACTTCAGCCAGTACCATTACCTGATTCAGCACGGGGAAAACTTGCTATTGATATTTTGGGTCCTTTTGCAGATGTTCCTATAGACTGCAGATTTGCTATATGCTGATAGACTATTATAGTAAATGGCCAGAAACTGCATTTGTTTCTCATATACATCATCATATATCAGCTACAGTAATAACATTTCTGTCTACAATCTTCAGCAGAGAAGGTGATCCGAAAGGAGTTAATATCAGACAATGGATCACAGTTTGTCTTATTATTATTTAATTTCAAATCTTTCTGAGAGAGAGGAATATTGTGCAAAGGCAATTATCAGTGTATTATCCACAAGCAAATGGAGAAATCGAGTGATTCAACCGATTCAAAGAAGCACTACAAACAGCAAACCTTACTGGGACATCTTGGAAAGTATTTACAACAGATTTCCTACATAACTACAGAGCACTGTGCCATGCAACAACCCAATCATCGCCAGCTGAATTATTACATGGCAGACCGATGTGCACTAGGTTACATATTGCAGACATAAAACTTCCACCAAATACTGTTCCTACAAAATCATCTACTGCTGACATTGCCAAACTTCAAAAAGCCAAATGCAAGGCTTATACTGACAGAAAACGTGGTGCAAGATCTTTAGTCAAAATTAAGAAACCAGGACTACTGAAACAAGGACAATCTAAATTTACAACTTCACTTGAAGACGCCAGTGAGGACCAAACACATATGAACTGTCTGATGGACACATATGGAATACAAGTCGTCTTGCTCCTGCTAGATATGACTTTGGAGACATTCCATTTGATGAAGGACATTTTCCTACTCCTGATGCCAACTGCAATAAGCCTGAAGAAGGTGAACCTATGAGGCATACTGAGAGAATCAGAAAACTACCTGCATGAACCAAGGACTATGGGATGTGAAGAATGCATAATATTGTTTACTGTTTGCATACTGTTTCATTGTTGTCGTTTATTACATTTACACAAATGCTTTCCTACTATATGGGGAATATGTGGTGTTTATACAAATGGCCTGTAGATGTCACTGTGCACATGAGTTATATTGTGCAAACACTTTAACTTCTACACTGTTTAAAAGGATTAGAGTTCAAGTTATTGCTGTTGTGTAACAGCTGCATGAACCTTCTAATAAAGTACTGTTATACCTACTCATCCTTGGCTACCAAAACACAACAAACGGGAAGCTGCATCTGGTATCCAATTGAATGGCTGTCATACAGAGTTCTATTATGACATATTTATTAATGTCTTGCAGTTTACTTGCAAGACAAAATATAATTTGACACGATTTTGCCAAGAAAGATTTCTTGTTTCAAAAGTATTATTTCAATCTTTTGAACATATCAGATGAAGAATGGAATGCCAAGCTCCTTGCCAATGAACAAAACAGTGTTAGATACTTAAGGGCAAGTTATCGGCCATCTCACCCACTGATTGATGACATAAAAATTTACATCAAAAACTTATAGAAGAAACAAAATTGAAAAAAAGGAAGCATTAACACCAGTAGAGGACTATAACCATTGTAAGCTGACAGGTGGTTTGTGCTTGTCAAGATAAACCTTACAGTCAACTCAGCCCATTGCATTCTTGCAGAAAGCTTACAACGTGGTTTGTGTATAATTTTATAATACAGTCTGATGACTGATGACTGATTTCTGTACATGGACCCCTCTTTTTCTCTAAGGATTCAGTAATTCTTGTATTGCTGAAGAGCTGATTGATAGGCCTTGTCTGAAGAATGTAATAATTACAGTGAAGCATACTTGAAATACCTGATTTCCCCTCCATTATACAAAATAAATGATTTGAGTTTTCTAAACAGATGTCATGGATAGCTCTGTGGCTGAGTGATTTAAAATGATGTCAGATAAACCCTTTCTCTCAGGCCCCGGTTTTCTTTTCTTGCTGTATTGGAGGATTGCAAACTGCATGTGCTAATATGGTTGGATTTAATATCACTGCATGCATTACATTCTTCCATTTAATGAAGCAGTACAATACATAAAATAACTATTATTATTATATAGTATAGTTATGCCAGTGTATAAGAATAAATGCTTCTCTCTCCCCACCCAAAAGGTTTTTTGTCTAGGAAATGATGTTTTTTGTTATGTACAGGTACTATGCATCTATACATACAGATTACTTTACTTTATTTGTATTTGTGGGGAAATCACATAAAATATATTCACAAAAGATTTATTTATAACAAACAAAAGATAGCAAAGTACTGTATTTTATGTCACAACAGTAAAACAATTATACTGAGCCCTGAAGTAAAAGTCAGTGAAAAAAGTTATTTAATACTGCTACCCTCTATGGATTATAATTTAATGATTAATGAAATAGATAGAAATGTGTACTGAAAAGCCTGTTTTTATGTCTCATCCTCTGTTATTACAAGTTATTTCCATAGTCCAAATATTGGCAGTGGTTCTCTTACAGAAAATTCTGGAAACACACTAAATACTTGGCAATTTACGCAAAAAGAGTCACACGAATAATAAGTTTTGGTCAGCATACACAGCCCAATCAAACTATGATCTTAAGCATCTGGGAAAATGGTGAATAAGAGTCATAAATTAAAAAGTGTAGCTAAAGTCCTGATACAATAAAGCTTGAAATGATGTATATTATTATTAGAGTTGTTTTACAAACTTATAGGTAAAACCCACACTTCCAAATTTCTCTCCCAGTGCTAAACTGGAAAAACAGCAACTTTCATTTAAACGTTATAGAAAAATTATAAGTATAGGCAGAACACCGTTCTATTAAAACCCTTAGTTCTTAGGACTATGTTGAGCATTGTAACATATCCTGTGTCAGGCATTTGTTTGAATTACCTCCTGTCATTAACTGTTTCTTTTTACTGTGTAGTTGAATATGTTGTTTTCTCTGCTGCACATTATGAAATGCATCCTATACAGCACTACAAAACAAGCTGGCGCTATAGAAATACATGTTAATAATAAAATAATAATAATCCTTATATAGAAATATATGGTAGTTGAGAGATACAGTACAAAAGTAAACCTTGTAGCCTGTTCGGTAAATAGTTTGCTCCCTTATCTATGTAGCTGTCAGCTATATAGATAACTGTGAGCTGGGGGTCTGTTACAAACTCCTGTTTAACGCAAACAAGCAAGTATCCTATCAGTCATTACAACTATCTTTGCAGGACTGCATAGCCAGACACCTACAGGCTGCAGTTGTGGGTTTAGCTCCCTTGTTGCATAGCTGGCCTGCCTGTACAAGTCAAGCACATACTCTTTTATTATTATTTACACGTATTTATACGACTCCAACATATTTTGTAGCGCGCTGTGTATTTTCTAAATAGCGCCCTAAGGGCTAGGGCAGACGGGGAGATTCGGGGGCTACAAGTCGCAGCGAGAAGTCGCCAGGCGACAAAATGCCCCCGAATCTCCCCGTCTGGCCTTAGCCTTACTTGTTCCCTAAGACATAAACTGTGAGCCAATATAGAGAGGGTTTATATTCATACTTTGACAGAGGTTGCCCTAAATCTCTCTAATCTCAGGAAGGCAAGCAATTTATTTGCCTGAGATAAAGCAGGATTTTTGTCTGAAATTGACTTTAGCAGAGGCATTCTGAATATGCGTTCTTCAGTAACACAAATACAAAGCCCCATTTTTTGCCAGCCTGCACCTGCTTCTGATCTGGGAAACGACTGCATAGCGGAGGACAGGGAGGTTCTAACTAGCATTGATTACAATGAGGGAAATGGCACATTCAGTAAGATTATAGGGGAACTGGCCCCATTTTGCATATGTCTTTTGTTTTTCAGACTGTTTATCTATATCAGCATATTACTATGCTGACTTATAATTCTCACATAGACATCAATCCACAGCTGGTTCTGTGTGCCAGGCATTACAGTTGCTTTTAGAACTCACATTTGTCTCTAAACATGCCTAATCTACATAGAAAACAATTTTTTTTCACTTTTGCCTAATGCTACAGCTCTCTAATGTTTCAGTGCCTAAATGGCATCCATTGTCTCGGAGAGATCTATGCAAGAAAAGCAACACCAACGTTAAAGTATGGTTAGGGGGATGAATTGTCATTTGGTTAATGGCAGACAGGACTGTTGTTTGCCCAAGTAGCTCAGTGGTAGGGAGACAAAATGCTTGACTTTAGAGTGAATAGGAATGGCCCCGAGTGCCATCCCGTCTGCGATTTAGATTCTAGCTGGCGGAAAGGCTTTTCAGGAAGATTGGTCACCCAAAGAGGAGGGATTTGTCACCGGGCCACTAAATAACCCCGAATTCAACTGTGTCTCTGCACCAAGTAAAAGCTGTTAAGGTTCCATATCTCAGCTCTGCAGTAGCTAAGCATCTAATAGAGAAATGAAGGCAGACTTTGTTTTACTTTTCAGGTTATTGATACTATTAATCTAGGTCTAAGGAAAGGGGATTTTGAAAAAATCCCTACTCAAGTGCTCTTCTGATCCCTACTCAAGGCCTTCTGGATTTATACTTTGGGAACAGTTATTCATGGTGGCCTGAACAGGGATTGGGAGATCAATCTGTTTGTAGATTGATTTATTTGTAGATTGACCTATCTGGATTTTACCTTATCTTTATATCTTTATATATCAGTTTGGTGCCCTAAAGATCTGTATACCATCTCTATATTCCAATTATCCATATCCCATTTTCAACCTTTTTCCATGTCTTTCTTTTTTATTATGCTTCCGTATCTTTGTATATCCCTTTTTGTGTATGCACTAACTATTATATATTTTTCTACTTTTATTAATTTGTTATTACACAATTATGAATATGTTTTTGAGATTGCACAGTTATGAATTTAAATTATCAGTTAATTCTCGTATATTTATATTTAATAACATGTTCCATCCAAATATAGCAACAAATTTAAATAATTGAATAATTAAATATTTAAGAACATATATTTCCTAAATCCTAATATGCTCTGATATAATATCTTTTGATATAATAATATTGTCTTTATTAAGCTTTCAGAGACTATCTTAATTTTTGGCCTTTAAACTCCAACCGTTTGGTTTTATCTGTATTTGATTGAGTGGGCTATATTTGTGTGTGGACAGTGGAGGGCGCTTTGGCTTCTGATGAAGTGACGTGTATAGTCATGAAACGCGTTAAGCCTCGCTTTCCCTCGCCCACTACATCCATATGAATTTTTGGTGATGTTTTTAACTTTTTTGAATAAAAAAATTTTGTAGTTTTTATACCATATACTCTTCCTGAGCAGTGAAGTTCGGCAAGTCAACAAGTGCTTTGTAAGATAGTTTGTGTAGTACCACGTGATCGGAGTGGAATGGCCTCTGCCGCTTGGAGCTGCGTTATATGCGGAACCACCTTTCCCCGACTCTAAGTTTCCCATCAGGAAGGTTTGTCTGTCGGGGGGGGCACCCCCTGCTTCTCCGGTAATTCCGCCACTGTCAACGGGTTTTAGTTAGACATTTATTAGCTGCATAATAAAGTAATGTTTTTTTCCCCACACAACTTCTTCTGGCATCAAAAAGCCCAATCTAAAAAAGCTGCAGTTTAATAAATTGGTCCTATAGAGTTTAATCGTGGTTTCAAAAAGCTCTAATACCACTAAAAATTTTCCTTTAGCAAATGGGGCTGCAAGGGGCACATTTATAAAAATGTATAATTAAAGAAAAACTCACCGACTTTCTATTCATACCTATGGGATTTTAGAAGTGTGTTTATCAATAGTTGAAAGTTAGAGATATGTTTGCTATATACAGTAGGCTTCTAAAAATCCTATAGGAATGAATAGAAAGTTGACAAATATGCCTCTAATTGTTAAGTTCATTAGTATATGTTTGGCTGTAAATGCGGAGCAGGTTCCAGCCCATTCCTCCCATTCTTTTAGTGTAATGAGAATTCTATTTTTCATTGCAGTTGTCAAGTAAAATTTTCAAATCCTGCAAGCTTTTAAGTCTGATATTAAAAATTATTCTTCTTTCTTCCATGCTCATTACATAATCATGAATTTTCTTAAATTTCCCATTTTAAAATCTTATGTTATATATGTGTTTTGTAACATGTGCTATCAATTACTTCTTTCAAAAACAATGTGAGTAGGCGAGGGGTGATTTCTCTGTAAAGGAATGTACTGTCTTTTTTCCAACAATACTATTAAATCAAACAACTTGTAGCAAGATCATGTGCTGTTTCTTCCATTCTGTATCTGCAGGAAGACTGATATTCTTTTTAGAAATTGCACTAACCCCAGGGGTGTAAATAGAGCTCTATGCAATATGTTGGTGCTATAGAAATACATGTTAATAATAGAGGGTGTGAAGAGGTCAATATAACACCAGTGCCCCAGGAGAAAGGGGCAACACAAGGGTAGCATTAGCAATAAAGGGGAATAAAGGTGGCACAGAGGTGATTAGTCCATACTGTATGAGGTCTACAGAGATGAATTCTGCATAAAACTCTGCATTGAAGCCTATGGATTTAGGACAAAAATGTTTTTTTTTTGCATCTTTTTTAGAGACTCAGGCAACCGACTGATTTTGTACATTATAAAAAACATTCTGTGAAATGTCAAATATTCTAAACAATTTTGAAAAGAACATGTATGTTATTGAATGTATGTTGTCCCAAAATATTGTTTAATTACATAATTATGTTTGAAAAAGACACATGTTCCTTTGCCTAAAGGTGGCCATAGATCGGCATATCATAGATGAGGATTTAGCTCCTTCAGTCTGAGCCTGCACCTTTTTTCCCATTTATGGGGCACTCTGATGGGTCCACCAACCCCAGATACTCACTCAACAGCCTATATTAGTGTTGTTGTGATCCAATAGTTTGGCCCTAGGGCCTAGATCAGATTAGCCTGATATCATCTGATATCTCAAGGTGGGAATATCAGGGAAAAATCAACCTCGCCAAACAAGCATATCTTTCAATGTATGGTCATCTTAAAGGAAATTTAAACTGAAGAAGTAGGTAAGAAATGTTGTACATTGTTTTGGGCTTATGTACCAGCCCAAGGCAACCAAAACCCTTTAGCAGGGAAGATCTGTGTCTCTGAAGATGCCCCAGTAGCTCCCCATGTTATTTTGTGCCGATTCACTGCACATGCTCTGTGCTGCTGTCACTTACTGAGCTTAGGGACCCACTCAAAATATACAGTACACATAGAATATAAATGTCACAGTATAAGGATGATTAGTAATTAGTATCAATAATTACTACATGATAGCACAGTGCAGCTAGCATCCAAATTTTATAATTAGCCCTGGAGCATCAGCTTATATTACAGGTCAACCTAATTTTTTTCTTGATATTTTGCAACAACCCCTAAGCTTAGCTTCTCAACAGCTGCTCAGAGCTCACTGAGCATGTGAGTGTCACAGACACTTTCCAAGATGTTGACCCCCAGTAAGTTTAAAGTCCTGGATCATTTCTGTTATTGAGAAGCTGAAACTTTAGACTGATGCAATAAGTTCAGTATATAAAACATGACATTTTTAGCCCTATTCATTTTTAGGGTTTAGTTTTCTTTTAAATGAATATTGCCTAACTTCTAGTTGTTCCAGAGGAAGGACTCCAGGAGGGCAACTGGACAAGGTCCTGGATTCACTCACCGGGTTTAGCACAAAATATGGATAATGTAACAGTATCCAGAGAGAGTGCGTTAGAATTTACAGCTACTGAAAATATGAGGGGCAAATGTTCGTAGTATGTTTTTAGTATTGTTGCACAAAATCCAGTATCAAAAACACCCAAAAATCTCTAAAACCACAAATCAAAGAACAATCTTCCAGCTGTAAAAGGGACATGTGCCATTGACTTCTACATGACTTTGACAGGTTTTAGGTGGAGAATTTTCATATTTGTAATTGTTGCAGTTTTGTACCACAATAAATCCTAGAAAGTTCAGCATTTTTTTAATGAACCTGAAAAAGTTGCAGTTTAATCGGCCCACAAGTCTTTTTTTGACAATAAGGTTATTATGTGCAATTATTGTTTTTTTTATTTTTTTTTTTATTTATCTTTAGTGCACCAACTGAATTCTAACATTTTTTCCTGCTGCTAGCAAAATCACATACGGATTTCACTAAGCCTAACGAGCAGTTTTATGCGTGGCTCAGGGATGTGAAATGCATGTTTACTGAAGGGAAAATGTAAGGTTGGGGAAGTCGCAAATAATAAATGAATACCTGCTTTAAAAAAAGAGAAAAATAAGTGGACTAATTTAAGCACAGAAGCGCATTTTGCAAAGTGCAAAAACAGATGCAAATAGGCATATTATTCTTGTGCAGAATGTAGCATTTTCCCTTGAATACCAGTGATGGTGGGGGACAAATAATTATCATGGACTTCAGTTTACATATGATTTATCAGTGTGGGCATAAAGGAGAATCAGCTCAAGTACAAGTTAATTGCTGAATTCATCATTTTGTACACAGCATCAATAAAATTATTAATTTCAATAAACTAGATAGAAAATAGTTGTGTGTGTAGGTACAACATGCTAAAAGAACCATGGAAGTAACTCCTACTCAAGGCAGGTGTTCCTTTTGGGTCTTCCTTGCATACATGTGCCTTGTACTTTTAACTTGCCAATGCAGGTATGGTATCCGTTATATGGAAACCCATTATTTAGGAAGCTCTGAATTATGTAGAAGCCGTCTCCCATAGACTCCATTTGATGCAAGCTTTTAAAACAATTTCCTTTTTCTCTGTACTTGATCCCAACTAAGATATAATTGATCATTTTTTGAAGCAAAACCAGCTTATTGGAATGGAAGGTATGAAGATCCAAATTACAGAAAGATCCATTTCCTGGAATACCCCTGGTTCAGAGCATTCTGGATAAGGGGTCCCACACCTGTACTGTGGGTAGATAATAAAATAATTGCATTGTCACTATGTGCAAGTTGTAAGAAGCAGAAAAAACATTTCTGAATAGCATACAAGGATGAACTTTTAAAAAAAAATGATGGACTCTCTTGCACTATGAAATTGCACGTTCCTTTAGAATTTAGCCTTAAAGACTATGAAACATCCATTACAATTTACCATATTTTAAAGCACAATGGCCGTTCCCCCTTTAACACCCATATATTTGCACTAAATAAGGAGCATTCTTTGCATCAAAGATCCTTTCTTGGTTATAAAATGTATCCTGTGTGTTTACTGCACTGAAACTAAGTTTATTTGTTAGACCATGATGTTATTTATAAGGTGAAGTTTATTTCCTGTTTTGTATGAAACGTTTTCCTAAGAAAATACTTGCAATATTAGGTTTTACAACCATATAATCTGCTCACAACCACCAATTATTAAAGCAGAAGAAAGTGTTTGAATTTTCCAAATATATTATATATTCCAAATATAGAAGATTGTGGTTAAATGATATTTTAAGATACCAAAACACAACCCTGAATCATATAAACAAAGTATTGCAGTAAATGGGATGTAGAGTAATAATTAAAGGGATTATATATAGGGATGCACCGAATCCAGGATTCGGTTCGGGATTCGGCCTTTTTCAGCAGGATTTGAATCAAATCCTAATTTGCATATGCAAATTAGGGACAGGGAGGGAAATAGCATGACTTTTTGTTACAAAACAAGGAAGTAAAAAATCTTTTCCCCTTCCCACACCTAATTTGCATATGCAAATTAGGATTCAGATTTGGTTCGGTATTCAGCCAAATCTTTTGCAAAGGATTCAGGTAATAGGAATGATCACAAAATCTAAAATGCCACAACAAATTTCCAGTTTCTTTCTGCAATGTGATCATTTGAAGCCCCATACTGAAAGGTTGCTATAAAAATATAAATAGACTAAAAAGGTTGAATTTGATGGGCATGTGCCTTTTTTTCAACCAAACTTACTATGTTACTGTGCTTTGCTGTCAGCATAGATTAATGCTAGCGTCACATATAAACCAATGCTCTATGGTGAAAAAGTAAATCATTTAAATATCATTTATGTTTTTAAATAGAACACAATGGTAAAAGACGGGATATATTTTGGAGCTTTCAGATTACAGGTGACTAGATTATAGCAATGTATTCACAAAAAGGGTTGGCACTAATGAAGTCCTGGTATTCTCCATGCATGTTTTTTCCCATACTCAAAAAAACATACATGTTTGCCGCCTATCACTTAGTGCTCCAGAATCAAGCAGACTACATGTGTTGCTTTATTTATTTATAATTTTTAGGGTTTAGTTCTCCTTTAATAGCCCTCAACCCTTCCTTTCTCTCCCACGGTGCCATTTCTGCCAGTCTACATTGGGAAAGGGTGGGAGCTAGCCAGTCACCCGTGCCACCCTACACGTCTCATCGCTATACTAAAATCTAAAAAAAATCTTTTAAATACCAAATATTTAATATTATATGATAAGTATTGTACCAAATATCCAGAAACCTATTAGACGGAAAGCTGCAAAATATATGTTCATGTACTACATAATAGCTAGGAATAGGAATTTGCTACATTCCTTTTCCCTTTGCATTCCTGTGCTCCACTTTACCTTTTATTACCACAAATAATATTTATAGCTGCTCCCAGACAACATTACATTTATCGTTATCAATATCAATAATTTACAATTGCGATTAATGAGATGCTTCTTATTGTGAGTGTGTGAGATCGAAAAGATTTTACTGCTTCTCTGGGTACCTTGGTGCAAATTCACTAAAGCGCAAAGCATGTAACGCTAGCGCTAATTCGCCAGCGTGACGTCAATTCGCAACTTCGCCGATTCACTAACAGTGTCCCTGGCGAAAATTTGCTAGCAAAGGACATCGACTTGCGCAACTTCGCACCCTTACGCCATGGCGAAGTTTCGCACTGACGAAGGAACGTAACTACGCAAATTCACTAAGATGAACATTTTTGGGAACGTTACCTCTTACGCTAGACATTACTTTGCCAGGTCAGATCTGGTGAAGTTCAATACAATAGAGTTTGAAAAAAAAACTTGAAATTTTTTCTAAGTCCAAAAAAAAGTAGACATCTTTTTACCTTTTGTTGGTTGATAGTCTGAAAAAGAGCAAAAATATTTTTAGGGGGTTACCCTCCTTCCCCCCTACATTTCCTAACATATGGCAACTCCACTATATATGGGACACATGTTTAGGGCAATAGGACAACTTTATTTTATTTATTAAAGGTTTCCTGGGCTTGTGTAGTGTAATGTAGTAGCTGTAACATACATCTCTATTATACGCTTACGTTTGGCCGTATGCAAATTAGGCATCGCTAGCGTAAATGCGTTTTGCCTGGCGAAGTAACGGTAGTGCTACTTCTCTAGCATTCGCCGCCCTGAGCGCACCTTAGTGAATTTGCATAGCGCTGGCAAAAATTTGCCTGGCAAAGTGCGGCGAACGTCGGGAAAAGGCAACACTAGCGCATTTTCGTGAATTTGCCCCCTTGAGTCTGAAGAATGAAGGCAGTGGTATAACCACAGAAGAAGTAGACTGGACTTTGGAGTCTGCCATGTGTAAATAGCACCTCCCCTGATTGAGAACTGATGGGGCGTGTTGAAAGCTGGCATGTAGGTTGGCAATTGGTGGGGTTGGGTCGGAAGTGGCTGTGCACACTGGGCCCCTCTTAGCATTTTTGTTTTTTTCCAGAGGGGCCCAGCGGCATGTTGTTACGCCACTAGGGTTGCCCCCTGCCAGTAATTTATCAGCCTGGCCGGTAAAAATTAAACTTGATCCCAATGTTATTAATATAGAAGGTCGGTATTTTTTTCAAGAAAAGGTGGCAACCCTACACTCCACTGAATGTAGGGGAGGCATATGAGGAATCAGAAGTTCTTCCAGATAAAAAGGGCCTTGGTTATTTGCAGGCGTACTTTTTTTTTTAGTTTTGCAAATTTATTAGCCAGTTGTGAAACGCGTGAATTTGCGGCAAATTCAGGCACAAACTGGGGCCTTCTGCTCCCAGGCTCAGGGCCGGTTTTAAGCACATTGGACCAATTTGGCCCAATTGGGGCCCCGCTCCAGTGCGAGCTCTGATTCCTATTCCCTTAATTCCCCAGTTGCCCAGCCTACCCCCATACCCAACTGGCAGCCATCACTTGGACAGAGGGGAAAGCAGGCACTATTTGCCCATCCAGCTCTGTGACCCTGCGACAGACAGTAAAGTTCCTTCTAGGGGAGCCCCACCAAAATGGTTCCAATTGGGCCCCGCACTTGGTACGGCCGGCCCTGCCCAGGCTTATCAGTTGATTCCACCCAAGATAACAGTTGGACTTCCAAGAGGAAGAGCATGTGCTTCCTCCTATTAAACTATAGACAGGAGGTTTTCATAATTCCCAATAAGGGTTGGAGTAGATGGGCAGATTCGGGGAGATTTAGTCGCCTGGCAACGAATCGCCTCTTTTGCGAGTGACAATCTCCCCAAATCTGCACATCTGCCCCAACTCTTACTAGTTATAGGAATATAGTACAATTGTTTATGAATTTCCCAAATATTTGTAAAATCAGAAACATCGGGTTTGACACATTTGTTCTGAAGAAAAACCTGTTTAGCGACCACTTCCGCCAGCAGAAGGCCGTCTGCTAATTTTATACTTTGCGCTAATGCGCTGTCAATATAATAAATCTTCTTACTCGAAAAAGTCGCAATGTTTGCTCCTAAAGATTACGACAACTTCAAGCACTTCTTAAGAGTGCGCAATTATAATCCGGAATGTGCAATAACGTTTCTCAATGCAATAACCGTTTAAGGAACAATATTAAATTGCGAGATGTGGATTTTAACTCTTATTGGTGCGCAATGTTTTTCTCTTTGAAACTTTAATTACATCTCCCCCTTTGAGAGGAACACCACCAACCAAGTTCCATTAACCAACTTGGGACTTGGTAAAAAAAACCCAGCTTTTTAATTAACTCTCCCCATTGCCAGGGACCTGCCGCCCGGCTGTGATCACATCTTGGTTAGTCAGCCCAATACTCACCATTCCAAGTCAACTTAACCTCTGCACCACTATCCCAGGCCACAATTTTGACAACTAGCACAAAGAGTTAATACAAGGGAAGGAAGGTGGGACTCCTTTTTTTCTTCCCAAAATGGATGACCTCCTTAACAGTAAGGATTCGAAATTCGATCGAGTTTTCAAGAAGATTCGAATTTGAATATTTTTAAAGGCCACTTCGACCATTGAATTTTGAAAATTTGATTGAATCGAATGATTTGAATAATTTGAATAAAATTCTATTAGAACATTCGAATATTGGTCAGTCAAATTACTCTCCCTTTAAATTTTTATTCGACTGCCTAGTTGGCCAGATTAAACCTACCGAATTGTTATTAAGCTCTTTTTAGCATTTTTAGATTGAATAAAAAAATTCGATCAAATGGTTAAAATCCTTCGAAACCAATTTTGTTTTATTCAATCGATTGAATTGCGGAAGAAACCTTCAATTTCGATATTCGAATTTGAAGGTTTCACAAATACGTCACTTAACCCACATCTAATCCCCTGCCAGGCAGCTTTGTCCCGCCCCTGTCATGTACCCTATGACAACATGCACTGTCCCGGGTTTCACTTTCTAGACAAAATATATTATATCTGCATATACTATCTTGCCTGTATTTGGTGTTCTAGAGCTCATTCCCATGGAACCACCGCAAGTATTTGTACATGTACATTAAATGGCCTAGATAAAAGAATGATTATATCTTTGAGATCTTGTTTTTGCACCTGCCTTACTTAAGATTCAAAATAAATATTTGAGCAGAATTACTGCACTACGCTCATGCATCAACTTTCTGTAAACTCCTGAATTGCAGCCTGTGTTTTGTTAACTCCTAGCTTGCCAGGGTAATCCTGGCTGCTTTTCTATAAATGCCCAAGAAGTTTAATATATCACTGGTCTCTTCTGTAGCTAATGGGTGAAACCTTAAAAGGCTGACTGTTTTTGTTCGGGGCTTCCCTACCCCCATGTATTTATTTAATGTCATAAAAAATATATGTCTGTGTGTACATCTATTGAGTTTGTGCATGGCTGCACATAAGTGGCTTATGTGTCAGCTGGGTTTTGGATGGAAACAAAAAGGTGTTGAGTCACTTTAAACAAGGTGCCCATTGAAGCCTGCTTGCAGTGCAAACCTTAGCAGGATTAATAGCTCCAGGGACCTCGTGAAAGGAAATGGATAGTCAAGTAGGTTGAAAAAACAAAAAGAACACATTTAAGATTTGTTTTTCCAGAAATGAGCTGTGGGTTGGAGGTGGAACTTGGCTGGTGCGTTTAAAAATACCGATAGAGTGGCTAGCTTGCTGATCAGATGGATGTGACCTTATTTATTAACTCCATTGAACTTAAATGACTAGTGAAATCTAGCCTTCAGGGGAATGTGTTATAATATTTATAGAGCTGTGAAACCATGATAGATGTGATCGCTAGCACAGATACAGGGGCACATACCTTTATGTTGTTATACACAACCATAGTAAAGTTGTTTCAATTATGTTTTTACCCAGTGATCCCCAACCAGTAGCTCGCGAGCAACATGTTGCTCTCCAACCCCTTGGGTGTTGCTCCCAGCAGCCTCAAAGCAGGTGTTTGTTTTTGAATTACTGGCTTAGAGGCAAGTTTTGGTTGTATAAAAAAACAGATGTCCTGCCAAACATTCTCTCCTGTAGGCTGCCAGTCCATATAGGGGCTACCAAAAAGCCAATCAGAGCTCTTATTTGACATCCCCATGGACTTTTTCATGCTTGTGTTGCTCTCCAACTCTTTTTTAAATGTAAATGTGGCTCACGAGCAAAAAAGGTTGGGGATACCTGTTTTTACCTTTCCATTAAATGGCTATTTTACATTAAGACTGACTTTTTTGTGTGGTGTAGACAGTAGTATTCTATCACAGGGTGTTTATTTTTTGTGGTTTTCAAAATGTTTACATTTTTAGTTCTGTAGTGATCAAGCTCATGATTTCAACTGCTATCTCATTGTTGGGACTTAGTTACCAGGCAGCGGTTTGGAAAGCAGAATGAAAGATCAATTGGAAAGACCAGAAAATAAATACAATCAATGCTACTTAGACCCCATCACTCATCTCTTTTTTTTGGAGTCCGTCTCAGACAACCAGATGCTATATTTACTTTTAGGCTGTAAAAATTCAGCATAAGAATAATATTTAAAAAAATTAATTCTTATGTTATAAAAAATGTAAATGTTCTGCAAAAGAATTCCTTTAAGAACAATAATAGAATTATTTTGGGGTAAGTACCATCTTTGTACACTGGGAGTAATCGTGCCCATTCTTCAAATGTTCTTTCTGTTGTTCAGGTTATAGATCACACTGGTGCTCCTCAGTTAGTAAACAGTGACACAGGTTTTTTGCTGGATAAAGATCAGGGCTTTGGGCTATTGCAGGACATACACTAGTGATGTGCAGGTCAACAAAAAGTCGACCTGCACCCAAAAATGTATGCAGGCAACTGATTAGGTGATCTGCACACTGGCTAGATCAGACTTCTTTTTTTAAACCCAGTATTACTG
>CM044446.1:47090443-47105102 GCA_024363595.1 Xenopus borealis | reverse complement strand
TCCGGACTTTGATTGCAGTCAATGTTTATCTGCAAGGAGTAGTGATGGGCGAATCTAGGCAGATTCGCTTCGGCGAAAAATTTGCGTAACGACACGCGTCTCGTTTTTGACGCGAGTCGCGGTTTTTTCGACGCGTCACATTATTTTCAGTGCACATCATTAATGTTTTGACTTTTATGTTACACATCCAGTTACTACAGCCTTTATACCTTACATTTTGGTATAATTAACTATACTGCATTTTTACAAATAACAATAAAAGAGGCAGAACAATAGGAGAGACCTTTTACATATACTTTCTGAAGGCCAATGCATAATAAAGATTTGCGACTTGTAACAGGTATTTGTAATGTAAAATATATCCTTGTAGCTGCACAGTTTTTTTGTGTTTATATTCCTTCCCCCTCAGTGTTACCCCCCTCTGATCCAGCTAATCCTTCTCCCCCACTGACACAAGCTGAATGCATGCAAATGTCTTGAATATTTGTTTTCACCTCTGCCCTCCTGCAAACTCCTTGTGCAGTTAAGGCCTAATGTTTAACCTCTTTGCATCTATGAATCAATGCATTGCATCACAAGATCAGCTAGAAGCCATATATTATGAGGTTTTCAGAGCTGGGACATATGTTTCCATGTATTCTACCATTATTGCCCTTTTGTGTCATCAGTAGTGATCCCAGCATGCTAGAAAAATATTCTGTTAAATTAAACACAAATGCCTTTTCCTGGTTTAAGGAATAGTTGTCTTTAAGTTTACTTTAAATATATTAACCCTTCATTTAAAAAAAAAAATTGTTTTTTAAATGTTTTACCTTCCTTTTTCTATCATTTTCCATTCATTTTCCATATGCAAAAGCATTGTGTGCCCTTGTCCTAAGATATTAAGGCTAAATAGATACTAACCACAAAACAAAAACAATTTCTAACACAGCCAAACAGGATATTGCCAGTGTATTTCTAATTCCTCTTCTGGCAAGTCTGGCTATTCAGCCTCCCAAGTAAACAACTGGATACACAGAGTCAAAACTCACACACAATGCTCCTTTTAAATATGCTTCATTACTTTTCCCTCTGTGCAGTTAAATACAGACTTCTTGTCCTGCTTTATTAGGGGAGGACTAAATATATATAAACCAAATATTTCCAAATGTGACTTAATAATAATTATTTATGTATGAGTGGTTGCTAGGAAATATCTCAGGCAATACAATAGACAAAACAAGCTGCCAGCTAGAAATGCATTTGTTTATTTGGGGTGGCTTTTAAGCAATTCTGATGCCTCAAGTGGCAGACTGACATGAACTTCACCATTCGGAAATACCATTGTTTAGTTCTTGAATGGATATACTGATATTAACATGACAGTTTATATTTCAGCACTTCCAAATCCTGTTTGACCGAAAGTTTCCTAAAAGGGTTTCCTTGAGCACCAGGTAAATTGAATACATTCAAAAGTGTGTATAGCATTAGTGATATATGATATGAAACATTTCAAATAGATAGTACTGAAATGGCTGTATATTTGAGTACTACAGGTGCTGTTATATATTACAAACTAAAGAGATTATTGACATCCAGCATGAGCAATGGCAGCTTCTTTCATTATATTAATACAGATACAACATGTGACATGTACAGTAGGTTTTTCCACTGAAGTAAATTAAAGCAACCAACCTAGCATTTTCAAACAATTAATATGCCATAGGTTTAATAAACTGGGCAAAGACCTGGTTATTTGGCAACCTCCAACCTGCACCGATTCCTAAGGGTGCCCTTGGATGCAGATTGTGTTAATAAGTATTACAATTCTGTTTAAAAATGCAGTACTTAATCTCTATTCACCTCTTGATTGTAATACTCAGATTAAAACTCACCATAGAATGCAATTACATGTTTTTAAACTAGCTGGTGCTTTAGATGTTGACTGTCAAGAGGAAAATCAATCAAACCACACATTTATTTCAGTTTTAAACCAATATAAAGTTACATTTGTCATTAGGGCAAAGGCAAAAACTTTGATATCCTTTGCATACCAGAGAGACTTGATTAAAGGGGACATTTTGCATAATGCTCATCTTTAGTTATGTTATTGTTCCTTCCTTACAGTATGTAATGATGTAGAAAAAAACACTGTTTTTGAAGCATTTTACCTTGTAAAAATGCCATTATATCAGAGCTGCACAGAGATGTTTACTGACGTAGGCAAAAAAGTGCCTCCCACATCTCACGCCCAGTACTGCCTAAGTGATTATGCTGTTGCTTCTGGCTTTGGAACGGCCGGCGGCCGTTGAGAGATATTGAGAGCAGACTTGAACCAGAAGCATGCAAAAGAGGTGGGCTGAGTGCTGTTTTTTGAATTTTTAATACAAATTTGACCTGAAATGTGCAAAAATAAAAATGTATTCTTCTATTTCATTTCCATTACCATATTTTAGTGCACTCTGAAATTTTATGGTATATGTCCCCTTTAAAAGAATAGATAGTCTGCAGTCTCCATTCATTTGCAGACCCTAAGGGGAGGCTTTCACATAACTGTGTAGTTACACAAACCAACAACTCTAAAAAGCAATTCTTCTCCCTGAGTGGCAAATCATATGTAGACAAGAATCAATGAATTCTTTTGTCCTGGAGTTAAATGTTCCTCATTAAGAAACTGATGTTCATAGTCAACTGTTTCAGGCGATAATGTATTGTGATTAATGAGAATAATTTTATACATACATAGCTTATCATGTCCTCAAGGTATAGGTTCTTCTTTACATATCTAAATTTAAGAGAAAAAAAACCTAAATCTGAAGAGGGCATCAATGGCGAGTCTCTTGTCGGTATGTGAGCACAATGATACTTTGGAACATTCGTCCTAAAGTGGTTGTACTGGCAGATACAACATATTTAAAGGGTCCAATTGCTGGGCAGTGGTCTTTAGGCTATTTTTATCCCCATCTGTAATTAACAAACCTCTTCTGGGGGAGCAAATAAGTCCCAAATCTCACCTGGCCTCACTTTCAGACTGGTCCTCTAGGAGTATCCAGGTGAACTTATGTAATATAACTGTTCAAGGCTTTATATGCAGAGTTAAAGATATTTAGAATTAATTCTGGCCATGTTTTGCATGTACTTTTTTATTTGTACACAGTGCTGAATATTTTAGTGATTATAGTGATTAATAATAAAAATAAACTGCTGCCAACTGAGGAAGTAAAATATGATATGAAGCAGGGTGCAAACCGTCTTATCTTCTGGCTCTGTTTTTTGGTGCCAGAGGTGCAGAAATCTGCACAAAAACCTAAGTTCAGCAGTACTGTATAGATGAGGGGCAGGCAAGGGATATCCCCCTAGGACACCCCCTAGTTTATTCAGATGCACAGACTAGGGACCAGCAATGGATGCAAGGTGCTACAGAGCTTAATATCACTATATGCAGTTGTCCAGTAAAATGCTGTCTTGCACCTGATTGAACAATCCTATGCCCCTTTTGCAAGGTTTTTATTGTATCACAAGGTGCATAAACTGAAGAAGCCACTGCTATAGTTATAGCAGGTAAGTGCATAGGCCCTAAGTGTTCTTATAGCAACGGTAAATGGTAAATCATGTATTGAGGACGGTTTTTAAAATATACTGTGTACAATATTTCTCCCAGTATAAGAAACATTGAGGTCCAAATTGTAGAGACCTGGACAACACATATCATGGAGAGCTACAGTGCAAGTATATGGTATTGACATGTACTTTGCATAATGTTAGACTGTTTTAGTATTTTGAGCGATTATGTCCTAGAAGGTAACATTGAGTAAAGAACGTTTTTTAATGCCAGGTCAAGGGATTTTGGCATCCATGGAAAGGTTGGCAATCTGTGCCCCTCCTACCCATGGTTTATGCATACTTTTACCAGATATGCCAAGTCAGATTCAAAGTGATCTTGGTATTTCTTGACCACATGTACCCAGTTCCACCCCAGCCCAGCTGCCCACTCCAACTTCTCTGGATGATTTCAGAAGATTTTGAGTGCCTACATACACTTCAATGGAACTGCATAGTTAGGCTTTGGGTGCAAAGTACTGACAGTGGGTGATAGATAGGTTACTGCAGTTAACCAGGTCAGTAGAGTTAAATCAGGGTGACATGGCACTATTACCCCCTGTCATGCAGAGTAACCAACTAGTGTGCTAAGGGCAACAAGAGTCAAAGATCTGGACTAATGACAAGCCTGTTGAACTGCGTTCTGCTTTGCATACTAAAAGTAATCGTTTCAAAAAATTGTACACCCTCATACACAAAATATCAAAGTATTTGCACCAGGGGCATAACTATAGAGGAAGCAGACTATGCAGCTGCAGGGGGCCCCAGGAGCTATAGGGGCCCCATGAGGCCCTAATTCATATAAGATTACAATAAATATTGGTAAAACAGGTCAACCACTGGACATTTTGGGGGCCCGAAAAATAATTTGCTGTGGGGCCCAGTAAGATCTAGTTATGCCACTGATTTGCACCCTAAGCAGATGCCTCCACTGTCTAACTGTAGTTCCATTCCTAGTCCAGTCACTTAAAACACCCTTGTTTTAAAATTGATTCTATTGCAGGTAAATTCCATAGCTTTTTTCACTTATTTATTTGGTAATGTGTGCACCAAAATTGTTAGCGCTGTTCTTTGCAGAGAAAGCATTCTGTACCCTATGTCAGGCTCCAGTCATTCTGTACTGTATTCAGGTTTTGTGGGCACCATTGGATGGCCATGCATGCTAAGAGGCTGTCAAACAAGCTTATTTTACAGATTGGCTATCCAAAAGTGCCAGTCAAATCAGGTCAATTCGATCATTTGGCTCACGTTCTGATAAATTGCCCATTTAGCTGTAATTAGCGCTACGCAACAAGTTGGCGCTATAGAAATACATGTTAATAATAATAATAATAATAATTTTAATGTCCTATTCCATTTAAAGAAATGTTCCTTTCTAAATTACCCTAACAGGTATTCTTAAGCAAGTTTAATAGATTCATACATTTTCTCTTTACAAAAATGAAGCATGAATTGCATGAAAAATAATCCCTACATAATGCCCCACAAAATTTTTTAGTTAGTCGTTAGTTTAGTTAAACAAAAATTCAGGATGAGATGAGAAAATTCTTAGTGAAAGAGTAGTAATAAATATAGTTAACTGAAGGCAAATGATTTTATGGAAAACATGCCACATACAAGCTGTGAAAGGACATTAACTAAAGCTCTGTGCTCAGTCGGTTTAGAGTACGTCGGGAAATCAAACCAAAACATTGGGTCATTTTAAAAGAGCATTTTGTAGTAACTGCCAGGGAACTGGGAAGGGGGATGAATCCAGATTCTGTTTTTCAATGGTCTTTTTCATTCCATGTTTCAAAAATATTTTTGACTTAAATCATATACACATCAGATTATTTTGATTAGCTCTATGAATTACTGTGATCATATATACTTTAAAGTTAAATGAAATCTATGTTGAACTAAATGAGCTTAATACATTTTCCCCACATTACAAACTATAACTTGCATTATCTGCATACCTTGCAAGCTCACTGCGAAACATTTAACAGACACTGTAACCTAGATTTATTTTAGCTGATATTTTTTCTAGGGGGTGGATGGTTTTTTTCAAAAGCACTGAAGTGCCCATTTTGTAACAAAAGTTGTGTTTTAACTGCACTTATCACACTCTTTTGTGTCTGCAAATAACATACTGTTATTGACATTAGCCTCAAACATATATTAAAGTCTTAAAGCATGCTGGAAGGTATAGTTTGGTATAGTTTAGGTATAATTCTTCAGTTGGCAGCAGTTTTTATTATTAAATTCTATAAAATATTCAACACTGTGTACAAATAAAAAATTGCATGCAAAACATGGGCACTTGGGCAAAATATCTTTAATTCTGCATGTAAAACCCTGAGCAGTTGAATGGCATGACCCATTGTAAGGGGTTAGGTAGCTGGGATCAGCTTTCTGGGGGTAATTCAAGAGAGCGTAGTCTCTTTTGGCAGTCACTTGCAGGGAATAAACAAAATACATAGTACAAAATAAAATCCTGACCACTTGATGAGATTCTAAGTAACACAGATCAGTTTTCCTAACTAACCAGGTGGAGGCCTACCACCTGTTTCCCCAAAACATATAATGAACAAAAACAACCAAAGTCCCAAACCTTGTGGTGATTTCAAGTCTCGAAGTAATCTCACACAGAAAGCTTTTCCAGACTGAAACTCTACACTCTGGCTTGACCTGCCTTTTAATTATCCACCTGAGGTGGATCAGAAAAATACAAAACACCCAAGCTGGACTAGCAGTAATGGAACCACTCTGTTAGGAACCTGGGACATAAATAAGCTCTGTTCTGGACTTCCCCAGGTATCCTAGTGGTGACCCCACCACACCATATAAATAAAAAAATGGGGGGTTGTGGAAACTCTGCAAGGCCAAATATAAATACAAAGGAAGTACAGCTGATATGTCCAGGATAGTTGCAAACATACAAAAAGAAAAAATTAATCAAGGCACATTCCTTGGTCCCCTGTTTCACAAGTAATTTAGTATCTAAGCTAATGCATGTCATTTGCAAAACAGGGTTTTTAAATTACAAAATTATGATCATAAAATATATGAAAATACATGCTAACTATCCTACTGTTCTAATAAAAATATCCATACGTTTAAGTGAAGTGATATGGGGAGTCTTGAGTAAATGAGCACTAGGCAGGTTTCCAGTCACAGCATAAATTTTGGCTCAAAACATTGTAGCGCCACACTGTTCCTGCATAACTTAATATTTGTACTCAACAGTCTTGAACAGAGGTATTTGTAAAACATGTTAACGTTCAGAAATAGGGGAATTTAAGTCAAGCAGAAAAAATGTGCCATGCATTTCATAGGGTATGTTTGTACCCCTAAAAGTAAAAAAACATTCAAGCAGTTATCAGATATGAATGTTTCCCAAAATAAATGTCTACTGAAGAATATTTTTGTTCTTAACTTTGCAGATTTTCTTTTTTTTTTTACAGTTTTATGGCATTCCCCTACTAAGGAGAGTCCAATGAACCTCAACTGTTTATTTGGCCAAATCCTTTGAAAAATACTTTAAATGTAAACAGGCTTATTAGGTGCTACTTTGCAAACACTGTTACTTATTGTAGAGAAAGTCTCTGTCTGGCTTCTTCACATGAAAACACAGTTGCCAGCCGTTAGAAAGCAAAATATGTTTATGCAGCCACATCCATCAAAATTAATTTGTGGAGCCTTAGGTCCTGAAACAGACCTGGTGGTAAATTTATTACAGAAATACAACCGCTGACCAATTCAAACAACTTCTATAAAATTATTTTACTTTTTTACTTTTAAAGAGGCTCTATCATCTGTATCTTTATAGGGATTTTCTATATAACCCTTAACATTGACTTCCAAAGACACGCCCTTTGCTTATGGCTCTTTAGTTGACAATGAAATGAGTGCTATTTCTACAAATGCTAGGGATCATGGTGTAACATAGCTATACTCGTGAACTTCAAGACAAAGGTATGTTCAGATGTTTTGTGGACTGTTGTGGAGATGATTTAATAATCAAGACAAAATGCCCCTGTGCCATTACCCTCAAGGAACAAGGAAAGATATTTCTTATCTCTCTAAACACAAAATCCCCATTATCTACTAGGTTTTTTGTTTAGTTTTACTATGGATTCAAAGAATTATTGTAACGTGTTAAGATTCATAGACTACTGATATTGATTTGATACCTAATTAACTGTAAAACTATGTAATCAGTGGTAATGGTTACAGGTAACAAGTAAGTAGCAATGGAAGCTATGTGACTCACAAATAAATGTCTGTGATGTTGAGTGTGTTCAGGACCAATGTAAGACAGTGTTCAAAGTATAAATGGTGGATTGACTCACTCTCCCTTCTGACAGGTGGCAAATCAGCATAGTCTGTATTCCCAGCAAATGCAAGGACAAGCAGAATAGCATTAAAAATAAAAGGCCTCTGGTACAACTGCCAGCAAAACCTCATATAAAGTTATGCCGTGTTATACAAGACAGTATATTATTTACTTAACTTATTTGTATTAATTCTTTCTAAAGGCTTTTCTTACATATCAAAGTATTAGTTGGGCTGTTCAACAATACACTGAGGGTCAGATTTATCAATGATGGAATTGAAAATTCAAATTTCAAATTGTCAAGTTTTTTTATGGCCAAAATTGTCAAATTTGACTAGGGAATTGTTTGAAATTGATTAGAGTTTTTAAAAAAAATTTGAATTCTATTTTTGAGATGTATCATACAATGGCCCTTTAAGAACACAAATTCAACTATTCGCCACCTAAAACCTACCAAATTGCTGTTTTAGTCAATGGGAGACATCCTGGGATGAATTTGGAACTGTTTGCAGCCTTCCTGACATTCAAGTTTTTTTCTGAGTTTTTAAAACTTTAATAAAATTCAGTTCAATTTGAGTTTTCAATCCTATTCACCCGAGTTTAGGAAATTAGATTTCTTAAAATACATTTTGATTGGTTGAATTTCAAGTTCATGGGAGATTTTGGAATTCGAATGAATTCGAAAATTCAACCGATGATAAATGTACCTCTCAGTGTTAATTTAATTCTTTAGAGATTTTTGAGGTTTCATAGTACCAGAACTGAATTACAGGTTTGGGATCAATTATTTGGAAATCAGTTATCTAGAAAGCTCTGAATTATGGGAAGCCCATCAGCCATACAGTCCATTTTAATCAAATAATTAAACATTTCCCTTTTCTCTGTAATAATAAAACATTACCTTGTACTTATAATATAATATATAATTAATCCTTATTGGAGGCAAACTGATTTTTTGGTACAGAGACTCAAATTACAGAAAAATTAAACATTGAGAAATGTCTGTGCAACAATTAAAAGCATGGCACATTGTGTAGATTGCCAATCAAATAAAACTTTGTCAAGATCCTGTTGCAGGGATATAGAATCCTGGATGGAATTAATTGGGCTGCATAGTGCTGTACCCTCTACAAACACTTATTACTTACAATTCCCTCCCCTAAGGCGGCATTTTTACTCAAATTATTTATTTTCTAACCAGATTGATACAAAAAAACAATACAGAAGTGGTAAACATTTTGTTCTAAAGCAATGATTGTATTCTCCTTTCTCTCTCTTTCTCTCTCTCTCTCTCTCTCTCTCTCCCCAAAACACGTTGGATTTGTGTTGTTTTAGAGAAGATAGTGCTAAACAGATAGGCAAGGAGCTCTGCCTTCTTCCTCTTGTGGTGTCCCAGGGCTCATATAGAAAACATACCAGATTGTAGAAATCGGGACAGCTCCACTTCTATTTCCTCCTTTTCCAATTCCTACTGGTTAGCACTTTAAGTATGAATTCATCACTGTTGTGAAGCACTTGCATTTCATTTGAATAACTGATTGAATGAATTACATCACACAGAAGTCAATGAATTGAATCATGGATTAAGATAATTGAATTAAGTGGGAGTCAATTAATTAAGGTAATCACTTAGCACTTTATTCAAAATTATTTTATTTATTGAGTTAATTTATTGTACACAGATATCAATTAATTATAAAGTGAAGAAGACAATCAATGGTCTAAAACTGATCTAAGCTCTCTTAGAATCCAGGACATATGCTATCAACCCTGGCACCTTACTCTCATTCATTTTTATTAAAGCTTAATGAATCATATCCTGAGTCAGCCACTTACTAGATTGAGCTGAGCCAACAATACAGCTATGGGGTGAGCCTGGGTACTCTGACTCCTCTATTGTGTCAGGGGCCTATCGGTTCCCAAGGGAGATTGTCAGGACCAAGGAGGAAGCTTAGGGGTTAAAGTCTGAATACTAGGTGGCAGGGTTCAGGCAATACTGAAAGTCCAGGCAAAAGTTCTCTAGGCAGGCAGCAATATACAAGAACAAAGTCCAGGCAGGGTCAAAATACAATAATCAAGAAGTAACTAACAACCAGGAATGTGCTGGTCCTTATAATTGGACGCCATACTGGCGACCTGGGCACCCTTAAATATTTAAATTTGGCGCCAAAAGTGAGTGCCGTGATGTAATCGCGTCGGCTGCGACACAATGACCTCATCGCCCAGCGCCGCTACCCACATGGCGGCCATGGGAGCCACTATTGTGGGAGCAATGCTGGCAGAAGAGGGTGGCGCGATCCTGACATATTGTTACAATGAAGAAAACAACTGATTTAGCACATTTACCTTTTTCAGTATCTTTTACAACCCTGCTGATACCATTATTTAAAGGAACAACATTTTCAACCTGCATCTTTTTGCTATAAGTATACTTAAAAAACTTTTTGGGGTTAGTCTTACCCTCTGCCGGAATGCACACCTCATTTCCTCACGGATTAAGATTTTACAACATTTATCAGTGTTTATATTCATTAAATGCAGCTTCTGTCCCCACAGAGTTCTAGTTTTTAAATGCCTTTCTCTTCTTCCTAATACCTTTTTTTTTGTAGTGTAGTTATTTACTAATGGGTCACAGTGATGTATGCTCTGCTTTAATAAAGCTGCAGACTCTGATGTGATGTCGTAATTCATGGTCCAGTTGTCTGTGAAGTCAGTGAGCATCAATGGGGGCAGCCCATGTGTGTGTACTGGTGGTGCACTTGAATTACAAAAGAAGCAGGAAGATCACAAAAAACAAAAGGGATGAGATGCCTATTCCATAAAACAGGGGTCCCATACTGCCAGGCCACAGACCACTACCGGGCCGTGGACTTACTTGAACTGGGTCGATGAGTCGAGTCTGAATTTGACACAGAATGCAGAAAATTTAACACGGTGCATGCAAAATATGAGCGGGCCGCAGACCGCTACCGGGCCGTAGACAACCTTGAACTGGGCCTCTTGAGTCTGAAGTTGACGCAGCACACACATAATTTGAGCACCTCATGCAGTTGTTGCCCCCCCCAGTTCTTGAAACTGGGCTTTACATCAGTCCCTGGGGCAAAAAAGGTTGGGGACCGCTGCCATAGAAGATGTTACATACAGGATTCCCTATCAGAACCACTATATGTCTTAAAGTGATAACTGCCATTATTAAACATATATATCAATGCTTTTTTGTGCTAAGCCTCTTATTAAAGCTCTGCAGTGATTCTAATAAAATACTAAAGCAAATACAAGTTGAAGTGAAAGGGCTGCTTGTGAAAGAAATGGGCTAGAACACAATAAATGTGAACAGTAGAATTGTCTTTAACGCATTATTAGGGTAATAGGTGCTAATGTTTCTTGCAAGGTACCAAGCTCCTCTCATTCACATTCGTATGTATGTATGTATGTATGTATGTATGAAGGTGCAGTAAGGACACTTATTCATTAGGGGGAGCAGTGGCTGATTATTTATTTATTAGAAGATTTCATTCACCAATTAAAAGAACTGGCACAAAGAAAAATCCCACAGAAGGCCACAATTACAGTGCAATAGCAGTGAACTTGAAAAAAGGAGACATTGACATCTACTAAGGGTCGAAGTGAAAATTTTATTAAAATTTGAACTTTTAAAATTCGAATTTCGAAGTAATTTTGATTTGATTCAAATTGAAAAAATATGAAAATTTCAATTTTCGAATTATGAAGTCCTTTGCCCTTTAAAAACCTTTGACTTTGACTATTCACCAGCTTAAAGCTGCCGATTTTCTAAAGGGATAATGTCATGGGAAAAGATGTTTTTTTCAAAACGCATCAGTTAATATTGCTGATCCAGTAGACTTCTGCACTAAAATCCATTTCTCAAAAGAGCAAACAGATTTTTTTATATTCAGTTTTGAAATCTGACATGGGGCTAGACATTTTGTCAATTTCCCAGCTGCCCCTGGTCATGTGACTTGTACCAGCACTTTAGGAGGGAACTGTTTTCTGGCAGGCTGTTGTTTTTCCTTTTCAATGTAACTGAATAGAACTCAGTGGGACATGGGTTTTTACTATTGAGTGCTGTGTAGATCTACCAGGCAGCTGTTATCTTGTGTTTGGGAGCTGTTATCTGGTTACCTTCCCATTGTTCTGTTTTTAGCAGTAAAGAATGACTAAAATGTATCAGAGCACAAGTCGCATTACCAGGGGCAGCTGGGAAAATAGACAATATGTCTAGCCCCATGTCAGATTTCAAAACTGAATATAAAAAAATCTGTTTGCTCAATTGAGAAATGGATTTCAATGCAGAATTCTGGAGCAGCACTATTAACTGATGGATTTTGAAAAATTTTTTTTCAAATGACAGTATCCCTTAAGTTCCAAGAATTCGAAAGATTTAGTGGAATCGTTTGAACGATTCGAATGATTCGAACTATTTTTTATACGATCGAAAATGGACCTATTCAATCGAAATAGGTCAATTTTCGATCGAAAAAGCATTTTAAAAGAAACTTCAAGGGTCGAATTTCGAAGTTTTTTTACTTCTAAAATTTAGCTCTTAGTAAATCTGCCTCTAAGTGAAGCAATTTGGGCTTGGTTACAGGTTGATTTGAATAATCTATATAGGATGATTGAGATGGAAAATAATTGTATTTCCAATGAAGAACTTTAAAGAAAAAAAGTCTACCAGCAAAATACCACACTATCACACACACACAGCACAAGAAGCATCATAATAAATGATAAAAAGAATTCAGCATGCTAGTTGTAATGTTTGACACTTACTTACTTAAACTTCAATAGTACTCTGGTGAGAATTAGGATTCAGTGATTCATTTCCCTGATGCCCCTCGGGCATTGTGTTTACTAAATGAAGCCACTATTGGATTGAAGGTGAACATTCATTTCATCATAATTATTATTTTTTTTAGCAAAATATATTGTATACCTCATCAATGATTGTGTTTTCTTCAGTGCACAATATCATCTACGAGTCTTGGAGACAAAGCTCATGGGACTTTACACCTGATGAGGGCTAAATAATGATACCCGATGGGCTAAATAATTAAACTTAGGCACTGTTCTAAACCCAGGAAAATTATTTTCAATATGTAAGTTACCTAGAAGGAACAGGGCTGATTTATTTTATTTATGTTAAGCCCACTGTAAAGCCTTCAGTCAGCCTAGAATCTGCCAATAATAACATCACATCATCTCATATTGTATACTGTATAATGTAATTCTCTCTTTAGTGATTCTTTTAACTCAGTGATTGTGTTTGTATACATGGTTGAGCACGCCACTTTCTTGAATTTAGAGTTGACACCTCTTACATTTCAGGACAGAAGCTTAACCAAACCAATCAGAAATGTATTGCAAATCATCAAAGTTGCCAAACCACATAAATACAAGTCTAAGGATATAAAGTTATGAGTAGTTGTATTATTCCACTGGCAAGTGGTGTTGTATTTATCAAATACATTTCCTTTTAAAATGTTTGTGCATCATTTTAAACAGGAGTAGTGATTTAGCCTTGAAATTTGGTTATTGTAAGTGTAGATGGTAAAGAGTAGTAGTGCTATTAAGTTGTAAAAATGTTTTTTGGGTTGGTGGTGGAAATCCTTAGAACAGGCATGTCAGAAGGTTTCTAATTACATGCATGAGAGCAATTTTTTTATATTTGCCAGCCATGTTTCCCCTGACAAATGGCCATCACAGTGTCAGGTTGTAGGGGCACATTTACTAAGGGTAGAAGTGAATTTTCAAATAAAATTAGAAATTTTAAAATTCGAATTTCAAAGTAATTTTGGGCTACTTCGACTATCAAATAGCCCAAAATCTGATTCAAATTGAAAAAAATTTAAAAATTCGAAATACTGTTCCTTTACAAAATTCGAATTCGACTTTGTAGCCTATGGGGGACCTGGAAAATCAATTTTTAAAAAAATAAACGATGATTTTAATTCGATCGAAAACTACAGTTTTTGATCAAAAACTGCAATTTTCTATCTATTTTTGATTGAAAATGACCCCCCAAAAAATTCGATGGTCGCATTTTTCTTTTATTAGAAATTCGACCAATAGTAAATCTGCCCCATATCAGCTGGCAAACATTTAAACCAGATTACTGTATGTACCCTTTTCCACCAGACATCCAGACAATGCCAGGAGATCTACCACAACTGCAGTACACATGTCTAATTAGTTTAATTTTGTTGCTAAAAAGGTACATTTTTTATAAAATTATTATGTTTAATCTGTAGCATGCTTGTTACATCTGCATTGCTAAACTTTTATTCAATAATTCTGTAAATTAAACCTAATATGGTGACCAAGCTTTCATAGAAAATTTTTTGGTGTATAGATTTTATATTCCAGTCTCAGATTTCTCCTTAATTTCTAGAGTAAACTAAATAGTGAAGTCAGATGACATGGTAATGATGTAAATGGCAGGATGATGATGTGTAGGGGCAGGTCTATGACACAAGGGGGTGGGACAGTTACATAACCAGATTACAGGGCTCAAACAGCAGAGTTTTGGCTTTGGCTGGGTATCAGTGGTTTTGAACCACACAGCCAATGTAAAAACTTGACTATTCATTTCAGAATTGGTGCACTGGAGAGTAGGTCTGTGTCTCTCATGGAATTTAATGGTATGGCTGAAGAATGTAAAGAACATGGTATTTTCTCCAAAGTAAGCTGTCACGGTCGGCACCCTAAACCAGAACAGATGCCAAGCTCCCTGGTCTCGGCTCG
>CM044446.1:47045932-47089451 GCA_024363595.1 Xenopus borealis | reverse complement strand
ATATATATATATATATATACACACACACACCTGAAAAAGAAAAAACCCAATACAACTGCAGCAAGTCGGCTGCATAGTAATAAAGCATAATTATGTATTAATGTATCTCCTCCGTAGGAGCATTTTGTATCTATCTAGAAAACTAGTGGGCTGTTACTGGGATCCTACCGATATCACAGCAAAAGCCTATTAGCTCTCTATATACAGGTGACTATGATAAAGGTATATGGTATTATTTGAAATCTTATTATAAGGTGAGGGGGGCTGAACAAATTTTGCACAACAAAGGCTTAAAACCTCAATGTATGCTATGCAATATGCAGAAATGTAGTTTTATAGTTATGTGTAGCCAGGTTTAGGTAAGAGCAAAGAATATTTTAAAGCATGTCGAAGGCATAACAGAAAACCAGTCTCAGAATCACAAATAAATTGTGCATGTCTTGTCTTTGAAAGTGATGATGACATAAATATCCATCATCACTTTGCAATATACATTCTTTTTCCAGACAGATGGGCTATGTTTCGTTCACAGAAACAACAAAATATTCCTTAATCAAGGGAGCTGCACAGCTTCAGTTCTAGATCAGTCAATAACATAGCTGATTCCCCCCATTTTCATGCCTCATCAAAAGGTATAATGTGATAAAGCAAGCGGTTTGGTTTAGGCTGTCAAAACTAATTACATAGCCAAAGGCAAACAGTAAGAATCTAAGCTATGCTCCCTCGCGGCTGGGCCTCTCTGCAATTCTGTTATTTGTTGGGACCTTAAGGTCTTTTGTTACCCCCTAATGAGCTCCTGGATTCACTTTTTTCCTTCTGGGGGACTTTCTGTAGGGCCTTGTCTATATGATCCTCCACGGCTACAGTGTACATGTGACAACCTCGTGCTTCTATGTGTATTCCATATTAACTCCTTAGGTCCTTAGAGCAGACAGACAAGAGCTAGAATGCATTGTATAACAGAACAAGTATAAACTTTAGACACACAGTTGTTGTATTATTGATTTCGCCAAGATGATAAAGATGATATAGCTCTGCATATAGCGTTATATCATTTGATTCAATATAACCATAAACATATAATATATAGGGTAGTGTGGGTATTTTGAAATTAAATATGCTAGATATGGTCTCTTTGTTAATACTCACTAAGGTAATTAGGCAGCAAATTGACTTTTGCTGTAAACACTAAAAAAATCAGACTTTAAGTTTATTGGTTAAAATATATGGCAACACTCCAGTGCTTTATGAGAACATGAATATGTTAATTTTATTTTTCAGCAATACTACAAAGTTAGCCATATAACTGTAAATATTTCTGTGTTCATTTCCCTTTTATTATATTAAGAAAATAAATCGAGATACAGAGGGCCTAGAAGGGTGTCAGGTAGATGCCTAGTCTGCAAATATCTTATAGTGAATAAGCAGTCCCACAAATAATGGTACATTTTGTTTTTTTGATAGAAATGACTGTAGAAATAAAAATAATCTGTGCTGCTTGGAGCAACGGATAAGTGTTTTATCTTGTTCCTTAATCTTTTAGTGTTGTTTCAGATGGCAAAATATTGACTAGAAGGCTTATGCCACACAGGAAGATCCAGAGAGATTAGTCGCCTGGCGACTAATCGCCGCGTCTTTGAGGCGACTAATCTCCCTGAAACCTTTCTGTTTGGCCTAAGCCGAGCAGTTTGTGACCTTAACCATTTCATTATAAGCTTTTTTTTTTCTTTTTGCATAGGACAAATTTGTTATATTGTCACCAAAATGTATGCTCTGGCCTTTCTTAAATATTTTCTTTCTAAGATAAGATGAGATAAATATTCCCAAGCCTTGACTGAAATATCATTTTTCATATTCAGTAATCTTAGATGAGGAGGCTTCTTCCCACAGGTGACTAAATTAATACAGCTGTTATATGCATGATGTCAAAGCCTAATATGATAGCAGCAAGCCTGAAGGCCATTGTAGGGTGAGATTAAAATATTCAGCAATTTGTTACATTGTTTTGTCTTGAAGCTTGAGCCTGGATGAAACAATGAAGAAACTATTAAAAAGTGACCAACTGTATTTCATCTGTCACATGATAGTATGGAATGCTCCCTCTAGGACAAAACAATCCTTTAAACAAGTTAAAGAAAAATTACACACAATTTCACATACAGAGGAAGCTTGATATTTAGCATGAGTTGTGTAATGATGTATTCCCCCCTGTGCATAATAATACTGACTACACCCTAAGTAATGTGCATTGCATCATTTTGGTTGGCTTATAGTTTGTTAGGACCAAACATGGAACAGTAGGCCTTAAAGTCAGGTCATGCTGACTACACTTGCTTACTTATATTAAAAAAAATTGCTATAGGAACTGAAAACACTTGCTGAGGAATTGGAAAGTCCCCAGGTTTTGTGACAAACAGAACGTGCGTGTAATAAAAACTCGCCCTGGTGGTCCAGTAATGCGGCGGGGATGCCTGCCACGCCGCTCCTTCTCTGCTGAAGCGCCGGTTCCGTAAGACGCACAACGCGCCTCTGTTCTATTGATAGGTGCATGCGTGCTGGCGTGTTTACGTCAGCTTGCAATGATGCGAAAATTCAAAAGTTTAAATAGCCCATTCTATCTGCAAATCAGTGGCCGTGATAGGTTATCTCTTGTGAGTTTCTTGGTGCTTCTGTGCTTTTGAGATTTTGCTATTTTCTCATTCTGATTCCTGGTTTGACCCCTACTTTTTGATTATTCTGACATTCTGTATCCTGACCTCTTGCCTGATTACCGACTCCGATTCTGCTTAACCCACTGATTGATGACCCTTTCCTGCCTGACTTTGTTTGTACTCTGCCTGTCTGTAGGCCCTAAAGACCCTAGCTAACAGTCGTGCCCCATTGCTTGCCAGAAACTTTCACCTTGCACCTCTCATAAAAGTCCAGGTGGCATCTGAGTAAGCTGAGGGCTCCTCCTGAAACCAAAGGCGGTTACACCACTGGTGAAGCACGAGCCGAGACCAGGGTGCTTAGCATTTGTTCTGGTGTTGGGTGCCAACCGTGACATGCATAAAAGTCTGCTTAAAATCCAGTGCCATGAGCTTATGAGAGACAATAATGATAAAATGACCAGTTAGACTGATTTAAGGTAACATGTGTAATCAAAAAATTATAATGATGTTTGTGTAAGGTTATGAAAATGTATGCTAAAGGAAATAGGCAGATCCTTTGTCCAGAGCTGTTGACTGCTGTATTGTTGTTTGCTGTATTGGTTCACCTAAGCAATAAACTTTTATCTTCTGAGTTGAGCATTATCCATGTGTCCAGGTGTGGTACTTTCCTTGGGAAAAGAACCAAAGTTATCAATTCATAAAATAAAGACAAAATACATTTTCTTGAGAGCCCTACTGAAGCAGTGTTGGCGAAGAAGGGTTTAGTTTTTAGTTTAGATTTGGTTAGAAGCTGCTATGTCCTAAAATTCCTTTTGTGATAAGAAGTGTGGCCAACAAATATGTCCCTGGAGTGTCACTACCCACTTCCCAGCAGGTTGATGCTAATCCCTTGTATGATTGTGATTCATGAGCCCATAGTCTCACCTAGGTCTGGACTGGAATTCAAAACAGGGTCAGGCATTTTAGGAACACAGAGTTCCAAAGAGCCCCCCAGAAGTCAACAATGACTGTCTATCATATCTTGTCCAGGCCTGGTTGTCACCAGACAGATCTTACTAGTTTTATTCCTGGGAAGGTTGAGGTGGGTAAGAAGTGGACCAGCAGATGAACTATAGGACATACTGTAGCTACTGACTAATTCTGATTGTTTACCTATAAACGTTTGCCATGATTTGTCAATATATTGCTGGATATTTCAGATCACATGGCTGCTTAGTGAGGTAATTTGTTATTTTGGTTCTGGTTACTTAACTTGCATTCCATGACTTATTGAAACTTGTGCATAAGCAAAACTATACTCCTTGAGGTCTATTTATTACGCGGTGTAAAAAGAAATTTACTGGAAAAAAGGTGCAAAAAGCTGTGTAAAATAAATGGCAAACTTATCAATGTCTGTGTTATTTTATGCCATGTAAACACCGGATTTGCTGTCATTATTGTACACTGCTTCAGACCTTTGTAAGTAAGTTCTGGTGGAAGGTGCTCAAAGAAAAAGTGTAAAAAAAAAAAAATCCCATTTATGCTGTTTTGTTTACATGGCAATTCCAGGAATTGGCGATGTATGGCAAATAATTCCTCAGTTTTGTAATATATCTGCCCCTAGTCTATAATGTAAGAATATTTATTATTCACCTTTCAGTTTCATGATCTCTATAAATATACTTTATATGGTCATGGAAGTCTTTGTTGGCTTCTAATATCCTTATAAATATTCTAGCCTTGTGTACGAAGAATGCAATGTGTGTATGACATCATTGCTCAGGGACAAGAAATCTTAAACACCCATTTAAACTTGTGTATTTTTAGAAATTGGGTGCACCCTTTTTTGCCTTTATGTGATCATTGAACTCCTTTGGGACTTTTATTATAATTCAAATCATGCTCACCAAAAAATAGTTAGTGTAGAGCAGTGCTGTGTAACTTTAGCCACATAGTGGGCCAAATATCAATATTGTCTAACCATCAATTGGTAGAGAAGATGGACATAACTTCTGAATAAATATGAATATATATATATATATATATATACAGTATATACACATATAATAAACGTGTGGTGTTTCTTGGTGCCATTTGTATACTACACTAAATTTCTGAATTCTGAACAATCTACCCCTTAGCAAGTATACAATATGAAATTCTGTAAGATATTAAAAAATATACAGGAGATATGACATATATTTGTGTAACAAATCAAACAGAAATGTTCTGAAGGCTTGCCCTCACAGAGGACTAGGAAAGCCATTATCAGGAGTATGCTTGATCTTGCTGTTGTCAACAAATTCCAACAAAAAAATGGTCTCTGTGTAGCAGATCAAGGTTCTTCTGCTGTTATCAATTTCTATAAATAAAATAGTTCAACAGTTACACAATTCTCTTAGTACTGCAGAGGTCCATACGGGGGTAGTCCATACGGTTTCTTTAATGATAGATAGTATTTGAGATACAAATACCTGACCCTCAAATGTGAATTATATATAAATGACTGGGTTAAAACAAGTAAAATGAACAGTAAAACCAAAAAATGTGTGTTTGAAATAAATGAAAAAAAAGAAAAAAAATGATGTACTGTTGCCCTGCACTGGTAAAACTGGTGTGTTTGCTTCAGAAAGTCTACTATACTTTATATAAATAAGCTGCTGTGTAACCATGGCTGGGGGCAGTCATTCAAGCATAGGGTACATAGTAGATGACAGATAATTTCTGAATAATCAAATTGTATACTGCAAAGCTTATCTATTATCTACTGCATATTCTGTACCTTTTCTCCCTTTTCAGCTTTGAATGGTTGCCCCCATGGCTACACAGCAGCTTGTTTATATAAATCGTAGATGTGCTTCTGAATCAAACACACCAGGTTTTGCCCATGCAGGGTACTAGATTGTCATTCCTGTAAAACATTTGCTTTTTTTGGTGTTACTTTTCCATTAAAGACTGCTTCACTTTAAAACTGCAACGAAACCATAAGATGAAAGGTCTGGAAGATGCTATGTTAAGAACATTTGAATTAATATCTGATAATGGCTGTGTAATTTACGAAACAAGGCATCAATAGTGCAACTATTCTATTTGTTTCTAGCAACAAATTTTTGCAGTTAACAAAGTATGGTTTCTTTTGAGTTGTAATCATTTTTAATTTAGCGTCTACCTAAATCCTGTAATCCTACAGCCAAATTTAACAGAATATAAAAAGTGCATATCATTCGTTCCACCATTGATCCAAGAATATCGACAGCAAATTATCTTTAAGTGAGGCTTACAGTTATATCAAGGTGAGCAAATAATCTTCAAGTTGAGTCCCCTCTCACTGCTCCAAGGCCTTAGTTTAAAAAAGCGCAACACCAATGTGGATGCGCACTTCATGGACCCTTAGGATTTTTTTAAAATTGCAATGAAGCTTTATTTCACATATCAATTCCTACTTTGATTGCTAGTTTGAACAGCACCACAGTTTTAGAACCATTGCCTTAAAGGGTGGGCTAGACCCTATGGTTATTATCTCTATTCTATAGTGGATTCAGGGCATTGTCTTCACCATTAAATATTATATCACAGATGACTGAATTGTTAGGGATTTTGATTTGGGGTTCCTAAAACAATTCTAACGTTCCACAGAACTTTTATAGATCTTTCAGTAGTCTGGCAGTTCCATGTAGTCTGTCCTACATTAATAAAAAAACGGAATATCTTAAATTCACTTTTACCAACTCAAAAACTTGAATCAAATTCGACCATTTTTTTCTGAGAAAAAAGACTATACATATATATGTGTCTGTGTTTGTTACTGTCACAATCTGCACCCTACATCCAGAATAAGTGCTAAGCTACCTAGTCACGGCTCTGCTTTCACCTGTAGCAGTCATCTTTGGCCTCGGGTGGTGCCCTCAGCAACTCAGATGCCGCCAGGTCTTAGTAAGAGAGGAGCCAAGCAAAAGGTTTGGACTGGCAAAAGGGCACTATCGTTATCAAGGTTTTGGACGGAAGGTTCAGGGAATAGAAGAAAAGCATAGTCAAGCAGGCTGAGGTGGGTAGAGACAGAGTTCAAGCAGGGTCAGATAGGCAGTGGTCAGTTCAGGCGTAGCACAAGCAAGGTCAATCAGGCCGGGGCTGGTACAGGCAGTGTTCAGGCAGGCAAGAGTCAATACAGGTAGAATTCAGGATAGTCAGGCAGGCAAGGGTCAAAACAAGAATCAAACAAGAGTAGAATCACACCCAAGATACTAACAAGTTGGACCTATAATGAACAATGATTTCAGCACAAAGCCCCTTTAAGTACTTTTGAATTTCATGCCAAATCAATGTGATGTCATCATGCCGGCACGTAAATTGCAGAAGTGCGCGCCCCTTGCGGCAAAGTAATCCGGCGCTGGCCCGCCGGCCCACTAGACCACCATGGTGAGTTTTCGTTACAGTTACTGTAGAAGCTTTGCAAGAATAATTACATTCAGAATTACAGAGAACATTATTCTCATGTAATCCTATCATGCATGACTCAGTATGGAGACAATGCTTTTGTACTGAAGTACGTCATACAATGCTGGAATCCAGCCACATGTGTTAGCAGGTTAGAAGTGCCATGTTAGGTTAAAGAAACTAGTGTTTACACTAATTATGTTATCATGGATTTCCAACTTGCTGAATGTTAGCCTAAAAACATCTCAAAGACTATTCTGGAGTTGAGCTTGACAGTTAAACATTTTTCATCTCTGTTTTAGATATATCGTAATATATTTAGATTTCAGTGAATTGATCTTTACCAAGAGCCAGACCATAAGCTTCTGCTTGACATAAGAGCCTTTTTTTACTGTCTCCAGTTATATAAATATTTTGAAAGAGCTGACCTGATGGGTTGGCCTGTTGTCTCCAGCGACTATAACTTGAAGCTGTTCAGTTTCATATTCTGTCTTGTTGGCATGAACTAATGAATGCAGTGATATAAGATGAGCAAGCTGCCATATCTCAGCAATTCATGTCATCTGGAAAACAGAAATCTTCCATAAGGACGGCTGTCAAATGTCTAGCTGTTCTCAAATGAAGAGGCTTAATGACAAAAACAGGACACTGTATTCTGCTGTCTCTGAATGCTGAACCTCTTTTAAAATAGCATACACTGACATTTATGTGCATTTGCACAGTAAGTTAGAGCATTGGAATAAATTAGCAAATATGAAATATTGTAATTGATACTATTCTTTTTAGGGAAAGCAGAAAAATTTGTTTGAGCATTAAGTGGAATGAAGAGTGTAAACCACCGTAGGGGTGGCCTTATTCATCCCTTGCACTCCTCTTCCAAATTGACCCTTTGTGTCTCTTTATGCCCTGAGAAAGAGGAACATTTGGGGTTTGTTCTACCCTGTTGTATTGGCAAAGCAAAAAGCTGTGCTTTGGCCTCTTCACTGTGTGTTAAAAAACCATGGTGATTTGATCCCAAAATTGCAGTTTGCAATGAGGCAAAAAATAAGTAAACCTGAACAAATTTCCTCCAACATTTTTAATCTACTGCACTTGCATTCTAGCGACAGATAAGAAATTTGACTTGAAGAATGTGATGCAGCAACATACAATATGCAGCTTTTGTTACGTGGGCTGGTAGGGGCTGTTTGGGCCTTTGTGTACTAGGAATGCCAGGGCCTATTTTGGATCTCAGTCCAGTCCTGAGTAAAACTTTAACTTGCACAGCACCCTACAGTCTACTCATTCTTGTGGTGAGACATAAGATGTTCATGTTACAGATGACTCCTACCATATTTCAGCATGGACCTGAGGAATTGATTGGTCATGCTTGTTTTAAAAACCACAGAAGCCTCAGCAGGATCAACAGAGAAGGTGAAAAGGCTTTCTATGGAAGTGTGGTCTAGATGCACAGCAGGGTATTTATGACTGCAGAAACATAGCAGTGGCTTGAAGTGCAATGTAGACCAGTAAGGCAGCTGCTCTGTTAAGAAGAATGAGAATTCTTTGTTGTACTACCACAGGCACCAGTCAGATGGTTCATCAGGAAATGATGAACACACTGCCTTAAAAAAAAAAACTAACTGCAAAACCATCAAAAATCAAAGGCTTTAATCTTTACCGAACCTTTACATTATAATTATGGCAGAAACATGAAATTACTTCTAAGTGTTATTGCGGTCAACGATGCATCCAGTCTGCAAGTTTAGATATATGGCTCTGAATTATTAGGCTGCATCTGTGCTATTAAACCTGCGTATTAGTATTTGATATTGTGTTATTTCCATATTCAAGAATAACAACATAGAAAAAAAACACAACTGCGCATATACTCAATATTTTATTTTTAATTTGAAAAGTTTTTGTTTATTAAAGAAAAAAACAAAAACTTTGTATGAAAAAATCCAGCAACTAAAAGTTGAAAAACTGCAACAGTTTTGTCCAAATCTTTACAAAAATATATTAGTGCCCGAGAATAATCGCGGTGACAAATGAAATTGCTAATTTATAAGTATAGTTGTTAAACTAATTCAAAGCAATTGCCATCAGTCTAGCCACGCATACCCCCATAAAATATATGGGACACACATTACATTTACAAACACATTTAAATAACGTATTTTAGATTACATTCATATTGTCTTTTTATTTCATTATTCCTTAAAGCTTTGTCTCAAATTGAACATTGATTTAGCAAACCCTTTTTATAAGTCACTTCAACTGGTATTTATGGGTGAACATTTAATAAAGCACTTGATATCTTGGAAGCTACTTAGGGAACCATTAGGGACTGAGATTTTAACTGTTAGTTTTGGGATGCATTTAAGAAGGTTAATTAAAGAAATGGATAGTAGACTTTTCTCATTACAGTAGATACGATTAATGGTGTGTTGCTGAGTAAATTATTTCTATTAATAACTTTGTAAAGACTTCACCCAGACAATCTTTCTTAGTATTTGTGCCATTTTAGAAGAAATATCTTCACAATTCAAAAACTGCTGACATTGTTGATGAGGGAAAATCTGTATAGATATGCATGGCATCTTGCTGACACGTAGGGCTGAAGCTCTGTTGGTGGTTATTTTTTTTTTGAAAACCAGGATCTGAAGCATTGGTTGCTAGGAAGAGATCATTGCAGATTCCTGGTGGTCTCCAGAGCTAGGAAGAGGACCTCCTGGTTTGCAAAACAAAACTTAAAAAGTAATTGAAGTAATTGAAGAATGAACTGAATGTTTGGTTTGCCACATGCATCCATACAATTGTGTGGGTGCTAAATTTGTCACCAGTGAGCTTAGCAAGAAATAGTAAGGATCCTCTTGGGCCTAATGCTTTTTTCCAAGCTGCTGTAGTTATTGTTTGATTAGAGATGGAGATAAAAGCCGTGAAGATGCTCAGAAATGTGAGCAGTGACAGAAACATTTAGTTGCATAACTTGAAAACTTTGGAAATCCTTGTGGTCTGGGGCAAGTACAATAATTAGTAAAGATGAAAAAAGAACCAGTTTAGACAATGTGTTGAAAAAGGAAGTAAAAATCAGAGGTTCAAGGACAACAGGTCACAGGTCACAGAAATCTCAGCTAATTTATAGTTCAAACATGGATTCTGGCTTTAAATTACTATTCAAAAACAGTTTGACCCTGTATGCACTCCTCTATATTTATACTGTATGCTGATTTGCCACTTATGCCCTATTAGAAGAATGAGGTGCAAAGTGCTGTGAATTTTGCTACAAGGGAGCCTTGTCCTTTAAACCTGCAATGAGTAGTTGGTAAGTTAAGGTTCCCATTTGCATTATATTTAAAACAATCAAACACACGCAGTTTAGAGAGCCCTTCTGTCATTTAACGTACACTATGGGGCAGCCATATCAAAAATAACATTTAAACCTTTTGTAATTTCTATTGACAGAGATTTTTATTAACAAATACAAAATTCCTACAGATGTACATTCATACAGATGAGACTGTATCATGCACACGTTTAGTCTATTCTGGTTTTTTTAATGTTAAAAACTGGAATATTATTTATTAAGTAGGGCAAGAAATATTACACAACAAAATGGTAGAAAACAGCACGTAAAAACTACAGGAGTGTGAAAAAGTAATGAATGAGCATGATGTTGTGTGCAAAGTGAAGGTTTCATTTGAAGTTGTACTTGGCAAACCAAACAGAAGACACATGGAATAGCAACACTATTTTGCTGTACAGTGCTCTGCTGTCAAGGAGTGCTATAGAAATGTAGGGACCCATAAGTATAATGGCCCTTATGGATTCATTTCCCTCATAGTGCCTCCTTTTCCTGTTGCTGGGTTAAAACCCATGTAACATATTGGTATCATTCGCATACCATTTCTATTGGTTATAGGTTGTGACCACTTCCTGCAGTGCTGTAACAAAGTGCCTTGCAGGAAGGGGCACTTCCTCTTTGGCCTGCAGCAGTTGACCTGGGAAGTTGTTCCACTGATCCTGGAGTCAAAAAGGCCCCAGAAGTGTTAGGCCCTAAAGGGACATCCCCTTTAGAGAAGTCGGGGTACAGGGACCCCGTGAACGAGGTGAAGCTAGTGTATAGGATAGCTCCTGTAATAGCACTCTATAGATAGAGTGAGACAGAGAGGCTATTTAGTAAGAGCAGCTCAAGCTTCACCAAGGAGAATAGAGGGAGTAGCTCCCCCCAGGCTCTACTTTGCCTGTAGTGTAGGGACCACAGTACTGACAAGGGAATCAGGCTATGTTCTATCCCTGTTCCACGTCTGCTGTTTGGCATCCGGTCCACATGAGGTACTGGAAGGTGATCCTTTAAACTCTTCTGTGCTATTTCTCCTTTGGTGCCCTTCCATGCTGTGTCTTCTAATCATTGACTGTACCTGTTTTATCTACCTCAAGTTGTCAGTATTATCAACCATTGACACTTTGTATAGAATAAAGCCTGTTTGCAAAGAACCCCTGGTGTCCAACATCTGCTATTTTATCTCTGGCAGTATTGATTTGTAGTATAACAACATCAACACATGTATTTCCTCTTAGCAAAAGTCCTACCTGGTGAAAGAGGGTTGCAAGTAGCTCGTGCTCTATCATCACTAGTTGGATTTTACACAAATAAAAAAAAATAAAATAATATATATATATATATATATATATATATATATATATATATATATATATATATATATATTTATATATATATACACATACATATAGAGTGCTTTGCAACTTAAAGGGTTGTTCACCTTCAAACAACTAGTTGTTTTCAGATAGCTCACCAGAAATAACAACTTTTTCCAATTACTATCTATTTTCTATTTGTAACAGTTTTTTTTAATATTCATGTGTAAAGTGTCATTTTTCACCTTCTAAAGCAGCTCTGGGAGTGAGGGTCGCCGCCCCCCCCAACTGTTCTAAACTGATACATTTAATGGATACATTTCTTCTCTTTGTCCCTGCTGAGCAGAATCTCTGGATTTCATTACAGGCAGCTGTTAGAATTGATACAATAGTTGCTAATACTCAAGAGATGTTGCTGTGAAATGTATCAATTAAATGTTGCAAAATTGTATCAGTTTAGAGTCTGCACCTGAATTACTGAGCTGCCAGACTCAAACACCAGAGACACCAACATTCAACTTTAAACGTAGATTTTGCAAAATCAGTAAAAGATAAATAATGGAAAGTAATTGAAAAAAGTATTTATTTCTGGGGAACAATTTGAAAACAACTGAACAGAAATAATTGTTTGGAAGGTGAACAACCCCTTTAATGCAAGAAGTTCTGTGTATGACAGGTAGGCATGGGACTGGCTGAGATCATGATCAAAAGACAGAATAGAGGAGAAATGTTAATTCTAGTATATGAAGTCTACACCATGTCCCTCTAAGCCATTCAGAATGTCTGTCCATCCATAAAAACCTACATGTGTGCGGGAGTGTGTTTATATTGAATAAGATCGTAGTTTGCCTATCAGTGCAAAATTTCCTTTAAGTGGAGGAGTTACCTTGTTCTACCACTTCTATCTGTCACACCACAGAAGATTCCTGTAGAAGCAATGGAATGCCAGTTGTATTAGGTTACATTGCATATCAATGAAACTTGCACATTACCTGTCAAAAAAGGTGTCAGATTAGCCAACTGACCTTGTATAGCTAAGCTTTTGAAGCATGTCTTGTAAAACATATGGTGTGCAGCATATAGCTCAAACTATTGCTTGCCTTTCACAATAGTTAATAAAATATGACAATCAACAGCTTGAAACATGACCTTCAGCTTGGGAACACTAAACATGTCCCCTTTCAGAATGTCTTTATAACATTAGGATATGAAACAAAATTAAATCAGTTTGTAAACTTGTACGAAGCACAGTTTAATCCCCCTACCCTCAAACATAAACAACTGGTGAATTAGCTGTAAAATGTGTTGCAATGGTATAACTACGTATAAAGGAAGTACACCTGGGAGACAAGAGGATCGGTTCTCCTTCCTCTTTAAAGGGATACTGTCATGGGAACATTTTTTTTATTTCAAAACACCAACTTTAAAATGCTGCTCCAGCAGAATTCTGCACTGAAATCCATTTCTCAAAAGAGCAAACATATTTTTTTATATTTCATTTTGAAATCTGACATGGAGCTAGACATTTTTGCAATTTCCCAGATGCCCCAAGTCATGTGACTTGTGCTCTGATAAACTTCAATCATTCTTTACTGCTGTACTGCAAGTTGAAGTGATATCACCCCCTCCCTTTTCCCTCCCCAGCAGCCTAACAACAGAACGATGGGAAGGTAACAGCTCCCTAACACAAGATAACAGCTGCCTGGTAGATCTAAGAACAGCACTCAATAGTAAAAACCCATGTCTTACTGTGTATTATTCAGTTACATTGAGAAGGAAAAACAACAGCCTGCCAGAAAGCAGTTCCATCCTAAAGTGCTGGCACAAGTCACATGACCAGGGGCAGCTGGGAAATTGACAAAATGTCTAGCCCCATGTCAGATTTCAAAATTTTATATAAAGAAATCTGTTTGCTCTTTTGAGAAATGGATTTAAGTGCAGAAGTCTGCTGCAGCAGCACTATTAACTGAAGCATTTTCCATGACAGGATCCCTTTAACTGTAGAGATGCCCCTGACTGCTCTCCTATGTGAGAGCAAGTGGGTGAGGCACACTAGCAGGCAAGGGTGGACGCAGTTAGAGGTGCGATGAGCGTCGGGCCCCTCAGCAGAAATTTTGCAGGTGGGGCCCGTTCCAAGTGTTTAATCCACTGTGTGCTACTGTATCAGTTTAGTAAAGGTAGCAGTAGCAGCAGATTTGGTGATGTTAGATAATTTACAAACTTCCAGATTTTATTTGTGCTTGCTAGGCAAGTTACCTCACGCAGAACAAGTGTGCTGAAGTAATGTTTTAAATGTAATGCACTTTTAAATGTAATGCACTTTATACTCTTAGAAAGGTTAGAGATATTCTGGTAGTCGTGCCTGTGAGAAAGCACAGGTGGCCTTCTGTTTAGTTTCATTGAAAGCTTCATTGCCACCTATTGCTCTCCATGGCCAATCTCAAGTGTTGTCCATATTCCCTAGTGAATGTTTCAGCTGAAGCTGCCTGATTATTACACATATTTATAAAGTTCTTACAGATAATAAAATACAACCGATGAGCAATACAAGAGGGAAAATGGCCCTGCTCAACCAAGGTTATAAACTAAAATTAGAATTAGATTATGAGACACAAGATATGGGGATATATAATATTAGGAACAATGCATTTAGTGGGTGTTATAGAGTAAAATGGAGGAATACTAAGCTAGATGAGGGTAACGTCTATAAAAAAAAAGTTGATGGAACATAGGTCTAGTTTAAGATTGAGAATAGAGAGATACATTTTATCTCTTTTTTTAAAGCTGCTGCGGTCTCTTTCACTCTCCTTGGTAACCAAAATATTGGGCTTCTACTCTACTCTGCTATATTATGCATTGCTGTAACACAACTATAGTTAATATAAACAAGCTCCTGTGTAGCCATGGGGGCAGCCATTCAAAACTGAAAAAGGAGAAATCGCACAGGATACATAGCCGATAACAGATACGCTCTGTAGTATACAAAAGGATTCTACATATCTTTTATCTACTATTAGGGATGCCACCTTTGGTAACATTTTTTACCGGCAGGTGGGGGCGGGGCTACAAAGGGGCGGAGCGTGACGTCAAAGGGGGGGCATGGGCGGAGCCACATCCTACGATCGGCTGAAGACTGCGAGAAAGGTAAGTTTTAACTTGAACTAAGGCTGGGTAAGGGCCTTTTTAAAGTGGCGTTACAGCTACATTGCCGGTAAATTTGTAATACCGGCCCCGGTAAATTTGTAATACCGGCTAGGCCGGTAAAATACCGGCTGGGTGGCAACCCTATCTACTATGTGTCTTGTGCTTGAATGACTGCCCCCATGGCTAAACAGAAGCTTGTTTATATATACTATAGTAGTCTTTCTGAAGCAAACATGCCAGATTTACCAGTGCACTGCAACACTATATTATTTATTCATTACTTTAAAACACTATCTGTTTTGATGTTACTGTTCCTTTAAGCTGCAATCAACATAGATATTTCATAAATAAAGACTGGTTTTATGCTTTTATCTTTGATGCATGCTGCTCTATTATATGGTAGTCTGATAACGATTGTGAAAGTGTAGATGGCAAAAGATGAAAAGGTTACTGTCCCTCACATCTTGCTTCATCTCGAAACAAAAACAAAACTGCAGGAATTAAGTGGGCATTAAAAAATGAAAATTATACTCCTCAAACAACATAGGTCTCTATCAAATATATTGCATAAAACAACTCATACGTAAAACCCTGTTTCATGTAAATAAACCATTTTCGTAATAATATACATTTTTAATAGTATGTGCCATTGGGTAATCATAAATAGAAATTGGCCATTTTAAAAAATAAGTACAGCCCCCCTGGGATTGTATGATTCACAGTGCACACAAACATACCAAACAAACTGTATATTTAGGTCACATGAGCCAATTAAAAGACAGAGTTCTGTCTTTTGTTCTGCCCTGTAAGGGCAGAGACACACGGTCAGATTCAGTGAGATTAGTCACCTGTTGACAAATCTCCTCTTCTTCCGGGCGACTGAAATCCTTGAACTGCCTCCCCACCTGCTAGAATGTAAATTGCCGACAGGATGGTACTTGGAGCGCTTCGTTTTCCAAAGTTGACCAAAGTTGCCTCATAAGGAAACTTCGGGCGACTTTGGAGAAGAAGATCCCCAAGTGCCATCAAACTTCGGGGAGATTAGTTGCCCAGGAAGAAGAGATTTTTTGCCGGGTAACTGATCTCCCAGATTCTGACCGTGTGTCTCTACCCTTACAGTTAGAGTTGTAGTATTTCTGGTCAGGTGATCTCTGAGGCAGCACAGAGACCATCACAAAATGGTGGTTCAAGGCAAGAGATGTAAAAGGGTAATATTTACTTAAATATATATTCCAGTTTGACAAGATTCTTTAATATGCAACTTAATTTGATATAAACTATGTGTTGCTCAAGTATTCATAGTTTTCATTTAAGTCCTCTCAGGGGCCAAACAAGTCTGTAAATTATCATTGGGCACAAAATAGCAATTGCAGCAAATCATAGCAATCTTTGGCCATATTTTTAATCACCTGTCAAGACCTATTTCTAAATGGCCACAAAAATAATTCAGCCTGTTATTCTTGTGTCTACTTTAGCTTTGTCTAATATAGTTTAGTCTATTATGATTTGATGCAGCAAAATATACTAATGAACAGTAAATTCAAAAAATGAAAGTGCTTTAAAGGAATGACAATATCATATATTGTTCGCTCCACTGGTAAAACTGGTGTGTTTGCTTCAGAAACATAATTATAGCTTATATAAACATTTGTAGTCATGAAGGCAGCCATTCAAGCACAGTATATACAGTAGATAACAGATATGTTTTGAAGAATCCTACTGTAGAGCTTATCTGTTATCTGTTGTGTATCCTGTGCCATGCCTGCCCCCATGGCTACACCGCAGTTTGTTTATATAAGCTATTGTAGAGTTTCTGAAGCAGTGCAGGGCAACAATAAATTATATTGCCATTCCTTTAAAATACTTTTCAACCAAAATACCTTTTGTATGGTGTGAATTGAATCCCTGCCAAAAAATTCATACTCATGTAATTCAGATGTGTCAGGTGCTTATTCGTGCAGGGGGAAAAATATGCTATTGGTGACAAAGTATCACCCTACAGGAAAACTATTGTTTTTTCAATGAATTATTAAACAACAGATAATTTATATCACAATAAGTGATATTTTATCTGTCAGCATTCACCACATTTCCAACTCTTTTAACACACTGGTGAACATGTCCCAAACTCCAATGTATGACACAGCACTGTTAAAGAATCCAAGTTTAAAAAGCCTTTATTAGACACATGGCTTTATGATTGCAACAGTTACATTGTTTCTGGCCCGCTCCTGGCCTTATTAAAAACCAAACTGGCATTTATGCTCAGTTAAAGATTTTCTGACAGTGAATAATTAAAATAATTTAATTTTAACACAAAGAAGTGTGATGGACAACTCATTTATTGTCTGATATAATCTAGAATGTGTGTGCCCTCGTTTTTTTTTTAGCACAGTATACATCAAATTGGTGGCGGTGCACTTCCTGGGCTATATAGTCACTTCAATCCAAAGAAGGTTAGAAAACGCCTTTATTGTTCATTTTCTAAAACATTAATCACATCAGCTCCTGGTCTGACGCGTTTCGTATTTGCATACTTCATCAGAGACCTGAGCATTAATAATGATACAACTAACAGCAATCCCAGAAAACACATCTGTAATTCTTTAGAATATCAAATTGTCAAATCAGAATTTCAATAGGAACAAGTGTAAACAATGTAACCCATGGCAACCAATCAGATGATTGCTTTCAGTGTTCAGCCTGCAACTGACTGATAGAAGCTAATCACTGATAGGTTACTATGGGTTACTGCCCAGGTGCATATTTGCCCAGTGTTTATAAATGACCCCCTGGGTGTTTAGGTTTTAGAGGTTGTCAGCTGACAGGAAACAGGCTAATGTCACATGGAACTCCCCCCCCAGAGGAGACCATGCCAATCTGCTTCAATCCACACCCTGTTTCAATAAGCACTGATACGCCCAGCATTCAGCTGTCAGTGCTCACACTTGCACATTTCAGATGAAATCCACTCCATGTGAGCAGTGACAGGTGGATGCTGGGAGTGCAAGTGCTTACCAAACAGGGTGTGGATTGGAGAATATTAATCTAATCGCCAGCAGTGGGTTTTTTTTGTCAGAGGAGAAAACACCACGTGCAGGATGGGCCTTAGCCTTTCTATAATAACTGATCACTTTTTCCCACATGTTGAAGACCAACTAATTAGATCAAATTTCTTAGTCCTTATGTTTGACACTCCGAGTCGCTAGCTTATTGGCCCGTGTGTGGGGCCCTCCGAAGGGCTTCCCTGATTGAGATCTGGCCGAAAGTCAACCAGATGTCAATTGGGCAGGGTTAAAAACCCCATTGGATCATGGACCGTGACTGTTCGTTGATGCGGGCCCACTATCAGATCAGTCCGATATCCGCTCGTTTGGCGATCTCTATGTGTGTGGCCACCTTTAGTCTGTAACGATGAACCTGTAAGAGAAAATCAATACAAGTCCAATAAGTATATAATTTGATACTGAGCTACTTTTAAAGAACTCCTTAAAAATAAATCTTTTTCAGTGAGGTTTATCGCTCCCATATATTTGACCTTCCCATGTTACCAAACACAAAGAAGTGCAACTATATCATAGGCTCAGCTCAAGCTGTTTGGTGACGTCTTGTTCTCAAGTTTCACTCCAGCAAAGCTGCAACTAAATGCTGTACAAATAACCTTTTCCTGCATTCACAAGGTAACCCCCACCAATGGTCTATTGTTGTTAATCTACAAAGATTCATCTCCCCCCCCCCCCCCCCCCCCCCATTGATTCACAAGTCCTGGCTTGTTACCCACAAGAAAAGACTGCAATAATGATTTTAAAGTATCAAAATGAAAGAAAGATTAGGGGAAGCTTTTATAGTTAATGTCAAGTAAAAACCATGTTCTATTCTATGTTATTTCTTGTCTAAAAATGTAATTACGTCTGCCCTCAGTGAAACAAAACACACATTTCCAACCATTTACACTAAACGTCATTGCCTACAGCTGAGTGACTGGAGTGTGCAAGTCTTTACAATAGCAAATAAAAGTAATGGTGTCTTACAGTAGATATTGCTTTACACACAGATGTTTGTATTTATTGCAATTGGCTACTCAATGAAGCATGTGAGAACGAGTTCATAGAAATTGTTGACATAAGCTTCGGGATCTAGATATTCAGATGTCAGTTATACTTACTGAAAAGATAAAGGGATATTTTACACATAAATAATGTATTGTTTGTATATGCTTTGTGTTCTGTCAAAGCTTTTGTTTATACAGTTTTAAAAAGCAGAATTTGCCTAGCTTTCAGATCGAATGATTTGAAAAAATTTTTATTCAATCGAAAATGGACCTATTCAATCGAAAAAGCCCTTTAAAAATACTTAGACGGTTGAAGTTTTTTCACTTTCAAAATTCGGCTCTTAATAAATCTGCCCCATAGAGTGAATTCCGCCAGAAGCAATGTATAAACATCAAATCTGGTGTTCGCATGGAATAAAATTATGCATACCTTGATAAAATCACCATGTATTTTATACAGCTTTTTACAACCATTTTTTGGGAGAATTTCATTTACACAGCATAATGCCCCTAAGAGTAGCGCATAAGATAATATATATGGGGAATTTTTCAAAACTTTGTTAGAATGCATTTAAGGGGTTATTGAAAAAAAATGAAATCTGAAAATTCCTCAATATTGCACATATATATGCACATGTGTACCGTATGCACATTTGTACTGTATTTATTAAAAAATTGCCATAGCTGGTATGTGGGAAAATTTAAAAAAAAATCCAAATTATGTAATTGGATGTGAGAAAACTTTTTTTTGGATTTTTACCAAAGTCTGAATTCTTTGGATTATTGTACAACCCAGCGCAGATCATGATATCTTCCAATTGTAAATGGAAATCTTTGAGTTTGAGATGGAGTCGTTTTTGATTCAGACTTTTAGCATCATCGGGGTTAATTAAATCATGACAAAAAATTCCCTCTGAAAAAATGGTGTTTTCCACTAAAAACTTGAACCAGAATTGGATTTAATAACTATGTGAACAGTGAAAGAATATATATATATATATATATAAATTAGTTTCCTGGGTGCAGTATCAAAAAATATCAATAATTTATCGAAGAAGAGAGAACCGCACTCACAGGTCTTAAAGCAAAATAAAATTGTTTTAATGGTACACGAAAGACTGAAGTTTCGGCCTCAACTATATATATATAGATAGATAGAAAGATAGATAGATAGATAGATAGTTAGATATAGATATAGATATACTGTATACACACACTATAGGGGGTCACTTATTAAACATTAAATGGGAAAATACATTTTTTGAGCGGAAAAAAAACTAGATTTTTTTTTCTGGTTTTAATAAAGTCTGATTGTCAGATGAAAAAAGGCATAAAACTTTTTTGACACCCGGTTTCCCCATACATTTTTTTACCATATGGCACATTATTTAACTGTGGGCTTATGTGTAGGGCATTAAAACAACTCTATTGACTTTATTAAGGTTCCCTTGGCATGTCTAGTTATCAGTGTAAATGTAATGTATTAGAGCACCATGTAACATAAATAGCTCCATTTCACTTTAAATTGCCTGCCGTATGCAAATTATCCTGAGCGCAAGAATTCTGATCAGAGTTGCTCTGATCAGAATTGAACGCTAGCGCAGCTTCGCTTTGAATTGCTCGCTCTGCCGAAGTAACACTAGAGAAAATCCGCCAGCGTTTGGTACCCTGGACGCAAGTTTGCACTTTAGTAAATTAGCAAATTGTTGCGATGGCTGCAAAGCTGTCGCTGGTGAAATTGCACTGTTTAAGGAATTTGCCTCTATTTGCCTCTTTATAAGGTGCAAATAGGGGCTATGTAGATATTCTTGGCTATCTCATTGGAATCAGTGGGCAGATATTTGCTGAATGGCAGCATGAATCCCACTATTGCTGCTTTCCTTTTGGGTGGTTCCCTTACTTCCGCAGTCACACCCTACCTTTTGTGAAATCACCAGGGACCGGATGGAGCCAAGGGTGGTCCAGTGAACAACAATATTCTGTAGTAACAGACTTTTGTACCAAGAAATACTATAACAAAAAACTAGAAAATATAGACTAGGTTATATTTTATTTAGTAGCTTTCGGGATTACTTAGGCTCCTACTTCAGGCATGACATATATATTTACAGTCAGTAAAATCCTTCACTTTAAAATAAACTTTAATTCAGGCAGCATGTATTTCTTGGGCGCATATGTCGCTTAGTCTGCAGATAGATATCTGTTTGCTGTCTGAGGCAAGGTCCTCACCTCCCCACTTGGCTGAAATACCCCTTTATTTTGCCTATAATTTAATGAGAATACTCCATTCATCTTTTGAATCTACACCTTGGCAATGGAGTGGAGTGAAGTGCTTCATTTGCCACATCATATTCAGAGAAAAAACACTTGTTTCCAGCTTGATGAAAAGGAGAAACAGGCTGATGAGTTGTTTTACTTTTCAGCTAATTAATGGGCCAACTGCTGACTTGGTCTCTGTTTGAGCTAGGTTGCCATCTGCAAAACAGTGCTGCTGCTCCCTGGTAACTATGTTGCCATATACAGTATGTGAAAATTGAACTTGTGTGAATAAAACAACAGCATATGTGAGCTGCAATTGTCTTAGAGATTTTGCAGCAGAGCTAAGTTTGGATAGAATTTCATTATTCGTTTGAGGTAGAAATAATTTGATTTATTTTAACTAATAAATAAATAGTACTGTTCACTTCTATTTTTTAAGGCCTCCAGGCTGTGTGCCTTGGCAGCACAATACAACAAGAATATCTGTTTTATTAATCCCTGCCAAAAAATGAAACCTTTTGTAAGTTGGTAGTAAGTTTGGAGGAACCTTAAAGAGACTCTCTCTTTAAGGTCCTTTGAAGAGCGAGAGTGTCTATTTGGATATATTTTGGAGGGTTATATGTCATAGATAATTTGTGTGCACACCGGATAATTAGGATCTCCATACCTTAAAGGAACAATATCACCAAAAAATTCAAGTGTAATAAAGTAATTAAAATATAATTTACTGTTGCCCTGCACTGGTAAACGTTCTGCGTTTGCTTTGATGGCATTCCCAAAATTCCCATTATTCTGGATAATGGATCTCATACCTGTACCAGAAAATATGCTAGCAGAAGACTAGCAGGTTTCTGTAATGCTAATTACATTACATCTCAATCATGAATATCATTTACAGACAAAAACAATCATTTTATAACATACAGATGTTATGTAGACTGCTCAGTGGAGAATTACTTGATAGGAATTACTTGACGGGATTTGCATAAAACATAGTTTCTACATTTATTAATTCTTTATATATAGCAATGAATGCATGGGGGCCTGTGGCGTAACTACTCCCTGGTGGGCCCTGGTACAGGATGGGCACATTGGCCCCCCTGTTGGGCCCTTACCTCTATAAATCCCATGCTGCTGTGTTAATGGCATGTGTGCTGTAGAATTTCCTCATAGATAACCGCCTGGAATAACCATTATCATGGCTCTGATGGGCCCCAAGGGGGTGGGGGCCCTGGTGCAATTGCACCCTCTGCACCCCTGGTAGTTACGCCACTGTTGGGGGCATAATTTTTCCTGTGCATACGATATGTATGTATGTTCTATTTCTGGTTCTCATCCCCCCATATGATACGTAATATCCTAGAAGTATCTATGGTAATTAACAATTCCACTATCACCCCATCTCCCCAGGCCTGATGTCTTGGGGTTATCCTAGATTCTACCCTGTCCTTCATTCCTCATATTCAGTCACTTATTTAATCATGTCAATTTCACCTAAATTACATATCCAAAATACAATCATTTATCACCCTGAGATGCCGCCATATTTCTTATTCATTCTCATATCACATCTAGACTACTGTAATGAACACTTCTGCCAGGCTTATACACTTTAGCAACTGCTCTTCCTCATGCCACTCTGGCTCCTGCTACCTTTTAGAATAAAATTCAAATGAATGACCCTGACATTCAAAGCACTTCATAACTCTGCCCCTCCCTACATCTCTGAACTCATCTCTAGATACTCACCCAACCACTTACTATGCTCCTCTACTGACCTGCTACTCAACTCAACTCTTCTCTCATTACCTCTTCACATGCTTGCATTCAAGACTTTGCAAGGGCTGCACCCCTCCTCTGGAATCCTCTCTCACAATCTGGCTGACTTTCTCACAATCTTTCTGCTTTCAAAAGGTCTCTTAAAACACACTTATTTAGAAAAGCCTACCCTCCCTCTGTTTATCTACCAAATGCATATGCTACATCTCTCACCTGCTTATTTTCTATTTTGCCCACTTCTGCCCCTTGTGTCCCCACCCCTCCCCCTTTAGATTGTAAGCTGTTTTACAAAGGGCCTTCCTCACATTTTGAACCAGCACTGGTTGTTATGTATGCAACTCTGTATGTTATATGTATGTAATTCATAAGCACATTCATTTTACAGTGCAGCGTAATATGTTAGCATTCTAATAATACTTGATGATAATAATAATGGAAACTTTGAACCTACACATATTACTGATATTGTTATTGCAAATAAAAGAGAATTAAATTATGCTTCTAGATCAGGGGTCCCCAACCTTTTTTGTTCGTGAGCCACATTTAAATTTAAAAAAGAGTTGGAGAGCAACACAAGCATGAAAACTCCATGTGGATGCAAATAAGAGCTCTGATTGGCTTTTTGGTAGCCTCTATATGGACTGGCAGCCTACAGGAGAGAATGTTTGGCAGGACATCTGTTTTTTATGCAACCAAAACTTGCCTCCAAGCCTGGAATTAAAAAATAAGCACCTGCTTTGAGGCCACTGAGAGCAACATCCAAGGGGTTGGAGAGCAACATGTTGCTTGCGAGCTACCGGTTGGGGATCACTGTTCTAGATAGTATATATCTTCATTTTAAAGGAACAGTTCAGGGTAAAACTAAAAACTGGGTAAATAGATAGGCTGCGCAAAATAAAAAATGTTTCTAATATAGTTAGTCAGGGAAAAATGCAAACTTTAGAAGTTGGAGTGACTGGATGTCTAATATAATAGCCAGAATCCAACTTCCTGCTTTTCAGCTCTCTAAATCTGAGTTAGTCAGCGACTTGAAAGGGGGCCACATGGGAAATAACTGTTCAGTGAGTTTGCAATTGATCCTCAGCATTCAGCTCAGATTCAAAAGCAACAGTTATGGCCCATGTGGCCCTCCCTCAAGTTACTGATTGGTTACTGTCTGGTCACCAGGGTAAACACTCAGTGCAAGCCAAGAGAGCTGAAAAGCAAGAACTAGTGTCCTGTTCTGTTAGGTTAGACTTACACTCATGCCAGCCTTTATACATTACATTTTTGCCTAACTAACTATATTGAAAACATGTTTTATTTTGAACAGCCTATCTATTTACCCAGTTTTTACTTTTATACTGAACAGTTCCTTTAAGGCCTTGTTCATCATCTGATATTGCACTTTTACATTAGAAAAGCTACACTGAATCTAAGATAGGCATTGGCTCGCCATGGTTAGTGCACAGGATGAACACAGAAAAGATTTGCAACATATTGTTAGTTGACATGTTCTTATTGATCAAATATTCTTTGTCCTGCTTATGGCCAATTTCAGACCTCGTTGGGTGTTTTTATGCAATTAAATTGTGTTCGGCATCACCTCTCATGACAACCACAGATAATTTGTCTTGAGACTAGATAAGACATTCACAAGGCGTTTAAGTGCCAAGTTAAAGTCATTTAAAGTGCCATATAACAGAGTGTCTACTCTGGCTACAGTCAAGCTGTGGCCAGATGGACAAGTGTCACCAGATGCACTGACAAGGAAATGCTGCAGGCATTGTTTCATGAATAACATCAGCTATCAGTTCTATTGCTGCAAATACTGAGACTAATTTACTAAATTGCAACACTGCAACCACTTATTTTCCTTTATCCTTTGCCCACCAGGGCAATATTATAAGTTCCTGTAATTAATAAAATCTACTATATATTTGTGACACAGGGAAGGATCATCCTAGAGTTTTGCTTGCCCCTAAAAAGGCATTGCTAATATATATTATAACTTAAATTTATACCTCTGAACAGCACTTGTGTATTATGAGCACCCTAATTAATATATATATATATATATATGTTTGTGTGTGTGTGTAAGTAGGCATCTAAAGCTGGCTAGTACATGGTCAGATTTTGTCACTGCTCTGTGAACAATTATATCCACTAAACAAATGGTTCACCCACTCACCGTGGCTGTCTGACCCTTTATATACTTTCATAAAAGGCATGCACATTAAATTACTTTTTATCATTAACTGTCTGACTGTCCATCCACTAACCGATTTCAGCGTTTCACCACGAAAATGTTTAAACCTTCTGATCTACTGATTTTATTGGAAGCATACATTTGCTTCTACCCTATCATTGCAACGGTAAGGGGCAGATTTATCAGTGGTCAAATTCAAGGGTGAATTTACTCTCGAATTCGAATTGTGGTTGAATTTAAATCCTTCAAATTCGAATCGAATTTGAAGGAATTTACCGCAATTCGAATATGCAAATGATCGAACAGAAATAATTAGATCGAACGATTAAATCTTTTTTTATTCAATCTTAAAATGCTTTAAAACACCTATGGGAGCTTCCCATATGGTTTTAAACCAATTCGGTAGGTTCAATCTGGCGAACTTTTTTTTAAAGGGGAGGTACTTCGACCATTGAATGGTCGAATGATCTAATAGATTTTTATTCGAATGATTTGATTCGATCGCATTTTTTGAAATTCGATGGTCGAAGTACTCCAAAAAGGTATTCGAAATTTGTATCTTTTTGAAAATTCAATCAAATTTCGAATCTTTCATGTGAATTTGATGAATCTGCCCTTAAGAGATAATCGGACTGGATTATGATAAAATCAGTCGTTTTACATGACAAAATCTACCACCTTTAGTGGATGGGCTGTACCACACGCAGATATGCTAACATAGGTGCTAAATCGCACCGCCGCGTGTGAATTACCGCAGGCAAATTTTCATTTTAGCCAGCGCAAGAAAAGGGTTAGCGATTCAGGGAGATTAGTCGCCCAAAATAAAAAGCGATTAGTCGTCAGGCGGCTAATCTCCCAGAATCTCCTAGTGTGGACTAACTCTAAATGTTTCTGTTTACTTTTAACATACATAAAAAGCCAACAGGAATGCTTTTCATGTTTACTCTCATTTGCTTGATCTGTGTCGTTTATACTTCACTTTACTGAATAACCCATTGAGTGCTTTATCTTACTGCACTAATTTAACCAATATAATGCCCTGATCTGGTCTATGGAGATTAATTGTCTTGTCTGGAAGTAGAAGGCTGTGTTGTGTAACATTACTAGCCCAGCTGTAGTTTCGGCAGTAGGCAGGGGATAACTTTCACATCATTAACTGTCAAAGACAACATACAACACACCATGAAGGCACTGTGATTTAAAGGGGCCATTACACTGCAATTGGAATCACACAAACACAGGTCTGCAGATCTTCCAAGTCAAGTAGCTGAGCTGTGTGTGCCATAGCCTGGAGTTGGACAGTTTCCCCCAGTTTGTTAAACATAATACATAAAAGATGAAATTATTTACATAACCTTTTTAAATGCTCTGCACTACTCCTCTATATAAACTGAAAGGGGTATTTCACATTTAAAAACTTTTAATATGACATTGGTATTCCAAGATAATTTGCAGTTGGTATTCTTTTTTTATTCTTTATGGTTTTTCAGTTATTTAGGTTTTTATGTAGCAGATTTCCATTCGGTATTTCAGCAGCAATCTTGTTGCTATGATCTTATTTACCCTAGCAAACAGACTGGGCTGGAACGAGAGATGGAAATATGAATAGTAAAAGGCCTACATAGAAAGATAAATAATAAAAAGTAAGATAAAATTAAATTGTAGCCTCACAGATCGTACATTTTTGGTTCAGTGACCCCCATTGGAAGACTGTAAAGAGGCAGGAAGAGTCTAGGAATAGGGCATTCTATAACAACCCCTTTAACATTCATGTTAGATGTCATTTCACACTGCTTCCAAGAGTATCTGAAATTGGTATCACCAATCTTAGATTATGAGACAATTTATTTGTATCATAAAATCACATCATACAACTGCAGGAGACAGCATAAGACCTTATTGGAAGTGTCAAGGACTGATCCTCTTTGCGATCATATAAATCTGATCAGATCTGAGAGACTTGACAAGTTGCTAACATTTGCTGTATAATACATCATGTAGTTCATTATACTTTATAATTGCATATCCTGTTGCTCACAGGGTTGGTGCTTAATTGCCATAATTATAACACATAATACACAGCCATGGCCTTTCAGCACCACAAAACAATTACAAACATTAACAGGACCTGTACAGACACAGTTCCCCATACATCCTGCATGATTATTCCTGAGATTTGTTGCTTGTGTTTAAGATGCAATATATTATAGTTGCAATATAGTTATACTTCTTATTAGCTATAGATTGCTTGTTTTTATATATACCATTTAAAGACTATTATGAATGGGCTCAAGGCAAGCTAGAGTAAGCTTGGAATGCTGTTTGTACAGATGAACACCCCAAGGGTTTTACACTGCAGGGTTTAATAGAGTGGTAACTGTCCAGGTGATACTCAGTATACATGAGATGTTTACAGGGGAGATTAAACGAACTCTATTCTGCCCCCAATATATCCCTCTTTTGGGAAGAAGTTGCAACATTTATAAATGCAAATTCAACTCTGATTAGCTAAAAAGGACATCAAACTGAACATGCACTGACACCATTATAAAAGGTACTTTTGCCCATAAGTGCTTCTTCCAATTACGGGCCAAAGAATATCCAAAAACAACTTTCATAGGAAAGCACTGTAATCATGGTAAGCATATCAGTAAGGGCAGGGCCAGATTAGGCCCACTGCCGTTCGTTGCCCCCATACTCTGCCCTTTATTCACAAATTTTCATCATCAGGACCTGAGCAATGGGGATTGGCATATGGGAAATTCAGAAAACTATTGTATCTCCTGCGTAATCCCAAGTCTTTCTGAACCAATGTGGGTGTGGCTAGGTAGCATGCCGCCCCCTAAAATCCTGCCCACCTAGGCCTGAGCCTAGGTGGCCTTTCCACAAATCCGGGCCTGAGTATAGGCAGAGACACACATGGAGATTCGGGGAGATTTAGTCACCCGGTGACAATTTGCCTCTTCTGCAGGCAACTTATCTCCCCGAACTGCCTTCCCGCCGGCTAGATTCTAAACTGTCAGTGGAATGCACTTGGAACGCTTCGTTTTCCAAAGTCGCCACAAATTTGCCTCATGAGGAAACTTCAGGTGACTTCAGAAATCAAAGCTCTCTGAGTGCCATCCCTCCGGCGATTTAGATTCTAGCTGGTGGGGAGGCAGCCTGGAGAGATTAGTTGACTGAAGAAGGGGAGATTTGTTGCCGCTGGGTGACTAATCTCCAGAAACAGCAGCGTCTCTGCCCTTAGGGCTCTGGCAGAGATTTGTTCCATGTGGTAAATCTGTGCTACTGGAAGCAACAAATCTCCGAAAAGAGCCTTCCCATTCAGAAAGCTTCAAATTGCTGCAAATAAAACATATTACTCGTGGAGATCAAATGTAATTGTCAGTAATGTGAAGGAACACATTTTCTTGCAATTAAGCAGGATCGCCAAAAGTAATGAGTTTTGCTTGCAATTAACCAATGCTTTCCAAAGGGGATGGTATTTTCAGGAGATTCGTTGCCCACAGTAGCATAGATTTACCACTAGTAAATGCTAGTCTGCTATTACCATAAAAATGAATGCTGTGTAATGAAGCAGTGAGCCCCATATGTCATTGCCCTTAATGGGTGATGAGCCACAGACAATTTCAGTGCAATAAAAAAAAGCATTTTCCCCAGGCCTCACCACAAACATGACAATTTTGCTGATAATTTCAAAATATGTGTTTAGTCAGCAAGGAAAGTTGTCATCAACTGCCTTCTCTGTGAAAAGCTCACTGATCTAACCACCTGAAGTCACCCAGAACATCTCCCTTACTATCAAAATAAAACATTCTTTTACTGTACTAACAAATGCAACACACATAACATGGGATTTCCATAGAGAAGGGTGGGGACTGATTAATAGCAGTATGGTAGCATTTGGATTGGAAAATTATTTAGTACCCTAAAGTTAGGAAGGTTTAATGCTTGCTTTATTGACATAATGAAAATGTGAGCAACATTCAATGGTTTTAAAGTAACTTCTATATGTAATAGAAAACATTATCTGTCTGTCTTTCTGTTTATAATCTCTGCACTCCTGGCTCTACTTCTGAATGTAACAGAAACAGAATGGCAGACCTTAAGAAGAAATGACTTCTGCTGCTGTCTGATAGAGATTGGGATACACAACTACCTTTACAAATAAAACAGAAAATTTTAATTACTGTAAAGATACTTGAATATTGGATATATTTTTTCATAATGCAATGTTTTTTGGATGGTGCACCAATGTGAGCAAAATACATTTTGTAAATAATCTGTGTGGGGGTCTGTTTACAACCCCAGCATATTATAGGGTAGTTTACGAAAATAATCTCACTACATAAAAAAAATGGACATCACATTTTTGACACACATATAAGCAATGATAATACTGAGTTCTGTCTGCTAGAATGAAGTCTCTCTGCTAAAACATTCATGTGTGAACATGATTAAACATCTTTTATAAAAGAACATCCAAGGTGTCTATAAGTATCAGAATAATTTTCAGTATGTTTTCCTTAAAGGGATAATGCCATGGGAAAAAAAAAATTTTTCAAGATGCTTCAGTTAATAGTGCTGTTCCAGAAGAATTCTGCATTGAAATCCATTTCTCAAAAGCGCAAACAGATTTTTTAATATTTCATTTTGAAATCTGACATGGGGCTAGACATATTGTCAATTTCCCAGCTGCCCCAAGTCATGTGACTTGTGCTCTGATAAACTTCAATCACTCTTTACTGCTGTACTGCAAGTTGGAGTGATATAATCCCTTCCCTTTCCCCCATGAGGCAGCCTAACAACAGAACAATGGGAAGGTAACCAGATAACAGCTCCCTAACACAAGATAACAGCTGCCTGGTAGATATAAGAACAGCACTCAATAGTAAAACCCATGTCCCACTGCGTACTATTCATTTACATTGAGAAGGAAAAACAACAGCCTGCCAGAAAGAAGTTCTCTCCTGAAGTGCTGGCACAAGCCACATGACCGGTGCAGCTGGGAAATTGACAAAATGTCTAGCCCCATGTCAGATTTCAAAATTGAATATAAAATAATCTGTTTGCTCTTTTGAGAAATTTATTTCAGTGCAAAAGTCTACTGGAGCAGCACTATTAACCGATGACCATGACAGTTTCCGTTTAATTTCCCTCTTTCAGGCCCTTGAGTACAATTCTTTATACCGTATGTCTGTAGTGAAAAGGAGAACAAAGATTGTAAATCTCTGGCCACACAACATGGATTTTGGCCTGCGTTCTCCTCAGGCCAAGACCACACCAGGCTGAGAATCCACTGCCCAGCTGCTCCTCTTCTGCTGTGCTGCCTGCGCCAGGAATCATTACCTCTGCTCAGGTGCAGCCATATGTCAAATGCCAAAGTGTCACATTTAGCATTTCTGCCTGCAGAAGAGAAGGGGAGCAGTGGAGCAGTGTATTCTCCACCTGCAAATAATCCATGTTGTGTGGCCCTAGCTTAAGCTTGTCTCTTTGTTACTTAAATTGGCCATACACGGAGATTTGGCGATGTTGCCAAATGAGCGGATCTCTCCCCGATATGCCCACCTTGAGGTGGGCAATATCGGCTGATCCTTAGGACCCAACGATCGGATCACAATGGAGGAGATATGGGCTGCCGGATCACAGGACTGCATCAACGAACAGATGTGGCCGCAATCCGACGGGATTTTTAGTCCCTTCCGATCGACAGCTGGCTGACTTTTGGCCAGATATCGATCGGGAAAACCCGCCGACCGGTTGGAGGTGGAGGGAAGGAAGGGAAAGGAAAACAGGAGATAAAGAAAAGGAAGAACAATACATAATAACAGTAATATATTTTGTTTCCACCAAAGTGTTATTGGTTGTTAGATTAAACTGCTATCTTCTCCTTGTAACCTATGGTCAAGCACAGCTTAATCTCCTGACAAGATTTCTCAGACTTTTCACCATCAGAGCTGTTTTTTCTTTAGTCTTGCTAGAGGGGAGATGGGAAGCTTAATGAAGAATGTGGAACAACAGCTAGGAGGAAAGGTCCTGAGTTGCAGAGGGTGGATAGGAGGAAGGACTCAGCCAGGGATTTGTTAGATGACAATAAAGGTCATCATTGCCAATGGTAATATTACATGGTCTGTTTGGCTCAGTTGAGTTCTTGAGGGTGTAATATGCCACAATTTCCTAATTTTAAATGTTTTAAAGAGAGATATTTAGTCTTGTTTTGCATAGTGTATTACTTTACTAGTTATTTCTTATCCTTCCCACTTTCATGTTTAACTCTATCTTGACCTCTTCATACAGCAGTGGTGCTGACAAGAGTCCAACATTTTTATCAAGCACCTTTAGTAAGACACTCCCTTTTATTCATTCTTGGGGAATGGAATTTATAAAACAAACTTGCATTTTAACATGGAAGGACTAGAGTCATGTAACAACCGGGAATTACCATGTCCTTCCAAGCAAAGCAGAAAGCAAGAAAATACCTTTTTTTATGACTGTAAGATTTTTATAAAATGTACAAAGTGAAAACCGAAAACCTTTATTTTGTGTTTCTTTTAATGTTAATTATTTGGGGACTATGGTTTATAAATGTTTCTTATTTATTTAATGTGTTTTGCTAATAATCTGACAGCCTGAGTTACATTTGTATAATATGTGCTGTGATCTTTGTTTGTGAGCACAATGGTGGATGTCCATCAGGTCAAGGCATTTGAATTCAGGCGTTTAATACACAAATAAGAAAATCAGTGCAGTCTAGCTCTGCAAAATGGAACATACATTGTGTAAGCTATTCACTACTAGCATATAGTATTCATCCAAGATTGAAATGTAAACCAAATCCAATTAATTAAAACAAACACTTCTATTTTTAAAACTTTATGTAACTGTATACCAACATTAAAACAGTAAAAAAAAGGCAAGGCAAAAATCAGAAGCGAATTACAAATTCAGTGGAGTTCACTGAGGTCTCCGCTATTGACCACTACTGAAATCCTTTTTCCCCAATTCTTTATTGATTTTGGGGCAAGGCCCAGGGCTGGGAAGATGAATGAAGGAAGGTGCTTTATCTTCGGCAAACAGTGAGTCATTATACTCACTCATTGTGTACTTAATTACATATACATAAGGCTTGGCAACCTTTGGCTACAGGGGGCTACTTCAACGCATAATGTCATGGGAAAACATGTTTTTTTCAAAATGCATCAGTTAATAGTGCTGCTCCAGTAGACTTCTGCACTGAAATCCATTTCTCAAAAGAGCAAACAGATTTTTTTACATTCAATTTTGAAATCTGACATGGGGCTAGCCATTTTGTCAATTTCCCAGCTGCCCCTGGTCATGTGACTTGTGCCAGCACTTTAGGAGGGAACTACTTTCTGGCAGGCTGTTGTTTTTCCTTCTCAATGTAACTGAATGGAATGCAGTGGGACATGTTTTTTTTTACTATTGAGTGTTGTTCTTAGATCAGGGGTCCCCAACCTTTTTTTAAATTTAAAAAAGAGTTGGAGAGCAACACAAGCATAAAAAAGTCCACGTGGATGTCAAATAAGAGCTCTGATTGGCTTTTTGTTAGCCCCTATATGGACTGGCAGCCTACAGGAGAGAATGTTTGGCAGGACATCTGTTTTTTATGCAACCAAATCTTGCCTCTAAGCCAGTAATTCAAAAATAAGCACCTGCTTTGAGGCCACTGGGAGCAACATCCAAGGGGTTGGAGAGCAACATGTTGCTCGCGAGCTACTGGTTGGGGATCACTGCCTTAGATCTACCATGCAGCTGTTATCTTGTGTTAGGGAGCTGTTATCTGGTTACCTTCCCATTGTTCTGCTGTTAGGCTGCTGGGGGGGGGGGGGGGGAAGGGGTGATATCACTCCAACTTGCAGTACAGCAGTAAAGAGTGATTGAAGTTTATCAGAGGACAAGTCACATGACTTGGGGCAGCTGGGAAATTGACAATATGGCTGGCCCCATGTCAAATTTCAAAATGAAATATAAAAAAATATGTATCCCTTTCATAAATTTTAGCAAGTTGATTGTGTCAAATGTTTTTGTTAATTTTTCTAATGGACCTCTGTAAATATCTATTTAATGTACAAACATCTAATTTATGTTATTCTAGATGTAAATCAACTCTTATGGTAATACTATAATATAAATGAATCCAGAGATATTTTTAAAGGCCGGTAGTTTTAAATGATATAGTTTTAACATAGGCACAAATGGCAACATCGACCACCAAAATATTCGTTTTAATGTAAACGTCTAAAGGTGAGGTTTTAAGTATCATGGCTGTGGTATATAACTGCAACTCCCATCACCCCATTAAAGCTGTGTAGTGTGCTGCATAATTTGACAACAGTGTGAAACTCTAGATTATTTCTGTGTAGCTATACAGCAAAATGTTATTTTTATTCTGAAAAACGGTATTCTATATTTAAGGAGTCCAAGCCCTTTAAGTTAACATCAATCCAGATTTGCTTATGCATTTCAAGTTTTAAGGGTTGGGGCAGACGGGGAGATTTAGTCGCTTGGCGATTTATCGCCTCTTCTGCGGGGAGACAATCTCCCCGAACTGCCTGCTCCCTGCCCACCGCCTGTTTGAATGAAGAAATGCCAGAGCCAATGCACTAGTGGTGTTTTGATTTCCGGAATCGCACGAAGTTTCCTCACTAGGCAACTTTGTGCGATTCCAGAAATCGAAGTGCTACGAGTGCATGCGTTTCTTTATTCAAGCATGCGGCGGGCAGGGAGCAGGCAGTTCGGGGGGGTTGTCGCCTCGCAGAAGAGGCGATTAATCGCCAAGCGACTAAATCTCCCCAAATCCTAAAGGGTTGTGTCTTTTTCACAAATAGAATATATATATATCACTATCCAATTTAACTTTAGATATTTACTTAAATGTACAGAGTGAAATTAGACCCAATTAAGACTTTATTGACAGAGACATATTGGCATGGAATAAATCTGTTTTCATTGATGCATCTCTTATTGGATAATGTATACCTTGTAAACTGCTGAGGATTTGCACCAAACCGTGGCATGGTGATAGTGAGCTATTGACAGTGCTGTCCTTTGTAATTTATATTACAAAACCTTGGGCTCTTTCCAAGATTTTTCAAGAGAGCAGCAGTTTCCCTGGAGGGTAAGCACATACACACTACTTTCTACAGGCTACAGAATGTTATGGCCTCATAGTAGCCAAGTGAAAGTGGGATAGATTCGTGGACATGTAGATGAAGCCTTTGAGCTGTACAAGATTAAAAACCTTCAAAACCTTGTTATATGGTATGCTGTGAATGAAATAGGACCTATGAAATAGATATCAACTATAAGGTTTACCAGCTTTTACTAAATACAGCTACATGAATCTCTGTACAGCTGTTAAAACATACTGTATTTTGTAAGTCACTACTGTATTCACTGCTACAAACATTTTTCCCTTTGTTTGGGGTCGATTTTCTCAGCTTTCGGAACTTTCTTTTAAAGAATAAATTATGTATCCTATTGCTGCACATTTTTCATTTTACAAAGAAACTGATTTGTGCTGGCAATTAATCAGAACACATTGACACTGATTTGGGGAACAGATGATTACCGGGCCTAAATAAAACTGTGCACACATCTGTTAAAAAATAAATAAATAAAATGACACTGATTTGGGGAACAGATGATTACCGGGCCTAAATAAAACTGTGCACGCATCTGTTAACAAAAAATAAATAAATAAAATCATTCTCTTTAGCATGTCTGCTTTATTTTTATGCCTGTGCTGTAAGTTTTGAATGAAATGAACACTGGTTCAGCAATTCAAGTAGTGATGGAGTACTATGGCGGGTGCATTGTGTTATCTAGAAATAATGGGGTCAACGTATCAAGATTATGCTGCCTTTTCAATACTCTCGTTAGCCAACGACCCTCTCCTAAACAGCTGGTAAAACTACCAGATAAATTAAGGACCTGAAATTCAGTTTCTGTTATGGGAATGACTATTTCACTTGATATGTGCTTGAAATATTGTACAGAATAATTGTTAGCCCTCTCTAACATTGTGGAGGTTCTGAATGCAATTATACACTTCCCTACACTGCACAAAGGGGAACTTTAATGACTTGATGAAATATCTTTCCTGTAAGGGCTCCTACACACGGGCGTTTTTGACCTGCGCTCCCCTGCGTTGCGTTTGGCTGCGTTCAGCCGCAGGGGAGCGCAGGTCTAGACGCACCTCATTTTGTTCAATGAGGTTGTACCCACGAGACGCGTGTAAGCGCCGAACGCAGATTCAGACGCAACATGCTGCCTTTTTCCTGCGTTCGGCGCTCACATGCATTCGTGTGAGTACAGCCCCATTGAAAATAATTGAGTGCGTCTATACCTGCGCTCCCCTGCGTTTGAACACAGCAAAACGCAACGCAGGGGAGCGCAGGTAAAAACGCCCATGTGTAGGAGCCCTAAAGGTGGCTGTTGTCAGGGCTCATGAGTTTGAGGGTGTCATAAATGATGGGCAGGCAGTCTCAATCTAAATGGAAGCAGTTCAAAGGGAAAGGTGGCCAGAGAAGGGTAAATATGGTTAGCCAGTCTGATGTTATGGACCACAGTTAGGGTTGCCACCTGGCCGGTATTTTACCGGCCTGGCCGGTATTTTTGATGGTTGATCCCAATGTTATTAATAGGAAAAAAAGATAAATATATAGGCCGGTATTTTTTTAAAGAAAAGGTGGCAACCCTAACCACAATGGACCAACACAGATGTTTGATCAATAGTTACTAGTCATTTAATAGAGGGATAATGATCATGGCAGGTTTCTAGGTAATTTTGTCTGCTTTTGTCGCAAGAGACAGTAATCCGCTGCTTAGTTTTTCTCAAGCAGTTAGCCTGACCAAAATCCAAAAACAACATCAAATTATGACTACGCAATGTACCCTTTTACATTTTCTATATTTTTCTATGAATGTGACCAAAAACATTGTCAGATTTTCAAACAAGTCGTAAAAATAGATGAAGAAAATATAGTTAAACAAATGAAACTAAAATTATTATATTTGGTCATGTATTTATTGAAAAAAATCATCCAATAACGTAACTGCATGTGGCAAAAGTAAGTGAATCCTTAGCATTATCCTAAAATTTGAAGGTGAGAAATCAGAGTCTGGTGTTTTCAGTCAATGGGATGACAATCAGGTGTGAGTGAGACCCTGACAGGCCTCCAGCAAAGACTGATCACACATAAAACACATTTGTGGGTGTCTACCATGGCTCAAACAAAAGAGGTGACTGAGGATCACACCAGACACTGAGAACACAATTCACTTACTTTTGCCACATGCAGATATGTTATTGGATCTTTTTTTTTCAATAAATACAGGCCAAATATAATATTTTTGTTTAAATAGGTTTTCTTCATCTCCTCTTAGGATTTGTTTAAAAATCTCTACCAGAGGTTAATGGTTAAAAAGAAAAACAAATCCAGCCAACTGAGATATACATACAATCACACTTATATGTACCTATGCAACCAGTTCTATTGTGTATTCACTGGTTAGATAAGAATTTGGCCATATGTCTGTATCACTGAACCGACGAGTATCCAACTTCATTGGAAATCAGTTAAATAAACCAAAAGTTCACTAGTGCATGGCCATCTTAAAATACAGTAATTGTACACATTGTTTTCCAGTACAATCTACTTGGGTAGAGGTTGTTGTCCCTGTCTGCCATAATATTCCAATAGTGTTGCACATGCCCATGATGCACAGGAGCAAAAAGCTTCAGGTAAATGGGTCATTTGATAAATCAATTGCAGTTTGAGTCAAAGAACAATCTCTCGACACATTATAACTGTCAATGTTTGCAGTTAATTATGTGATAACTGTATACATATATATATATGCCAATGTTAGTTTCGAATATTCATTGCATGACACTGGCTGTTAGACAAGACCCCATGATATTAACTTTGATATCCTGGCCTGGCTCAAAGTTATTGGCTGCACCAGAGTCCATAAGAACATTAGATATGTGGTTGGAAAGGCAGAAAGTCTTTCTTGAAATTAACAGAATATATTGGAATATATCAGGAGGTGTAAAAGAGGAAATGGGGAAGAATGTGTGAATAGAAATAAAAATGGAGACAAACACAAAGATAGATATACAAAACACCCACTGACACTTATTCACACATTACATCAAGCAGGAACTTACACACCTTTATTCACGGGGAAACCCATGCGGAGCATGAAGGAGGAGCCACAATATTCTCACCCACACCTAAAATGTGTATTACTAATTAACATCAACTGTTCGATGCTGATAACATTGTTGATTATTTGTAAATAACTCCTTATCCCAGAATCTGAGATGTTCCAGATTCCAGATGTTGGAATGCAGTCCAACAATGCAAATGGAATGTTTTCAGGCAGAATGAAAAATAAGTCATGGTGCTTATCTTTATGCTATTGCCTTTGGGTTCAAAATATGAATTATTTGATCAGTAATTGTAGGTTATCTTATGCTGCTTCCCATTCACTTAAATCTAAAGAAACCAATGGCAGTTTATCGTAGATCAAAACAACAGCTAAAAGTCTGGATTAGATCTGAAAAGGTCTATTGCAAGAGAATAGAGACCTAAGGTGGACCAACACTGGCCAATCAGAGTATCTATCCAATGCTATTGTTCTGCATGCCCAAGCAATTTAATCTACAGAAGAGGAGATAAACTGTTGCTATCCTTTATCATATATTCAGGACTTTAGTCAAAATACTCTATAAAGAGAAAGTATAATTTGTGCAAAATGTTCTAAATTGTAACTTCATACAGTACCTGTGGTTACTGCCTGGCTGGCAAGTCTGGGGCCAACAAACATCTTCCCTGGGTCTGGAAATTGTCTATAGAAAGTTGTTGCTGGCTGGATTCATAATGACAAACAGTCTTGCATGTCTAATGACAATGTTTTGTGTGATTCATGCAAAAATTCTTGCAGCTAATACTGAGAAGATAATAACAATAGAAACACCAATTAAGTTTTGTAATATTTTAAAATCATCACTATGACCTTTCATGGAGGATTGCAAATAAATGTTTTGTTTGTTATGAGGTAATCCTGCCATTCTAATTGCCATGAAATACCCACCAGTTCTGCACCCCACCCCCCCCTTCATTACTGCACTTGGCCAATATAGCCAAGGATTAAGAAAACAAGAAGGCTGGAATGTTATTTACTGCTCAGCAAAAGCAAGGAAATGCCTCACATGATCCACTAATGTACAGTCTCTGCCTCTAGAAAAAACACAATATGTATGAGCAATCACAAAAAAGCCTCTTGAATAATCTGTGTAAAGTGTAGACTACAGCACACTTAGTACTTTGGAAAGAGAAAATAAAAATGAAATGCTGTATTTCCCTTATGACTAAGGAAGAGAACCTGCCGTCCTTCAGCAAGAATAACCAGCAAGTAAAGTGTTTCAAGTGTTGCAAGTACAACATGGGGCTCTGTATTTTTTGGTTAAATAAGGGAGACCAGAGCTGAAATTTAGACTTTGCTCTAACATGGAAACTGTGTCTGCCCCATTTGTCTATCCTGTTTTCCACTTGAGATTTTTCTGCCATCTTGGAGCCCCCTTCAAATGACCAAACTCTAAGTCCTCCCCACTCCAGTGTACAGTTCTCTTTTATCCAAGAATGCTTCGGTCCTTGGGTTTTCTGGATGTTCATACAGTATATTATGTCTTCTAGAAATTGTGTAAACATGAAATAAACCCAATAGACTGGTCCTGCTTCCTATAAGGATAAATTATATCTTATGCTGGCCATACACGGGCAGATAAAGCTCCCCGGTTATATTGGTCATATAGACCAATTTGATAGCTTATCTGCCCGTGTATGGGGGCTTCCGACGGGTCTTCCCGATCAATATCTGGCCATGATATCGATCGGGAAGGTATGATTTTCTTCCGACAAACCCGTCAGAGCCCCTTGGCGTCATCATAATCCGATCATTTGACCATATGGCCGAGCGTCCGGATTACCCCGATATAGCCCTGCCGTGTTAGTGGCATATCGGGAAAAGATTTGCGGATCTTTGCATCCATGGGCGCACAGACAACTGATCAGCCAACAATCAGCAGACAGATGTCTATTGTAGCACTCAGACACAACATTTTCACACTGGAAATGGTTGCTGTGACAAGTTACTGCCAATACAAGTGAATTATGTTGCAGAAGGAATTATCAACCGACATTGTGTGTAAGGACAACAGGTGCAGGCTATGGATGTGGCAAAAATAAGCGCCTTTATTTTAGCAGCACCGCTTCAAATTTGGGTCCCCAAAAGCATAGACAATTTAGACGGCATATAACACAATGTCATGGTGACAAGTAATGCAGAGGTCGTTGGGACAGCAACTTTTCACACTCCCATAGTCTTTTACCATAATATACCATATACATTACATAAGAAATATGTTGTACACTTGTTTTACATAAACAAGTGTATCAGTATATTACATATAAGTTAGAATTAGCCATTTTATAAAATACTTAAAAGTTATCATGAAGGCAAACCACTAGTGATGGGCAAATTCCCGTGATTCGCCGCAGGCAAATAAATTCGCAAAACGCCAGAAAAATTTTGCCTGGTGAAAATTCGCCGGCATCTTGTTTTGGACACCTACTTTTTTTCGATGCCGGCAATGCCCATTTTTGTGGCCACACCCCCTAATTAGCGTGTTCATTTTACAAAATTTGTCAGGTTATGAAAGTTTTAACACATTTCTGTGATTTGTTTTTTCCAATTATTACAATTTTGCTAATGAAGGTGAATTGTCCTTTAAGCTGTGAGTGTAACTTTTCCAAAGGGACCAGTTATCTTATATTGTTAAAATTACTTATTTGCTTATCTGGAAATTGTTAGGGCAAGGCCAGACGGGGAGATTCAGCGGAGATCTGTCGCCTGGCGACTTCTCGCCGCGACGAATCTCCCCCGAATAGCTAACTAGCGCTGCGCACCCGCTCGGCGTAAAGTCGCCTGCGCTTGTTCAAACACAGCGGCGTGATTTTAAAAGTCGCTCAAAGTTGCCTCGCCAGGCAATTTTGAGCGACTTTTAAAATCGCTCCGCTGCTCGGGGTAGATTCGTCGCGGCGAGAAGTCACCAGGCGACAGATCTCCCCCGAATCTCCCCGTCTGGCCTTGCCCTTAAAAAAGTGTCTTATCTTCTGCTGTGGCTGTTCTGGGCTCTCTGCCAAAGGCCTTAAGTTAGCAACCTTGTTTCTTTTTCTGGCTGTTTGGTGCAGAGAAAAAATCGGGACTTTCCAGTTACAAATGAGGGACTGCAGGTTGAGCTGTCAAAAGCGGGACTGTCCTTCTAAAAATGAGACAGCTGGGACTGGGAGATATGGCATATAATAACAATAATGAATATAATAACACGATAGACTGAAGATGTCACACAGGCAAGAGCACGGGTACAGGTTGCATTGTGTGTGGCCAATCCCATGCTTTCCAATAGACTGTACATTTATAGTACAGACTGTACAGCTTATAAGTATAATAACACTACCAATGAGATATTATTCCATATCCGAGTGGAGTGGGCACATGTTGGTGTGATTGTGCAGGAGCCGGCAGCAGAGAGAAGGCGCCGCAGGGGTTAACAGCTGGGAGCTCCTCCCCCTGGCTGTGCATTCCATGCTGGTGCGCCCAGACCACGGACTACGCATGCGCACCTTTGATTCGGATCCCAGACTGTGGCTGGAGGAGGAGGAGGAGGAGGAGGGAGGGGGACAAAGTAAGCAGAGCGCAATCAGTCAGGAGGCGGCGGCAGCAGCAGGGGCAGAACTAGGGGATTCTGAGCACTTTGTAAAGTTCCCTGGACACAGCGGTAGCCCCGGGACCCGGAGTAATCTGTGCGGCCATTCAGCCAGCTTCTTGCAGATCGCATTAATTCCCCTGCTGCAGTGCCTGCCCCATCATTACCATCACCATGATTTGGATCTCGTTGTACCCCCTGCTCGCTTGCACTTTAGCGCTATCCAGTGTCCCTGTCGGGGCAGATCTCAAGTCCAAGAGTTGCTCGGACGTTCGGAGACTTTACATTTCCAAGGGTTTCAACCAGAACGATGCTCCGTACCAGGAAATCAATGGTAAGTGGGGGATCTAGTGACTCGCGCTTACACAGGCTGACCGAGCAAACCAGTGGTCACCGAGCATAGGGACTACAAAAAAGCAGCTCGAGGGCCACATGTTGGACTTGTTGCCTGAGAGGGGATACATGGAATCATTCGCCGGTAGAAAGGACTTTATTATGACTCCAATATATTTCACTTTGCGACGAATTTGACCACCTTATATTTACATAAGGAAACCTTCTGGCCAGTAATTATTACTGCATGCTTTTACTGCCCAGTAACTTGTGTACAAAGCTTAATCATCAGACTGCTGACAGTGTATATCGGTATCAAGCCTCCCCCCAGGGTTCTGGTCCTTAGTATTGGCTCATACACCCCGTGCTGCTGTGTCTGAAGCTGTAGGTGAAAGGAGAGTCCTTCCTACTGCTAGGGCCAGGTAAGGAGCTGCCTATGAGCCCTGGGGGCAATTCTGCAGTGACTCACACTCAGGAAATCAGGCAGATGCCCTCTGCTCATCTGAATTGGAGCTTTCTGCCTGACACTCCTGTGTGTCCCCACGTGTTCAGTAGATTGCAAGCTCTACAAGCAGGGAAGCGAATCAATCTCTGGATACATGCCACCCCTCTCTATAGTTCTTGTGCTATTATACAGACTTTTCATTGGCTGCTAGTAAGGCACCCTCCTGGTGTTGTTCAGCTACAAATTCCAACTAAACCCCACCAAAACTCTAAAAAAAAAAACCCAAAACATTTTTCTGGGATAATGGAAATAGTAACTGAGCAGTCAGAGGGCCACAGGTTGGGCTTATATTAACCTGAGGGGTTTCTGCTATAGCATGTAAAAATATGTTTCCATAATTAAACATGTTAAATGACTGTTTCCTATTTGATGCTTTTTTAACTACCCTGACAGCATCTATATTATATTATATTAGTAATACCAACATTAATACTACCTCTAGCTTTGTCCCTTGAGGATCCTGGGAGATTTTAGTAGTTCTGCAGCCAGAGGCCATTGTTGAGCAATGAAGCATTTAGTGTTGCTCTTGGGATGGAGAATTGGAACCCTCTGTCAGTGACTCTGTTGCCTCCTGGCTAGTGGCCGGAAGGAGAGACCTGACACCCGTTTGTGGGTTTATTAAACAAAGCTGTTCTAGTCCATGGTCTGTCGGGAGAATGAGCACTGTAGATGTGCTCTGATCCCTCTTGTCCTTTAAATGAATATGTCAAAGTAAAGGCACAACTCCCTTGTAGCCTGGTAGAGTTTAAAAGTCAGCTAATCTGGTGATCTCTGGTTGGGTTCAGAGTCTGACAAATAACCCAGCTGTAGGGTTTCATGTTTCATGGTCACTCTGGCATATGGCAAAAGCTCCTTTTCTGTTTGTTTCTCTGTATTATTGTTGGGCTCTCTTTTAAAGGAGTTGTTCACCTTCAAACAACTAGTTGTTTTCAGATAGATCACCAGAAATAATGACTTTTTCCAATTACTTTCTATTTGTGACCGTTTAATATTGAAGTTTAAAGTGTCATTTTTCACCTTCTAAAGCAGCTATAGGAAGCCAAACTGATCTAAACTGATATATTTAATGGATACATTTCGTATCTTTGTCCCTGCTGAGCAGAATCCCTGGATTTCATTACAGGCAGCTGTTAAGGTGGCCATAGACGCACAGATAATATCGTACGAAACTAATTTTCGTACGATATTCGGGGCGTGTATGGTGGGAAATGAGCCGACCGATATCGTCAGAAGATTAAGATATCGGTCGGCTGGTTGATCGGGCTGGACGGAAAATTTTGATCGGATGCCTTTGAAAGCTCCCTGAACATCGGCCATTGTTAGTGCTGAATCGTCAGATACAAGTAGAATTCTATTGTTTCTATCTGTATATTTGACGATTCAGCTCTACACGTGTGTGTTGAAACGAACGATCTTTCTTGGAAAGATCTTTTCCGAGAAAGATCGTAATTGTTACGTCTATGGCCAGCTTTAGAATTGATACAATAGTTGCTAATACTCCAGAGATGCTGCTAAAAAATGTATCAACTAAATGTTGTAAAACTGTAGCAGTTTAAAGTTACTTCGCTGCCAGACCGAAACAACAGAGACGAGGACATTCACATTTTAACTTCGATTTTGTTTGGAAAGTGAACAAGCCCATTAACCCTTTTATCTTCAGCAGTTTGTGATCCCCCTTTGTCAAGAAACTGCTTAGCTGGTAAAGTCTAAATATGTTTCCCTTGCTGTATAGATAATTGCAAGATTAGTTCCTAAA
>CM044446.1:46963750-47027413 GCA_024363595.1 Xenopus borealis | reverse complement strand
TTTTTTTTTTTGTATTCTTCACCAATGCAAGTATTCTTTGTATTCTTCACCAAATCAAATAACAATCCCATCTATGAATGTAGATGGGGCCTTCCCAGCTAGGCAACCTAATCAGTCATTCTAAATAGGCCTGATCCCTAAATTTGCATATATTTGTAAAACAAGTGCTTGTTAGACAATTCTATATTATTGAGTAACTATAAGGATTTAGTTACTAAACTTATTCTGCTGAATGGGAGAGACCTTTTATATTTCTTGGCTGTAACGTTTGTGCCACTCGAACACTGACTATGCTTAAAGCGACTTCCATACTTCAAATAATTGGGAGGATTGTAGTAAACTGCAAAAAAAAAAATACAAAGAAAGTACACTATTTTTATCTACAATAAAACATAGGGTTACATCAAGGGAAAAAAGTCACTAAGCAATGCTTTCTCCAACACAGAGGTTTGCAATGGAAGACGAATAATGAGGTATTTTGTTTATATTTCCATGCTCATATGCAAACAATATAGAGTTTCTCACGGCCTCATCACTGAACAAGCTGCAAAGATTGTGCCATATACTCTATTTTAAACAGTGACATACGCAATGTGTAACCAATTATATGAAATTCTAGCATCTAGCCCATATTATGATTATATTTTAAACATGGTTATTTTACGGACTCTTTGACTACATATCTCATGGCAAGGTTACAAATTCTTGCTTTGAGCCAGTCAGAGCATTATGGAATTAATAGTCTGATCTCATTGTTAAGTTAAAACACAAATGTGACCATGCTAAAACCGTTTTACACAGCAACTTTTGAAGTCCAGTGCCAAAGCTGCCAGTCGTGATGGCTTTACTAATGGAAACCAAATGTTTATAGGCTCAAGAATAGACTTGTGTTTGTTACTGCTGCTCAACTTAAACCAGAGCTCTACAGCAGGAGACCAGTGGGCCACATGTGGCCCTTTAAGGGATTTGTATGAAAAAATATGATTAGCACTGACTAGTTTTAGTTTAATAAGCAGAAATTAGTATTGTATGCCTCTTCTCATATACCGTTATGGACTGGCAATATTTTTTAAGCAAGAAAATTTTTTTGTCCCATTTAACCAATGATTCTTCATTGAATCACTATTCACAATTTTTTTAACTGGTTAAGTGCTGTGCAGCTACTTGCCATTTCTTATAGGTCTATGCTTTATAACTTCCCTGTAATACTACAAGCTTCATTTTCATGAATACTTACACACACATGCTCACCACCCTCATAAAATTCTGAATATATATTTTCTATGCAGTTTGAATGCCAGGAAATCAATGCAGCCTGTTCTAGTTCTCGTCCGTTAAAATCCAGAAATGAAGATTTAATTGCATATAAACTGTCTAAATTTTATGTAACGGATTGTACCAGCATTTTATATACTCGAAACAATCACGGTCTCATTCCACGCTTAAATGAACGTTGCCTTGGATTCTTAGTATCTAAGAATACACATGCTAAACAAATTTTAGTGACCCCATAAAAGTGGTCTGAAGAAATAGTTGTATACAATTGTACAAGATAATGATTAATTACAGAAAAGGCCAGCACATTTTTTTATTCAAAAACTGCATGTATAGCCAACGTGATGTTTCATTCCCCACAGGGAAAAGGCAACCACGGCTACAAGACATTTACATATATATACATTGATTATGAATATTGCTATAGAGACCAAATGCTCATAAAAATACCTTTAAAGCAGTTAAATTAATATAAACAATTAAAGTGGACCCGTCACCCCAAAAAAATATTCCAAATCATATTTTATCACATTAGTCAAGCAAAATGAACATTAATTACAGTATATAAATTATTTAAATTTTGTTTTCTTCAGTCTGGGAATTCATAATTATAGCAAGCAGGCAGGAGCCATTTTGTGGACACTGTTATTAAGGCAAGCCCTGCATCATCTCAGAATCTTGTTTGTGCACCAGAATGGGGGACCCAATGTCTATCCCCATGTCCTGGCTACACAATTAAATGGTTAAGAGAACTGGGGGAATGTGGGGAGCAGTGACATCTAGGAAGTGCTGAATGGAAAGTGAAAGTAATTATCTGCCCCGCCTCTATGCCTAAGGCATAGAGGAGTGTCAGACAATATTTGATTGACAGCTGAGATTTTTAAATGAGCATAAAACAGCTATGAATGCTTTAATAAAAATTTTAAATTGGAATTCATGTTTAATTTGAAAAGAACTTTTATTATACAGATTTTTGTGTCTGGGTGACAGGTCCACTTTAATATAAGCAGTAAAGTATCTATGGGCTTATAAAATGTTATCATAGTATAAATGTACCATCTTGTAAACAGTTTCATCAGGCATATCCCAAGTGTGGTACGTATAAAACACATTTATAAGTTCATATAGTAATACATCAATAAAATCATGTTGTGATACAATTATGCTGCACAAGCTAATCAATCTAATGCTATTACTATGCTGTCCTGGCTGTTGGAGGCCCCCACTACCAATATATCTGTTAATGGAAACACCATCAGTATAGGCCAGATGTAGCATATCCCTTTCACAGCAAGATATGTCACATAAATATTGCATCATCCAAGTAAAACATGAGCCAATATTGCACATCAATCATGGTTGGCTTGAGAAAGGTCCCCGTGGGGACCAAAATGTCTTTAACGCAGCTCCCCTCAAAATGTCCAACATCACGGCAACAACTGTAAAGTAACATATATGAGGTATTTGTGGTCGGATGCTTTTTGGCAAATAAGCTTCCCGCAACTATGATAGCTTTGTGAGGAAAGCTGCACATTGTAGTTCACAAATACCGTAGCAGAGCATGAAGTGGAATATGGGAAAAATATGGTAGCAAACATTTGTGAGGGGATCCCAGAGACATGAGAAACTACTGACTTGAGGTTGCACTGCAGTGTCTTAATTGTGAGAATTGAGGAGAATTTCCCGATTGTGCGTCTGACATTGCATTAATGTCAGGAAAGGTTTATGTTTCCACAAGCTGACTTTCTTGGTCTGTGGGAAATGTCAAAGGACTTAATAAGGGTGTTCGAAATCTGGCAGATCCCTGCTTAGAAATAATACTCTCTGTCTTGGGGATTTTACATTTGTCTGTTAGCTGGGTCTCTCCTTTTTCTTTTATCTTTCTCAGAAATTATTTTGCCTTTCTTTTTTTTTTTCAAACCAATGGATTTAATTGCTGCTTTTTTATTTTTTGCCAAGTGAAAATTTGATGCATGAGTTATTGTACAAAGGTTAACTCAGAAAGCAAACATTTGCATCTGCTTAAGTCCCGGTATTTAAACACAAAGCTCAGAATAAAAAGGAAGACAAAAACCAATGAAGTTTACATTGTTCCCTTTGCCCTGTGACTGACAAGTTATGCTTTAAGTTGTATAAGCATTACCAAGCGAGACGGCTCCATATTCCAATTAGATCCGCAAAACGTCTGGTTTGAGCAGGAACTGTTTCATTACTGGTTTATTGTAAAATATCTGCAAGTGTTATTTTTGCATGGGGCTGTTCCTTGCCCTAAAATATTGCTTTGATAATGAATATTTTACAATTTTCACATCATTGCTCTTTGGCATCCATGTTTATCAGTGCTGATGTTAAGGCAATACTTTTTCATTTACAAAAGTTTTTTTTTTTTCCTTTTCATGTCTAGCTCACTTGCAGCCCTTGTTAACATTTAGAAATGTTTAACTATGTCTTACAAGGTCTTTCATCTCATAGTGGAATAATTTCTTCCATGCAAATTGGTCACATATGAGGTCACAGAAGATTCCATAGCAAACAGGACATCAATATACTATTCGTGTTTAATTCCTAATTTAGATTTTTTGCCATGTTTATGTGGATAGCCAAGAAGGGTCTAATGCTAACACTGTTTTTGTGGCATTGCATTGCACATTGTGATAATTGTGAAGGTCTGAGTAGATCTTACTCTGTATTTTTGTACCTAGCCAAAGAAGGTAAGTAATACATGTGAAATTGTTACCCTAAAATATTATTAAAAATATCATTTAGTTCCCCCTTTTGCATTCACATATTTAGAGGGCAATATACACCAGTGCAATATGATTGCAATATGGTTTTTATTGGCAGTGCTATGTTTTTACTTTCATTTACTTTTATTAAAGGGGTTGTTCACCTTTGAATTAACTTTTAGTATAATGTAGAGAGGGATATTCTGAGACAACTTGCAATTGGTTTTCATTTTTTATTATTTGTGGTTTTATAGTTATTTAGCTTTTTATTCAGCAACTCTCTAGTTTACAGTGTCAGCAATTTGGTTTGTAGGGTACAAATTACCTTTGCAACCCTGCATTAATTTGAATAAGAGACTGGAATATGAATAGGAGATGGACTGAATAGAATGATAAGTAATAAAAAGTAACAATAACAATACATTTTAGCCTTACAGAGCATTTGTTTTTAGATGGTGTCGGTGACCCCCATTTGAAAGCTGCAAAGAAACAGAATAAAATTGCAAATCATTAAAAAACTATGAAAAATAAATAATGAAGAGCAATTGAAAAGTTTCTTAGAATTGGCCCTTCTACAATATACTAAAAGTTAACTTGAAGGTGAACCACCCCTTTAAGTAACATACATAGTAAGTTAGGCTGAAAAAAGACTTGCGTCCATCAAGTTCAACCTTTTTTTTAGCTGCCTAACTGCTAGTTGATCCTAATAAATCGTTAAAACCTCTTTAATAATTGGAAGGAATATTTTCAACACATCCTGTTTATTGGGTTCAGGTTGAACACAGGTTATTATTGCGCTTTCATGCTTTACTTATCTGGTAACATTGTTCATTGCTGATGATGACGTGTGACATGGCAGAAAGTGGGTATGAAGCCATAGCTTAAAGGACCAGTAACATCAAAAACTGAAATAGTTTTAAAGTAATAAAAATATAATGCAGTGTTGCCCTGCACTGGTAAAACTGCTGTGTTTGCTTCAGAAACACTACTATTGCTTATATAAATAGGCTGTTGTGTAACCATGAGGGCAACTAGTCAAAGGAGAAAAGGCTCAAGTTACACAGCAGATAGCAGATAAGCTCTGTAGAACATAATGTTATCTGTTATCCATTACTTATCCTGTGCCATATAGCCTTTTTTTCAATTTCCACCATTGCTACTTAGCAGCTTGTTTATATGAACTATAGTAGTGTTTCTGAAGCAAACAGATCCGTTTTAACAGTTCAGGGCAACACTACATGATATTTTCTTTACTTTAAAACACTTTAATTTTTTGGTGTTACTGTTCCTTTAACAAGTACGACCATGGGTTAGGATACCTAGATTTGATGGTAAATTTTTAGTTTAGTATAAGCTATATATCCCTTAGGTGTCAGTCCACTACATTGATATATTTAATTCCCTTGTGTTTTGACAGAATTCATAGTTAATTCTTTCCTTGTCTTGTTTAATATCTAAATATTAATTTCCTTCTTATCTTGTGTTGTCAAAGAAAGTAATTGTTTCCTTTATATGCGTATATTGGCTGTTTCATGTCACAGTTATTATCAATATTGTTAACATGTATTTCTATAGCGCCAACATATTTCGTAGCGATGTAAGACTAGTTCTAGACATTCCTAGTAAGTATCTGGGTGCCTATAACCAAATAAAAGCATTTCCTTGTCACAGCTAATAATGTCTTGCATGGATCTTGTGTCATTTTTCTGCTCCGGTTCACAAAGTAATTAGAACTTCCCTTTTGCTGCGAGCATTATATCCAAGCAGAGCCATCTAAAAAGAACATGATTTCCTCTTGGTCAATGCTTCTGTGGAATTCCATTCTGAATGTAAAATGAGAACTGAAATATTTCACTGAGAATGTAATGGTATCAAGGAGGTTTTGTGCGTTTTTAACAGAAAATGGAGAACTTTTTTTTCTCTTGCTGTAAACTTTATATTGGTGAAAGCTTATGGTAATTTTCACAGAGAACAATACATAAAATGTTTACAGCTTTCTCGATAGCCAGACTTGATGAATTCCATAAATTAATTCCAGCAGCATTTCTCCGTTTTTCAGGCCTTTAACACAAGATCAGCCATACAGTGCTGCAGCCATGCTTCTGTTGCCAAATTAGGCAGTTTCTCTGTCGGCTTTTTTTTGTCTTTTCTGGTTTATATAATAATGCTTGTATACTTGAGCTGATCTGGCTACAAAACAGTCTCTGGATTTTTATCAAAAGTTTTGATCTTCTGCACTGGTGTCTTTAAAGGAGAACTAAAGCTTAATTAGAATAGGATAGAAATGTGGTACACTATGTTTTGGGTTTCTGTATTAACCCAAGGCAGTCACTGCCCTTTAGAAGTGAAGATCTGTACCTCCAAATGCTTCCTTTTACAGTGGCTAAACGCAAACAAAGGTGGCGGGCTGATGGCATCGGGGGCAGTTGTGCTTGATGACCCCATGGGCGGGCACATTGATGTTGGTTGGGGTTATGTTGGGGTAGTTATTGCATTACTTAGATGAATTTTTCTAGATTCTGTCCAGTTTTCATAATGTTTTAAACCAGGCATTCTTTTGAATACTGGAAAAATGTAATTAAATAAGAGTTTGTTTGGCAGAGAACACAGAATACACAGCGCCTGCATTTTGATACAATTGCAACCAAGATAAGTAGTTCTCTTGAGAGAACTGTGACTCGGTGATTAAAGGGCAATTTCACCTTCATTAGCAAAACTTTTATAACACGGCCCTAAAACTCCCAGAAACGTTTTCAAACTTCCATAAACTGCCAAATTTTGTAAAATGGACATGGTAATTAGGGAGCGTGGCCACAAAGTGGGCATGGTAAAAAAAATGTCACTGCGCTACACATGGCAGATCAGTTTGGCTCTCTTTTCCATTTTTCAAATGTTGGGATATAGGTGCCAAACTCATGACTGAGATAACAGCGCTGGGCTCGCAATTGGAAAAGAACTTTAGTTTTTGCGTTTCTATCCCTTTAAAAACACAAATGAGATTTCTAAAAGATTTTTATTTTCCCCATGAAAAATGGCCCCAATGGGTTGTGGTGATCATTACACTGATTTTATTAAAAGAACCAAAATAACAAACAATACAATGTTTCAGAGGTTCCATTGCTTTTCCTGTGTCCAAGAGAGGTAACTGAATATCCGTTTCAAGAGATAACCAAGCCGAATGTGTTTTTTTTTTTGTTTCCCCCTCTAACTGCATTTAAAAGCCATGGGAACATTATTTCATTTCAGCTCATTTCTTTGAGACATCCGATTATATTATCAGAGTTCCTTTTATTCGGAAATGATCTGTTTGTTCCTGTATATAATGTCTTTATTTACGTGTGTGTTTGTGTGTGGGGGGGGGAGGGGGTGCTGACATTGCTCTGTTTATGCAAGATGTTCAGTTGGTACAAAAGTGTACGTGACCGACAGATGGACTTGTGGTTTCAGATATTGGACTAATGCTGTCTGGTTAAAGAGATGAATGCTTTATTGTCTTGTCAAGTAAATAGAGAATAAAGCCAGGTCACTTAGATGTGAGAGACTCTCAGTTTGTGTGTAATGGGGAACCTGCAGAATAATCACTCTCTATCACTTACCCTGGTGCCACTTCCTATCTCTGTGCCCTTGCACAACTGTGTGCTGTGTTGTCATCTACATTAACTACACCCTGTTGTTAATGATGGAACTCACTGTGCTTTCAAGAGTGGCTGATGAACTCAATTGAAGTGCTAACAAAGTAACACACAGTAGCAATTGGATCCCAGATACATTCCTTTGAGGTTTGTATCCCCAGAATTTGTGCGCTGGCTCGTATTGTGGTGAGGGAAAAAGTGCTCTGTGTTGGTCATCGCTAGTAAGCACTCGGTATACATGCCAGTCACTGGCGGTGCTTTATTGCCCAGATTATTATAAATGCCTTGTGGAGCAGTGGATGCATTGTGAAAACCCCAACATTCTTCTGCATATGACTTCCTTAGGCACATAATGTGCCATAAATTCTGTAATGTCGGCTTTGGTGATCTTTCAAGGCAATGAAATTACCCTGAAAACCTTACCAGTTTCTTCCCCTTTCTTTTTTCCTTAACAACATTGCTCCAGGACAATCCTCAAGCTGAAAAAGTAAAATGAGCATACACAAAAGTTTTAACTTCTTATCACTTTCTTCTACCTTTTTCTTGGACCATTTTATTTTTTGCAGCAACAACCAATAGCATATCATAAAATTGTAGGCTGCCCTGTTGTCTGTCTGTCTTCTTTTTGCAGCCTTCATTTTATGTTCAAATCTAAGAGCAAAGTTTAAAGGAGCAATGTGCCTCATATGCTAATAGCTAATATCTAATAACATTAATGCATTTATTTAGGTGGATTCAAATGATCATGGTTATGAAAATCCGGCATTCCCTAGAAACCCTTCTTTATATGTCCTGTATATGTGTGCGTTATAATCTTTCAAGATCAAAGACTTCTATGATATTGTCTGTTTGTATACAGAATGTTGTGTTAACTGTTCATTTGCTAATGTTCCAGCTGTAACACAAAAAAAAGGGATATTGTGTACTATATCATTCTCATTCAGCAACATCTCTAGGGCCTCCTCTCAGGTTCTGTCACATACTTTAATGCTTACAGATGTGTGATTCAAAGCAAATGATACCCAGCAAAAAAAAAAAATTTTACTAACGGAAATCAATATTCAGCTGACTTTTGCTGTCCTATACTCAAGTGATTCAAATGTATTGTTATACAGATATACAGTAGGCAAACCCTTTGCATTGTTTATTCTATTTTGGATTATTTTTGCCTTTGTCTGTAGCAGCCTACATAGACATTCTTGCGCTTTGAACTCGGCACTTACTGTGGCTGTGTTTATGTACTTTAAGGGTGGATTCTATAGCACATCAAGCAAGTCAACAAACATTTCAGACTCTCCTGCACTTCAGACCAACTGTATATTTAATGTTCAACAATGAAAACATTTCCATTATCTTTTTATCTCTTCGTGTAACATTTAATTAAATCTATAAAACAAGCAGCGTCACTGTGCGTTGTTTGTCTTAAATGATTTGTCGGCAAGACAAGTTATTAAATAATATGCCCCGTGGTATCAAACATGTCATTTATTTGCTACACTCCTTTAGAGCTGTCAGGCTGCCAAACTGCTGGAAAACTAGATTGTCCGGTGTATAGCTGTGGGTTGGTTTTAACTATTTTTATGATGCCAGGTAGGCAAAATCTGCCATCATAAAGCTGTTTCTGAACAAAATATTTCCAGGAAATGCCAGGTCAAAAAAGTTGGATGGGCACTTGTTTTTATTTTAAACTGTCACACTAAAGGTGGCCATACACGGGCAGATAAAGCTGCCGATATTGGTCATTTAGACCAATTTAACCTTACCTACCAGTGTATGGGGCTTCTGACAGGTCTTCCTGAACAATATCTGGCCACGATATCAATCGGGATGGTTTGATTTTATTTCCGGCCGACCTGTCGGAGCCCCTTGACATCATCATTATCTGATTGTTCAAACACATGGCCAAACGTTTGTATTACCCCCGATATAGCCATGCCATTATTGGCATATAGGGGAAAGATCCACTTGTTTGCTGATGTCGCCAGACGAGCGTATCATTGAGTCTATGGCCAGCTTAAGGGTGTTGTGGGTTTTTATTTTCCTACATTTCCTGGAGTGAGAATACCACAATGCTAATGGCACATTTTTGGTGTTTTTTTTTTTTAAATTAGGTCCAGTTTGAAATTTCAGCAGCTACCTGGTTTCTATTCTCTAATTTACCACATTGGGGTAGAATTTGCATCTAGTAACTATCTTGTTTCTCCAAATGTAGCCTGATTTAAAGCCAGGTTTTTGATACAATATTGCATTAAATTGTTACAGGAGACTTTCTAGATGAGCTATTTTCATAGCAATGAGGCTGATCGTGTCCTGGTCCACAAACATATAGTTGAGCTATTTTTATTTCAGAGGATCACCTACATGTAGTCTTAACAATAACTGATATTTCAGTGAGACACCACTGGGTCCATGACTCAACTGACTTAGGTGGGGACTTTGATAGGCACATGCATGTTGATAAAATAAGCATTTACATAATAAACACAATAGTGTCATTTTCATTTTAATCCCACTTATACTTTTTATTTGATATGAAAAAGGAAGCACATGCAATACCCTATTCATGACATTATGCTAACTGTTTTGATGTGACAGTCTTGCTGAGTAGTTCGGCCCCCCCCCATTGAAACTTTGAACCAACGTGACCACTAGGAACTTATGGAATAATTTCCTCCGCGCTACAGTAGTTTCCAACATTCTATTGTATTTTGGAGAAAAACTATTTGTGGTAAGTGTGTGAATGGCTTCTAATGATCCCTCTTAATGCTGACTTGGGACAGTGCTCTTCCTAACGTGTTTGTTCTGGCACCCCACTAACAAAATATGGATGATACAGCATTAAGAAAAGGGTGTTGCTGCTAACGTCCAGCTGACATATCCCTTTATTAAACACTGATTCAGCCAAGACATACATCCCGCTTGTTGAGTAGTTTTATTATTTTAGTGCTTTGAAAATAATCTGTCTGATGATTTTTAATGTTTTCGAAGTTGGCTTTCCCAAATGCGAATTTCTTAATCTTGAAGAACACATGCGATCATGTTACTGACCAGCGAGGGGAACGTTTCCCAAAGACTCAGGTTTCTATGAACAGTGCCATTTTGTAACAGACAGTTATTATTGTAATTACCCTAACACCCTGGGGAAATTGACTGGACCGAATGAGCTGTTCTTGTAAAAGAAAGTGGTTTGTTGGGAGTTGCTGTAAGCTGCATCTCATCATTCGTTCAGGAAATCTCGTTCATTTTGCACAATCAGACAGCTATGAGATCAGGTTTACCCTGATTCTTCCGAAACCGGGTCAGATGTCTGTCAAACAATGCTTACAACTATAACTTATTCATGGAGACAAATTGCATTTTGTTGTTCATTAGTTTTTTTTTCCCCTTGCAATGTTTGACAATGATACAAAATTAATTATACATAAGAAAACACAGCATTTATTCCGTCTTGTCCTTCCTTTAGAAGGTCCATAGTGTATATTTATACACCCTCTTTTTGTCTCCAATATTCAGCAGCAATATCTATCTTTTGAAGAATAAAATGTTAAATCGATCTGTTCTCCTGCAGGATGAACTAGTTACTTTTATTGCTTGCTTCCTTCAGATTTTATGAAGCTTAGGGAACATGGATATATGCAGCATTTTTATTGCTATGTATGGTGTTTTCTTATTTGATTAAGGAATGCATTTTCTGATGTTTGGTTTTGAGCTCATATTTGCCTTGAGCCTTAAAGGGAATCTTAAGCAAAAGTGTAATTCTTGTAGCATTTTTGTAATTTACATTAATTTTGTATTTTTAGTGTTTTCTAAGATATAAGCGGGTTTTAGACTGCTAATACCAGGCATTTAGCTCAACAGCTGATTGATGCCTTTCAGTGGGAGAATTTCTAACTATGAATTAATATGTATGAGCTGGTCTTTTTTGGGAACTTTCATTATTCTGCAACAATGGATGCTAGGAATAATTACAGATAACAAAAGGCAGCAATGATTTTGTTGGTTAGTGTTGGTTCTGTGACTTGTGTTCACCATTGTATAAGAAAACGAGCTATCTGCATGTGTTTGAACTGGTTGCTAGGTTAATGCACTGTACATTTTCAGTCCAAACGGGCACATTCAGTTGTGCCAGTCTGAAGAGTGTCTCCAGTTGTGAGCTGGACACCTCTTTTCTATTTCTTTGCACTTTCCCAGGTGCTTTTCTGTCTTGAGGTATGGATGGGGTTTTATACCACTTTTGTAGTTTTTGCTGTGTACATTTTTAAGGATGCTGTAAATTACAGTTACAAAATATTAAAGTTTCGACATCCTCTTTAAAAAAAGAAAATCCTGCTGCCTGGTTATGTACAGAGAATTTGCCAGTGATGAGCACAAAAGACCCTTTGATAGCCTTGAACTGCTGAGTGAGGCTTGGAGGCTTACACCCCAAACCAAGAGACATTGACTGAAAAATGTGCTCACTGTCTTTTATTGGGTGAACCTTTGCCCCCAACCTCGTAGTTCTGGATCAGTCTGCAGTTAACTTGCAGACATTCTATGAAAGAGTTCATTTGATTGTCTATCGTCTGCCCCATTTTTTCCCATTTCATGCTTTTAGTATATATGAGAGCCAATAACACGCATTAACTTACTTTGCAACTCAAATATGTTCTCATCTTGTTTTTTTGTTCCCCTTGGTCAGAGTTTGATTGGAAACTATATGAATTTATTATACTCGCTGTCTGTAACAGGGCTGTCTGACTGGAGGCATAATATTGCCATCAAAGGGATGGTTTTTTTTTTTTTGCACAAAATCACCATTTTGATATCTTCATTTAGAGGTATTTTTAGCCCATTACAGTTGGTTACAGTATTAGGCTGGGGACAGACAGGGAGATTCGGGGAGATTCAGTCGCCTGGCGTTTAATAGCAGGCGACAATCTCCCCGAACGTCCTTCTCCCTGTCCGTCGCTAGTTGAAATGTAAAAGCGCCGGCTCTGTGCACACGCGGTGCGTTGATTTCCGGAATCGCCCGAAGTTACTTAGTGAGGAAACTTCGGGCGATTCCGGAAATCGCCGCACCGCGGAGTAGGGTAGTCTTTCTATGGATCCCAATACTTAATTTTGGTATAGACAAAATACAGAAGCACACCAAAAAACAGTTTTTGTGTGAAAAAAAGGTGATTTATTTAGCCCATATGCATTTCATAAGCAAGGCAATGTTGCATTGCTTATGAAATGCATATGGGCGAAATAAAGTCTATACTGACCTTTTGTCCCTGTGCAAGGCAGGGGATTTCTGGTAGAGCCCAGAACCCACCACTCTCAATAAGTGGATTTTTTACAGGTTGAGCACTTTATTTTGGGACACTGACTTATAACAGGAATATTTGTATTCAAGCTGAGGAAACGATTTAGACTATATCATACAAGTTAACTTTCATTAGTTCCATAATGACGGGTAATCTATAAATGCAATGAATTATATTAGAGTGGTCTGGATTTTTTTTTTTTGTTTTACTGGACAAACCACTAGCAATTAGGGACCATACATCCAGCTATGCGCAGTAATCTGCACTCATTTGTATGAATAAACTTACCAAACATAACTGAGCTGAAAGGGCCTTTTGAAAAAATATTATACAGTGTGCTAAGGTATATTGAATATATCTTTGTTCTTCCTTCTGATTACATATGAAAAATATTTTTATTTCCAAATAGTGCCTTGAAATGTATAGTCTGTTACTTGCATGTGTGGTCTAATATTCCTAAAATCGCCCGTATTGCTAAGAAAACGTCTTTAAAAGATGCAGTGAAAGTATAAATAAACCAACAATCCAATGCTTAGTTGAGCTTGCAAGCCCTGCTTTGGCTTGTTTGCCCAAAAGGCTTATGAAGAATTCATTATTTGGCATCCATCAAGATTCTGCAATGGATACATCTATGATTTATAATAGTATTCTGTAGTTGTGTTGAATCTGGCTTACCAGACCCCCAAGCTTAAAATTTTAAGGAGGAATGGTAATATTGGTTTTCTGGAGAGCAGTGGGTGTGAGCCAACAAATAAAGAATTGAAAATGTTACTTGTAAATTTTATAAGGCCTCAAAGGTAAAATATACATTATTTAAAACAGTATTTAAGTTTGCTTTATTTTTATATAAATGTTAAGGAAAACATTTTTTTCATTGTAATTTCTTGCCAATACTTAATATACTTTCAATACACTACCATTTGTGTATGGTTCAATTCTAACAGTTAGCTGGCCTAAATGTAGCAATCCTTTTGTTCTTTATAGGTGACCACCTGAAAGTCTGCTCTCAGAGACACACATGCTGCTCCCTAGCAATGGAGGAAAGATACAGCCAGCAGAGCAAACATGATTTCAAGGCCTCCGTTATTGAACCGTGTAATAACATGCAACATATTTTTGCCTCCAGATTCAACAAGTTTGATGGTAAGGATGTTTTTACGTAAATATTTCTGTTGCTGATTTGCAACCATTTCTCTGTATGTATTACAATGTATGCAGCCATTGAGCTTGAAGCATCCTTCACAGGGTACGGATGTCCGTAATATGCTGGACCAGGGCCGGTGGTTAAAAATTTACTGTCAGTATTATTGTTGGTAGAATTGTGATCTGCTCCTAGTACACTAATATAATTTAAAGATCATTGAATTCATCTTTAAATATTAATCTGTTCTTGAACTCTTGGCTAACCAAGTATTTTTTCTGCATGTGTTCCGGTTAAGCTCAATGTTGGTTGAAGGGGAACATTTGGCTGCAGATTCAGGATTTTTTGTTTCTTTTTCCCTCAGATAGAAGTTTTGCTTTCACACCCTTATTTTACCAGTCATCATATATGTATGAAAACCAGCTGTTTGTGTATGTGGGTATTGGCCTAAAATAATAATTTCAAGTCTTCCCTTGCCATTTCTCAGCATGGGACTTGGGTGGTGGGTTACTTTCCACATACATAAATCCAACTAAAATCCCAAAATATAATGTTTTAGGAAAAAAGAGTAGTTCATATAAGGAGAGAATGTAGAGGTTTCAGAACTTATTTGTCCATCTAATCAGGGAGGTAGTTCTTACCCTTTAGTGCAGGGGTCCCCAACCCTTTTCACCCATTAGCAACATTCAGATGTAAAAAGATTCTGTTTGGTGCAATTAAAATAAAAAATCTGCAGCTTAATGTACAGTAATGGGATCCGTTTATTGGATGATCCCAACTAAGATATGCATACCTCCCAACTGTCCCTTTTTGGAGGTCCCCCCCTTGAAAGCTCAACCCGCAGTACCTCATTTGTGCTGAAAAGTCCCTCTTCTCTCTGCACTGAACAGCCAGAAAAAGAAACAAAGTTTCTAAATTAATTGGCTTTTGGCAGAGAACCCAGAACAGCTAACAGGTGCAAGTAAGATACTTTATAATAAGTAATTGTAAGTTTAGATAAGGAGAAATATTTTCAAACTTTCATAACATGCCACATTTTGTAAAATGAACATGGTAATTAGGGGGTGTGGTCACAGAAACGGGCATGGCCAAAAAATTTAGCCATGCTAGAAGAAAATAAAATTTTGTCCCTCTTTTTACTTCCAAAATGTTGGGAGGTATGGATATGGTTAATTTCTTTTTGAGGCAAAAGAATTTAATTTTTTTGTAGATTTAAGGTATGGACATCCAAATTACAGAAAGACCCATTATCCAGACAAACACAGGTTCTGAGCATTCTGGGTAACTGGTCCCAAACCTGAGATACTTTGTCTCCTGAATGTTCAAATCCATGTAAAACTCATGAAAGTAGCAGGAGTGTCGGGGTCGGGTCGGACTGGTCTGGCAGGTTGTCGGGACGGTTGCCCCAGACGGGCAGATTTGGGGAGATTTAGTTGCCTGGGGACTAATCGCCTCTTCTTCTGAGTGACAATCTCTGCAAACTACCTTCACGTGTCTTCCTGTCCACACGTGGCTCTTCATTTTCTGAAGTCACCCGAAATCTCTTGGTGGGGCAACTTCGGAAAACGAAGTGCAGTCGTATTTTCATTATAGTGGACGGGAAGACTGGAGAAGGCAGTTCGGGGACATTGTCTCCCAGAAGAAGAGGTGATTAGTCGCCAGGCGACTAAATCTCCCCGAACCTGCCCGTGTGTCACAATCCTATGTATTTCTAGGGCCAAATATAAAAAGAAAAGGGGAGTGGGAAGAGAGGCAACACCTGGAAGTACAAAATAACATTTCTTTGCCTTTGCAACACACTAATCCGCAGTTAAACAGCAGTTATGGTTTAACCCTTTGTAATACCAGATTGTATGGAGTGTACTCCCCTCCCATTTCATTTTCCTTCTGCATACATACTGTATACAAAGAATATGTATGCTTTTTCATGCCTTGCAGGGAAAGGCTTTTTTAGGACTTTACAAGCTGTGTGTCAGGCAGTTTTTTTTGTTTGTTTCCAATGGGTATCTGGCATCCCGCTTGTGCTTTCATGTGAGGCCTGCTGACCTTTACCCCAGCTGCCACCAAGCCCCTAAGTGCCCTTAATTGCTCTTTAACCAAATCTAATTCTGCTCCCAACCAAAGAATGAATTCCTTTTGAAAAGAGTTGATCATAAACCACAAGACATGAAAGGTGGCCATAAAATAGAAAGGACAGCTGTTTGGAGATTGCTCACTCCAGCAGTAACTGATTATGGTTTTGCCAGCTGGGAGACCTTTTTTATATGCAGGTTACAATTAGTGTATCATAATAACAAGGATTTGTGTTTTCATAAATGTAAACCTCTGCATAACATCTACTGCCTCTAAGAAATATGCCATTGGTACTTTTTCTGCACTAGAGCTTCAGATCTAAATAGGATTATCCAACTGCATTTAAAACACACACACTCTCAAGTTTGGAATGTTGAGGGCAAAAAGCCTTTTATAGGTTTATTGCTGGACATGTGCCAATTTGTGTTACATACCTAACCATGTTTCATTAATGGTAATAAGTTCTTTTTTGAGGCTTATCAAGTGTTTATTTGCCTAAATGAGTTTGATAATATTTTGACAATAGATCACCAAGCAAAGGTTGGTCTTTGCTTCATTTAGTGTCACCATAATGTCTACAGGGGTAATTTCAGGAAATGCCTAATCCTGATCACATACAATTATGGATCAATTAAAATTACTGTGCCATGGACAATGAGTTCTAATACACCGCTGGTCTGTACACTGCCTAGATGATGATATTTATTCTGATATGTATTTATTCTCAAACAAGGACATACAAGCTGTTTCCATTCTCAAAGAGTCATAAATCCTATGTAGTATGTTGGGCCTGTAGAATGAAAGGGATTAAGTTATGATTTTTATGGTGTCATTTTTATTTCTAAATACTACTATTTACACTGCAAATAATTCACTTTACCTTATGAAATATAATTCCTAAACCAACAAGTGTATTTATTTTAGTTGTAATATTGGTGTAGGTAGCCATCTCAGGTCATTTTTAGTGATGGGCGAATTTATTCGCAAGGGACGAATTTGTGGCGAATTCCCGCGATTCGCCGCTGGCAAATAAATTCGCGAAACGCCAGCGAAAGTTCGCCTGGTAAAAATTCGCTGAAAAAACGAGTCGCGCGTCGTTTTTGACGAAAACGGCACGACGCACAGCGAAAACGAAGCGGCGCACGTCAAAAACGAGTTGACGTGCGTCAAAAACGTGCCGCGACTCGTTTCGAAAAATTTTTCGCCAATTCGCGAATTTTTCTGCGAAGCGAAATGGGATAGATTCGCCCATCACTAGTCATTTGTCTGGCATGTGCTTTCAGAAAGAGCCAGCACTTTTCTCCTACTCAATGTAACTGAATGTGGGTCAGTGGGACCTGGATTTTTAGGGCAGAGACACGATGCGATTCGGGCAGATTGGTCACCCGGCAACGTCTCCTCTTCTCAGGGGTGACTAATCTACCCAAACTACCTTCCCACCTGCTATGAATGTATATCGTCGGTGGGGTGACACACGGAGTGCTTCGTTTTCCAAAGTTTCCTCATGCCTCAGAATCAGATTTAATTGTTAAGCTCTGTGAATTAGGGACTGATCGTGTCCAAGCAAACAAAGTACATTCGATAGCAACATCTAACACGGGGAGATTTCGGGAAGATTCGTTGCCTGGCGACTAATCGTCGCGACGAATCTCCCCGAATAGCTTGGTAGCAGTGCACACCCGCTACACGTAAAGTCGCCTGTGCCTGTTCACACACGGCGACGTGATTTTAAAAGTCGCTCAAAATTACTTCGCCATGCAATTTTGAGCGACTTTTAAAATCACGTCGCCGCGATTAGTCGCCAGGTGACAAACCTCCTCGAAATCTCCCCGTGTGGCCTTACCCTAAGGGTAGGGACAGACAGGGAGATTCGGGGAGATTCTGTCGCCTGGCGTTTTTAGCAGGCGACAATCTCCCCGAATTTCCTTCTCCCTGTCTGCCGCTAGTATAAGTGATAAAGCGCCAGCGCCTGTGCACGCGCTGCGCGGCGATTTCCGGAATCGCAGAAGTTTCCTCACGAAGTATCTTCGGGCGATTCCGGAAATCGCCGCGCAGCGTGTGCACAGGCGCTGGCGCTTTATCACTTATACTAGCGGCAGACAGGGAGAAGGAAATTCGGGGAGATTGTCACCTGCTAAAAACGCCAGGCGACAGAATCTCCCCGAATCTCCCTGTCTGTCCCCTACCCTAACACAAAAAGGTGGGGGAAACTAGCAAGATGACAAAGAATGGGTTGGTTTTATAGAAGAGTTGATTAATAGAAACTGGGGGCTTGGAGTAGAACAGAGGTGTTGGCGTATCTGATCTGAATCAGAAGAATACCAAGTGGAGGTCTGATGTGTTAACAAGCAGGATTTATGACTTTTTGCTGTTGAATACTTTGTGTGGATAGGGTGGCCATTCATGGTTACTCACTTAATCAGGAATTAAGTAATCTTAATATGACATCTGTTTCTTTTATCTCAGGGCTTGTAAATATAAGGAACTCATTAGCTACTTGTTCAAAGGAGCTCACATAGAAATCTCCCAACATATATGGGATTTCTCCTCCCTTTCTTCCTCTTAGTTCTAGCCTGTGTGGCCACAAATCTCTGAGCTACACGCTGGGTGAACACAGCTAGTATCAGATGTCACAGATGGAAGCTGCTCTAGATTAGTGCATTAATTCTTGTGCTGTTTATAGTGATGCTTTCCGGCATGTAGCCTTCCAGCTTTTATATATATTTTTTATATAGCCCCAGCCAGCTGATTGCTGAAAATGCTGGGAACTATAACAATTGCTGAAGGGCCATAGATTTTTTCTGCCATTAAACAGACATGTTAGTAGTCCATCATTTTGCCCAGTCCAGTAATTTTAACACTTGGAAGTTATATGGCCATTTCATTTCACTGTTAAAAATAGAATTATATTTCACATGCATTGGTATGCAACAGGAACTGATTTGCTCAAAGCAACTCATGTACATTAAAATATGCACTGTGCCATTACATTAAAAATGAAGTTACGGTAACTGTTAGGAGCTCCTGGCAATATGTCTGAATGGCTAGTTTTTTGGCACATTGTTCCATGTCTGTCCAGTATAAGCCAAGCCACTAATTTTTCTAAATTCCTAGATAGGAGGCAGTAACCTAAAACAGAAAATTTTATATAATACTAGTTCACCTTCCTCAGGTCCAGCTAGGGTTGCCACCTGGCCCGTATTTTACCGGCCTAGCCGGTACAATCTTTGGTTGATACAGGAAGTCCGGAAAAGGTGGCAACCCTAGGTCCAGCATCCACTATAGAGTTTAGCTAATACTTGTGGCGTGTAGAAAGCTTCTGATTTCTGATTTCTATTTATAAATTGTCCAAAATGTTTTTTCTTATAGAGGTAATGGTATAGCTTGAACCAACAAAAAAAGAGTTTACTGCCTAAAACCAAACATATGAACATTAAAGGGGTTGTGCACCTTTGAGGTAACTTTTTGTATGACATAGACAGTGATATTCTGAGACAATTTGCAATTGGTTTTTGTTATTTTCATTATTTGTGGGTTTTGAGTTATTTAGATTTATATTCAACAGCTCTCCAGTTTGCAGTGTCCATCATCTGGTTGCTTGGCTTCATATGATCCTGGCAACCATGCATTTGACTTGAAATACGAAAAGGAGAGGCCCTGAATAGAAAGAGAAGTAATACAAAGTAGCAATAGCAATAAATCTATAACCTTACAGAGCATTTGTTTTTAGATCAGGGTCAGTGACCACCATTTGAAAGCTGGAAAGAGTCAGAAGAAACGGGCAAATAATTGTAAAACTATAAAACAATACATAATTAAGTCCAGTTGAAATGTTTCTTAGAAGTGGCCATTCTATAGCATACTAAAAGTTAAAGGGAAACTGTCATGGGAAAACATGTTTTTTCTTAAAAAGCATCAGTTAATAGTGCTGCTCCAGTAGATTTCTGCACTGAAATCCATTTCTCAAAAGAGCAAACAGATTTTTTTATATTTAGTTTTGAAATCTGACATGGGGCTACACATTTTGTCAATTTCCCAGCTGCCCCGGTCATGTGACTTGTGCCAGCACTTTAGGAGGGAACTGCTTTCTGGCAGGCTGTTGTTTTTCCTTCTCAATGAACTGAATAGTACACAGTGGGACATGGGTCTTACTATTGAGTACTGTTCTTAGATCTACCAGGCAGCTGTTATCTTGTGTTAGGGAGCTGTTATCTGGTTACCTTCTCATTGTTCTTTTGTTAGACTGCTGGATGGGATAAAGGGAGCGGTAGAGCAGTAAAGAGTGATTGAAGTTTATCAGAGCACAAGTCACATGACTTGGGGCAGCTGGGAAATTGACAATATGTCTAGCCCCATGTCAGATTTCAAAATGAAATATAAAAAAATCTGTTTGCTCTTTTGAGAAATGGATTTCAATGCAGAATTCTTCTGGAACAGCACTATTAACTGATGCATTTTGAAAATTTTTTTTTCCCATTTTTTAACTTAAAGGTGAACACAAGACCATACACAAACGTGCAAACATACAATGTTTTTTCTTGCAGTGATATTCTCATGTGCATGTCTTACAATGGATACAGGCCAATGCCCCCCAATGATATATACAGATATAATCCTCTTGCAAAACCAAAGGAATTGTACATCATGTATCCTTTGCTCTGTTTAGTTATCCAGGCCCATTGGTTTAATAAAATAGATATTTCAGAGGAGACATACATGATATAATACTAATAAAGCAATGCTATAGTGAGGTTAGCTAAAGGAAGCCAAAAGACAACCTTCAGTAAATACTATAAAAGCTGCCTTTAACATATTCTGTCTGCCCTCTTATTTTTGAGACTCAAATACTACATGAAAAGTTTGGTAGCTCTGAATAATATTCAATATATTTTAGACATTCTTTGCGGCTCTTTGTTTAATTGCTGGCAAGGAAGGAAGTTGCTGGTCAGAACGAAGACATTTGCAGATAAATATACAAGGCTTTATAATTCTAAACATTCCAAGCAAAACCCCAAATTCTTCTTCAGGCAGGAAATGCCATTCATTATATGGGACAGCCTTGTGCTGAACTTGGAGACGGATTGCAATCTTTTTTTTTCTTCTTTTAAGTAAATTTTTCCTTGAATCCATCCCTTCCTTATTGGCAGCAATTTTGCAGCCAGAACAAGCCGAGCCATGTAACATCAATGCCAAGAAAGCGCAAAGAGAAATTCTGGTATGCTGTTATTGTCATGCTGTGGGCCCAGTGTGGGCAGTGGCAGACTCACTTTTCCCATCTTAAAGGTTTCAGTTTCATCTCCACCAAAGTACTTTCACATGTACAGAATGGCCTATGTATGAGACTGTTTGGCGCATCAGTAACCTTTTCTACCGCATGGAGTTAACTGTCACTTAAAGGAACAGTTCAATGTTGAAATACAAACTGGCTAAATGCATACCTCCCAACTGTCCCGTTTTTAGAGGGACACTCCCTCTTCTGTACTGGAAAGTCGTTTTTCGTTGCACTGAACAGCCACAAAGTTTTTAACGTAATTGGCTTTTGGCAGAGAGCCGAGAACTGCCAGGAGGTGCAACTAAGATACTTTGTAACAATTTTGAGATAAGCAAATAAGTAATTGTAACAATATAAGATAACCGGTCCTTTGGGAAAAGTTAGACTCACAGCTTAAAGGGCAATTTACCTTCATTAGTAAAACTGTAATAACTAAAAAAAAAAACGCATTAATATGTTCAAACTTTCATAACCTGCTAAATGTTGTAAAACAAACATGCTAATTAAGTGGTGTGGTCACAAAAATGTGTGTGGTCAAAATTTTTTTGTCCCTCTTTTTACTTCCAAAATGTTGGGCGGTATGTAAATAGATTGCACTAAGGTAGACCTCTAAAGAGGTTGTTTGCCTTTTAGTATGATATATAGACTGAGACTGAGGCAGTTGGTTTTTAGCTATTTAGCCTTTTCTTCAGCAGCTCTCCAGTTTGGAATTTCAGCAGCTATCTCTGGTTTCTAAGGGGCTTATTTACCTTTTACAACAAGGCAGGGTTTTGAATGAGAAACTGGAATATGAATAGGCAAGTGCCTGAATAGAAAGGTAAGAAATAAAAAGTAACGGTTATTAATAAAATTGAAAGCTCACAAAGCAATAGTCTGTGACCCCTATTGGAAATAGGGTTGCCACCTGGCTGGTATTTTACCGGCCTGGCCGGTATTTTTGATGGTTGATCCCAATGTTATTAATAGGCAAAAAAAGAGAGCTATATAGGAAGGCCGTTTTTTTTTTTTTTTTTCAAGAAAAGGTGGCAACCCTAATTGGAAAGCTGGAAAGATGTGGAAAAGGAAGGCACAATTCAAGAATTATAAATAATGAACACCAATTGAAAAGTTGCTAAGAATAGGGCATCTAAAAGTTAGGTATACCATCTCTTTAACATTGTACAGCATATTTCAGATATATATATATATATATATATATATATATATATATATATTTCTTTTTCTGTTATGACTGGAAAATAATTTTTATGTATCGTTTTTTTCATGCCTTGTTTTACCCTTTATACAACCAGGGCCAGATTTCCTACCCAGGCACCCTTAGGCCACGTGGTCCTAGTGCCTGCCCGCACTCCCCCAGCCCACTGTGCATCCTCAGTGCTTCTCAGAAATTGGCCAGACGGCATGAAATCCCTAATATTTTGCTGCTTGGGCCTTACCGGCCTTGCCACAAATCCACGCCTTTATACAAGTTGTAGCTCTCCCCATGTTTTTAGATAATATATATACCACCATCAACCTAAGACTTTCAAAAAGGGCAGTGGAAGATGAAATAATAGAATATCTGGAGAGCTGCGGGCTGTCTAAACCTAACTTGTCCAAATTCAATTGCTTCTGTTATCCTAAACTTACTGTTAACTGAGTGTTTTTATTTTTATTTACTCAGAGTTTTTCAAAGAACTTCTTCAGAATGCTGAAAACTCTCTAAATGACATGTTTGTGAGGACTTATGGACGTCTTTACATGCAGAACTCTGAGCTTTTTAAAGATTTCTTTGTGGAACTAAAAAAGTACTATGTTGGCGGCAATGTCAACCTGGAAGAGATGTTGAATGACTTCTGGGCGCGGCTGCTGGAGCGCATGTTCAGACTGGTGAACCCCCAGTACCACTTTACAGACGAATACTTGGAATGTGTCAGCAAATACACGGATCAGCTCAAGCCATTTGGGGATGTGCCGCGAAAACTAAAGCTTCAAGTCACTAGGGCCTTTGTGGCAGCTCGTACATTTGCACAGGGACTGTCGGTGGCCCGGGATGTCATCAACAAAGTGTCTACAGTAAGTGTTTCCCTGCAGCATCTCAATCACTGATAGATATGGAAATTATCATTTTATACAACAAAAAGGATTGTAACGGTTCTAGTAGTCCGCTTCCTCTGCTGGTTATCTCTCAGACTTCAGGGAATTCAAATTAGGGATGCACCGAATTCAGTATTTTGGATTTGGCCGAACCCCTAATCCTCCCCAAAAGATTTGGCCGAATACCGAACCAAATCCGAATCCTAATTTGCATATGCAAATTATGGGTGGGAAAGGGAAAACATTTTTTACTTCCTTGTTTTGTGCCAAAAAGTCATTTGATTTCCCTCCCTGTCCCTAATTTGCATATGCAAATTAGGATTCGGTTTGGCCTGGTAGAGGGATTCGGCTTTATCCGAATCCTGCTGAAAAAGGCAGAATCCTGACCGAATCTCAGCAGCACGAGTGCAGAAAAGCAAGCAACAAAAAAAGTAATTCCAATATAGTGCATTGTTTTTCAATTAAATTGGTACACCACTTGGTGAATTTATAATTAAGACTGTGTATCCTGTTATACATTACTCCAACCCATGCAGTGTGGCAACTTGTATCGTGGAATACTTACAAACGTTTAAAACGCAAAGTGCATTAAGAGAGGAATCTCCATGTAACTCCAACCTCCACAGCTCTATAAAAATGCACTGACCGTGTAAAACTGTAAATATTTTAATCACCAATAAAATAAAATTTCACTTACAATATTCCTGTTAAAACCTCGTGTATAGTCTCGCCATTACTCGGGTTCTCTGGGCAGCCGGTGTAGTTGGTAATACAAGGGGTCTCGTCCACCGCATGTAACCCTGGGCGCTTGAGGGTGATGTCATTGCCTGACACATTTTGTCTGTCGAATTCTTCAAAGGCTTCAAACTCACAATTGCGTTTTAAATGTTTGTAAGTATTCCACTATACAAGTTGCCACACTGCATGGGCTGGAGTAATGTATAACAGGATACACAGTTAACGGAAGAAGGGCACCATTGTAAATTCACCAAGTGGTGTACCAATTTAATTGAAAAATACTGCATTATATTGGAATTACCAGCACTCCTGAGCGCTGGTTTTCCTTCAACACTATTTGAATTATCATTTTATATCTGGTGGTTTGTGCAGTAACAGATTTTGATACTTTACTGGAATTAAAGTAGAGGCAATACACTGAACCAGGTTTCCAGTTTATTTCTATGCCAGTTTCTTGCAAATGTAAAAACACTCTGCCTTATGGTGTTCAATCTCGGAGTACCTTTAAAGGGAAACTGTCACCCACACATGAAAATGTGTATAATAAAAGTCCTTTTTAAATTAATCATGCAAGTCAAATTCAGTTTTTTATTAAAATAACCATACTGGTTATAAATGCATTTAAAACTGTCAGTTGTCAAACATATACTGGCTGCTCCGACTCTATCCCTTAGGCAGCCAGTTACTTTCACTTTCCATTCTGCAATTCCTACATGTTGCTGCTAGGGTTGCCACCCAGCCGGTATTTTACCGGACTAGCCAGTAAAACACCAGCCAAGGCCGGGGCCGGTATTACAAATTTACCGGCAATGTAGCTGCCGGTAAATTTGTAATACCCATTAAAAAGGCCCTTGCCTTGCCTGAAATCCAAAAAAACTTACCTTTTTCGCGTCTTCAGCCGATCGCTGCAGTGGCTCCGCCCCTTTTTGCGTCACGGCCCGCCCCCTTTGTGTCACAGCCCACCCCTTTTTGGTCCCGCCCCCCCGCCGGCCGGTAAGTAATTTATAAAAAGGTGGCAACCCTAGTTGCTGCTCTCCTCACTATTTCCCTCCGTCTCCAACATTTAATTTTGTAGCCAGTGCAGGGGCATTAGGTGCCTGATTTTTGGTGCATAAACAAGATTTTGGCAAGATTGTAGCTTGCCTAAATAACAGTGGTCACATAATGGCTGCTGGCTTCTTGATGTGATTGTCATTTACAAGAAAGATGATTGAAACCAAGTGTATAGTGTAAGTGAACTTTATTTTGCTTGGAATTGGAATAATTTTTTTAAGGTGACCGGTCCCCCTTTAATGACTCCAGTTCGGTTGCCCTTATATTACTCTTACACAGTAGCACTGAGGTAGAACAGTGTGCAACCAGTAAGAGTTTGAATGAAAGTCAATGCAGTATTTGAAATTTTCATAATAATATATTGTATTCTCTGTTTAGAATATTCCTTCTGCACATGTTAGCATTTCAGCGTTTTTGCATGCCTCTAGAGGGATTCTCTGCAGCAGTTGGTTGAGCAGTGACATCTTGTGGTCAAAAACAGGTTTAGTTGTGCTGTACTTATCTGTGGATTGGACCAGTGTCAAAGAATATGTAATATGATAAATGTAAATATCCACAGAAAGCATACACAGTGTCCCCTGTTTTTTTTTTAAACATATTTAATGAACATAGTGTTTACATTGTTCCATTTGAAATTAGAAAAGGACAGTTATTATTTAAGTGTCATGAATGGCTTTAGGGCCTGATGAAACACACACACTGTTAGTTCAGTTTCTGGGCTAAGGGCGGTTTTTGGGGGCTTATTCAGGAAATTATTCAGTGTGCAGCACCTCCCTAGAGCACACAATTGGATTGGGCATATCGGGGACAGATCCCCTCATCTGGCAACATCGTCAAACGAGCAGATCTTTCCGTGTATGACCTCCTTAAGCGTATCAATTTAGAACAGCTAAAGAGTCAGCAATCCCCCCTTCCAGAACTGCTTTAGAAGGTGAAATATTAAACGTTAGACTTCAGTATTAGAAAAACGATCACAAATAGAAAATAGAAAGTGATTTCAAAAAGTCTTTATTTCTGCTGAACAATCTGAAAACAACTAAACTGGAAAAAGTGTTTGAAGGTGAACAACTCCTTTTAATATAATATATAAACAAGCTGCTGTGTAGCGATGGAGAGCTGCTGTTCAAAGCTGAAAAAGGAGAATAAGGCACAGGAGACACCGCACATAACCGATACACTCTGTAGTATACAATGGAATTCATCAGGATGTATCTGTTATCTACGGAGTATCCTGCGCTAATAAAGCCAACCTTTGGTTGGGGATAATATATTTTGGAAGTAGTTGCCCTTTAAGTAGGTAATCCCTACAGGATCCTCCTGGATCAAGGACGTTTGATCATCAAGCCAAACATGTTTGCAGGGCTTTCGGCTGTGCTACTGTGAGTAGTAAAGATGTACTAGATCCTCATCATTTTGGATTTGGCAATATACAGAATCTTCCACAAAAGATGTGTCCAAATTCAGGACCAAATATGAACTAGCCATGGTTCTTTAGCACGATGGTTAAATCAGGTTTGCTGAAATCCCGATCTGGCATTATTCAGCTGGTGAATCACTAGTGAAACATCCTGTGAATCCAGAAGAAATGGCTTTACCTAAACTCTCCTTGTGTAAGAAATAAATATAACCTGACACCTTTGGCTCCAAGCTAACCTACTGCGAAACAAAACTTCCTTTCATTTTAATGATAATACTTTATGGTTGCAGGTGTAAGGAGCTTGAGAAGTCTTTACTTGCCCCTTCATGCATGTATCAATATGTTGCTTAATGTAGAGCGGCTCATATACACAGCGCTGAGTTTTTTTCTACCGTACCTTAACGATTCAGGCAACAATCATTGCATTAAATAACTATGTAACGTTATAAACCTAAAGAGACATGCATTACGAGACATTTGAAGTTGGAGATTGCTAACCCATAAAGATAAAATTGTAGTGGTTATTACTTTCTGTAAAAGATTCAATACAATAAGGGATATAGAAAGGTAATGATTGTATTGCCCATTCCCATTGCCCTTTTCCCCAAGAGCTGCAGAGCTACAATGCAAAATCTCTGTTTGCAGAGATCACACTGCTACACAACTAGGGTTGCCACCCTTACTGGAAAAACATACCAGCCTTCCTATATATTTATGTTTTTTACCTATTAACAACATTGGGATCAACCTTAACTTTTGCCGGCCAGGCAACACTAATGACTTGAAAAAAACATTTTATACTCTTGCAGGTAGCAATTTTCATTTGAAGAGAAGTAGATGACCCCAGATGTTGCAGAAATACACTCTGCAGCCTTTTTTTATTCCAGCAAGTCATCAGCTGTAGAGATCCTAGCACCTGTAGTTCATAATCACCTGAATTGCCCCACTTTGTTTATTCCTGTTCCAAACAAAACAGGTCACAAAAAGATGTCATGGCAAGGTTTCCCCATTAGTCCTGTAAAGTAGTTACATGTAGAATCAAATCAAAGGCCTGGTCTCCTATGTAGTATTAGTTGCTTGTACCTAGCTAGAATATCTTTGTGCTGCTCTTTGTTTTTTCAGGGTAATTTCTTAGGCATGCAGCCTTACATCTGAAATAATGAGCTGTAAAAGTAAAACACCTTAAGGCTGGGGACAGACAGGGAGATTCGGGGAGATTCTGTCGCCTGCTAAAAACGCCAGGCGACAAAATCTCCCCGAATCTCCCTGTCTGTCCCTACCCTAATATGTGCTAAAGCTAGGATTTGCCTTGGTATCTGAGCTCCTTAATCCCCCAAACTGGAAAGTCCCGAGTAACCTCGTCTAGACGGACAGATTCCACAGCTCCTCCTGTTTCAGCAGAGCATTATAACTGGCAGTATGTGTGGATAAGTATAGCTGCTAGTGACAGGCTGATCATGTTGATTGTGGAAGTCGAGGCAGTATGGCTGCATATGAAATTTTTCCCAATATTACACTCTAGGGCCAGGTCCAGACTGTCCGATTTCCTAAAGTATTTAACCATAGCAAGGAAGTTTCCACTGTCTAGTTATCCAGAATGCTCGAACCTTCTGGTTTTTCAGATCACGGAGCTTTCTACAATTTGGATCTTCATACCTTAAGACTACTAGAAAATTATTTAAACATTAAATAAACCCAACAGACTGGTTTTGCTTCCAATATGGATTAATTTGGATTAGTTTGGATCAATTACAAGCTACTGTTTTATTACGACAGAGAAAAATGAAAACTTTTTAAAAATTTTGATCATTTCGATAAAATGGATTCTATGGGAGATGGCCATTCTGTAATTCAGAGCTTTCTGGATAACAGGTTTCCAGATAACAGATACCATACCCGTGTGTTTTATATATATAAAACTGTCCCAGGTGCATCTAAAGAAAAATATTTACAGAAGTTCCTTGTATATATCGCATTAGAACCTAGAACAACCATCTGAGACTCAAAATTAAATAGCATTTTAGGCCTTGAAGCCACAGTGTTCAAAACTCCCTATGTAGTGACCTTAATGTCTGTAAACATGCCGAATCGGTTTAGTGTTGTCCCATATGATTTAGAATATGTAAAGACAGAATGTGCGTAGCAAAAATTACCCAACACTTTATCTCTTTCAGGGCCCATTTTAATGAGTATGAAGTCAAGGTTTCTAAAGCAAATTGTTCTCACAATGGGGAATACATAGAGTTGGGGACTTGGGGTTTGTTCAGTATTTTTACAGTAAACTTAATTCACAATACACTTAATTCACAAACACTGTAGCTTTTGTGAACCGCAGCTCCCATCATTCACCAGCTGATGATCTCTTTATTTTCCCTGTAGAGTGGACTTGTATTGCATGGATCTGTATGTCTCTTCTGAAGGGGGACTCTTGTTCTTTTAAGGTCACAGAATGCACCCAATGATCACATGCTTCGTAATTCCCTAGCTAAACAAGCTTTCCGTTATGACGACAGTTCTTCTAAGTCTAAATGAGCTCCATATGTAAGCATGCTTGTATTTATTTAAATTGGAAAATCTAATGACCTCTCCCTGTTCAAGAGACACCAGCACGGCATGAGCTGCTAAGTTGGATCCAAAAAAGCTATAACTTTTGTTCAATTTCTTCCAACTGACTCTTCAACATATCCATCGAACATGTGTTTGCTGTAAAATCACAGCATTCTGAGATTTCTGATGACTCTTATGTGTTCCTGCATCATAAAAATGTCCATAATAATCATGGTAAAGCAGGTATTAATCTAAAGGAGACAGATGTTAAAATCGTGCTCTAACATTCAGATGTGTTGCACTTCCGATTCTTTGCTGGAGGTCAGTTGTAATTAGATTATTTTTTCCTAGTTTAAGCCTCTATTAAGAGCAGTCTTTTGGAATGTCTTAGGATAACAATTGCCATAGTTTCTTCTCATTGATTGTACAAGCCACATTTTTCTTCAATGAATGTACCTTCAATAGCTGCTTTCACCAATGTGCTTATGCAGACAGACGGCTAAAGTCATGCCACTGGAATTTTATTTTTCTTGCTGCCCATATTAAGCAGTTTATTTAGGTCTGCAGATAGCCCCCTAAACTGTGGCTTCACTAGGGAGTGCTTCTATGTATATTTACAGATATAGCGGCAGTTACCATGTGCACAATACTTTACTTTTCAAATACAGTCTGAGGCTATGTGTTTGTGTGTGTATACATATATATATATATATATATATATATTTATTTATTTATGCAGTTATATAAAAAATTATAGATAGATATTGGCAGTTGCAGCTAATCTTTATTATTTTCCCCATATTTGGGAAGATGTTGCTGCCTAGTATAGGAATACATTTTAACTTGTTTATAAAATGTGAATAAATTTAGATTATATATGCTTTATATACTTATTTTAATTGTGTGATTTTTTTATGAATTGCATGTTCCTCTAAAACTTGCCATAGACGCAAAGATAGAGTACGATAGTGTGTGGATCGTCCCAACATTTTTCGTACCATGGCGATGGGCCGCTTAGTCTATAGACCCATTAGTCAGCTTTCGATAATGTATTGCCTATCTGACAGTATCAATCGCTGATTGTCACAGCTTTTGAACGATTGCTGTCATAAGCAGAACATTGTCTAATTTATTTTACTGAATGATTAGTGGTAGGCTAGAAAATTGTCTGATCGTTTGTTGAATACAAGGGTATAATCCGCACATCTATGGTCGTCGTAAGAGACTAAGTATTGATAAGCTTCTAACTGAGAATGGTGTGATTCTTCTGAACGCTGACTATTTATAGTACTTATATTACTAATTCTGTGCGCCAGGACAAGAACAACTGTTTTTATATAAGGCATGAACTGTTTGCTTTGTTTGTAGACTAACTGAAGGTTTTGCTTATTCTTCTCACCAGTAATTTATATGAACTGTTTGCCATTGTTTACATCCTCTCAATTCCTGAATTACTTTTCTGCTGTCTTGGGCTATTAGTTGGGCTACCCACGTATATACTCTGCTAGTTTTTTGTGTAACAATAAATAAGCTTGGTTTTTCCTTAAATGCCAGTATAGTCTGAACAGCAAGAACAACTTTATGCTCTTATGAAATCATGTATTCATTTCTGCAGATGTATGCTTGCTTCACCATGCAGAGGTGGGTTAAGAATTAGTACAGTGGTCAGTCTATCCCTTAAAAGATCTTGCATGGATTTCTTTATGTAAATTTCATATTTATACATCTGTTTTCTCAATGTAGTTCACCCATGCCAGCTTCAGTCAATTGGGGCTTCATTTTTCACTATAAATAGACATTAAGTTTCAAGACCCCAGTTCGTTACTTCATGTATTTTCTTGGAAGGAAAAATGAAACCCAGCGATCGTCTGGCATTTGACAGTGATTAATATTTTGTTTTGTGATTTGCTTGGAAGCAATTGCTAATGTTGTTAAGTGATCTCTGGAATTAGACATCACTTTATTCATAGATTAGTTGGCTGTTTTATACTTCCAAATGTCATACATTAATCAATCCAGTGTTTCTTACTTTGTACTAGTATTAAAATTGTGTATGTTTTCATAGTTTCCACCCAGCTGATTTTGAGAGTTTCCATTCTCCTAATATGAGGAAGTTAGTCTTTTAAGTACTAAGTTAAAATGTAAGGTTACAAAGCTTATGGGGGGAATGTAATAAAAGTTGCAAAGAGAAACAATTTGCACCAATACGAATAAAAATGTACATCTCGCAATGTAATGTTCTTCCTTAACTTTTATTACATTGCGAATTTGAATTGCGCATTCCGAATTTTAATTGCACACTTTTAAGTGCTTGAAGCAATCTTTTGGAGCAAACATAACTTTTTCAGTAAGAGGTTTTATTACATTTACTGCACATTGGAGAAAACAATAACATTTGCCAACTGTTTTTCACTGTTGGAAGTGGTTACAGATTCACAGTAAACAGATTCCAGGTTCACAAAAGCTTTATTAAATTAGCATAAAGCAAAATTTGTTCGTTCAAAGTCAAAACTTTTCGCATTGCGAATAGTTTTTCCATTACCGACTTTTATTACATTCCTCTGACATTGTCTTGTCTAATTGCTGTAAGAAGTGCTTGATACCACACTTGCTGAAAGTGAGACAAAATGATATAGGCACTTTCCCACCTGAAATACATCCTTGTGTATCAGTAGCCTAATCTCTCTTTCTTGCCTCCCATTGTATTCAAATAGATTCACCAATGGTACATCATGCTTCTGCATTTGTAGATGTATTGACTTGTTAGCAATGCATTTTATTTTATTTTTCTATAGCAGCACATTTATGAGACAATACTTGCTAGACCATTGTGCAATTTCATGAATGAGGTCAGGTTGGGGCCTCTAAATTTGACCAAATGCACTAAATGTGGCACAAGGATAAATTTATACCAAAATGTCTACTCTGTCTCCTTCCCAATTTCTCCACCAGTCTCTTCTTGCGGTCATGCTGTCTAACAACCAATATAGGCATGGTGTTGTATTTCAAGAGGAGAGAGATGAAGTTTTGTAGAGCAGCATAACTGAGAGAAGTTTTTAGCTTGTGTGCCCATAGCCTCACAGCTGCAGTAATAGGAAAATTGACTTAATTAAACTTTTTGACAGTAATTGCGCCGAGTGCTTTAATTTTCGTTTCTTTACCTGCCTCCTCTCTCTGTTTTAATAATAAGAAATCTGATTTGACTAAGACTGGCTTCCTGTATAGTTTGTGTAAATTTAGTATCACCCATTTTGTGGGGAGGCCAGGGGACCTTAAAATATTAAATAACTTAAAATATACGCCCCAAAATGGCGTATATTTTCATAATCTAGTGAGGCAAATTCTGTGCAGTTTTTCGTGCCAAGTTGTTAAACTGAACCCTTTTTCTTAAACTGTATAAATCTAGTCTTCGCACATTTTTACCATTTTGTATTTGCAGATTTAAAGGAGAACTAAAGCTTAACTAAAAACATTGGCCAGAAATGTTGTACATTATGTTTTGTGCTTCTGTACCAGCCCAAGGCAATCACAGCCCTTTAGCAGTAAAGATCTGTGTCTCCAAAGATACCCAGTAGCTCCCCATCTTCTTAACTGCTGATTCACTGCACATGCTCTGTGCTGCTCTCCACATCTACTGTACTGCTGTTACTGAGCTTAGGGACCAACTCACAATATACAGTAAACATGGAATATAAATGTATATAAGGCTGATTAGTAATTAATACAGATAATTACTACATGACCGCACAGGCCAGTTAACATCAGAATTGAATAATCAGGTCTGTAGCATCAGCTTATATTGTAGGACAACCTCATTTTCTGCTTGATAGTTTGTGACAACCCCTAAGCTTAGCTTCTCAACAGCTGCTCAGAGCCCACTGAGCATGTGAGTGTCACAGACACTTTCCAAGATGTTGACCCCCTGTGAAGAGTCTGAAGTCCTGGATCATTGCTGCTATTGACAAGCTGATGCAATACGTTCAGTATATAAAATACGGCGTTGACAGATGCAAGAGGTGTGACATATTTGAACACAATCAGGAGACGACAATCAGTCCCTTTGTGAATGAAGAACATAATATCTCCAGCAAGTGTAGTTTCTTTGCAATCTGTAACAAGTATTTAATATGATAAGGGAGAAGGACACATTTTGTGGGCATAAACATGTCACAGTAGATAAGCCAGTTTGAGGTTTTTCAAACACTGGAAGCTTTTTCTGTACTTTGGGCTACAAAAGTGTTTTTATTACATTTGCTTGTGTTTGCATTGTTACTGAATTGTTAACTTTGCTGTTTGTAGTCAAGAAGAATATAAAGGTCACATTGGTGGTTACAAGTTGAGGAAACGTAAAGTTACTAAATACATGCTGCTGCTGGATCTTGGAGCATTTGTGCATGTCCTGTAAACTCTTCTACATTTTAGCAGGACAATGTGTTTTTAAAAATGTTTGTGCAGCAATTTTCCTTTTGAATAATTTGTAACCACTTCCGTACTAAATTGTGGCTTGTGTTACAGAGAAGTAGAAAGTCACAAAGTGGAATGGCTTTACCCCAGAATCAGACTTGCACATTTAGTATAGCAGTTTCTAGAAAGGTTAAACCTATGGTCCTACTGATTACTGCTCAGAATCAATTTGTTTAATATGATTAAACCATGCTGGTAAAGTATATAAATGTACAAGGGACTGGCCTGTAAAAGAATCTCTTCTTTGTGTATTTGAAAAAATGGGAACGCCCTGCTGATTTTGGTTAACAGTCAAAAATAAAGAATTATGGGTTCCACCTTTTCCTGAGATCATTAGCACTAAAATGCGTTGTTTGAAATTTTTGGCATATGGTAACAGTGTGCTAGCAGAGTGTTGGATCAAAGCAAAGATGCATGGTGAGCCATGCACCCAAAAATCTTCTAGCACTATATGCCAACATTTGTAGACAAGGCATCTCAATGCTGGGTTTTCGGTATATGGCTCCCTGTGCTTATTTGCTTTCACAAGAGGAACTTGATGGTCGAAAGCATAAGTGCTGATTTAGGTGGCATGGTTTAAAATGTTCAACCCTTAAAGTTGCAGGACTTTACGCTTACCTGAAAAAAAGTTTCAGGAAAAAGTTGATACCGTCTGTTCAATACAAATGTGATTAGTGGATAATGGTTTAAACCCCCTGTATGTGTACCTTACCAGTAGCCTACGATTTAAGGGGCAGATTTACTATTGGTGGAATTTCGAATTGAAAAAAATTTCGACCATGGGAATAGTTAGGGAATTAAAATCCTCCATTTTTACCGTAATTCGATTGGTCGAACGATCAAATTATAAAAATTTGAACGATTTTAACAATTCGAATTTTTATAATTTGATCAAAATTCGGCAAAGACACTTCAGTAGGTTGAAACTGGCAAACTAGGCAGTCGAATAAAATTTAAAGGGGAAGTAATTTGATAGTTGAATATTAAAATAGATTTTTATTTGAATCATTAGAATCATTCAATTCGATCGAATTTACAGAATTCACTGGTCAAAGTAACCTAATTTGCATATTCAAAATTTGAATCTTTTTGAAAATTCAATTGAATTTCGAATCATTCATGTGAATATATGTGAATTTAGTAAATCTACCCCTAAGTGTTGCGATAACACAAAGCGAGTAAAGCTGGCCATAGACGTAAAGATTTTTGAAAGATCCAATTTTTATCGTGAGACCATGATTGCCAGCAAAACTGAAGGATCGCAGCCTGCTTGCCCTGCAAACATAGGTAGATTGCATGGGGGCAGATAAAGATTTTCTAACCTGGCCGATCAATCATCAGACCGATGTCGGACGAAAAATCGTAAGATGAACGATCGTTTGTATCCCACTAACCGCACGATAATTTGACAGATTGGTCGGACTTCCCTAAGATCGGTCGTTCTGCGGGGAAAGATCGTTGCATCTATGGGGAGCTTAAGGCTGTAATCCATTCTTGTACTTCAATAAATAACTTTTTTTTAACTCAACTGCCTAAAGGATTGCTCTTTGAGTGCCTGCTCTACAAACTACCCTGTGATGTCGGCTTCCTTAAGCTGAAGGCTTAGGGCAGTGCACCTGGGCCTCCTCATAAATGTGGTGTCTCTAAAAATCTGCTTTTTGATTGTATTATCTGAAAAAAAATTTCAGGAAAATTGAGGACTTGGCCTCACATGTTGGATTTGCATAGTTATAAGACCTGCCCAGACATTTCCAAGTGCCATGGGTGCTGCATATGGCAAATACTGTTGCTGTTATTTGGGGAATGTTAATGTCAGGAAGTGGATGCCACAAACAGTCACATTCTACTAATATAATGTAAGTGCCCCTTTGAAATTGCACTGCCTTAACAGTTTTTCAGTAAAATTCAGCATTACATATTGACCATAAATGTTAATATATAGCTGATTTCTTTTTGTAATATATACCACTGACTATATAGAAGGGGATTGGTGCCTCTCCTAAATGCTTAATGGATTTTTCCTTTACCCTCTTCAGGTAAACCCAACACCCCAGTGTGTGAAAGCTATGCTGAAAATGACCTATTGCCCGTACTGCAGTGGACTTGTCACAGTAAAACCTTGTAACAATTACTGCCTGAATGTTATGAGAGGCTGCTTGGCTAATCCCGGAGACCTCGATACTGAATGGAACAATTTTATAGGTAAGTGATTTATAAAAGGTAGTTCCAATGGCAGTCTTGCCTTTCAGAACAAACATATTGGAAGGATAATTCAATATGGTGGTAGGAACCCATCACTAGAGGAGTACTAAATCTGATCCAACTGCTGAGTTGCCAGCCTTTCTTTCCCCCCCTCGTGTCAGCTGTAAACCTTCAGTGGGGGGGTTCTAAATAGGCATCAGAAGTTAGCCCCATAAAACTGGCGCCCAATGAATGGGCCTTTGGGATAAAAATCTGTATTATTGAATAAAGTCATGTTTTAGATTTGTATAGAAAGATTTAATGGCATATGATTTCTATTTCCTTTCTGCCAATTTACTGAAGGCTTTATGAGAGGAATTCTTTGTATCCTCTCAAGATCAGAGACGGTTTCCACAAGAGCACAGATCCGTAACCCTTTACCTCATTAAAATTTAATATATTGCTGCTTTGAGCTGAATGGGGCTACAAATAGTTGGAATCAAAACACCTTATGCACCAAAGCCATAAACGTGAAAGAAAGAGATAATACTTACGCAAGGTTGAGTAAACTGTTGGTTTGGATTTGAACACTGTATTATTGAATTATGAACCGAGATTCTGAAAATAAATGATCTAATAATTACCATGTTGTATCCTAGGTGTATCTCTTTATAATGAAGTAAGACTAATGCGGTTGTGTAATAAAAAGTACAATGACACAATAAAACTATTGGTGTTTTTTTTAGGTTAAATACAGTGTGCAAGCAATGCGGAGTGTTCTATATCTTTTCTAAATGAGACTGACATTGACTTTTCATTCTCCAAGACATTGACCAATGTTAAGCCTCTCAAACATGATTTTTGCAAAATGCTTTAATTTCATCAAGTTTTGAGCCTACATTAGCTGCTTTTAGTTCTAGGTGTATATTTCCTTCTTGGTTAAGACACGCAGGGTGCAAAGTCTATAATTTGTAGTGCATGGAAATTTAAGGACTGTGTTGGTTTCATTTATTAAGAGCTAGGCACAAGGGTGGAATGGGTATGAAAATAAACAATATACAGATTTCTCCCTAATGAAATAGCTTTTTGACCAGAGTTTGCATGTTAAGCACTTCTAAGCGCTAGGGCCCAGCAAATATGGTATAAAGTGCATACACTGCATGGCGGCCTCCCTTTTTCACCTTCTCCACCTTCTGATTTGATTACAAAAAACAAATATTGGAAGAACTTGTAGGTAGAAATAACAGTGACTTCACTCCCATTATCTGCCATTGCACTGTTCAGTGTCCAGCAGGGTGCATGGAATTTTCAATTCTAAATCCTAATACACATACTAAAAAGTTTTTATTGGTTACTGTATGGTCTTATTAAGATGAATGTATCCAGTTTTCCATGCAGTATAGAGGAAATATTGACTGTATCTGTCAATTTCCACCCTCCATAATTTTTCCTCTCCGTTTCATGCAGATAGAAATGCCTTTTAGTAGGTACAGTTTTTTTATTTTTTTTTATTTGCATCTACAGTTTCTATTAATGGGTAATTTTATAACCTGACAAAATTCCAGCTGCTCGCAGGGACTCTGTCCAGATAGTTGCTGGAGATGTGATCCATCCCGGATGTATCTCAAATAAAACACTGTATTGTGCATGCACACGTTATTTTAATGAGCTTCTCTGCTGTGCACTCTGTCAGTGTCTAACTGCTACAGTTGAATATATTCTTGCAGGCCAATTATTACACTTCTTATCCTTTATAGTTCCATTTGAGAACTCGGCTGGAGGCCGAATACGTTTTCTGTATCAGCAATCAAACGGAGAAAGCACATTCTTAGGCTGTGAAACATACAACTCCATGGTACCCAGACTAACAAAAGGCTCTGATTCGTACAGGATTCCCATGGTCTTGTGCATGGCCTGAGTAACTCAGAGTTTACAAAGACACCAAACTGCTTGAAGAATTGGGGTTTGTGCCTCCTTTCAAGCCCTCACAAACACGTCAGAGTCCTTTCCTGGTCTCTGAGAGAATACAAAATTATCACAAGTATTTCCCTGCCATAGGCTGGCAGTATTTTACTTAACATTTCTTATTTGTACATCCAAGGTACTTTTTTTTGTAAAGCACAACATTTTACATAATTGTATTTCCCTAACCCCCTTCCCTTGACATTAACTATAAAACTATTTGACAACTGCCAGCACGTTTGGCTTGTAAGCTTCTATTTGCCAGCCTCCGTTTGCTGACACATCAAAAGGATTTTTCTCCCCCGGTATCACAATGGTATATTCATGCCATCAGTTCTTTACTCAAGGATTCGAAGCAAGTTTTTATTGAAGGCCATCACAAAAGGCCAACCCTTTTGTTTTATTACATTTTCTTGCCTTCACCAAAATATGCATTTAGTAAGATTCCTAGCTCCAGGTCAGATCAATTGAATTCCTCAGTTGAAAGGCTTTGTTATTTCTATTGAGAGCTGGTGACATGCTGGGAAAGCAGCTTTTTGTCTAAGCGTTCAATTTTAAACTTGTTGCATTTTTAATATGCATATAAATATCCGTTTTGCTGACAGGGTAGCTATTCTCATTTGCTGTTACTCTCTGAACAGCACTAAACACAGTATAACTAAAGAGAACATTTACTTACACTGAACTAAGTTATTTTGCTATGTAGGTTTTCAGATCTGGTGGTTTTTCTAGTCTGAGCAACGTCAATAGCACCCATCATGCTCAGTCAGCTAGCTGTTTATAGCTCCCAAAAACTGCCAAATTACCTCTGCATATTCAGATATAATATAAGCAATAACATAAATGATGATATTTGCTTATTTTGCTTGAAGCCCTCTTTCCAGCTGTGTGTATTGGCTACTGGCTGGCTGTTAACTGGTCTGATTTTTAGATGGTAAACCAACAATTGCAGCCCTACTGTAATGCTAGGTTGTCAAAGGGTGCTAAATAAAGGGTGTCATTGAACAGGAATGCATTTTCTGAATAAATCAGTATTCCTAAATTCCCTGCATGATGTTTTTATGTCTTTGTTTAGATTCCATGCTATTGGTAGCAGAGAGACTGGAAGGGCCATTTAACATTGAAACGGTCATGGACCCCATTGATGTGAAGATCTCTGATGCCATCATGAACATGCAGGAAAACAGCATGCAAGTTTCACAAAAGGTTTGTATCTAGAAAATAAAGCATTGCAATTTCTATAGTAACCTACAAGTATCTACAGGTATGGGATCCAGAAAAACCATTATCCAGAAAGCTCTGAATTACGGACAGGCAAACTCCCACAGACTCTCTGTTTTATAAAACAGTACCTTGTGAAGGTATGTGCCTGGTGTCTAGGCACATTCCTTCCCTGTTGCCTACCCTTAGTCCAGCAGGTCAAGTCCTTCTTTAGAAATTAAAATGTGGGTGATGCACGCCACAGCTGTCTAGGTTGCCTGAGATGCCCAGCCCTGCTGTTAATTGAGCTTAGAAAACAATGTACATAAATTGTACAAAATACATTTTGTCCTTTTTTTTAAGGTTTTCCAGGGATGTGGACAGCCCAAACAACTTTCACAGGGAAGACCGTCTCGCTCTGTTTCTGAAAGCAACTTCAACAATCGCTTTAGGGCATATAGTCCTGAAGAACGACCAACCACTGCTGCTGGCACCAGTTTGGACAGACTGGTAAGAAATCTATCAGCTGTTCTAATATGTCATGGTAACATTATTTCCTCATTGCTTATCATTATTTGAGTTTGGATAAGCATAAATTTCAAGTAATTCTAAGCATTTCAATCATGTCAGTTCTTTACCTTTATTTATCATTGCAGTCTTTGGTACAGCTCTCCCCATATCTCACTCTCTATATATATATATCTATATCTAGATAGATAGATAGATCGATATTTTTTTGTTCAGATGACTATGCAGACTTATTTGATCTTTTATGTAATGAGTAACTGTTTTGTTAATTTACATAATACACATAAAGTAACAAGGTGATTTGTTCGTGTTCTACTTTAGGTGGCAGATGTTAAAGAAAAACTGAAAACTGCCAAAAAGTTCTGGTCATCCTTGCCAGTCAACATCTGCAAGAATAACCGGACCTCAGGAGACAGTGAGGATGATTGTTGGAATGGTAGTGAAAAAAGCAGGTTTGTGTAATATTTTTTTCCACCAATACAGAATTGTAATTTTCTTGAAATGATGAGTTGTGTAAATGTTGAGAAAACCTGCTTCTTGGACACCAAGCTAACACTCTGTTTGTGATTCTGAATCAAGATAGCTACCACTACAAACTGCTGGATGATAATGGGAGTTGTACAATTAAAAGGTAGAGAGGGCTTCTGCAAAGTAGAGTCCTGCTGTACCATTGTTTTTCTCATTGTATTCCAGAAATAACCAAATTTCCATTTCTTACAAATGTTCAGTAGTACATTGGGCTGAAGATGTCATACAAGGGATAGTTTCTATAGTTTAAAGTACCAGCTACCACTATTTTCCTTGTTCTTTTTGTCTGGTTTTGTTTTACCTTACTTTTATGAAGGCCTTAATCTCTAGAGTCTGACATTCCTTATCATTAAATATACACTGTAACTACCCTTCAGGCTTGGAAACCTGACCAGCTACACAGAAGTGTTTTGCTGATCTTTTTGTTATATGGCCAAAGTCACTAGCCACATCATGTATATGGTAGGTATGGCACATTAGGTACCTTTTGCTTACTTCTTGTGTTGGTTCCTATGCCCATAGCCCCACCACCATTCTAGAAGTCAGTAGCATATTATTTAACATTGTTAAATAATGTTAATTATAAATAATGTAAATCTAATGTAATGTATATCTAAATATAAATTAAGACCTGTTTTCTGAAACAGGCAAATCATATAGTGCCAGTATGAGAAAAGTAATGGTAATATGGCCTTTATTGCTACGTAGTAAATGGAATTGGAAAACTTAGGCTAAAGCTGCTACTTTCAGATCTTCATTTAATATTAAAAAAAATTAATAAAGCTGCTTACAATATGTACTATGGTAAGAGGGCAACTGACAGTATGTAAAATTAATTTATTGAAACATTTATTAAAGTTAGGACTGGGATGCTTAGCCATTTCCTGCCATTTTCCAAGCAATTTTTAGTTTTATCAATCTTTTCCTAACATTCTGGAATTTTGTTAAGACTTGTGCTAATTTATCAAAAGCATTTTCTCCCTTTACCCAAATTTATTTACTAATTTAGAAAGTGTTCTTCAGTTTACAGCAGCAGTATTCCATTATTTCTTCTTTGTTGTTTAAATACACAAATATATAGTTTTATTTTTAAAGCTCTTGTACAAAACAAACTCCAAACAACCAGTTTATGCATTGTTTTTGTTCTAAGGGAGTTATGTAATAAAAGGTGCAGAGTTTGCTACAGGTCTAGTTATCATGCGCAGCCAACTTGTGCTGTTCACTTGTTGGTTGCTATGGGTTACTGCACCTTTGCAAACTGTTAATTTGCTACATGTATGACAATGATATTATGTTGTCTTGTGCCTTATAGTGTTTGTACGTTGTCTTGCAGGTATTTGTATGCTGTCATTGGCAATGGTTTGGCCAGCCAGGCAAACAACCCTGATGTACAAGTTGACATCACAAAACCAGATATAGTCATCCGTCAGCAGATCATGACATTGCGCATCATGACAAATAAAATGAAGAATGCTTATAATGGGAATGATGTGAACTTCATTGACATAGGTAAGAATCATGGCTGTTGTTTTTCACTAATTGATTTGATTAGTGGCATCTAGGTATTTGCAGCATCGCAGCCAATTCCGTTTCCTGACATGCTTATGTTCCGCCACATAGCTATGGGAAGAATATATAACAGTGGTCTAACAATTGTCGTGCTTGTGCTTTGCAGTTGATGAAAGCAGCGGCGAAGGAAGTGGCAGTGGCTGTGAGCCCTCAAATTGTCCTAATAAGGTTGATTCCAGTGCAACAGATAAGGTTGAACCAAAGACCAGAATCATTCAGTTTGAGAAAGCGCCTTCTGCAGCCTCTTCCAGCTGTGCTTCACTATCAGTCCTTATCCCAAGCATTTTATTCTTGGTGAGGCAATGGAGATAATGGAAGATATTATGAAACACTAGCAAGAGACAATTTATTTCAGTATGAAAGGCACCTTTTCTTATATAACATCAATGACTTGACTTTGGTACTGGAGAAAGGTGCATCGTTTTTACTATATTGCCACTTCAAGATTTGGATCTACCCTTCACTCTCAGTGACTGTCATGAGGGATCAAAGGATTTACCATCTGTCCACTTTCACTTCCAGTTATTGTGGCAAACAGACATGTACATAAAGTTTTTTTAGGTAGCTCAGCATTTCCATCAAATTAATCCAAGGGTCAAACATTAATATGTAACATGTATGCTTTTTTTTATGTGAAATGTGTACAGAAGCTATTTTTATTTATCATTTTATCTTTCTTGGGAAACTGGCTGTGCAGCCAGCATAAAAACCCCCCCCAAAAATATGCTTCTTTTAGTAAAATCTCCAGTATTGCATCATTAACATTGCTTTCAGTATTGGGTAAAGAAGAAGAGACAGAATATGGCGTTTCTGTTGGATAGTAATCTGTTCAGATACATTTTGGTACATTGACCACCATATGTCAGTTTTTCCAGACCACTGGAACAGGTCAACTCTTTCTTACAGTTGTGAGATATTTAAAAAAAAAAGGTGTGTGTGGTCATATGACATTTTCCAGTTTGTGTTTGATCCAACATCACTATTTTTTTTAGTCACTGTGTCTGTAAGGATGTTACCAGATTGGTTTATCTGGTTGTTCTGATAGTAGGATGTGAAATATCCTGTAAAATAGATCTAAAATATCATTAAAAAACAGATTCGCAATGCAGCGGTTCTGTAAGGACGAGCAACACTCACAGATGGTACCACAATTATTTTCTGACCTAAACAATTCTGTTTTTTCTTACTGAAAGGTACTATCCAGGCTAATAAGGTAGCAAGTTTTACAATTTTAGTACTGAAATACATCCATGTGTTCATTTATATAAACCAAATAAAAAAGGCCAATTGTCTTTTCTCTGTATTATTACTGTATAGATTTTGCTCAAAACTGAATTTGTGGCAGGATACTCTTCCTGCTTTTGATTTAAAGGTACTGTTGCTCTGAAAAAAGGTACATTTCAAACAGATGAGGCCTTGTAGCCTTGTCTGTATCTGCATCCGCCTCATAATTGAGAAACATGTATTTATTCATATTTTTTTCCATAAGATCATTGTACTTTAAACAACTCATATCAGCAATGGTTTTTTCCATTTTAGAATTATGCTACAAATAACATTCTTTTTTGTTTTTCTCTACACATCACCCGTACTTTAGCATCAGCAATATAGAAGTTCTTAACCTTATTTATTGAAACGTGAATTGATGGAACATTTGTAGATTTATTTTTCTGTATGTGGAGAAAAAAATAGAAAACACATCTTTTGTATGAGTAAGAGGTTGTAAATAGCTTTAGCGGAGATGTGAGAACATGGAAAATGTGCTGATATGTAGTAACTACCTCTCTTCTGAGGAGTTTCCTTTTTTAGCTTTGCGAGCGATTACATTTGGTAGATATGAATCTGGTCTCCATATTGCAACAAGACAAGTTATTACTGCCTATTTTATGATTTGCTTTTTTTTTTGTCTGACTGGATTTTTAAAATGATCTATAGAACCGCTTTATCAGAGATTTTGGCTCTGGATGTTATGATGCCACCAATCCATTTCAGATCCTGGCTTTTAACCCCGGCTTTTCTAAATGCTTAAATTATGTTTTTGAACCTATGTTTTCTCTTTTCTTGATCTTACAATACAGCTTCTTCAACTTTTTAGAGGTCTAGGCATGTAACTCTAGCTTTATCCTTTTTTTATGCAAGAATGGTTTGTAGTGGCGACAGAGTTCTCCTTGGATCTCAAAGGATGAAACTCAGCTGAGAGGCCAGTATTGTGATTGTATTATGATTAGTGGTAGCTCCTTTGTTTTTCTTCCCCCCACCCCTTGCATTTAATTGCATATTTCAGTGATCACAAGGACACCGAATACCTTACATAGTATTTCCATTTTAGTTTGTATTTTTAAACTACTACATAGTATGGGGGTTTAATTGGCATTTATAGAGATTGCTTTAAAAAGGCTTACATTTAAAAGTAGCAGTGATTCTCTAGAGCACCAGCAAAAGGGTTGACAAACAAACCTTGAGTATTTGTGTTGCAATTTTGGGAGCATATTGAAAGATACAAAGTCTCCCTGTAGCAAATCCTATGGCCTGGAAAATCCCATTATTAAAGGAAATCTGCAAAATGCATAATTTCAACTTTGTTTTCATGACTTTGCTGGCAGTGCTGCAGGGCCTTTTTGAGTCTGTTGAAATTACATTACAAAAGATTAGCCATTTGGGCATAATGGATAAATGGACCATATACTATTTTGCAATGTTTAGAAATGTTACTATTTATTTAAGCTATGAAGGAAAAGCAAGTAGTCTACTAATCTATGGATAAATTAGGTGTGAATATAGAATTGTATACATTTATAAACCAGCGTTGACATTTTCTACATATGACTGCATTAATATCATGGTATGTTGCTGAGAGACATGCAAGTTGCCTTACGTGAATATGGTTTCTAGTGCCATATTATAGTCAAAGAACCTGCGTTTGACTGAAACTAAAATGCAGTGTTTAATACTGTGTATTACATACCTTATGCATTTGCGTTTTACATCTAGATACAAATGTGTAATTTTTAATACAAGCGTCTGAATTAATTGGAAAATTGTGACGCATATTCTTCATCAATTCATGGCTGCCAGAGGGAAATATACTGACAGCAATAGGGGTGCTTAAATATTATAAATAATTGGTCATTCTGCCTTATAACTCTGTTTTTTTTTAATAAATGTGCCTTTTAAATGTAGACTTTTTTAAAACTTGTTTTTGCTCTTTTTTCCCCCCTTGTCTGTCATCCCTTAAAAAAAAAATAAATAAATAAAATAATAGGGATTGTCAGTTTTATATCTGTTGTATATCCACAGAGATTTGTGGGGCATAACTTTTGTGGTTACCTATAAAGCCATATAAGAAATGTTTAGTTGTCCTTTTATAGTTGTCCTTTTGTTTCTATTTTACCAAAAATGTGTATTTGTATACAAATTAGTTTGCCCTCCTCTTCCAAATCTTACAAGCATTACAACCACAAATGTGAAAGGCATTATTGCCCATCCCCGCATTATGGAAAATATACATGCACTAAAAATTGAGTAAAAACAACATTTCTGTGTCCTTTAGTTCTACACACAGAGGGGTCACCTTTTGTTGAATTTGTTTGCACAAACCAAAACCTGACAAAGTTACGTAGTAACTATAACATAATTTAGTAAAGGAGGACTGTTGGCCATTGCATTGTTTTGTAATTATTTAGGCTTTTATCAGCAATGATTTCAATGGACATAGGTGGTTGTGAGAATGTTATTTGTTGGGGGGAAGCAAGGTACTTGCTAAATTATATAAATGTATATAATTATATTTGGGTTCTATTTCATAATGGGAATTTCTTTGATCTTTCCGTCACCTTTTTTATGTAGATATAACTTTTTTTTTTTTTAATTTACAGCTTAGGTTAGTTTGGAGAGCTATACCTTTGTTAGTAACCAATTTTTATTTAACCTTTGTAAAGAGCGTGTCTGGGGGTGGTGGACTAAAGCCACCGAAATTCGGAAAATGCCAGCTGAATGTAAAATACAAAATTAGTGTAATATTCACAGATATATAAGTAAATGCCTCCATGCTTACATTATTCAAAATTGTTATAAATGCTGCTTTTCAGTGAGCTGGGGAAGCAGTTCTACTATGCATTCTATCCTGCTGTTACCCACTACTATATTAAGGGAGAGGTGTGTAAAGCAAACTTGCTACCCCTGTTTTTTATATTCCATCAGCGCATGGATGTTCTATAGTAATATATATTTCTGAATGTTACAGCTTTTTAATTTTTTTGCAAGATTACCCTAAGTTTTAAGCGTTGTCAGAAAGGGACTTGACAGCATTAAGGGTCCACAGCTCTTATTCCAGAAAAAAAGTTGTGTCTGGAGAACACTAGCATGTCTTTCTATATCACAGTAGCCTATGAGGGATACAGTCGTCCCTCTAACAAAAAGACTTGGCTATAAAATTTACTACATTGTTCAGCCATTCTTTGCCTTCACACGCTTACACTGTGGGTTACAAAGAGGATATTACTACTTTGTTGACCTGTCTATGCTTTCAGTAGACCATACAACATCATCCTTTTCTGCAATCACAGGTCATCTCCAGCAATTGAGCTAAAAGGAATATCACTAGACATTGTCATGGCAGGGTAACACTGGTGCACTTGTTACATTGTGCCCCCCCCGTGTGTATCTGATGACACAACAACGTGCAATGCAGACCCAAGCTTAGTGTGAAGCTTGATGGTATTGCTTACAACAGTGAAGATAACAAATATAAATGCACAATATCACATTTTCCAGTTTAAACTTCCATTTAACTGGCCAAAGTGTTTGGAGGAGCATCATGATGTATAAATGGCTGTTCCAAATACATAGCCTTACGCTCCACCCTATGTCCCAGTAATGCAATGCGGTTATGCTGAGAACTGTTTTTAAATTTCCGTTATAATGCTATTAAAGGTTTTTGTAATAGTTTTCTGCGTTTACCAATCAAATTGTTTCATTCTTTTCTGTTAATGGGCTGTAATTTGCATGTCCTATAACATTGTTATTTTCTGTTTTACCATTGAAACCCAGACATTATGCTCCAACAAACAGAAATAAATCGAAAATTACACCATTTAATTGTCTCTTGTTATTTTGTATCTCTCTGTAGATATCAGAGGTAGTCTGGTTACACTTTCTTCCATTTATTTGGTTTTCCCACTCTTACTGGTAAGAAGACACTGTCGAGGGTAACTTGTGGCATAAAGATATACTATAAATGTTTTACCTCTTCAGGCTAGGGTCAAGTAAGTATAAGTTACTTAGAAACAGGTTTTTGATGTCTTTACATTGAAGTACTTTGTTTATATTTCTCTTTACTATAAAGGGCTGCTGCGGGAAAAGTGGAACACTGTAAACCTACCATTATTTCTAAGAAACCACAAAAAAAGAAACCTTCAAAAAATAAAAATCCAAGAATAAGGGCACATAATGCTAAATGCTGTTTTAAGTTAACTTTCCCCATGATTTGGGGCTTTATTTTAGTGTTATCCATTTTACTTTTAAAAAAGCTTAATTATCACAAAAACAAACGAAGTTTAATTGATTTTGACTGTAGTACGCAGTGGTCATGGGAGTCTGAATGGAGCAGACAGACTTTGCAAGGTTTTCCATTAGTAAGGTGTTCTAGTAGAGAGATCCTATAATCTATTCTCTTTTAATAAGACATATGGAACATATAACTATACTACATCCATTTTATTTTTAACAGTCAACTAGGTTTATGGGAAAAGTGTGAAGATTTATATTCTGGACTTTAAGTGCCTTGAATGCTAGTATGCTAATATTACTGTATCCCTGCTGGAAGAAAATGACTAAGTTATTTGCTGATAATGTCCAAGATGTTTGCCTTCTGTTATCCATGCCCAAGAGTTGTCGTCTGTGGAAGTGGGTTTGGGTGAGGTTATTCTGCAGCTGCATGACCCTCATTTTACATGTGTTTTAAAAATACTTTTCTTTTCCATCAAAAACATTCTTACTCTCTCAGCCTTTTATTAAGCAGTAACTAGGAGCTGGGCAGTTTATTTGTGCAAAAGGAGTGGTGCTTAATTCCTGTGAAACTGTTTTATCATTGTGAAAGCTGAGGCTATAACTTCTAACATTTCCATCAATTTAAACAGAGGGACAGGGAGGCCCCAGCATTCTGAACTCTGCTTGTTCAGCTTTTTCCATTTGAAGGCTTTATACCTTCCTCAGCCAGGTCCAAGCAAAACATTTTTCTCAGGTGCACTGTCTAGCACTCAGCTCCTAGGGGCTTACCGCCACCTCCAGAAGAAAAGCTCATGCATAGAAAGCATATTAATGCCAAAAACGAGATCTCATTGCCCTTCACAAAATATTTCATTTCAAACCATTTTTAACCAATTAAACATTTATGACCAAGACAACTTGTCCTATTTTTAATGATCCCAGTTTCCCTACTTTTCAAGGAGAGATGAAACCCACTATCATTTCTGTTGCCAGACAGACTTGAATTTTCGTGGCGGTTAAGTGTGAGACTTTAAGATGTAGAAATAGTGTTATAAACAATATTCTGCAGTAAGCTGTGGTTAGAAATGATGGAATTCCATGGGCAAATGTAAAAACTCTGCACATTGTAATGGTTCACCAGCCAGCAAAACTTCATGAATATAGAGCTGAAAAATATTTTGTAAATGTAAATAAGTGAAGTTTTGTCAGTACACATTAGTACACAATTCAGTACACATTATGCTAGTACTACTACATTATGCTAGTAGTAGAGAGAGAGCTGCTTCCAGAATTAAGTGATTTATTGGGTATAACAGAGTGACAAAGTGAGGCAAACTGATTCAATGGCTTATTTTGCTTTGCCTGGGTATGACATCTTGCTGCTGGCACAAATATCTAATCAAAGGGAATCCAGGTATAAGTGCCCTGTTCTTGTCATTAGTCATGTCAACTAATTCCAAATGAAAATGATTGTGATGAGTAGTGATGGGCGAATTTATTCGCCAGGGGCGAATTCCCGCGATTCGCCGCTGGCGAATAAATTCGCGAAGCGACAGCAAAAATTTGCCCAAAAAAACGAGTCGTGCGTCGTTTTTGACGCGACGCGTTGAAAACGACGCAACGCGTCAGAAACGATGTGCCGCGATTGACTGGAAATTCGCGAATTTTTCGGCGAAGCGAAACGGGTGAGATTCGCCCATCACTAGTGATGAGTGATAAGTTCTGGGCAGAATCTGTAACAAAGTCACAGGACCATTGAGAGCACCTGAAGAATCAGCTGCTGACCTTTATTAGTTTGAGATAAAGTCTAATACTTTTTGACTCTGTAGGACTTAATCATTGGTAACAATAAAGAAATCTAAGGAGAACAATATAAGGAGAACATGCCCCTGTCCATGTTATTGTCCCACTGCTGACTTGGACATGGAACTCAGTCCTGGCAGAGCCTTCAGTTATATTGGTCACTTAGAAGACTGGGCTAATACATTTTAGCTCAGGGTAAGAAGGTGGAATGAAAACTCAATTATTGCTTACAGAAGCAAAGCTGGCCTACAAAGAAGGAGCCCATGAAGATCATATTAACCCTCATTTTCAGCCAGCAGCATAATTGCTAAATTACTGATTGGCCATTGTTCCATAAGAAAGTCATTATCATTATTATTGTTTGGCACAAATTATTCTATAGAGGCAAACCTTTCCGGCCAAAAGATCAGTGAAGTAACTGCCAGTTATGGGCCCCACAGCAGTCCTCCAAATCTTAGGGAAGAAGATCAGTTTAAACACTCCTAATATCAGAATGATCGCATCAGTTGTGGGCATGTTATTTTAGACAAGTGTGGGCTTTTCTGTATAACCCCCACACTTAATAAATAGGTTTAATCAGTAACACTTTCTCTCACGCATGAATCCATTTGTACTCCTGCTTAGAAATTATGTGGATACATTTTGATTGGATTCACTCATTTATCTTAATGAGTAGTGCACTTTGTGTTTTGTCCAACATTTTACATTTTCCTTTCCAAATTCAGATGCTCACTGTATATTAATTGTGCTGCTAAGTGATATTCATTTTTAAGTTTTATCCTTATAATTAGCCTTCATTGTTGGCTATATCCAACACCTGGGGAGATCTCAGGTGCTTCACTCAACATTGGTTGTGATGAGATCACTAATACAACTGATCATGTAATGGGACATTTATTGTTGGTCTTTGATCTCCTGGTGCACTTAATACTAGGATTCTGATTCTATAGACACATAGGACATGTTCTATGTGCTTGCTAACAAATAGCCCCTAAAATCCCTGTGGCGTTTAATTACACTTTACACATCACAAAATGTGACACTGCTGTGTATCCCTCTCACTTCTATGAGGAGATTTCTATAAAATAAGGAAATGTACATTCTGCTCTGAGGGAAAGTATAGCTTATGAAGTGCAAAGCCTTTTTACTGAGACTCCCTAAATTAAATAGGTAGATACTGTATATAAATGCAGAAAAACTGATTAGCAATTTAATTTATCGGAACACGCTTCTTTTTTTCTATAAATTTCTCTACAGAGCTTATTGGCTGCATGCATACAGTATGTTTCCACCATAAATTTCTTCAACTATACAGTTTTTCCCACTAAGAGATGTGAAAATTCCATACAGAAATCCAGATGCTGCTATATTTCTTTGCTTTTTAAATATGCCCTGTGCCCCACTAATACGTTCATAAGTAAGACATACATTTTTAGGTTTGTGATGTATATTTCATGTAAGCCATGTTTCTGTTTCACTCCTGTGTCTGTGTCTATTGCAGTCTCTGGTCATATACTGTGCTCTGCCAGAGTTATCACAGGATGGGTAATAATATTCAAGTTCTTATCTGTATGTCACACATTCCCTTATCAATTGTGTTAAATATAAATTATTGTACAAATGCATCATATTCTGCTATTCTTTTTCTAACATGTATACATTCTTAATAACATACAGGGGCATTTTGGGGTTCCTTGCTGATACACAGCGATAGTGGTGAGAGTGAAATTGTTCCCCTAATTTTATATCCTAGATCTTCTGTCTCCCCCTAGTTCCAACTATGTGTTGTTGTCCTTAGTAGTTCCTTAAGGAGTGGTGGTGTTTGAGTCCCAGTCTTTGCGGGCTGAAAGTGTGCCATGTGCCTTATAGTACAAGCAGATTATAATAAAAAAATACAGTTCACAGGTTGCGACTGAATTAAGCATATTTAGAGACAGATATGTCCCTGTCTTTAAAGGAATTGTTCAGTATAAAAGTAAAAACTGGATAAATAGATAGGCTGTGCAAAATAAAAAATGTTTTCAATATAGTTAGTTAGGCAAAAATGTAATGTACAGTAACACAAAAAAATGAGTGTTTTAAAGTAAAGAATATATCATGTAGCGTTGCCCTGCGCTGGTAAAACTGATCTGTTTGCTTCAGAAACACTACTGTAGTTCATATAAACAAGCTGCTGAGTAGCAATGGCGGAAATTGAAAAATGGCTACATGGCACAGGATAAGTAATGGATAACAGATAACATTATGTTCTACAGAGCTTATTTGCTGTCTGCTGTGTAACTTGAGCCTTTTCTCCTTTGACTAGCTGCCCCCATGGCTACGCAACAGCTTATTTATATAAACAATAGTAGTGCTTCTGAAGCAAACACTGCAGTTTTACTAGTGCAGGGCAACACTGCATTAGATTTTTATTACTTTAAAGCAATTTCTTTTTTTGATGTTACTGGTCCTTTAAGGCAAATTCCCCATAGGCTGAGTGCAAATTGAAACAGTCCACCAACTAAGCGGCAAATTCACTAAAGCGCGAAGCGTGTAACGCTAGCGCTAATTCGCCAGCGTGATGTCAATTTGCAACTTCGCTGATTCACTAACAGTGTCACTGGTGAAAGTTCGCTAGCGAAGGAGATCGACTTGCGCAACTTTGCACCCTTACGCCAGGCGAAGTTGCGCACTGACGAAAGGAACGTAACTACACTAATTCACTAAGATGAACATTTTTGTGAACGTTACCTCTTACACTAGACTTTACATTGCCAGGTCTGACCTGGCGAAGTTCAATACAAGAGATAGGAGTTTGAAAAACAACTTGAAATTGTTTCTAAGTCCCAAAAAACGCTGGAGAGCAGCCTCTTTCCCCCCTACATTTCCTAACATATGGTAACTGAACTATACAGTGGGAACATGTTTAGGGCAATAGGAAAACATTATTTTATTTTTTTAAAGTTTTCTGGGCTTGTGAAGTGTAACGTAGTGGCTGTAACATATACTTCTATTATACTTTGAAATTTGCGCCGTATGCAAATTAGGCATCGCTAGCGTGAATGCACTTTGCCTGGTGAAGTAACACTAGCGCAACTACGCTACCGTTTGCCACTCTGAGCGTAACTTCGCACTTTAGTGAATTAGTGTAGCACTGGTGAAAATTTGCCTGGTGAAGTGCGGCAAGCGTTAGCGAAGGCAACGCTAGCGCATTTTCGCTGCTTAGTGAATTTGCCCCTAAGACTGTGGGGGAAGGAACTGTGTCAGTGAGCAACTTAGTTCAATAATACGGGCTGAGGAGAGGCAGAAGGGAGGTTAGCACTGTGTAAGGCAAAATTATACCTTTTTGCTGAATGTGGAAATCAATTATGTCTTATATTTAAAGGGATACTCAAAATCAGTTAATAGTGTTGCTCCAGCAGACTTCTGCAGAGAAATCTGTTTCTCAAAAGAGCAAACAGGTTTTATTTATATTTCTTTTTGAAATCTGACATGGCGCAAGACATATTGCCCGTTTCCCAGCTTCCCCAAGTCATGTGACTCGTGGTCACTCTTTACTGCTGTATTGCAAGTTATAAATATATATATCGAATTGCGTTAAAGTCCCTCAAATTTGAAATTCGAATTTGAGGGATTTAAATTTGACCCTTGGTAAATCTGCCCCTTAAGGTGTTCAGGATCGAAAGACCTGTTATCCAGAAATCCACAGTTCCCGAGCATTCTGGATAATAGGTTCCATTACTGTAGTATGTTTACTTTCAGATATATAGCCATAACTAAGCAAAGGCCTAAAGAAAAAAATGTTGTTTTGGATAAATAAAAAAAAGTCATGATGACGTACCCAGTGCATATTAGGACACGTGTGGGTGTATCTTCAAATATTCATCATCCCAGGAGTCTCATGTACTGGATGTGACACAGGGCAAGTACTGTGTTTGTTCAGTACTATAATCCCCATCTGTGGAAATACTGGATCGAGAGCAAATGAAAGTTTACCGAGGGAGTGTAAACTTCTTATACCCACACACTTTTGAATAGAGGTACTCATAAAACCAGAAACATCCATATTGCTTCTGTTGCTGTTTTCTCTAGCTGTACATCTATCAGCAGCACAAACCAGGCATTTATAAAAAGTACATGGAGATGTTGGGCTTTACGTGTACGCGGAATTCACTTAGCGGTGCCATCGTTTTTATTGCTTTCACAGCACAGTTTTCTCCTTTTTATAAAACTTATGTGAACAAAGTGTATTTTAAAGCTCTAGGAGTTGCTCTATACTGGAGAATTAAGTTGAAGTAAACTTTCAAGGGAGAAGCCTGGTGTTAATACGAAACCCGAAATCGGAAAACCTCATACTGTGGTGTTTTATTTGCAGTCTCACTGTGACCCTAACATAAGTTGCCTTCAAGAATGCGATTGGCAAAATAATGAACGCCATCTGCTTTTAATCTTTTCCTTCCTGTTTCCTTAGCCCTTCAGACTTCTGATATTAATTGAAACAGATTAGAATTCTGGAACAGGTGATTCTGGAAAATAATTATTCGATATTTACTAGGTGAACAGTGAAACTGCGCAGGCATTTGTACATACTGCCGTTTGACAGGCGCAATCTCTCTTCTCTCCGTGTTACCTGCTTTACGCTTGAAAAGCAATCTTCTTGGTGGCATTCTTTGGCTTGAGAAAAAAATGTTATAGACAAAAAGTGTGGTATTTGGTGCAGTTATTATGCTGATGTAGAGAGAAGGCAAGAAAACACTAGATAATAAAATAAAAACTGGGTAAATAGATAGGCTGTGCAAAATGTTTCTAACATAGTTAGCCAAAAATGTAATGTATAAAGTCTGGAGTGACTGGATGTCTAACATGACAGAACAGAACACTACTTCCTGCTTTTCAGCTCTCTTGTTTTCCACTGACTGGTTACCCTGGTGACCAGGCAGTAACCAATTAGTGACTTGAGGGGAGGCCACACGGGTCATAACTGTTGCTTTTGAATCTAAGCTGAATGCTGAGGATCAATTGCAAACTCACTGAACAGTTATGTCCCTTGTGACTCGCTGACTAACTCAAAGTTAAAGATCCGAAAAGCAGGAAGTTGGATTCTGGCTATTATATTAAACATTCAGTAACCTCAGCCTTTATACATTACATTTTTGGCTAACCAACTATATTATAAAAAAAAAAAATATTTTGTACAGCCTATCTATTTATCCAGTTTTTATTTTTACACTGAACTGTTCCTTTAATTTCTTTTGTGCAGTGCCCTTTTAACTCATTCTTTTACTGACTGTTTTTGCAGGTAAAGCTCTGTCTTATGTATACACCTGTTTATTTACTGAACTGTTCTTAAAGGTGTGGTTCACTTTTAAGTTAACTATAGTAGTTTGTTATAGAATGGCCAATTCTAAGCAACATTTTAGTTAGTCTTCATTATTTTATTTTTTTTGAGTTTTTGAATTATTTTCCTTCTGACTCTTTCCAGCTTTCAAATGGGGGTCACTGATCCCATCTAAAAGACAAATGCTCAAAGGCTACAAGTACATTGCTACTTTTCATTACTCATCTCTCTATTCAGGCCTCTCCTATTCATATGCAAACTGGAGAGCTGCTGACTAAAAAGCTAAATAACTAAAAAACAGCAAATAAAAAAAAAAAAGAAAACCAATTGCAAATTATCTCAGAATATCACTCTCCACATCATACTAAAAAGTCAATTTAAAGGTTAACAACCCCTTTAAAATGACATTGTTGATTCTCATCTCCCTTATGCCATGTTATGTATTTTTTTTTTAAAAAGAGCTTCTTTGCTTCTCTGTGACTCTACCCCTGAGTAGTACTAGGTTAAAAAATAAAATTGGTTCCATTGATACAATTGTCTTCATATTGGAATGAAGCCAAAATAAGGCTTACTCCATGATCAGGTAGAGGGTATTGGTGAGTTTCTAGGTCAAGGTTAACTAGAGAAACTATTCCCCATTGACTTATGGAGTAGGAGACCAAGGAAGGACCAAGAAGTGGGTTTTCACAATAGGGTGGTCCCTAACCAAATTTTGTCATTAATGTTTTTTTTTAACCCTTTTCTAAGACCATTCCACTATTATTATTGTTCTGTTATTAAGTCTTCATTAGAATGCCATTATAAGAAAGTTTTATCATTATATTGGAGTTTTTGCAATTGTCAACTCATTATTGATTCCCATTTGCCAGTGTGAGCCTCTTCTTGGGTTTCTCAAAAAATCATTAACTCACGTTTAAATTATGCTACTCCAACATAAATTCATTCTACAATCAAATGTAGGAAAACACTTGATTATACTGTACCAGTAACATCCACAGAAAGCTTAATTTATTTTGTGCTACAATGCACTTAAGCCTATGATTGAATGCATTATAGCGCCAAGGCTTTCTGTGGATGTACTTTTTACACTTTTTACACTTTGCCTTTATGCGGCTGTTTCTGATATTGCTGGCTCATTTTGTTATTGCTTTGCCATTATTTGGATCAAATATAAGGTACTGTTTTATCATGTATATAAATGTTAATTAATTACACTGAGTCTATGGAAAATGGCTGTCCCATAATGGTAGCTTTCTGGAGAGAGTGGGTTTCCAAATACAGTAACATATCCCACATCTGGGTTTTCCTCTATACAGAGTGTGGTACAAAATGGTTTAGCATTTATGATGACCAGAGTCATGGTAATTATTAACAGCCTTAATGGTGATTTGTTGCTACAGGTGATTGCTCCTGGGCCACTTTAATGTCCATTGGCCTGGAAGAAGCTACACTGATATATCGTAGCACTAAAATATAAGGTATGCAGACACCAGTTTTGACACTGGAAGAGCAGTAATGAGAAATGTAAACAGTGCCAGAACTAGGGGTAAGCACAAGAGGCAAATGCCTAGGGCTCAATGATAAGGGGGCACTTGGCAGGTTCCTATGAAGCATCTTCTGCCTACCCCTAGTCCATGTTCGCTGAGCTCTCAGGCTCAATCCTCCCTCCTCCCCCTTGCTGTCCCTCCCTCCTCCCCCTTGCCCCCCCTCACTGCCGATTGCAGTCTTGGTCAGACGGACACGTGTTTGTGCGCACATGATGTGTGTTTCGCTCTGACCGTCCAACTTGGCTAGGGTGCCCAGTCGGCTGGGCATGTCCCTGGGTGCAAACAAGTGCAAAGTGCTATAATAGGTGGATGACACTATTCACAAAGGCATATGGTCCCATATTTGCCTATAATGACAGTTATAGGCATATAACTGTCATTATAGTGGCCTCAAACAGAACCTAAAAAATCGAAATCCAAACATTCTGCATTCAACACACCCCTAACTTAAATGCAGCATGATAATGTAGGCAGTTGTTAGATTTTGTTAGATAAATATGACTAAAACCACATTATGTTACTGAGTTTCAGATACTGAAACTGTACATGTATAATGCTGTACATTATAAAGAATAGTGACAAAGTAAATGTATATAGTGAATAAAGTGACATCTGTTATAAAATGTAAGGGAATAACAATTCACTGAGGACTTCCACTTCCATATAAGGCGAAGAATTGAATAAGAGTTGTGAAAGTCCATGTTGCCTTCATACAGTTGCAAGAGTTTGTGAACCCTTTGGCATGACCTAAAAATCTGCATTAATTACTCATAAAATATGTTCTGGTCTTCAACTAAGTAGACAATAATAGGCAAACACAATCTTCTTCTTGTCAGTACTAAACCCTTTGTTTAAACATACACATTCCAGAGTGGAAAGTATGTGAATCCTTGTAGTTGGCAACCTGTGGAACCCACTTTAGCATCAATAAACTCCACCAAAGCTGCTGCTCAGACATGTATAACACATCAGAGGAATTTTAAATCAATCCACCTTACAAAACTGACTAAGTTTATTGATATTTTGGGGATTCGTTTAAATAGTTCTTTTAAGGTCAAGCCACAGCATCTCATTTGGAGTAAGGCCTGGATTTTGATTTTGCTATTGCATTGTTTCCCAACATTTGGTTAAGTTTGGACCTGGGCAAACCCATGGTAACAGGGTTAATTTCACTTCCTTTTTGAGCTGTCAGTGTTTGGCCACTTGTACATTATCCATCACATGGGCTGATCGACCAGATTCTATAAGAGGAACAGCCAATATGTGACCTATAGATCTAGATCAGACCACATTGTTAAGAGCAATTAAAACAGAAATCCAGACAGTACCAAAGAGTACCAAATTTTAAAATGTAAATGTATATCTTTGCATTATAAAGAGGTGGGTGCATAGTTTATATTACCTACTTATAATACATTTAAGATGCTGTACTGTGTTGACCATTGGATGAAGGGGCCTGGGTGCTCTGAAAGCTTGCAATGTTTACTTACTCAGCCAATTAAAGATGTCACCAAACTTTACATTTTCTACCCACTATTCAGTTAATCATGTAGCAAAACAAACATCAGTAAACATCTAGTACATCAATACATTAGTATAATAAAGCAATGGTATATTTTACAGGTTTCCATGGCTTATGATATAACATGGGCTTGTCAACTGCCATCTACTATTTGTTACTTAATTATACTTGCCAGCATCCTCCAACAGCCATTTGCTGCTACACCATATACTGCCAGTTACATTTTATAAGACTATAAAACAAGCCTCTGTAACCTGCAAAAGTTGTTATTTACAACTTGAGAAGGCAGTATGCAAAGTGCACAAACAGTCAAATGCCTCCATTTTTCTTAACCGTGCACACTTTGCCTTCCTCTAAATTAGCATTAACATGGGTCTCTGCGCTCTTTAGGCTGCAGAGACCTGCAATCACCCCCCTATAAATACAGCACTGCTTTTACGGTAGTATACCATAGATATTTCGGGGTGGCGCTCTGAGGTGGCCAAGTGGATGCCAACCTTCCTTATCCCTGCAATAGCACTGTCTGCACTACAAGTCTCAACATTCTGATTGTAGCTCTTGCAGTAACCAGGAATGTCTTTTTGCCACACCTGGTAACTTACCGGGTGCAGCTGCAACTTTCCTCATGGCAGCAGTAATCCTGACTCCCACCCATTAATTTGGTATCTTTCAAACACCTACGTGCCTTGCTTTTTCCCACTGAAAGATGCAGCTAACAATGGGAGTCAATACTTGCTGGTATGGACAGGACTGGTCTGCTCTGAACCTCATCCCAGTTTTTTTTATTGAAAGGGAGGTGCAGAGCACAGCTAGAACCCTGCATGAGAACATTTTTGTGCTTTTGCTTTAGGGCCATACAAATGACCTCTGTAGTTTTCTAGTTATGGGAATATTTCCTAATATCAACAAAGAAAGGTTGTCAGGAGTTGTGTGAGTTACAGGCTAAAATGTGTCAGGTTGAATATTGTTATGGTCACACTGAAATGAACCACATAAAAGACAGCCCATTACATGACTTCACCTACAGTTTCATATTACTACTAAATATTCTGTATACTTAAGTTCCATTTGAATGACATCATCATTTGATATAAGTCATCCCCTGAATAACCAACTTACTTGATAGTTGGCCCAGACTGTGGAAAAAAAAGTGGGTAACATTGCAAGGTATTATGTCACATTGGCACATAAAGTCTCCTAAGTCTCCAGACATTACTTAGGCCAAATGGATTCAGGAGTTTATTGCTTTAGAAAGTTGCTTATTTTACCTTTATGAGCAATGGGATGAACCAGTGTATTGTACAGATGTCTGGTCTGTGTCATCCTGGTCAGAACTCTTTAGGGGCAAATGACACACACCAGATGAATACACAACATAATGGGTTATCTCATGACTTGTAATTGTAATTGAAGAAACTTTCACGTGCAATCGGTAGACTCTAGGTGAAAATATAACGTATAATATAGGCTAATGTCCCCCTATACTAAATAATAATCATCCTGGAATTTGCTAAATCAACTGAGATCTTTAGTCAAATGAAGCTCTTTCTGCACAGAGCCTTCCTCACCTTCTGTATTTATTGTGATGTATGTAACGCCATATGTTCTATGTATGCAATTCACGTGATTTAGTTGTATAATCACTTTACAGCGCTGCAAAATATGTCGGCGCTATAGAAATACATGTTAATAATAGAATGAAGTATTGCTAATATTTTATAGAAATGCTTAAATAAAGCACAAAATCACTTTTGTTGTACTTAATATTATAAACTATAAAAATGAGGTACAGGTATGGAATCCATTATCCAGAGATCCATTATCCAGAAAGCTCAGAATTACAGGAAGGCCATCTCCTGTGAACTACATTTTAATCAAATAATTACATTTTTCTTTGTAATAATAAAACAGCACCTTGTACTTGATCACAACAAATATATAAATAATCCTTAGTGGAGGCAATACAATCCTATTGTGTTGATTTAACTTTAAGTTTTTTGTTTAGTAGACAAGGTATGGAACTCCAAATTACTGAAAGATTGCCTTAGCTAGAAAGCCCCAGGTCCTGACCATTCTAGTGAATAGATCTCATACCTGTAATAAATAGGGTACAAAATGCAAATCAGCAAGTGCGCCAGTAGAAGACGTGTTTGATTTTTCTAAACAATATCTTTGCATGTCCCAGATAGACATGTGATTGTTGCAGAACAAAAATCTGCACAGATCATGTTTTGTTTACTGAATCCATAACTGGTCTGTAAAATGTCTCTACTAATGAATGTGTATGCCTAGAGGAAAAATATTACATTTTTATCTCATTAGTTGATTTGACATTGGCAGCCTTGCAATGCCGACTTGAAAGACATTCCTCAGGGCCTAGGACCAAAGATTTGTTGCCAAAGTAGGAGGTGGATGGTGATCAGTTTTCAACAAATTCAAATGAATGACACATCCCAAGGGATACAAAATTCTTTCCCAGGAATGTGCTCTACTTCAAACCATGTTGCCAGCATAGAATAGTATTTTCCCTTCTCCTTATTTAATAGCCTTTGCATTTAACCGAAATTGATAGCAGTAATTGAACACTCTGCACAAAAGCTGCTTTTTTGGCTCACAGATCAAACAATGTCCTGTCCGAGATCCAGCTAAAATGTTTTTTTTAGCTCACGGGTATCTAGAGATTGGAATAGTATAGATTTCGAAGATTTGCTGTCAGGCACCACCATGTAAATAGAGGTAATGTAACATTTGCACCACTTCTAGTAACCCATGGTAACTAATAAGCAGATCGCTCTTGTTAGTTTGCTGTTCTGAAACAAACATCTGATAGAAATGATTAGCAGTAAAGCACTAGGCAAATGTTAATGGCATAGCAAAATTAATGGTTAATATGAAGTACTACTAGATCTGTTGGAGAATTTAAAAACAATCTACATCTATATTTTTCATTTTATATATTTTCTATAACTTTTATGAACCTGCATTGCCTCATCTGCCAACAAACTAAAATAGCACATTTTATATTTAATGCCAGTGCATATTGTATATAACAAAACTCTCAATTTTTGAAATATAATGAGACTCTAGTCTTGATCATTGTCTTCAATGCATTTCCCTTACTTGAGCAGGCTGCAGACACTGTTACTGGATTCTTTACCTAGTGTAATTATCAGGATTAGGCATACAGATGTTGAATTGCAACTGACAGTGGGTGGGGGAGGGTTGGGGAACTGCAGGTTGGCCATCACAAATTTAGTTGCCTGAAAAGAAAATAATGAATAAAGAAATGTCATTTTCAAAATGGTTGATCTATTGAGAGACAACAAGTAGTGCAATTAATGTTGTACAAAATACTGTATAGGTTAAAGCTAAACATAAGTGATTCCCACAGTAGCATAGAACAGACAGGCCTGTCCCTGCCTTTGTTAAAACTTTCATTTAAATATTCATTTACAGATGTAATCTTTTAGCTCCCCCTCCTGGCAGTTGAAGTTTAAATTGGGTAGGCTACAATAAAAAATAAAAAAGGATTAGGGAACACAGCCTTGCCCTTAGCATTACAGACACAATAGAAAAAATACATAGGGACATTTACTGTGGCTTCATAATATCATCAGCTAAGTGGCCCTCCTGTAACTTAATTTTGGTGCCCACATTTTATTAAATTTAGAGGTTTTAGTCAGAAAGCATTAAATCAAATCCAAATTGATCATTATGATATCAATGATTATCTGACACCCAACTCCTGCATGAAGAGAGAATGAAGAGAAACAGATGTTGAGAGAGGGATAGTGAAGATAAACTTGATTATTTCAGAAACAATGCAGAAGTTTTAATTGTATTTTTTTTCAGTATGCTGACGTGGTATGGCGACTTTTCAACTTTATTATCATAACTTTGTACAGACAGGGGCACTGGGAATGTGCATTAAAACTAGCACTTCCATTACACTTAAATACACTATAACTTTGCCTTTAGAGTGCTTCCACATACCCCCAATTTTGGACAAATAAATATGCTCTGCTCTGCCCATATGTTCAGACATACTGTTGAGCATCATTTAGTTTGGATGGAACGACTGTTATGTTGACATAACCTATTTATGCCATGAAAATAATTCCCTTACTAGTTGAATCTGCTCCTAAAATGTATTTATTTGCACAGCAAAAGAAAAATATTCTTGTGAAGCAGATTAAAGTGGACACGTCACCCAAACACAAAAATCTATATAATAAAAGTCCTTTTCAAATTAAACATGAAATCCAAATAAAAATTTTTATTAAAGCATTCATAGCTGTTTTAAGCTCATTTAAAAATCTCAGCTGTCAATCAAATATTGTCTGCCAATCCTCTATGCCTTAGGCACAGAGGTGGGGCAGATAATTACTTTCACTTTCCATTGAGCACTTCCTAGTTGTCACTGCTCTCCACACATTCCCCAGTTCTCTTAACCATTTAATTGTGTAGCCAGGACATGGGGATAGACATCGGGTCTCCCATTCTGGTGCAGAAACAAGATTCTGAGATGATACAAGACTTGCCTTAATAATAGTGTCCACAAAATGGATCCTGCCTGCTTGCTAGAATTATGAATTCCCAGACTGAAGAAAACAAGATTAAAATAATTTATATAGTGTAATTAATGTTCATTTTGCTTGACTAATGTGATAAAATATGAGTTTTAATTTTTTTGGGGTGACAGGTCCACTTTAAGTTGTGCTCTATGCAGTTCTATAGATTTGCCTTTTATTGGGATAATGGCTGGACTTGACAATTGTTTGCAGCTACCCAAGTCAAACTGTAGTGCTGGAGGCTGAAATAAGTTATGAAGACATGAAACTAAGTGCAGGCTCCAGATTGGGTACAGAGTAGCCATGGGTAAACAGGGCAGGACTGGAAAGCAGGAACAGAATTTTACATGTATAAAGTTCAGAAGTACACAGGTGCAAGACTGGCTATGTGGAGGAAATAGAACTAGATTCCAAGATGTTAGCGGAACAGCAATTCAGAAGGACACTGGAACAAGAAAGTAATCCAGCAAAAGGATTCACAAGGAAAGGGGTTCAGGGTTTAACAGGATGGTTCTAGAATATGCCAAAAAACATCAAAGTTCTAAAAGGAACATCCAGTGAAGAACTTGTGATTTGTGTTAGTAGCTTAATGCTGGCCATACACTGGCAGATAAAGCTGCCGATATTGGTTGTTTAGACCAATTTGAAGGCTTATCTCCCCATGTATTGGGGCTTCCGACGAGTCTTCCCGATCCATATCTGGTTTGATTTTCTTCCAACCAACCCGTCGGAGCCCCTTGGCGTCATCGTAAGATGATCGTTCAACCATATGTTCAGATTACCCGATATAGCCATGCCGTGTTAGTGATATATCTGGGAAAGATCCGCTCGTTTGGTGATGTCGCCAAACAAGCAGATCTTTGCATCTATGGCCAGCTTAAGATTACTCAGATAAAGAAAGATGTATATAGTGGCAGTTGAGTAATTAGAGAGGAAGCACACTATTTGACTTCTGGGTGTCCAGGTGTTATAAGGGTCTAAAATGATTTTAACACTGGATTGTGGTTTCCCTCATACCAAAGCTTTATTTATACAGAGATACTGCCTTGTGATGTCATTAACATACATACACACCGTTTGGTGATTATCGTGATGGTACAAGTCAATCCTAATAAATCAGATCCCGCTACACTGTGGCAAGCCCTGGTAGGTGTTTAGGGAGAGAGAAGCCAGTCAAAATCTGACAGTACTATCAAATACAATTTTTGGTTAGCTGGCAAACCCCATGTTATGCTTGCACATTTCTTGACAAGATATCTGCTAGTTATGTTCTCATTACACCTTCACGACTGCGAGATTGATTACTGTGCTTTCAAAACACTTAGATTTCATACACTACGTTAGTTTTCCAATAACTAATTTCATACTTCACAAAAAGGGAGATTAAGTGGCAAATGTGAGGACATACCTGCGTGCATCAACCATCTGATGCTCATAGTTTTCTAACCCATTAAACTTGGTCATAGCTCATTACCGAGCCCTTATTCAGATGAATGCAGGCATAAAGCATGCAGAGATATGAGGGGATGTGTGACTAAGTCAATCCTCTACGCTTCATGTTGATTTAGATGAATAGCATTACAGGATTTGTAGTTGCTACATTACTTAATAACAGAATCTTGTTTTATGATGGACACTGTTGTTCCCTTGAGTTCCTCAATGGCCTACAACAGGTTGCTTTTTAAAAGCCAAATGAAAAGTTGTTTTCATTGAACATACAAAGCAATGCTTCAATTAATATATTAA